>CM051458.1:82167463-83380176 GCA_028274465.1 Plantago ovata | reverse complement strand
TTGAGCTTCTAAGAGAAAATTATTTCTTTCTGACTGTCAGAGAGAATTTTTCACGTTGGAAAGGAATATAAGACGTCTTCTTTCTTTCTGATTTAGTCAGTAAGTTGGGTTCAGAAAATCACGTAAGATTTTATCCAGTAAATCGTACGTGTAGAAGACTCCAAAGATCATCAACTAACCAACTAAGAGATAATAATTTAATTATCTCAGTCAAAGATAAAAGAAAAAAACAAAAGAAGAAATAAGAGAGATAGAGGGAAGCACGGGGGCAGCTGGAAGCTCCCCAATTCGTTCACCTGGCGCGTGACAGTGCACGCGCCAGGGCTCACTCGCCTGGCGCGTGCACTGCACGGCGCCATTCTGGTGAGTACTGGGCCAACCATATGCTATCTCTTCTCCTAGTGGGCTTTGCTCAAATCCCCCCAAGTGCACAGTCGGCCCGTTCAATTATTAATTAAAGCCAATTCAATTCAATAATTATATATTCAAAAATCATATTCCACACATAATAATTAATATAATCCAATTTAATACGAACTTATAATGATGTACTAATAATTAGATATTAATCTAATTTAATCTTGAATCCATATACATAGCTCATTTGGGAGAACAAACCACCTTGAATGTGACCCATAGGGCCTTGCATATTAAGCAACAATCTAATTAGGTTCATAATAAATTCCTAGAGCAATTTATCAGACACATATAATCTGCCAGGAACGTTTGTGAGAAAACAAAAAACCACGTGGAGGCGTAGTGACTTAGATGATACGGTTCCCTTCAATTCACTAAAACTCCGAGATGAGTCTAGAATTGGTGTATGGTTAGCTATGTCTAATAACATCCATTCATTGTCCGCAACTTATAGTCGATCTATAATTATGTCCAAAGACCAGGTTGAAATATATCACAATACGGTTGCCCACCGCACGGGTTTTAAGAGGATCGCACTAAAGTAGAGAAGTGAGTATGTTGCTCTCCTTGTATCTATGACGGAGAAGGAATCCTATCTTGGCCCAATCAACTCACACCATATGCTTCCTAATGTACCCAACGCATGCGTATCTACCCTCTTTAAGAGTGCAAGCGTTTGCGCATGGTCAAGTACATTATTCCACATAGTGATGTCGTTTGGCCTCAAGTCTAAGGACTACTAACAGCCCCTTACACACCGAAACTACCATAGACACTTAATAGCTTTACCAAATGGTTTCTCGGTGGGCATGCCAACCTCTCCAAAGTGTCCATATGTTCATCATAATAACCAAGTTCATTCGTAGCAGTGAGACCTACTACATCCTCGAAGGATCTAAGCCAACTATATGCTAGCTTCAATCGCATCATTGATATCCCGTATCCTCAATGACCTTCAGCTAGTGGCTTATTTTTAGGACTTAATTATTGGACACACAAGCTCCACTAACTGTGGTGATTACCTAAGTCCTGGGAACATTTATCTAATAATTCAAACAACACAAATAATGTATTCATAAAATGTAATTCCAATTTATTTAATAAGTATATTAAATGAAAACATAAATAAATAACAATAACTGAATGTAATCCAAGTACATATTGTCCTATCGTATGTTGTCTCTAGGACATATATACTTTCAATCCCCACTTGGCCTTGAGCAATACGAACTAACGTGTCTAACCCTATGTTGTTGAAATGTCCTAACATGTGTGTTCAATGTTCAACACCTTGGTGAAAGGATCTGCCACATTTTCCTCAGTGGAAACTCGTCTATAGATACTTCCCCTCTAGCTATCATCTCTCTAATTAGATGATACTTCCTAGGTACATGCTTATTCTTGTTAGTGGATCTTGGTTCCTTTGCTTGTGCAACAGCGCCTTCGTTGTCGCAGTAGACCGTTATAGGACTACTATTAGGAACTACCCCTAGTTCCTTTAGGAATTCTGAAATCCAGACAGCCTCCTTTGAGGCTTCTGCAGCAGCAATGTACTCGGATTCGTCGTAGAATCACCAAGGTGGATTGCTTTGAACTCTTCCAAGTGACGGCTCCACCATTGAGTGTAAACACATACCCAGTTTGTGATTTGTAGTCGTCTGGGTCCGATTGAAAACCGGCATCAACATAACCACTCATTCGCAACTCTTGTTGTCCACCATATACCAGAAAGGAATCTTTAGTTCTTCTAAGATACTTAAGAATTGCTTTCACAGCTGTCCAGTGTTTCATACCTGGATTCTGTTTGGGTCGACAAGTACAGCTAAGCGCATATGCCACATCTGGCCTTGTACAATTCATGGCATACATGATAGATCCAATAGCTGACGCATATGGGATTCTTTTCATGTGTTCGATTTTCCTCATCTGTAGAAGGACTATCCTTCGAGTGAGAGCAACGCCATGTCTAGCTGGTAAGAAACCTTTATTGGATCCATCCATATAAAGCGTTTCACTATTTTGTCGACATATGTGGACTGTGACAACCCTAACAATCTTCGGGATCTATCCCTATGGATTTTGATTCCAAGAATGTAACAGGCTTCACCTAAGTCTTTCATCGAGAAAGTCTTAGATAACCACTCCTTTGTGGATCGTAACATTTGGACATTGTTTCTCATGATTAATATGTCATCAACATATATAACCATGAAAACAATTCCAGCATCGCTGCGTTTAACATAAACGCATGGATCTTCCGCACATCTGATGTAGTCAAACGATTTGACTGCCTCATCAAAGCGAATATTCCAACTCCTTGAGGCTTGCTTTAGTCCATAAATGGATCTCTTTAGCTTGCAAACTAATTTGGGATTTGACTTAGATGTAAAGCCGTCAGGTTGTATCATATACACCTCTTCCTCGAGATTTCCGTTAAGGAAAGCAGTTTTCACATCCATTTGCCAAATCTCATAATCATAGTATGCTGCTATAGCAAGTAAAATTCGAATAGACTTAAGCTTGGCTACTGGTGAAAAGGTTTCGTCATAATCGATACCATATCGTTGACTATAACCTTTCGCCACCAGCCTAGCTTTGTATGTTTGTATGTTGCCATCAGCATCTGTTTCCTCTTGAAAACCCATTTGCAACCGATAGGTCTAACCCCTTCTGGTGCATCAACCAAGTCCCATACTTGATTCTCATACATTGAGTCTATTTCGGATTTCATGGCTTCTTGCCACCTTCTTGAATCAATGTCCAACATTGCTTCTTTGTAAGTCTTAGGGTCATCTTTGTGAGATAAGTCAAGTTCAAACTTGTCATCCTCCATGAGTAAACTTATCTTCTTGGAAGCTCTCACTTCTAACCTTTTAGACCGACGGAGTGCGGGTTTGTTTGGTTGTGCCGGCTGTATATTCTGATTGTGAGATGGTTCAACTTGTTCAATCTGTTGAACAGTTGAAGGCAGGTCAGATGCAACAGTTGCACGTGGTTCAGGTGCAACGGTTGCAACTGTATCCTGGGGAGTTGGTTCTGACATGACCTGTTGAACCGTTCCAGTCGGTTCAGTCAATGTCGGCTCGGTAGGGGCATTTTGGGAATTAGTCAAATTTCCTAAAATGCTCCCACTGGCTGGCAGATATCTTCCCAGAGATGTGCTCGAGCCATAAGTCCTCCTTGAGCTCCCACTGAATCATTGTCATAACTATTTGACAATTCATTAACCTCAATGTTATTTTCTTGTTCTTGGATTTCCTCGAGTTCTATCTCATTTCTACTATGTTGCTTGAAGACATAATCATCTTCCAGAAAGGCAGCCTGTCTGGGAACAATGATGTTATGTTCCTCAGGCAGATAGAAGTAGTAACCCTTGGTTTCCTTAGGATATCCAATAAAATAACATTTCTCACTTCTGGGTTCCAGTTTCCCTGCGAGCATTATTTTCACATATGCTGGACAACCCCAGGCATGCATATGTGAAAGACTTGGCTTCTTGCCATACCATAACTCATATGGTGTTTTCTCGACTGATTGGATGGAACCCTATTCAGAATATATATTGAGTCTAGTAACGCGTATCCCCATAAGAAGATTGGAAGAGTTGTGAAATTCATCATGGATCTTACCATGTCTAACAAAGTTCGATTTCTCCTCTCAGAAACACCATTCATTTGTGGTGTTCCTGGTGGAGTCCATTGTGATTGAATTCCATTAAGCTTTAAGTAATCCAAGAATTCCTTACTTAAGTATTCTCCTCCTCGATCCGATCGAAGAGTCTTAATACTTCTTTCAAGTTGTTTCTCTACTTCAACCTTATATTCTTTGAATTTCTCAAAAGCTTCAGATTTGTGTTTCATAAGATACACATAGCCAAATCTAGAGAAATCATCAGTAAAGGTTATGAAGTAAGAATACCCACCCCTAGCTTGAGTTTAAAAGGTCCACACACATCAGAGTGAACTAACTCAAGTACTTGTTTAGCACGAGTACCCTTTCCGGAAAAAGGTTTCTTGATCATTTTTCCTTTAAGACATGATTCACAATTCCCATATGATTCAAAATCAAATGGTGCTAAATAGTCTAACTTCTTAACCTTGCAATTCTTGTCTCATTAATGTGACCAAGTCTACAATGCCACAAGTAAGTGATATTTCTTGAATTATCAAGCTTTGGTCGTTTGTTTTGTATATGAAATAAATTATGTCTACATTCAAGTAAGTACAAACCATTCATAAGAGGAGCATTTCCAACATCAATACCATTATGCGAAAAATAACAATTATTATTGGCAAAACGGAAGGAAAACCCTTCATTGTCTAACATAGGAATGGAAATAATGTTTCTTACAATAGAAGGAACGAAATAACAATTATTCAGTTCTAAAACAAAACCCGAGGGTAAATTTAATCTATAAGTTCCAACACGTAGGGCAGCAACGGACGATCCATTTCCTACGCGTAGATCAATTTCCCTTGGTCTAACCTGTCGGCTATCAATGAGCCCCTGCAAATTGTTACAAATGTGTGAGCCACAAGCAGTATCTAATACCCAACAATTCGAGTTTTGTGTAGACATATTTATCTCAATGACAAACATACCTTGATGGGAGCCAGATGCACCATGCGTGGTCACAACTCCATCAGCAATTGCCTTTGGGCAATCTCTCTTCCAGTGTCCTTTCTGCTTGCAGTAAAGACACGTATCCTTCTCCATGTTCACCACCTTCTTCTGATTTCCAGCCTTACGCTTAAAAACCTTAGCCTTAGGTCCAATCTTTGGCTTCTTGGTTTGCTTAGTCTTACCCTTTGAGCCATAGCCCTTAGGGTGAGCCTTCGCAGATGATCCAACCAACATAACAGACTTCTTCTTAGGTTGAGCCTGTTCATAGGTCTTAAGCATATTGTGGATTTCAGGAAGTGTAGCATCTTTGGCATTCATATTGTAATTCATGATGAATGTGGAATATGAATCCGGCAATGATTGAAGGATGATGATGACTGAAACACGGTTCTCAAATTTGATTCCAGCAGTTGCCAGTTTCTCAATGAGTCCAATCATCTTGAGCACGTGTTCAGATACATTTCATCCTTCAGACATCCTCATTTTGAAGATTTCTCTAAGAAGATCAAATTCAACACTCTTAGAAACAGTTCCAAAGAGGCTTTTGAGGTGCATGAGCATTTCATATGGCATCATGTTTTCATGTTGCCTTTGCAGCTCCATAGTCATTGCAGCTAGCATAACACACTGTGCATTAGCAGCATCATCTTTGTGCTTCTGGTGAGCAACCTTGTCAAACTTAGCAAGCTCAGCAGCAGCAGTAGAGGAGTGGGGATTGGTTCGTCCAAGACGTACTCAATTTTCTCTTGCCTAAGCACCAAACGAATGTTACGGATCCAATCCATAAAGTTTGGACCAGTAAGAGTGCATTTCTCCAAGATCATTCTTATGGATAAATTGGCCATCTTTTCAGACCTAGAGAAGTAAATAAATAAAACTGTAATTAAAACTCTAAAATTAATTTCTATGATTACAATCAGCGACTAAATAAACTAGGACTTTAGCTTTATTTAGTTCTCACTATTTTCACATACTCTTGACCCCTATAGAGAGTACGAACGATTATCTTATAATTGTTGTAGTGAGCCAAGATCCATGCTTGCACTATTATAGCCCCAGCTATGGCTGATCACTATAATAGTCAAACAGGTAGGTCTCCAAACCAATTGTACAATACAACTCTTGGTTGATCAAAACTATTTTGATCGATGTCCCTAAATTATGCCTGACGCTATGGCGACTCGACATAATTCAAGTAAGTCATAACCATCAAACGGCACCAACAATGGTCCTATGAAAGCAACTTTCTTACGGCAAACAGAGTAAGCACTATGGTGCATATTACTCATGAGATTAGCAAGTCCATTTAACCTTCAATTATGATGGGTGACATCATGCGATTTACTCGAGACTTAAATTGGTTGGGGAACCTTTAAACGGGGTATTTAATCGCTTGACCAAGATCCCTAACATGCATCACATAATGGGTGCCGCCTACCCAAGGCTCATGCAATGCGGTCTAACAAGTAATGAGTGCCGCCTACTCATACATATCAATTGCGGACTAGCAAGTAATGGGTGCCGCCTACCCATGCATATGACAGATGCGGTCCGGAAACGAATGGGTGCCGCCTACCCATACAATAAATGCGGACTAACAATATTTAAATACAATATTTAAATAATTAAATTGCTCATGTTGACATACAATACATATGATACAACCAAGTTGGAGCATATAAGTAGTTGTTGTGGATCATTATCATTATATGTAAATCAAAATCTAATTTATAAATTCTCTAAGAATTTCCAAAACATTTAAAACAAGTTTTAATAATAATATAATCTTCCAAAGCATTACATTACTATTAAAATGTAGTTTATAAACTATTTATAAACTAACAAACATGTTACTAAATATTATAAACTAATATTTATGGTTCTAAACATTTTAATCACTTTCCAAAAGTATTAATAGGGTTTTAAAATAATTTATAAACCATTTATAAATTAAATAATAAGTTTCTAAAACTCCAAGGACCTCTTTATAATTCTCAGAAAGTTGAAATTAAGTTTCTGGGTCAATTTGAAAACATTTAGCAAAGTCTGGGGTCAATTCAAAATAATCTGAAGTTCAAGGGCTTGAGCCCCAATAAGACAGAATTGTCAAATTGGGACACAAGTCCCTGAATTCTTCTTTCTTGACTATTAGTGACCACCAATGTTTCTGCAAAAGTTCAATTGAGTCCCTGTAACAATGAAAAGTTTCCAAAACCTTCAATCTTCATCTCAACTCGAATCTAAGGTCCACAAACATGTTCTAAACATCATACACCATTGAAGAACAAATCGCAAGGTCATAAAACGTTCAGAACAGAGAACGAATTTTTTTTTTTTTTTTTAATAAACTTCCGATCGGGTTGAACGGAATCAACCCAATCGATTCCGTTCGACCCGGTTCTTGCTCGTATCATCTTCCTCATGCTCCAGTGATTCTTCTCCATATAAGTTTGGCTTGATTCGAGTTTATGTTTACAAAGCTTGAAATCACCATTAATGGAGTCTTCAAGCTTCATAACCCATAAACAAATCAAGCATTGAATCTTGAAGGGGACAGAAGAGAAGAGACCATGAACGGAGGAAGATGGCGGCGGCGCCGCGGTCGGAACCGAGCTCCGGCGCCGGCGAAGTCGACCTGGTCGACTTGGGGAAGAAGAAGTCGACTTCTTCTTCTCCCTTTTTTTTTTTGATTTTCCCCTTTTTTTTTTTTTCTATTTATCTAATAAATGAATCTGAAAAATAAAATATGAATGTTATTTATTTCCTTTCTTTAAATCTAATATGAAGAATCTGGAAATAAAATACATGCAATAATAAAACCCAATTTTCTTTTCTTTAAATCCAATTAAAGAATCTGGAAATTTTATATTTTTACATATATATAATAATCCACAACAACATTAAACATAAATCATAAACGAATATAGTCATGAATCAGCCTAGCTCTGATACCACTGTTAGTAAAAGTGAGAAAATTTGCCTCTAAGGCTAAGCAGCGGAAATTTAAAATTTAATCTCACTAAAACTGATATGACTGTACTGTTTATTGAACTGGAAGAAATCACTTACGTGTCCTCCAGTAGATAAGCAAATTGACCGGGTAGCTGTTCCTCAATCTCCAAACAGAGCCTTGCAATCTCCTCGTCCGGTTGGTTGATTTCTTCTTCGTCAGAGATGAAATCTTCTTCAATGGAATCTCCAAGATTGTTCATCAACAGGTTCCTTGTATCCTTAGACCTCGGTATCCACGGGCAGTGTATCCACCAAGAACGCTAGGATGTTCTTCTGTGTTTTGAGCTTCTAAGAGAAAATTATTTCTTTCTGACTATCAGAGAGAATTTTCTACGTTGGAATGGAATAGAAGACTTCTTTCTTTTCTTTCTGATTTAGTCAGTAAGTTGGTTCAGAAAATCACGTAAGATTTTATCCAAGTAAATCTTACTGATTAGAAGACTCCAAAAGTCATCAACTAACCAACTAAGAGATAATAATTAATTATCTCAGTCAAAGATAAAAGAAAAAACAAAAGAAGAAATAAGGAGAGAGAGAGAGAGAAGCACGTGGGGCAGCTGGAAGCTGCCCCAATTCGTTTCACCTGGCGCGTGCAGTGCACGCGCCAGGGCTCACTCGCCTGGCGCGTGCAGTGATTAGGTGGGCCGGTTGGCCCAGCTGATTGCTATGCTCTCTTCTCCTTATTGGGCTTTGCTCAAATCCCGCCCAAGTGCACAGTCTTCAATTAATTAATTAAATCCAATTCAATTCAATTAATTATATATTCTAAAATATATTCCACACATAATAAATTAATATTAATCCAATTAATAATAACTCTATTATATTTATGTATAATAATTTAATATTAATCTAATTAATATTTAATCCAATATACATAGCTCATTTGTAGAAACACCACCTTGAAGTGTGACCCATAGGGCCTTGCATATTAAGCAACAATCTAATTAAGGTCATAATAAATTCCTAGACAATTTATCAGACAATATTAATATGCAAGGAACGTTTGTGAGGAAAACAAACCACCTGTAGCGTAGGGTACTTTGATGATACGGTCCCTTCATTCACGAATACTCGAATGAGTCTAGAATATGGTTATGTGTCTATTCTAATAACTCCATTCATTGTCTCTCAATCTTATTAGTCGATCTATGAATTATGTCCAAACACCATTTTGACATATTCACATATGGTGGCCACCGGTTTTATGATCGCACTAAATATGAGAAGTGAGTATTCTCTCCTTGTATCTATTACGGAGGAATGAATCCTATCTTGGCCCAATCACTCACACCATATGCTTCCTAATGTACCCAACGCATGCCGTATCTACCCTACTTTAAGAGTGCAAGCGTTGCGCATGGTCAAAGTACATTATTCCACATATGATGTAGTATTGGCCTCAAGTCTAAGGACTACTAACATCACCCTACACACCGAAACTACCATAGACACTTAAATAGCTTTACCAAATGGTTTCTCGGTTGGGCATGCCAATACTCTCCAAAGTGTCCATATGTTCATCATGAATAACCAAGTTCATTCGTAGCAGTGAGACCTACTACATCCTCGAAGGATCTAATGCAACATATGCTAGCTTCAATCGCATCATTGATATCCCGTATCTCAATGACCTTCAGCTAGTGGCTTATTTTAGGACTTAATTATTGACACACAAGCTCCCACTAACTTGGTGATTACCTTAAGTCCTTGGGAACATTTTATCGAATAATTCAAACAACCAAATAATGTATTCATAAAATGTAATGCCAATTGTATTTAATAATGTATAGATAAATGAACATAAATAAATAACAATAACTGAATGTAATCAAGTACATATTGTCCCTATCGTAGGTTGTCTCTAGGACATATATACTTTCAACTTCCACTCCCTACAGCCTATCACCCCCTTATGGCGCCATCCTCGTCCATATTATGCACAACATTTAACATAGAAACTTTCTCATGCTCAATATCCAAGGTACAAACTTCCTCCGTAAGAGCCTCAATCTTCACATCCAAACTACCTCTTAACCCTCCATTCCACGCATTCAACTTTTCTTTGGTCTTCTTAAGTTTTTCTTTCATAACAAAACCACCCCACCCTTGCACTCCACTATTATCCCACACCTCCTTCACCACCTCCAAAAAATTAACCTCCTTCACCCAACTATTTTTTAACCGAAATGGTTTAGCACCCCAAACCTTACCATCTTCTTTCACCACAAGCACTACATGATCCGAAATCTTCCGTTTTATCCCCACTTGCATTAAGCTTGGCCATTTCGCACACCAACTAGCCGAAAATAAGAACCTATCAATTTTACTACAACAACTACCATTATCACGGTACCATGTGAAAATCTTCGTCTTTTCATGGGCAAGTCTTCCAAACCACTCCTCAAGATAAAATCATTACCATTCCTCGCCTATTCCCCCCTTGCCTTCAACCTCTTCTTTCTTCCTCCCTTCTTATTGAATTAAAATCACCACATACACATCTTCTGTTCTTTATCACATGCAAACCTCTCTTCCAAAATGCTCCATAGTTCCATCTTCTTTGATTCAATACATGGTGCTAACACATTCACAATTTCTACCTCCTCCCCATACCATTTTCCAACAACACCTAAAGCTCCATCTTCCCCCCATAAACTTTCTTTTACAAATACATTACTATCCCACAAGCATAGAATACCACCCGAAAGACCATTAGCTCCCACAAAATCCCAATCCACCTTCGAATCACCCCAAATCCTCTCCGCCATATGCCTATCCACACTAACTAATTAACTTTGTTTCTTGTAAGAGGGAAGCCAACAATGAGGAGGGGAAGGAAATCTAAAAAGCGTGTGAATGAGTCGGCGATTGAGATTATCACTCCTACTACTCGCCTATTTGAGGCGTGTAATGAGAGGATTATGAGTTCTTTGGAGGAGGCAACTTCGATTGCTAAGAAACGTGTTGATTTGGGTCTCTTGAGGTCGGAGGATGAAGAAGAGGCTAGGAGGACTTTTGAAGCTTGGGAGGAGAGGGATAGAGATGTGAGAAGCCTTGGTAAGATTAGTGATGGTTTTGGAGTTAAAGCCGTGGATAATGAAGATGCTTAGCTTCAATGTGAGGGGGTTGCAATAAATTTATTTTAACCCACCCTCCTTTTATGTTCTGAAACTTTTACACTATTGACCATAATGTTTCTAGAGAAAATTACATAGAGCTCCCCTTGGAGACCCAATTTTCATCCTAGTCCACTCTTGTTTAACAATTACATCTACACCTTTGACTTCGTTTTCCTCATTCACACAATCCAATTTGTACAATATGTGGAAATTTCTAGTTTTAAATAATTTATTCAAGCAATTAAAGCATTTACACGACAATTATCCTCAACAAAATCACTATATATACACCATCATGTGTTTCGTATCGATGTCAACCCATAAAAGCAATCCGTTACGATTTGCAAGAAAGAAAGAAGAAATGGAAAACATATGAAACCCTAGCACGCCGATGGGGTTAAAAACAATCTTCAACCTCCGCCGCCGTCACATCCAAATCGGACGCCACCGAGTCATCGAATACCAAAATGGTTATTCGATGACTATAGCATTAAACAAACGCGCTAACTAACTTTATGAGTTGTTGCAGGTATTGGATCCAAGTCAGGCGCTGTTGAATGCACCGGCCGGGGGTGTCTCCTCTTCCTCATTTGGTGAGTACTAATTCATCCAACATCTAATTTCGGCTCTCGATTTAGATCTATTTGGCACTTGCAAGTAATTTTGTCTTTCTCGGTCGGTCGATGGAGTCATGTTGACTTCCTTGTACAAAATCGGAGGGTTAACTTAGAAAAGCAGGCATGTAAGGGACGCACCTTTATTTACATCGCAACTAATGAGTATTTCTTGCAATTTTAGATTTTATCTCCAGGTTTATCTCAATGGTCATCATGTGCTAAAAAAACGTTACTTGACTATTGCGATATGCTTGAGATAGGAATTAAAAACGCAAAAGAGAGATGCTCATAAGTTGCGATGTAAATAGAGGTTCATCACTTTAGATGTCTGCTTTTCAATCGTCGAATCCGATACTTGTGTGAATTGATGATTTAATTTAATCGATTAGGTGATTTGATTTGAATCGATCGATCATCTAGGTTCTGTTGTTCAACTGCTCAAGTAATACTAACATGTTTAAGTTTCAGTTCCGTTTGAAATTCAATCTCACAGAGCTATTAATTATTTCTCCACATTCTTCGATCTCTTTCCTAGCTCCTGATGTATTGTGATCATCAATCAGGTATCAAACTACTTTCCATCCAATTCATTCAATTCACAGAATTCTTAGGTTTAAGTTTTTCAGCTGCATGCCTACAGTTTCAAGCAGATAGCTATGTGCAGTTAATCATTCATTTTGATTTGGTGGAGTTTTTCGTCATTATTCGACAATGATTTGTTCTTCGTGTGCTAATTAGTGAATTGAATTGTTGTATACCAAATTTGACAATCCAAATTTGTCATCAATCAGGTATCAAACGATTGGGTTGTCATTTTTTTTATCTTTATGCTAAGAACTCCGTTGGGTTGGTATTTGAACTTTTGTTGCAACTTGGAACTGGCATTGAATCTTCTCCGTCCTGGAAAATTGATCCTGGAGTGTTTGCATTCTGTAACCAATTGTGCACACTAGGCACAATACTAGGAGGTAGTTTGAAATCCTATATATAGTCATATATATATATCCCTGTTGTATCACATGCCCATGCCATGGTACTCATTTCTATTGAAACTTGAACTATTTTCTTCAGTGTTGTTTATAGTTATACAACCTAGCTATAAGGTTACGTATTCTTATCTATTCCTGTTGTGATTGCTTGGAACCAACTTCTGACTCATGACAACTTAAAAATTAGGAAAATTTTGGATGAAGATGTAAATCTTTCTTGTAACTTTTTTGGTTTGGAAGAGGAAAATGCTTTACACTTATTCATCGGGTGAAGCATGGCTCGAGAGGTGTGGCATCGTGTGGTCGTGTGGCATCTTGGTTGGAGGTGCAATTTTGTTCGGTATAGTCAATTTTGGACATCATAAAAGGCCATGTTCTTGAGGATAATCAGCAGTACGGTTCAAATAAAGGCGTATGGAAAGCAAGGAATGAATGGTAGTCCTTGGGCAAAAGGGTCACACCATCGGAAATTGTCAAGAAGATTGACATTGTGGCAATGGGTAAGGATGAAAGGATGTCTTGATAGATCATATAGTTTAATCCCTTAGCAAATTTCACCAAAATTGTGTTGCAAATAAGTTGTCGATCTGTTCTGGTATTGGAGGGATTAATGAATATGTTTTCATGTGCAGGGCCGTGCTATAGTTACGAGGCGCTGAGGGATATGGGTCAGGGGCAAGGTTGACTGGCAAAAAGGCTACTGGAAGTCTGGAACTGGAGGCTTGGTTTGGATACTCTATCATTATGACACGGGATTGCAAGGTAATGAGTTGTATGCTTCACATGTTGTAGGTGCTGATTGGATATTAATGCATGAACTTGAGGCCTGAGCCCTGAAGTGGATATCATTCATTTTCATATCGTTTGGTGCAAGAAGCCTTTCTGGAAGCTGATTCTGTGAGAAATTATTATAAAATTCCGTCTTACTTTCTGGAAGGCAGAGCAGGAATATAACTACTATCACACAATTAGTCAGGGCGGTCCTATGGTTTATTTGGCGTACTAGAAATGGGAAGTACTTCAATGGAATAAACAGTGAGCCGGAGGAAGTCAAAGTTAATTTATGGTTTTGGTTAAGGAACTATGATAGTCACGTGATGTAAGCTTCATAATCCACGGGAAAATTAATCAAGATATGGCGTTCATAATCTAATACGGACGCGGACACGATACGGACACGGATACGCCGATATGTCAAAATTCAAAAAAAGTAGGATACAGATACGTGGCCGATACGTTTAATTTTTTAATATTTTGAAATATATTTAGTATGTAAATTATTTAATTTTTAAAATTTCTAGCTAGTTGTTCTAATAAATACTAAAAACCAAATAAAAAAGTGAATAACTAAATATTACTACTCTTTAGTTATCAATCAAAATCATGTCAAATGTTGAACAACATAGTTAAAGGGGGAAATACGTATCGGAGATAAATCGGACATTGAATACGTATCGGAATGGATACTTTGCCATTTTGGATTATCCGTGCTTCCTAGGTCTTAATACATGTAAGGAACAAAACCCAAAATAACCGTGGCTGCAAAATCGTAAACCCCAGAAAAAAATAGTGAAAATTGAAGCGTTGGACGAGCAGGTTGTTGTGGCTTGTGAAGAGGAAGAACCGGAAAACCATAAAAAAAAACCGTCCAAATGAACAGGACGACCACACCACAAAAAACAAATGAACAACTTGTTAGCCCTTCACACTTTCTCAAACAGCATAAAAGTGTAGAGATAGATGTATTCAAATCAAACCATATCTTCTAAAGAATAATGTCATCTTCCTTAGAATCCTAAACTAGACATTCAGATGCATCTTAAACCAAAAGTTAACAGAATCAACATTTGTACTTATACCGTAAAGAGAATCTCCTACCCAAAAAGTTACCTTTCTGAAGCTGCTTTTCACAACACGATAAGTTTTCATCTCTTGCGTGTAAGCTTTCGAGAAATGGTAGTCACGTGATGTTAGTGTTTTAACTGTTTCAGTTAAGCTGTAAGAATGCCTGTCTGAAGGTCACACTTCCTCAGCTGTTAGTATTGCTCGTGTTTCAGGGAAGCACTTCCTTATTTCCTTTGCTGGCACGTTGAGCTTGTAATACATGGCTTCTCAGGCTCCACTGTGTCACCTGGAAGACAGAAGAACTAACTAATGTTAACAAAACTTTTGGTGTAGTTCGATTTAATCAGATAGTACGTAGGATTGGGCCTGCATTCTCACCTGGAGTGGCATGATTGTTGTTGACAGCAGTTCTTTGCATTCATCAAGTAAACCGTGTTCTTTTGCACTTATCTCAGAGAGCTCAGACACCAGCAGATTCATATTCTCAACCTGCACTTAGATGGGAGCAGAATTAGCTGGACACATCAGTTAACTTCTATGCGACACATTCAGCAATTCACATTCTCATTACTCCATGAAGTAAAATGAAAAAAATAATGTACTGGAAAAAAAGGATGCATTGCAAAAAAATCAAAAGGAAAAGTTTGCCTTCATAACCAAAGGGCATGTAGAAGACACTATCGCTTGCATCACATCCACAGCTGAACGAATCGCATCTTGAAGTTGTTGTGCATCAATCTGAACATGTCATGATACAAAATAAGAATGAACCAAGAAAAGTGAAAGCAAGAAAAAGAAAAAAGCCTAATCTACCGTCTACACCAGCTAAAATAAACCATCATACCCTTGCACCAGCAATTGGGAGGCAGATGGTGCTAGCTTCCAGTGCTTTTATGGCACCAGACACCGAATTGCAGTGATAAAATTCTTCCCGCCCCCATATTTCCAAATGTGGCTCCTGCATTAAAAGCATTCTTAGATAGGAAGAAACATTACAAAGTAGTCGAGCATCATTCATCTAAAAGACCAGCATATGTATACGCTGTCGGGAATAGTTTCCATCCTTCCACATTCTAATGAAATAAACCAACCCAACAGACTAGACTCCTCATACAGAATACAAATCCTTTAAGTGACTGTAACAATGTTTGACACCATCAAAATCTCACTGCAAAATTATCAACTAACCAATCAACATCCTCACTCTTACATGCATGCTAGAAAAGAGAAAAACGAAATAAGGCATTGCAAAAAGTAACCACAGCCACAGGTGTGCATCAACATCAAAAGGATCACAGTTTAACCTTGTCAACCAAGTAAAATGAACAATGAAGAAAAATGAAGATAAAATGAATTTGAAGTCTCACTTGTTCTTTTAGGATAGTGTAAAGCTTCATATTATTTCTTAACTTCTGCAGTTCAATCCTCTTGGCTTTAACAGAGAGTCGCAATCTTGAAATGGTGCTCCAAGCATTGTAGAGGCTTCTCTGGTGAAGTGAAGGGAAAAAAATGGGTAAGAAAGGTTTTGATCAGGATGGTCTACCCAGCCACTGTAAAAGAATGAGAAACAGAACAATATCGACAAACAAGCAGTTGGGTCCTTTAACTATGTTGCATTGTTGCTTATGCCAGTGGCATACTTACTTCAGTAGCAACATACATAAAACTCAGTTTAAAGTTTAAATGCAAGAAACCAGCCGAAAACTAAGGCCGAGCAGTTAGCTGCTGCAAGATTTCGGTGGACCCATTGAGATCTGATATAGTTTAGTGTCAGATGGAATACACTTTCTCGTCCTGTTAACTGGTGAACCTAACACGGTTACATAACCACTTTCATAGATCCTGAGCCAAAGAAGACACAGAATTATTTGAAAACGGCATTCAAATCTGGTGTTATGCCCAGCGAAGAATAGGCTATGGAACCTAAGGGATGCAGAAACTACATTAGCTTATAACAACTGAAGAAGTTAAAGATGTCCTTGGTACTTCCAGACAATTATCTGCATATCTTCACATTTTAAAGCAGTAGAAATTAAACATAATTTTAGGATCAGTATAGCTTCAAAGTAAGGCTAACTTTGCTCTCTGTGTTCTCTTAATCAAGCAGATCCGAGCCACAAGCCAGTAGTTAATACACAGAACAAGTTAAATTCTGTTGCTTCCAAATATTTTTTAAAGACATTTTAAACCTCCAAATAAGTAAAGACTAAGGACCGCAAAAGTTGTACAGAAGTAAATGGCTACTTTGGGGAGTGAGTCACACAGACAATCTATCATACAAATATAGAAAGAATAACTTGTATTTTGTATTCCTAAAAAAAACGCAACCTAGCTTACTCCACAAGCACAAAAGAACAATCAGCCATACTACTACTTTGATTATGATTATGACGTAAAAGTCTGATACATAATTTGGGAGTTGAGACACCAAAATTGGTTGATCAAGAGAGAACCAATCAAAACAGATAACTAAAAATAACTTGGCCACAAAAAGAAAACCAAGGCAAGTAAATCTGTAATTAAGCTGGAAACTGTAAACAATGGAAGAAAATAATACCTCAGCTGTACTTATTTTCACAGCCAGGGACTTCTCTGCCCTTGCATTCACCAACCGCCACTGCAAGCGTCGGTTATACAGCATTCGCAACTCATGTGCATCAGAAATTCGACTCTCCCCCGACTTTCCTCTCCTCACATCATTGGCAAAGCTCAGAATAGACGACGTCGTCACGTTCCCATTGTTCATCGAATTCTCTAAGCCACCTCTGTTTCTTATTGGACTAGCCTTACCCCTCAACAAGGCACTAGTTGGTGAGGCGGCCAAGGTCTTCATCGGAGAAACCGCCCTAACGCCTCGCCTAAGAGGCGACAACCCCCTGCTCACACTAACTTCCTTACACAAAGCTACTTGACTCTCACTCTGAAGTTTGTTTACAAAGTTCACTTTATCAGCTGCATTATGTATCCGGCTAGTTTCCATTGGTGGAAACCTAGCTATTCCACGTGGCCTTCCCTTCAATTGACTCGACCTTTCACTCCCAGTCGTACTCTTAGATGAAACACTGTCAGTATCTGAGCTAAACAGATCATTACTGCTCTTGTTGTTGATATTGTTTCCAGTACTAATTCCTACAGTTTTAGTTCCTGATCTAGTTAATTTTGTTCTATCAGCCCCAAAATCCAGACTCCTAGTCATAATACTAGGATTATCAGCTCGCAATCGGCCAGGCCAGAGCTGCTGCTTGTGATCAGGCGGCCTACAATTCTCCCTACCGTCTCTCACCGGCGTAACACCAGGTTTCCTTCTCTCCGGCGTCAATTTCCTCGAATCAGCAGGAGTTTTCGCCTCAGGTTTAGACATGGAGTACGATTCCCCTTGAAACGAGACCGATAGACTCCTAACCGACTTCAACAGTGGCGTGGTGACATTAACATTAACATTAACCCCAGCCGGACGTCGTCTGTCTGCCGAAAGCGACCTAGGCTGAGTCCTGGGAGTAGAATTGAGTGCATTTGAAGCTCGATTGCGGATCGCCGGAGACTGAGACCTCTTGCATGACTCGGAAGACGAAGTGGTGGTGGTGGTGGTAGTGGAATTGGAGGAGTAGGAGGATGAAGATGATGAAATTGAGAGGTAGCGGGAGGTGACTTGCCGCGGTTTGAGGCGGCGCGGGTGCTGATCATTGTCGGAGAGTAGTATTGGCGGTCGAGCGAAACGGTTGTGGTGGTGCTTAGTGTTTGGAGATGATGATGATGATGCTACGGCGGTTGCCATTGTTAATTTGGTTTTCAGTGTTTGAGTTTCATTTTTTGAGAAGGTCAATGTGATTCAGTGAGTAGTAGTACTAGTAATGGAAATTGAGTTGAGTTAATAAGAAATCACCGAGTTTTTTTGCTTTTTTTTTTTCGCTGGAAAGATGATGAGAGTTGGTTTGCTGTGCTGCTTCTGAGAGTGTGTGGAGTGGAGGTAGCAAATATGACCGTTGCCCAGTCCGTACGGGTGGTGGTGGCCTGGTGGGGGTTGGATTAGTTACACACACTAAAAACACTAACAGTGACCCTCAACTGACATTAAGGACTATTAGTCTATTATATCATACCCCCCACCAACACTACTTTCTTATTCCAAGCTCTCATATAGCCACGTAGGGTGGGGAAATTATGAAAAATCTATAATATCAATTTCTCGGTCATCCTCGGTCAAAGTCAAAGTGTGTCACACTTGTACGGTTTAACTCGAATCATATATTTTGCGTTTATGCAGTATAACACTTAATACTTGTCGCAGAGATTATTGATCCTTGTAATGATAGTAGTAATATACTTGCCACTGCCACAGACTGAATTTAAATTTTTTGAGTAACATTACATAACCATCTCAACCACCAAAGGCAGGTCGAAAGTGAATTAAAACAGGAAATATTCATTTATTGTTGTATATAGAAACGGTCGCTATTATGGGTGAATACTACATTTGAACCAACTAAAACTTGAATATTGGGGGGCTACATATCTAGTGTATTCACTTGCTCCATTTGATTGTTGGTACAGCATAGAAATTAAAACACAACATCCAACTCCCGTGAACATCTCTACTGCACTGACATTTCTCTTTATTATCTGTCAAATAAATTAATTTTAGTTTTAAGATTTAGCTTTTATATTAGTCTACTCTGTTTAGTTAGTAATTAAGCAAGCTATTTTGCTTCAGGATTAGCTAAAGACATAAGTATATAGTACAGACTTATGGGGACAAAAGAGTGTTACTTGTGATTGCACATTCAATTTTGATGTAACTTTAACTCCAACTAATCTCTACCCCAATAGATATATCTATAACTCATCATCATTAATCATAATTCATGTTTCTTCCTTCGGTTAAAGGTAATGGTAGGAAATTTAAAGGAAACATGCATTTTAGTAATGATGAAAGTGTTAATATCATGACATGAGGAAATGCAATTATTTTGTTCAAATGGAAATAGGGGAGGATCGGAATTAATATGTACGTGTGAAAATGTAATCACTTTGTGTTATACTACACTGTAGCAGTTAGAAACATTCACACACTTTAAACGTGATCTCGTAAAAAATTAGTGAAAAAAATCTGAGGGTATGGATCAACCACTACAAACATTTGGACCAATCCTCTAACCTTTAAATCGTTTGAGATATAAACTTCAATGTAAAAATTTAGGGTAAAAGGTAATTATCCTAAGAGGCTATAAAGCTAATTAAGAAGAATAAAGAAAGGAGAGTTTCTTCCTTCCATTGCCTCAAAGCAAAGGAGCTATATAGGTTGAACTGAACATTCACTTTTTACGTACAGCATAAAGAGAAAATCACATGCTATATACACTTCATGTTTGGTACCTTAGTCATAAGGCATCTTTAATAAATTTGTGCCCTTAGTGATAATTCCTGATGGTCTTCTTATATAAGAGAAGTCGTACCGATCATATATCATATCATTACTTCATTAGTCATTACTACGCTATTAGTACGTACGAAACTACGCCATAGACTCATCTGAGTTGCCTCATTAGTCATTACTTGAGAATCACTTCATGCTTATAACCAGTAGGAATAAATTTCGTTTGAATCACCAATAGGAATAAAGTTGGCAACAATTATTCATCATGTGAGGTGCTTCAACCACAAGTATGGTAATCACCAACAACATCAAATATTTCTAATCATGCACTTTTTTTCTTCCAAATGCTATGTAGCTAGCAATGTGTGGGCAAATGAGTTCATACCACATTTAGTTTAATGGGTTTTAAGGAGAATCAGTGTTTTTGAAGTATTTGCAATGAATTATAAGTTATCACATTCTCTTAAATTAAGTTGGATAAGTTGAAATTGAATTATACCCTCTTAACCCTCTTCTCCTTAAATTAAGTTCGATTTTAATTGTTTTTGTCCAAAACGTTAAGTTTGCAAACACTAATCCTACAAATTATCTATCTTTTTGCAAACATCCATCAAATTCTCTAATAATCCAACTTTACCAAATTCTCCTCAAATTAATCCACTTATTTTAAGTTGAAACTATTACAAACAACCCCTTAATATTTTGTTATTCACCGATTGTATTTCTAAAAGTATTTATCATACTTTTACTTTTTGTACAAGAATTGAAGTTTCAATAAAAAAAAATATTGTTTAAAAAAAAACTATAAGTTGGTAATATTACTTTTTTTTCTGTGAGAAATAAGCATATGGTATTTCTAATTCAAGTTAGGGGTGACATTCTCTTATGCATCAATTAACACAAAATATATACTACTATATACAATAATACAATAATAATACAAGGCACAAATAGGAGTTATAAGGGTGAATCGGTGATGGAGTAGCTCAAAAGAGGTAAGTGGTTCGAACCTCGACGTGGACATAAACTAAACTGTAGAAATAAGTAGTTAGATTTTCAGTTTAAAAAACAATACAATGCACAAATAATGAAGGGTTAATCTGGGCACTGAAATTTGAACATCAAAGTTTATCGAAATAAAGTAGTTGAAGAGACATTTTTCTTGTTAGGAGTTTGAAAGAGTTGGCCGCGCAAGGTGCAAATGATTTAGCTCATCGACTTGCTTACGGTGACTTCTACAATTCGTTTGGGTATTCGGTATTACCATTTGTGAATTAGGATGTTGGGGAAAATTTTGTTTTTGGTCCCTTAACTTTTGGTCCCCGCAAACTTAGTCCCATCTTCTTGTTTTGCATACATGTTTGTATTTGAATCATTCATGTTTGTATTTGCGTTCTTGGTCCTTTATGACTGGATTGCCTGACCTATCATGCTAGGATTAGGATGCTCTAGGGTTTAATAATGCGAGGACCGGTTGTTCTTAATTGACTTGAAAAAAAAAGATTGGGAGGCAATTGAGGGTGAGAAGCAGCAAAAGACTAGAGAAATGAGTACTCCTCAATCGAATGGGAATGAGAAATCAAATTTGAATTTGTCAGAGGAAAAGTTGTGTGAATGTGGTGAGAAGTAGTTGAAGCTGCTCGAAGTTCAATTAGTCAGTTTAAAGAGCAAGTTTTAGTGGGTGATATAGGGAAAATGGAGAAGAAGGTGAAGGGTACGAAACAATTGTCTAAGGCATTAGCTATGTTGAGCTTTTAGTGTTGCTTTGTTTCTCATAGATATAAAAATTTACACCATGCATCTTTTTTCTTTCTTAGGCTTCTTGTGTTTAGTACTATCAATTTGGAGAAACAAAACTTTGCGTCTTTGTTTCCAAATTCACATCTAAGCATTGGGTGGTTCAAGAACTCTAATAATAACCATTGTGACTCTTCTTACTACTATTTCTTTCCAAGATCTATGCCTTCTTAGAATCTTAGTCATCTCTCTTGGTATACAATGCATCATTAGAATTTTATCCTTGCATTAGTTTCAATATACACTCTTTTGAAATTCATTTTCAGTTGAAGTTGCTTCAGTTTTATTGGTTGATTGTTTATTCTGGGTCGGTTTAGTGGATCATGTAGTTGTCATCATACTGAAGGGACATTGCTAAAGCTTTCAAATCTTCCAGTTTCCATTGGTTTCTAAGCATTTTTCTACTGAAGACATGTCGAATTCTCCAATGTTTATACTGCAACAGAGAAATGTAGCTAGTTTCTTGTTGTCCTCCTAACGTGGTAGTAGAAGCGGAAATGGATACTATGGTAAAATCTTATTAAATTAATACTCGATAACTTAACAACCTCGATAAAAAATTGAACCCCAATCAACAAACTAATAAGATTATTGGTCCCGACGTAACTATAAAATTAATTAGTGAAACGTTTCATATATGTATGTTATCTAGAAAAATTTACGATAATTCATTATAAAATAAATATATGGTAACATGTTTTTTATGTTGAAGTTAAAAACTTAAAATTATGTATCAAGTTTATCTTTAAATCTTCCAATCGCATTCAAGAGTTGCGTCGTTGTCTTATATCCTACTGTGAAAAAGTTGTATTCTATCCTACTGCAATAAAACGTTGTGAAGAATTGTTTAATTAATTGTAAATATTTTTTTCGATGTGACAACTACCAAAGCTATTGAATCATTGTTGCCTTACATCCCCTTAATTATCGTCGTCGATTTATTTTTATTCGATCATATTCTTTGCATATATTAGTTTATTGGATTTGGGAATACGATGGTCAACTTAGTATTCCACACATATACGTTGAAACCTCTTTAAATTAATAAAATTTAATAAAATCTTCGGTCCCATAATTATTAATTTTTAGAGGTTTTACTGTAGTTTCATGAATTGTGCTTGATAATCGTACCACAATCTAAATATGTTGATTATATATGGTGCACCTCTTGAATATGAATACTAATGTATGTTGGCGTCACTAATATGGGTACTTGAGCTTTGGAGAATAAATCAAGTCGCAATTCACGCTAGACATGCCCCAGGGTATACTTGCATAAAAAATTGTTGTGTGGACGACATTAAGTTTTACATAAATTTCTTTATTTTCTATATTATAATACAGGTGCAGAACATAACCTTTTTTTTACTCTTGTTCTTGCTATTTTGTAGGTGTTCAATCCATTTACAAAATATTCATTTCTCTATGGAATAAGTTCTTACTTTCTATTTTTCATTTTTTATAGAAGTATATATTTCATCGATCATAAATATTTGTATGCAGTGACCGTATTGACAATGGCATTGTGTATTGATGAGCTCATACCATCGCAACGCAGGTCAATCATATATCGGATAAGCATAAGAATAACATTAGTATTATCCACATGTATAGTTGCCCTTGTAGTCCCTTGATCATAAGCTCCATTATTCATTTGGTGAATTGCATTATCATCTTGGTGCCCCTACACCTCATAATTCAGACTACTATGTTTTCATGCAGGTCTAACGATGATACTGATCAACTTTGTATTCACAATTTTAGCCGTAAATCTTTTCTATCACCTATATTAATCAATATCAAGTCATATCAGTGTTGCAATATTGTTCATTGAGTTAACTTTGTTACATAGACGTTGATTCTACCATGTGCATGCCACTTGAGCATCTTTAGGGGAAATATAAGCAAATTCCAAGAGAATCCAACTTCTCATGTTCCTTATGTCGTATGACAGATCGATCATGCATATATAGCCTATTGAAGCATGTGTTGTGCAGACTTGTTTTGCAGGTTGTAATGTGTGGAATAGTTATCGTTGTAGAAGTAATATTATATGGCATCGGATCATATTCAGTAGTCTTCGAAATAATCGAGGTGTTGTTGTGATGGTGTTGGTACTGATTAAACCTATAGTTATTGTTCAATTATTTTTATTGGTAATAGTTTACATAGTTTTTGTATGGTGACCCATATGCATAGAACCGAAGAAACAATGGAGAAACAGTTAGCAATTGGAATGCTATATATTTATTAACATACAATATTGATATATATTGTATAATGCATCAGTTATAACAACTTTATTTTGTAACAAAATAAATATTTTTATTTTTTTTCACTAAGATATCACTTTCTTATTACCAAAACAAATAAGTACAACGCGTATAAAAAAAGATCCACGACAGAATCCAGTTTAAACACAAAGACAAGGCAGTAACTAAGCAAAACAAGTCAATCTAACAATCTTCTACATGGTTCAACTAGATTTTTGAACATCATGCATCGTTGCACATATTTTTGTATAATCGGTCAGCTCAGTTGTGCCCTAGGTTGTGTAGAAGCAAATCACTTCATTTCTTGTTTCCAGATCGTTTAAATGGTTTCAGCACAGGCCAGTTTTAGTAACAACGCCTTTGTCCCTTTTTCAGTTGTGCCCTAATCAACCATTCCTTCTCCTGATTCCATCCTTTTGTCTGCCTATTTATCTTCAACAAATGAAGTACCTCAACCCAAATAATTTATTTTCAAATTGATGTTTATGAAGCTCATAGCTGAAATTGTATTGTGTTTTGGATGTCATATTAGTAAAACAAAGGAGACTTGATGTTCACTTCGAATAGATACATAAATGTTATTATTAAGGTCCATTAGTAGTTGTGTACAAGAATTCTACAGTGTAGTTACAACATAACTGAATGATAAGCAAAAATCGGTGTTAACATCAGCTGTGCAAAAGGTTAAGATATGCATGCAATCCTATTTGCTAGATTGGTTTATACATCACATCTTAAACGTGATACCCAAGGTCGTGTCATCTCTACGAAACTGGTTAGGGATACCGGTTATTGTTCTGCTCAATATGAGGCGGTGCAGGTTATGGGATGTAAGGCAACAAAGGCGCCTCGTGCTGAATAGGTCCATGTCGTATGGAAGTCTTGGAACTTGGAACTGGATCAATAGACCGGTAATCTTCCAAGCTCACAAGACCTTCACCATCTTGTTCTGGGCTTGGAGGGTCACTGTTATCCTGCATATTGATTGAATAATACAATGTAATAATTTGTGAACAGATTAAAAAAAATGTGTGGTAGATCAAATTGACCTCCTCGATCATAGACCCGAGTACCAAACATATTTGAACGCATGGATTCCTACTACACACGCATACCTTAAGCTTCCTGCTTTTCACAATCAACGACCTGCCACTCTTGTTGCGTACAGAACCCATACCTGCAATTCCGGAACATAAAATATGTTTATGTTCAACATAAAACCCAACCGATATTATCTTTAATATCATAGCAAGTCATGATGAAAATTCATATTTTGTGGTTTGGATCCTCTTTAACAACATGGATTACACAAGACATGAACAACTCTAGAACATAAAATAAGCATAAATGCATAATGATGCCTGATAAGATCAAATTAATTTGTTGGACTCATATACAAGTATACAACAGTTGTTTGTTTATTTGATTGATCTTCCCAAATAACAAGTGATCTGAAAGGTATGGACAATATTCGAGAACATGATAAACTAAGAATGTTGCGTGATAAGATCAAAATCTGCTGGACTCACTGCTCATACACAAACATTATCACCTCATTTGCTTCAAGACTAAGTTCAGCTTGTAGTAGACTAATTATTTGATACCCTATCACTTAATTTTTTTTTCTTCATAAACTATTTCCTAACAAGTAATCCATGGTCTAAAATCAACATATCATGATCTAAAAAAGTAAGGTACTTGAGAATTTGAATGAAGAAATCAAACGAAAGATGTTGATGGAAAACATTCATTCATTTACCTGGAATTACTGAGACAACTCTTCCTTTCCTGGAACATAAAAGATACATAAAAGAAGTTGTTCCAAGAAACAACAACAAAATCAATAAACCAACAATACCCTTCTTCATTAAGCAAATCCAAGATTCTCTTTTTCTCCCCAAAACAACTCTTTTTTAAATAATTGCGTACTGCTTGAGTAGTTAAGTAAATACCTTACTATATATATAGATAGATAACAAACTCAACCCATGATTATCTATTAGGAAATCAAGCAAGTTGTTTCAAAAATGGAGGAACAACAAGGATAGTATTTCGTCATCCCCTTAGAAATTGAATGCTGAAAGTAAGCCATAAAATCCGCAAAGATAAGGAGAAAAAAAATGCCTCCACGCCCATTACTCTAGTTATTTCAAGTGTATAGACACATACATACAAATACATGAAATAAAATATTTATTTTGGATGAGTCATCAAGAAAATCATGTGGGTTTGGATGCCATGGAAGCAACAATTGACATGTGAAGTAGGCAATATAACAGTAATGGAGGAGATGAAGAGAGGAGAGTTGCTAGTTAATGCACTAGAGGTGTTTGTGGTTTTGCCACATAGAAGAGATGGGAACAGTAAAAATGAATTGCATGATGAAGAAGATAATAGAATTCTATTAATGTCATGCGAGCCTTTGTTTTTATGCAGATGAAATTCATCACATTGGCCGCTTTTGACGACAATTACACACTTCCATGTCTTTCTTTTACCATATTTCCTTTTATAATATCAAATTGTTTCTCAATTCAAAAAATATCCGTAGTGTTTTCGCAATTTTTTCATCTCTCTCTTCATCTGAAAAAATTAGAATTTACTTATACTTTTATATTCCATGTAAATTTAGTTCATGAATATAAGAGGCTTTTATATTTTCAAATTGACGATTTCTATTGGGTTCTTGCTTCTAAGATCATGTTTACTCCCATTATTAGAATAGTTGTAGTCATCCTTCCCAAAAACACATGGTTTCCACCTTTTAAATTCGACAATTTCTGTACTATTGAGTATTTTGAGTTTTCAGTTTCTGAATTTGATAAATTTGGTATGTATTTATGAGGTTTTTGTGGAGTATGAGATCCACACATAACATCTACTACTAGTATACAATGGTGGTCTTGCAGACTTTTGAAACTTATTTCCATTTTAGAACTTCATTCAAAATAAGTACTACATCAAACTAGTTGCAGCATGTTCATGAGTGCATATACATATGATACAACTAGTTTGTTTAAATTGACCATTCTCATTCTTCAAAGTCCATTTGCTACTAATGGTTGTACGTACGCTCCATGTCCAAGGTCATAAATAAACTTATTATATCGAGTGAGTTATTACATGATCCATAAAATATATAAATAATATAATATATAGAAATACTAAATACAATCTAGTCAACCTTTAATGCTGACATTACAAGTACATGTTGCATCTTGATAAAGGAAATAAGACACTAGATCCCCTAAATAGTCTCACCATCTAACTACGACAATGGCTCTAAATAGTTGATGGTATTACATATTTACTCATTTCATTGCTTATAATTGTAATTGGTCAAGCATATATAAGAAAATAAACATTTAAAGTACACATGAATGGAGTATTGAAGTCACAATTAACTTATAGGGATCATAAAGTGATGTTTTATATATGTACGAAAGGCAATAAAAAACACAGATTACAAAATCTCTTGTAGTGAAAATACAAATTAAGGAACGATGAGCAAGCCACTATTACACAAACTAATAGGCATGTTTCTCATAAAACTTTGTTGGAAAATCTATATTGATTAGTGCAAAAAGGACATATAATTCATGTGTTTTAGTTCAGACTTTTTCACCAAAACCAAAAGAGTTTGAAGATATGTTGTTCGTAGGATGCAAGCTTATATATCCACAAAGACTTGTTAGAAGCTTTGAAGCTAGAGGACGATCCACGATCAAACAAACAAAACACTTCGGCACAAAACAAATTCCCAACACGGCCTTTTCTTGTTTTCGCTGAGGTCTGGGTCCTTTCTTTTTAGCATGTCCCACAAGATGTGGACATCTTCATAGTCACATCTTTTTACATCTCGACGGAACTTTTTTTGACCTAAAATTATCAACGTAACTTGTAAGCAATAGTTACATAACACACTCCACGAAGTCAAGAATCAAGATACAAAATCCTCTAATGAGTAATTGGTTAGTTTTTCCAATGCCCGAAAGTGATCATATATTTCACTATAAAATGAAATATTGCGTTTTATATTTTCTTATTCTTTTTTAAATGTGTAATATTTAAGATCAGGTGGCGATATCCACGATACAACAACAAATACATGTATGAGGGAAAAAGTAGAAAAATAAATTAATAGGACGAACAAAATACTACTATATAAAAGAATATATAATTTAACCTGATTTCCGTCGGCCAATCTTGGTCAAAACTTTCCTCAATGGCTTCATCATTTTGCCCCACCACTCCATCTTATATTTTACTTCAATCCCGAAGTTAAATGGATTGATGAGTGAATTAATTAACAGATTAATTAAACACGTAGAGTTCCTGCAATTAAATTAAATGAATACATTCAAGTGAGCAAGAAATTTATAAGAACATATATACTATATATATATATACACACACACATAAAGATGTCATTACAAAATGACATATAAAAGTAACCTTGATGGAGATGGATCCACTGATCCAATATGACGGGAAAGCAAAAAGAAAAATATAAAAATAAAGAAGGTAAGGAAAAGCAGATGCCTGCTTTATTTTTATTTTTCTAAATTGACTCATTCTCTTCTTTTTCTTTTTATATTTTAGTATCTCACTTCAAATAGAGGAGGGGAGAGAAGGTCGGGAAATATGTCATTCATTCATCTCGTACCTCTTGAAGAAATATGTCTATGTATAACTAAATACTACACGTCATAATATTGTAGTTGACCGTTTATGTGACCAAGTGAAACCATTTTTACACTTGTTAAGTGTAAAAATATTTTTTTTCCTCTAAAAATTTACTATACCCCAAAATATTTTATTTGTTTGGTACGAACTATACTCCAATTGATTTTCGCAAATAATTAGAACCGTAAACACAAGAGTGCAACAACCAACCCATTTTGTCTTAATGGCAGACATCGAAAAAGTTCTGATCCATTTTATTTGTTTGGTTGCATCAATGTGTCACAATTATCTTGATTGTTTCGAAAAGTTATTTTCTTAATAGATATTTTTAATAATGCAGGTGAATTAGTGAAAAGTTATTACTTATTCGCAAGTTAATGTCAAATTGGGAATGAATCAGATGCAAATTTGCTATAATATTAGCTGATTGGGCCCGAAGTACTAAAATTAGATTTTTTATAAACTTACTGGACAAAATGCGGAATTGACAAACTTATAATACAATATAGGTAGAGTAGTAAACTTATGGTATTGAAAAATATTTCCTACTTTTGGTAGAGCTCCGGCCACCAAAATACACCTCCGAAGCCTTTTTTTTTTCAAAAAGATAATCATTTTGGGATGTATTTTGAAATATAATTTTTAGGATAAGGCTTTTGTTTGGAGTGAGAAAAATGAATGGCCGCTTGTACCGAAGAAAAAACTGAAAATTGGATCCAGATGTAATTATTGCTAATATTTAGGGGTTTAAATGAAAATCCGGTATCTTTCCGGGTCGTGCGTAAAAACCCGTATATCAGCCTTCTTCCCTGTTCCTCTGGTATATGACAAGCACAAAAACACCATTCTTAAGTAACCTGCTTCAAATCGATTGCCATGGATCCTAACATCATGAAGCTTCTCGAAGAAGACGAGGTACTGATTTTGCCCTTCTTCTTCAGCTGATTAAAAACTGCAAGCCCAATTTGAGATTATTGACATGTTAATTTACAACACTAACACTAAGCTACGCTACGATTTTGCAGGACGAAACTATGCATTCTGGGGCTGACGTGGACGCCTTCACAGCTGAATTGAACAGAGACATTGAAGGCAATAATAATTCGTCCCAGTCTCAGTCTCAGCAGCCACTAGATTCCGACAGTGGTTAGTGTCTATTTTCCCCCTAAATTTTCTTATTAATCGAGTAATTGGTAGTGTGAATTGTTAATTGGAATATAAAAGGTAGATTTTTAGGTCAGTATTGATTGTGTTCTGTTTAGGACTTTGTGATTGAGCTTGATTGGGGAATAGTGTGAAGTGGCAATTGTAGTTCAACCAAGTTTGTATTATAGTTTAATTAATATCAATGATGGGTTTAACATGGCTTAAGCACTACACGGTTTAACATGAACACAGTCAATGAGGAATTGGAGGAACTTAGGAATTGCAGAAAAGAAGATGGGAGCCTGCCTAGTGATATCTTTCCACTAATGTACTCATTTTGTTATGAAGAATTCTAGGCTACCACATGATCTTGTGTTATTTCAGAAGATTTTTCAACTAATAACGAACTCAAATTTTGTACTTATAACATATGTGGTGCTCTGGAACACTCTCAACTTAGGCTCGATTGTTGACAAACAAATGTTCCTATGGCTTAACTTTCTTGAGTTGCTTCATCATGTAAGCTTTGTCTGTGCTGGCTCAGTATAGTATTCAGGGGTTTGGGTGGTTGCGAGCATACATGGTAGAAATTAGAAAAAGAAAGTAGATATGCAAATATTTCACAACAGTTTAGATGGAAGATGCTTAATCTGACTATGTTGATTTTCCAGCCCCATTGTTACTGAAATAAAACATATTGACGGGACCAGTTTCTTCCTTTTGTTTAGATGCTTTGGAAAGTGTCATGACGCCTTTTTTTTTTTTTCTTCCTACTTGTAAAGCAGCAGCCTTATCACAGTGGCAAACTTCTGTTCATGATGGAAATGTTAATTTTCAGAGTGGGCAAGATCTCATGGTTACGGAGCAAACTGATCAACAGTCATCTGGATTGGAACTCCAGCAACATGGGCCAGAGTCCTTTAATCCAAAAGAAGAAGATGGCTTCACCAACGAGCTTAGCAGTCTTCATTACCCAAGCACATCATCTGAAATTGGATTTCTGAATGCGCAAGATGACCAGAAAACTTTTGCTGTATCCCAACCCATGAGTACCCAAACATCTGGGAGTCAACCAGTTGTAATGCAAAACTCAGACCATGAACCAAAGTCAGAAGTAGACAAAAAGATCCAAACTTTGCAAAATGTGAGTGATCAACAATCAATACCAATGGGTTCAAACAATCAACAGTCCACAGGAATGGAACTGAATGATCAACAGTTGATATCAACTGGGACTGGAACTCAACAAACAATTATGGGGATCAGTAATAGTCAGGATATGGAAACTATGAATCAACACAGTGCAGGAATGGGAATGAATAGCCAACAGCCAGCGATATCGGGGCTGCGGAATCAAGAGTCCATGACAAGTAATTTTACACAGCCAGGCACCTCTATGAGAAACAAACAAGTGCCTTTTGGCATGCTGCTACCCATCATACAACCACAACTTGACAAGGACAGAGCCATGCAGCTTCACACTCTATACTTTAAGCTTAAGGTACTTTTATTTTCCTATTTTCCTATGAATTGAGTTAGTATTTTTGTAAAGGGCATCAGAAGTTCTTATATAAGAAATTTTATTAGAAACCTAGTTTATTTCTAATTTTTTCTTTTTAATTAGAATATTAGAATATGGTTATTATTCTATATTACATAGAATACTTCGCGCTGTTTAGATTAGCTAAAAACACAATCCTGTTGATATATATGTTTAGGTTTATATTTTTGAGGGAGTTTAAGTGATGATAATATGATTTTATATTGATTTTTTCTCAGGCTTGCTTCTCTTGTTGATTATTCATCTAATTCTCCTTAATATTTCTTCAATTTTTAATTACATCTATCTTTTCTTCTAAATACCCCCGCCTGACCTCCCTTCATCTTTCTCTCTTCCACCCCTTTACTACCAATTACTGAGGAAAGTTTTTGTATTTATCTAACAATGGTATATTTGTTTCCAGAAAAATGAGATAACTAAAGATGACTTTGTTCGACACATGAGAAGTATTGTCGGCGACCAGATGTTAAAAATGGCAGTATACAAGCTGCAAACTCAAGTATGTTATAATAATTTTTCATTCAATACAGTTGGGTTAACTTAAGATACCTTCTTACATCGTTTCTATAAATGACAATCAGGCTGGCAAGCAACAAGCACTGAGTCAATTTCCATCTCAGACCCAGCCCCCTGGACGACAACTGCAAGTTCCATCAACTGGTGAAAATTCTTCCATATATCCAGCTATTTTACCTATGGGTTCTAAAATCGCCAATCTCTTTTCTGAATAAGCTGTGGTTTTTCTCTTTGCCAGTACAAACACAGACAAACCTAAGCAATCAAGTAAGGGATAGTAACGCAAGTAACCATCGTGAGGTGGACAACCATGCAGATTTAAAGGGAGTGCAAGTAAGTCAAATGGCAACTTCAGGTTTGGTTGCTGTAAGTCAGGAGAGAAAGCATCCTGTACTGGGGATCAATAAGCAGCATACGCACTTCTCACAGACATCCTTTCCTGCGTATGGGAGTTCTGGGGGCAGTTACCAGTCTTTCTCATCATCTTCCTCAACTATCAGGCCACATACTACAGCTCATCAAAGCATAACTTCAGTGAAACAGGAACACCTTGATCAGTCAAGTGAACAACAAAAGGCCCAATTATTTCCCACACATGCTTCGTCTTCTATGCCGCTTATTAAACAAGGAAATGCCACTCCAGGGCATTCGATGGATGAATCTTTTGAGATGCATGCTTCTAGAATGGGATTCCCGCCACCTGCCAACATGGTACCCGAGATTCTTTATATCTTTTGTTCTTTCCATTTTTGGCATCTGTGTGACACCTGCTTTTTGCATTCATTGATTACTTGCCTTCAAAATGTGGTCAATTGATCTCTTTGTTAATGTAGTGCAAATACTATATCTTAGTCAGTATTGGTTTAGGCTCCAGAGAGTGGAGATAAAGTGATTACAGTATTTTCTGGTGCTTTGGAAGTGGAAGAATTTCACTATTTCTCTTTTACAGCTAGATAAGAATATTAATTATCACAAAGCTTCTAACAAGATATTGTGGTTTGTATCTTGCATTCGTTAACATAGGAATTTGAGGAGTTCCAAAATTCATCCTTACAGGCTTTTACTACTCTGTTGGAAATTAGAGTTAATAGTTGGTGACTGGTGTTGGATGAAATGGTGATAGAAAATATTTTTGTAGTTTTGTGACTAGACGAGTTAGAAGTCAGGATCAGCAATGAGTGTTGATCCTGACTTGGGGGCCAAATTTTCTTTAAGAGGGGGGGGGGGAGTGTAATAACCCGTTATTTTTATTATTTTTCCCTTGTTCCGTCATAATAAAAATGCTATGATTAATGATAATGCTGATATTAATAATATTGAGAAAGAAAACGAAAGAAAATAAACTTGGCTTGCCGTGTTGTCTGGCTAGTTATAAATACTACTACAACTCCTATTGTCATCATATGCTAGTATGTGTTTCATGATCTGATAAATGAAGTATGTGCAATATCTATACTAACTATATTATTTTTATAAAGCACCATGTACTTTTTTCTTTTATATAGGAGCTCTACTTTTAAGTATTTATCTTAGCGTAATTTATTAGTGAAAGGCCTCTTAATTACCTTAGCGAGTTTAGTTAACGTAAATTTACGAATGGTACTGCCGGGCAATTGTGGGTTGTCGGAGGGACCTCTAGTAGCCTTAGCCCACTCCCTCATAGCGCACATCAGAAGCCGCTCGTCGTTATGAGGGTCGTAGGACCTGTTGCATGTACCATGGCATGCATTTACAAGATGACAGGGTCGCTCCTTGTCGGGAGATATAAGGCCAAAGGAGGTGGGGTTATAAGGAGACCGCACCAACGGATAGTTAATTAACATGATTGAATATTGTGCTTATTTGCTTGTTGTCAGTCTTGTGACATGTTGGTAGATTTATTCTGCTTCCGCTGAATTTACTTTTCCCATGGATAAGTAACTGTTTTATCATGCCATGTTTCTGAAATAAAATCACCGTGGACACAAACGAGCATTCATCGAGTCTTTTCCTCATGTTTTCTTTATGTTTCTCCCGTCCAGAGTTAGGCGAAGATCGGGTTGTTGTGCGGTATCAAAAGGAAGGGCGCTTCGTTGTTGATCATAGAACCAGTAGAGTTTTGTTTAATTTATTTTCTGTTGAGTTGTCTGCGTGCCTAGCTTAATTTGAACTGTATTTAGTTTGTTTGTTCTTTTAATTTAAGACTTCAAGTTTTTTTTTTTTTTTTTTGAGACTACAAGTATTAGTAGCTTCAAGAGTTAGAGACCAGTTGGTTTTTCTTTTATCCTTGTGGGATTTTGTTTCGAAGTTATGAGTTCCTTATCCATTTGTTTTGGCTCCATTGGTTAGTTTATTTTTGGGGTGTTACAGCTTTCGCCTGACATGCACTAACAGTGTTGGAGAAAATAATGAGCTAGTCAACATTTGATATTTTTCGTGCAGTTTGATCTATTGTGAGTTGTGACAACTTCAATATGCATTTCACGTGTAACATAGCTTATTGAATTGCAGCTCACTTATATGGAATCTATGAAAAAGCCTTATATATTATATCATACGAGGATTGCTAATCCTTCCAAGTTCTTACCAGTCTGCCCGAACTGGAGGCCCCTAAGAACCTTACAAGCGATTGAGTGATCCATGGCTTAGAAAGACAGTTTCCATGAGTGACTTAGTCTTATTTTTCTATTTCTAACTCGAATACTTGTGTTTTGAGTTGTTCATATCGGGTTAGGTTTTGGACCTGTTCTCTTTGTAAGGGTGAGTAACCCTTTTACTCTGTATAGCTTAATTTTTACAAAATTAACCCAAAACAATTAAGTAAAAAATTAAAAAGAAATTGACTGATGGGTTATTAAGTGAATCCTAGATGTGTATTATTTGGGTTGGCCTTTATTATTTTTTGATAGATGAATTGTAATTCCAGTTAGCATTCTAAGTTCCTGATAACTATCCTTTGCAAAGATTAACTAACTTTCAGACATGAACAATTCCCATATGGATTTAGTTTCTATATGGAATCAGTAAATTTAAGTATGTCATTAGCAGAAGTACCTTTACTTACGAAGAATGATATGGCTTGCAAGATATGTTAACACGAGTTGTATGTGAGAGAGAGATTCATCCAAAATGATGTTTTCTTGTGATCCCGAAAATTGGAGCATGAGAGCATCGCTCTTGAAGTGTCTCGTACACTTAAGTTTAAATACTGCACAATTGCCAGTTGAAGAATATTAAAAATATTTGGAAAAATCATGAACCCGAATTATTTTTATGAATTTTGTCCGAGCATTTTTTCTCTGTCTGTAATTCTCATCTGACACCTGATACTCTCTCTTTCAACCAACCTTTTGCAATCCTCCTTGCCTTATCTTTCTAAAGGATTTATCAGCTTCTTATCTCTGCTAGATATTGGTGGCCAAAAGATTACATTTACATACCTGATCATCCCTGTGCTGGACATGTCTGTGTGACTGTGTTGTTGTTTAGCTCCTGCCAATCTTATTCTTTTTGTCGAACTGTTGAATTGAATCTTGTGTGTTCTTGTTTCTTATCTCTCTGTCAGACGAATTCTCGGGCACCTGCAAATGCAATTCCCCCTACTGGACCTCCCAAAGCTCCCCCCAGGAAGCCTGTGGCTGGCCAGAAAAAGCCAATGGAGGCACCTGGTTCTTCACCTCCATCAAGGTATTTCGATGCTGATCACAAATTTGCTATCTCATGAAATAGATTAAGCATATCATATATCCCATATATTTGTTTCTAATTATTAGTTTACAGTAAGAAGCAAAAGGTGTCTGGAGGCTTTCTGGATCAAAGCATTGAACAGCTCAATGATGTCACTGCTGTTAGCGGAGTAAATCTCAGGGTAATCTCCTTCGGCAAACCTATGCACAATAACCAGCACTTGAAATTTACTTTGCTCTCTGCTCTACATCCATGTTTTCGTTTTTCATCCCTCCGCACTGGGGCGAGCAAGTGATACAACTTTGGAATATAATTTGACAAACAGGAAGAGGAGGAACAAATGCTTTCTGGGTCCAAGGAGGACAGCCGGATTTCTGAGATATCAAGACGTGTTGTTCAAGAAGAAGAAGAAAAGTTGATTTTGCAGAAGGTGCCACTTCAGAAAAAAGTGGCAGAAATAAGTTAATATCCCTTCCTTTATATATATATATATTGCTCGTCAGAAATTTTCATTTAGTAACTTTGGAAAGAAATTTTATCTCGGTGGCGTATCATTATTTTCTGATCTCTGGCAGTGGCAAAAATCGGTGTGAAGAGTATGGGCTCTGATGTGGAGCGATGCTTATCTCTGGTGAGAATTATAAACATAATTATTAATTAAGTAGCCGTTTTAGATGTCAAGAACAGAGAAGTAAAACTCAAGAACCATGTTTAAGCTTTGATGGTCTTACACTTCTTTTTTCCAAAACCATCTTGGCCATATATAGCCAAACTACTTACTTGTTTGCTGAATATTCCATTTGTAGTGTGTGGAAGAGAGATTGCGTGGACTCATTTTTAATCTCGTTCGACTGTCAAAGCAGGTTGGTTTTCATGGATTGATTGCCACTTCTTTAGTTTCCACCCCCCCCCCCCCCCTGTCCAGGATGAAGGCATTGTAGTATATCTTAGCTAATCAATATTATATGTGCAGCGAGCTGATATGGAGAAGCCAAGGCATAGAACTATCATCACATCAGATATTAGGCAACAAATTTTGACAATAAACCGCAAAGCTCAAGAAGAGCTGGAAAAGAAACAGGCTGAAACCGAAAAGTCACTAAAATTAACCGATGTGAGCATTCAGTTTGCCAATTCTTTGTAAACTTTATGTATATTTGCTTCTAATTTTTTTTTTTTCTGTGTAAAAAGTCTGAATCTTTCTGTATCTTGATTATGTTGAATGCAGTCAGAGGGCGGTGCTATTGCAGATGGGGACAAGGAGAAGGATGACGGCCGTCTAAAATCTACTAAGGTGTGGAGATTGAAGTGTATTAATGATCAATTCTACTTAGAGCTTGCACACCATGATATTTTATACCAATTTGTTTGAATACCTGCAGGTAAACAAGGAAGAAGATGATAAGATGCGTGCCACTGCAGCAAATGTTGCTGTTCGAGCTGCTACTGGAGTTGGTGATATGTTGTCAAAATGGCAACTAATGATCGAGGCCAAGCAGAAACAAGGGGGAACGGATACAGCACCATCTGCTTCTCAGCCTGGTAAAGACATGGCACGGAAACCTTCACAGGCCTCTACCAAGAACACTAGGGAGAGCCAAGAAGGAGAAAAACGAGACTCGTCCGCTCCTTTTAGCACCCCTTGTAAGTTGTCTTTCCGACATTTAATGTGGATTCTTTACATATGCTGGTGTTGTCTACATTCTTAGGGAGTTACAGTTGATAATTTGTGGAAAAGCGAGTAGACTTTTTATCTTGAAAGTTCATTTGATTTATTGATCCTACTAATGAACTTTTCTGGTAAGTTGGAGTGGGTTTACTGCCTTAATGTAAGGGACCGTTTCCACTTGAAAATACGTATGTCATTTCATGTGAAATTAGGTTCTTCAATTTCGTTTCATCATTACAAAACATTTACAGAGATGACACTCAGGTGAAATTTTTTACTGTTAAAAACTTCTTGTAGCTTTTAGATCCCGTGTCTTGTGTCTGTCTAAGTTGCTGCAACACACTTCCCATGTATTTCACCTCTATTTAATATATACTCCATGATATTACCTTTCCCAACTAACTAAACAGAAAATGATTCCTAAATATTTGGATTTGGTCATCATCATACTTAGCAGACAATATTGCTTGTAGGGATCATTGATAAGAGAATTGTTTTGTCGTGTTCTGTTCAGAGACGAATTGGCATTTACTATATAGAGTATGGTAATGGAGCACATTTGCCCCTCTTATTTTTGTTATTTACTCAGAACCAAAACTAGCTTCCCTGAGTCACATTCTCCCTGTAAAATGCATTGGACGCCTTAAACCAAGATGTTATTCATAAAGATGATCGACACAGGTTCTGTTTTGAGTATGACTACCTCAGCTATCTTACTTTTCTACCTCTCATACACCTGCAGCTTCAGGGAGAAAAGTTGGAAGAAATCAAGTGGCGGCACGTCGTGTGGCTCGGAGCATCACAGTGAAGGATGTTATTGCAATATTAGAAAGGGAGCCTCAGATGTCAAAGTCCACGCTCATGTACCGTCTGTATGAACGAGTGAGCGCTGATGCTGCTCCGGAAAATGATTGAATAAACTTGTGTCCTTATGAAATGTGTTTGGTGGGTATTCAACTGGTGGTACGAGATTTCATTGCCAGTTGTTAACTACAAGTATAGCCATGTTACAGTATCAGCTGCTGTTGGGCGATGCTCAATGTTTATTTATAACCGTGTATAATGTAGATAAATAAGGATGAAAGGAACAGATATAGTCCTCAGAGTTGTTGATTGATGGTTCTGTACTTTTAGCACTTTTGTTTTAGCTCAAAAGCTAACCTGTGTAAATTTGATCTTCTTATTTATATGAAAAGATCTTGTATTTAGTGTTTGCTGATGGGAAATCTTGTAATGCTGTCATTACAATGCACTTGCAATCATAATCATATGAGTAATCGGAAACTTGAGTATGAGTGAGCTCAAATCTCTGTTAATTTCTACAGGTCAAGTCATGTTCCAATACAAAGTACAAACAAATGTTTGAATATTGAATGAGAAAGAGAAAGACATTATATCAAATGAAATACTTGACCATCTGAACTTCCTTTTCCTTGAAACCACATTTTCCATAAAATGTTTTGTTCTCAACACTGCAATCAAGAATCACCTTGTAGCAACCCATGGCCTGAGCATGATCAGAGAGAAACTCCACGATTTTCTTGCCTAATTGCTTACCTCTGACACTCGAATCTACCACCACATCTTCAATATGACCAACTTTACCACAATTCCGTATAAACTTCTTTTCAATAAACACGCTCCCAGTGGCAACAATCTTTCCTGCACTGCCTTCTATCACGCATATCACATGATCGTCACCATACAGAGCAAGCTCCTGAAATCGTTTTTGGAATGACTCATCAGAGACAGAGTCGCAAACTGTCAGTTGTTGCAGTAGCTCTATGAACCCCTTGCTAATGTCCGATATCTCCAACTTCCTAACAAGAAATGCTTCATCTACAGACTCAGTGGCTTGCATCTTTACTTGAAGAGCCTATAAAAGAAACGAAAAGAAAATGATGAATAGTTTAATGGTGACCCTGAATCAAGAACATGAGTTAAGACACAAGCCACCAAAATCCAACAGATAATGTAAGTGAAAACTAAGTAATCAACACATAGACATTACAAATCTGAGAACATTTTCGAACCAGAAGAGACTCAAATGTCTGCCTGTTTTACGGTTTTACCGGCTAAATCATGCCTCAGTTTGATGATCGATATTCTACAAAGTACGACGACATCATAGACGAGAAACCTTAAATGGAACACAATTAACACCATAATGTTGGAAGAAATGGGATTCAATAGAAATTAACACCATATATCTGCTTGAAATAAATGCATTTGATTTCTTCTAGTCTACTGAATTTGAGCTAATGGGGAATCCTTAAAACAACAAACAATAAGTCCATTTCATATGCAAAGATAAACAAGGCAAGATGATTCAGTAAAAAAACATAAAACTCAATTCGCAAATGAGCAGAAACAGCACCCTGCAACAAAAATACTCAATACCACTACTCTACCACTAAATCTTCAAATATTTTCAATAACAATCTTACAATGGAGACAGTGTGTAATCACCAAATTGACATATCAGAGAAAATTTGTTAAAATAAAAATTAAAGATCGAACCTGGAAGAATTGAGAGCAATCCAATGATCCAATCGGAATATGCAGAAATTGAGCTGATTGATCGAGAAGATGTCATAATTCGCCGGTTTTAGTGGACCGATCTAACGTGGCTCCGGTTAAGGTTGAGATGGGCCCATTAGATTTCACATGAAGGTCCAATTAAACTAAGGCCCAACCCAAATAAACAATTGATTTTAAACAATTGATTTTCAATTTTCACTTGACCATATTGTCTTCTTTGCCAGAAATTTCAGAAGAAACCTTGAAGCTTTTGTTGCAGAGTGATCAATCAATTGCTCGGAGTCCGGCAAGGTAATCGAATTTCTTTATCCCTTCACCCTATCGTGCTTTCTCAAATAATATATCGATTAGGGTTTACTACTTGCTTGATTTTCCCCATCGTACTTTCTTTATTGCATACATGTTGTATTAGCCTATTAGGGTTTATCGCTTTGTTTCAGCTGGATGATATGAACAAACAGTGTATTAGTTGTATATAGTACAAGACTTATATGTGGTGAATTTTGGAAATGTTTACAAATTACCGAATTCTACTAAAGGAATAGAAACAAGGCTAATTGAGATGTTGAGTTATTTGATACTCCTAGAATGCTACTGCAGAAATCTTGTCTTATTGGTTGTATTCTCTGGGCGGTTTTTTCCTCCTATTATGTTACATTGATTGAAATTTCAATAAAATTACAAACTGTTTGCATCCATCCTGAGAGCCCTGGAGTGAGTTGTTTCGCTGATAACTGAACACAATAAAGAATAACTAGTTAGTATCAAGTTTTAAAGCTAGCAATCTTGATTAGCATACACCCTTTTTCCTTCTCTCAGCGCAATACCTAAGAAAATGGCGAGCCAAGGAGGTCAGATTGCGGCGCAGATTCCCACAAGCTTTGGTCATGAGCTCAGAGCGTGCCTACGGTGTCGTCTTGTCAAGACTTATGATCAGGTTTGTTTACTTCATATCCACTTCACTTTGTTTATATTAGACTCTGGAAAGACGACAATGGGATATGAATAATTGATCGCTTTATGGGAATGCGTATGATTGTTTCAGTTCCGGGAGTCAGGGTGCGAGAACTGTCCGTTCTTTCAGATGGAGGAGGATTATGAACGTGTTGCTGACTGCACAACCTCCAATTTCACGGGGTTAGCCTCTCTCTCTCAGTGAGCGTTTGTTTTGAAAGAAAAACTTGAAATGCTTAGTAGACAATTATCCTTTTGGCTGAAATCTAATACAGTACATGTTAAGTTTTTAAATTCACATTGTAACTGACTTTTCAAAACAGGATAATCTCTGTTATGGATCCAACTAGGAGTTGGGCTGCTCGCTGGCTTCGCATTGGTATGCAACTTTTCTTCTAGATGTTCATGACGATTTCTTTGAATTTTAGTGTTAACTTTGCCATAGCAGGGTATGACTTGTAAGTCTCCTGTCATCAGCATGTATTTTTAATCTTTAGGTTTGCAGATATCATCTACTCTATTAGCCCATAGGTATAATTTCAAATGTGGATTAATTGGATGGTTCTTCTTTGTACTCCCTTGGATAAATTTGCTGTTAATGAGACCACTTATCTGCTGAATTTGCTGGTTCTTGTACGCATTCCGTGATTTAAATTCGTACTTAGAAACTGCTGATTTTCTCCTGTGTTTGTTTTTATGAACCACCAACTTATCATGATCTATACCTAGTTTTAGCAGTTCCGTAAATCAGTTACTTTTGTAATTGGTTTACTTCATTGGTTTCATCCATACTTGATTTTCTTCTGTTGGCTTTGTTTACTATAATGTGGGATACGGACTGTCAAGATTTCACTGAAAAGCTGAAGTCAGTGATCCTGAATCCTTGTTTACAATAGGAATTGCACTTTTAATATGATGATCTATGAGATATTATTGTTGAGGTGAATAGCGTGTACTGGTAATTCCAAAATGATCTTACTCGGTTTAGATTTTGCAAAAATTTGAATGGAGAGGAGAAAGGAGTCGCGGTTTTGGACGACGCCATATGGAAAGTAAATAACATTTGTGTTAGGTCTAGTGCAGGGCCCTACAGGCTAAAGCTTCACTTTCTTTTGAAATCTGATCATACTTCTCCCATTACCAGACATTATTGTGAGCCTATTAGCATGCTCATGTTACTTATATATCAGCCATATTAATTGTAAATCACATGCAAAATTTCAGGAAAGTTTGTCCCTGGTTGTTATACACTCGCAGTATCTGAAGCACTCAATCCCGACTTGCAGGTACCCATGCCAAATTTCTTTTAGCTTGTAATTCATTGATTTCATCTGTTTATTTTTCTTTTCCTTGTTCATGGTTACTCACTGTCCATGATAAGTGTCGTGGTATGTTACCCTCCAAGTACTCTGGTCATGCTTTACATTTAAGGAATTAATCCACAAGGTTGCAACTATGTTTTGCTAGAAACCATAGAAAAGAGAGATGTAAGTAGAAAATACTGTTGATGTGCGTTAAACAAATACTCCGTCTGTCCCATCAAAGCCGCACCATTTTGACTTTTTGCGTCAACAGTTTCCATTTCGACTACAAAGTACTCGTAAACCATAATTGAAGGGGGGTGGACTATAGTGGTAAAATATTTTAACAAAATTACATATAAAAATTAGGAAGTAAAGTTTCATAGTATAATTTGGTTAAATATTTTACCATTATAGTTTAAGAGTAATTTCTAGTAAAAAATCAAAATCGAAAACTGTTGACATCAAAGAATCAAAATGGTGCAGCTTTGTTGGGACGGAAGGAGTATATTAAAGTAATAAATCTAAGGGTGTATATTGAACTATTTTCAGGTTGATTCAAGTGCTTGCTGGCACTAAAGGGAATGACTTAGAAATAAACTGTTGTTAAGTTGTGGTCTGAGTTAGTGATCAAGGATTAGAGTCAGAATGGCTTAAATGTTGGTGTCTTAAGTCCTTTTTGTGGTAGTCACTACTAGTCACGCAAAGTCTGTAGACGAACACTTGGACTTTAATATGTCTCTAGCATCATGCAAATATGATATTATTGCTTGCTTAGATTTAAACCCATGGTACTGAAAGTTTGTCCTGCTTCTTTTGTTCTTGGTGCAAATACTTGTACCATTTGAAATTTATTTGTCCATCTCCTAAATCATTTACCATTACCAAGTCCAAACATAGTTCTTTCTATCTGTTTAGGTTCTTTTTTGTGTTATAAATGTAATTTCTCTTCATAGTCTGCAAGATGAGATGGCTTTGATTGTTATCATCAAATATTGCAGAATATATGTGAAGAAGAGCGTGCGCCCTATGTTCCTCCTAAGCGTTCTTAAGCGGGTGGCTAAACTGATGCGCCACGTTTTGACCTAACAACTGACAAGGATGATGTTTATTCAAGTTTTGTAAAAGACCACTTCTGGAAGGCAATCCCTTTATTCTGATTCTGATACTATGGACATTGCATGATCTATGTGTGATGTGTTATGTAAGAGAAACATGAATTTGTTGTAGCCTGCAATCAAAATGTGTGGCTGCAGGGAGCATAAACTCTGATGTTACATATTTCTTTCTTGCGTTGTCTGTAAGATAATTGATGCGCACAATTGGTCCTAAGAACATAACTCCACCAGGATCACGATGAGTAATACTATGTGGGAATTGAGTTATTACTTATTAGGTCATGAGTGACTCATTTGTTGGTAGAGATACTGTGATTAGAGCCTTCTGCCAGGTTTTTTGTTTGATTGACCGACACGAGTGGTTTGGTAATTGGTTGGATATGATGGGGCCTAGCATTGTGAGCCAAATTTTGTCTAGCAAGTGAATTAAAAGCAAGTGGACAATGTTAGGTATTTAGGTAAAAAGAAGCAAATTAGCCATTATTACTAGTAAACATTGTATTGTGGAAAATGATACCCTCACCTAAGTGTGGTTGATGGAAGAAGTTTCAACCCAACAACTTTTCAAAACCGCTGCCACCTTACTATTTTGTACCAACTCATATGCATTGTGAAAGTATTTTCATGGATCATTTACGATTCTAAAATGAGTCTTTTAAATAGTAACGTTCAACTTTTAAACTATTATTATAAATAAATTCTAGAAAATATGTTAAATTGATTTACTTTTGTACCCTCTGGTGTGCATTTGTGGAAGTATCTTCATCCTCCATGACAATTCTAAAATGAGTCTTGATAGTCATATTTTGAAACTCATATATTCTCGAAAGTAAAATTGCATCAATTAGTTAAAGTGTAGTTCTATCACAGGTGTATTAAACTCAAGTTTAGTTACTACTTATTTGGAGAAAAAAGTAGCCTTAGAGACCAAGGTGAAAAGAAATAAAGTGCATGGAGTGACATACTATAGTGCAAGACATTATTTCAATAAGGTACCAGTATGAATTCTAAAAAATATATAATAATAATAATAATAATAATAATAATAATAATAATAATAATAATAATAATAATAATAATAATAATGGTATAAAAAATAATAATAATAATTTATTTTTGATTTATTGAATTTCAATTATAATTAAAAAAATAATAATACTAGTAATAATGAAGAAGAATTGTCAATTTGAGGCCCAAACTGAGATCCAGTTGAATTCCTTGAGGGCTCAAAAGTCCAAAGATAATCTAGTGATCTACACATCTCGTTCCATCCAGTACTTTGTGTGCGGTTCGTCCAATCCAATGAGGGGCAATAGATCAATGCAACAATAAACCAACAGAAAATATCCAAAAGCAGCTATAAATCAACATCAATATATATAGTGTATAATTATTCTCTGCAAAAATCTCGAGCGAGCAGCTGAAGAAGAAGAAGAAGACAAGAGGCGGCTCGTGATGTCGCAAGCTCGAGTGTACGCTGATATCAACGTTCATCGTCCTCGAGATTACTGGGATTACGAGTCTCTCACCGTCCAATGGGGGTAATTTTTCAATGCCCTTTTTTACTCCATAAAATACAATTCAAAATTCTTTGTATTTCGATTCGATTTTTATCTTGCCTGGTTGATTTGAATCGCCTGCTATTAATTATTATTCTGCTGTTTCCTCTGTTTTAAATTTGTTAGTTTCTCTTTGCTCCTCATATTGATTTTATTTGTGTAGGGCATGCACCAGAAACCTAATTGGATTTCTTTGTTTGTTAGTTCTCTTAATTATGTTCTACTTGTGCAATAAGGTAAATTTTGTGCATCTGCTAGAATCTTTGAGGCTTCCCCTACAAGTTGAATAACCTTTTATGTAACTTAAGTATGCAAGGTGACCTAGGAAACGAAGTTGGGGGGGGGGGGGGGGAACTGAAAAATCGTAAATATTGCCTATAAAATTATGGGTCTTGCTGGAGCTTCAGAAACTATTTCAGCTGGGAATCGTATTTGGAGTTACTAGCAAAAGCCGTCTTGAACAATTGTTATGGATAGAATTCTAAAAACCAATCTTGTTTCTGCTGCAATAGGCCTGCTTTCTAAACTTATGGCATCTGAATTTTATACTTATGCAGACAAAAACCATAAGTCCTTGTTGATATACTTGTTTCAGTATTTCATTGTCTCAACATTGTCCAGGATCAATGTTTATGACATTTATTAACGTGACGTCGTGACCGCATGTACTAATTTAGGCTGTGTTACATATTAGTTTATCCATAGCTAGAGTAGAAATGAGCAGTTTGTCTCTTTCGCTAATCTAGAGTGGGAATGCTTCTATTAGTTTTTATGCAATGCAGTGCTGGATCCATTTTTGGTCCATAGAAGATGTGAGTACATTGTTGACAAATGTGATCTACTAAAATATCATGATTTTTTCAATCTTTTTATGAAGAAGAGTACCCTCTAAAGTTCTCTATTCCTCAAAAGGCTTGCTTCTCTCAATAAATCCATCTTTAGTTTCTGTATCATGCCAGCTATATTGCAACATTCTTGATTTTCTTCCTTAAATAATCTAATCAGCAAAATGAGATTGTAATTTTGGTTCTTTGTCAATATTAGACTAACATTAACTATTTACTACTGGATTTTTCAAACTGTTCATAATGTTCTCTGCAATTATCTTCCATGATAAATTACATCTATCGTGTTCATTATTTCGTCTCGTAAGAGTATTGGTCATCAGTGGCCATCCATATTTGTTGTGTTGAACAAAAGAAACATACAGTGTACTACAAAAATCTTTCCCGATTTTGATATTCATGGCCAATTGGCCATGTTTGTTGTCTGCTCATTGCTGACAAACTTCCATTGGGTGGTTGCATGTTGCATTCAATATCATTACATGTTTTGCTTTTTACGGAGCTTTTACGAGTATGACCATTTTCTTTTGGCATTTGCAGCGATCAAGATGACTATGAAGTTGTTCGTAAAGTGGGAAGGGGAAAATATAGTGAGGTCTTTGAAGGCGTAAATGTCACAAGCAACGAGAGATGCATTATCAAAATTCTCAAACCTGTCAAGAAGAAGAAGGTAATCAATCATCTTTTCCTGTTGCAAGCACAGAATCGTATCTGTCATTACAATTAAGTTGGAAAGTATGTGGTCCTACTAGTCTTTAGAATTTATTACCATCTCATAAGTAACCCCATCGGCTCATCCATCTGGTCAGTCAGATCTTAACCTTATTCTGTACTTCAAACTACTTTTGGACCATGACTATTTTTTTTCTAGAAACATCGCTTCTGAGCCATGATAACTCCACATAGAGGCATCCTACAAAAACTTATTAATTATAGTGTAGATAATGAAAAAATCGTGTGATTTCGTCTCTCTACACAACACTTCTTATTCTAGCTAGTGTTTTGCAGTTGTATTTAAATTAAATGTTAATGTTAGAAAATACATAATTGAAAGTGTCTATCAAGTTCCTCCTGTGATCTTGTTTGTGATGTAAAACTTTGTTATTTGCCGTGAATTTTGTGGTCTTTTTTCCGATTAGTGGATTTCCCAAGACAATCTTGCTGAGTTGAAAATGTTTCATAGTATCTATTTCACTGATCATGCCTATACTAGTTGAGTAGTTGGTGATGATGTTTCAAACTTGTGCAGATAAAGAGGGAGATAAAGATACTTCAAAATCTTTGTGGAGGCCCAAATATTGTGAAGCTGTTTGATATAGTCAGAGATCAGCACTCAAAAACTCCCAGTTTGGTCTTTGAATATGTGAACAGCACTGATTTTAAAGTCTTGTACCCAACATTGACAGATTATGATATACGCTACTACATATATGAGCTTCTCAAGGTTTGGTTCCTCTTGTGAATTCTGCATATTGCAAGATTTATTTTCACATGCTGTGTCTGTTACAGTAATAATTTTTCTGCCCCTCTCCTCAATGTTTTTTTATCAATTTGTATGCTGTGATTTTTGGAGTTGAAGTTAATTGTTGTGCATCAGTTTAAGTGATAATGTATGTTGCTTTCAGTGTGTGATTTCTCATTAGTTAGTTTCTTCAGTATCACTGAGCTTAAAACAGTAAAATACGTGTCCATGTTTTCTAGCACAGAACTCGTGAATTTCAGGAGAGTGTAGGGTGTAGAGTAACTTTTTCTAAATGGCAAATCATTTTTTACATGAATAGCTATCAAGGACTAAAATATTTTGGTAAATGCATGTTCTCTTTCTTTAGATCTTCCTGTAGGTTACTACTCTTGTTCACAATTTTTGATGATATTCAAGTACATGATTGTTGGTTTAACAGATCATTAATTTTCAAACTGCAGGCGCTAGATTACTGCCATTCACAGGGGATAATGCATAGAGATGTCAAGCCTCACAATGTTATGATTGACCATGAATTACGGAAACTTAGGTTGATTGATTGGGGTCTTGCTGAATTTTATCATCCCGGCAAAGAATACAATGTCCGAGTGGCATCAAGGTTTCTTTCTCTTCTACTTGTCCTTTCTTCCTCTCTGGTAATAGAGGTATAAATGTAATTCATTTTATTCTGATTGCTGTTTAGATACTTCAAGGGACCTGAATTACTCGTGGACTTGCAAGATTACGACTATTCTCTTGACATGTGGAGCCTTGGCTGTATGTTTGCTGGGATGGTGAGAACACCATTCTGTTTTGCAAGTTTACGTCGCTAGCTGATCTCTTTTAGTTCTAAATGCTTTCCAAAATGCAGATTTTCCGGAAGGAACCATTCTTCTATGGTCATGATAATCAGGATCAGCTTGTTAAAATTGCCAAGGTAGTTTGAACATCCAGCAAATTTTAATTTTTAAATGCAATCATATTGGATTTGTTATTCAGTGATATATTGTGTTTATTTATTTATCTACATGTTTGGTTTGCTATATTTGCTGTTCGCTTTTTTCTGTTGATGATATACTATACCCTACCGCAGTTTTATTGGGATAAAGGCTTTTTTTTTTTTTTTGACGGCTTGAAATGTTGTCTAAGAAGCTTATTACACTTCACTACCTGACCATGAACTTTGACCCTCTAATTCTATTAGTTTTTACAACCCTTTGGACTGACTGGTACTATTTTTCATTAAATAATCTATATTTTTCAACCCTATTGTACAAATGTGTCATTGCCCTTGAAGCCAATGGACATTTTCCACCATCTACTTGTGCGGTTAGGCCAACCTCATATCGATTACCCAACTAATGGTAGTTTGTGACAACTTTTAATTTGATAACTTGTTATCAGGTTGAGATAAATTTACCTTGTACCCCTTACACACACAACACATTATCGGAGAGAAACAAAATCTTTTTTTCTTTTTAACCAATTCCAACTCCAAGGATCACATGGCGTTAATGTCTTTGTAGTTTTTAGCTTGGTCATGTTCTTTTTTTTTTTCACAACAATTATCCAGTATAAGACTATAGCGTGTCTGTGCTTGCAGCTGCTGCTGCAATTGAATTTTAGTTGTACAAAGTTTAGTCGTTAGTAGTTATTTCTGATACATATATACCCACCTCTGATTATCCCAGGTCCTTGGTACGGATGAGCTAAATGCATACTTGAACAAGTATCACCTTGAATTGGATCCTCAACTTGAAGCTCTTGTTGGAAGGTACAAACATGACTCTGATTTATCACTAGGTCCCACCCCCATAATAATTCAAGTTCTAAATTATTAACCTTTCAAAGATGTAGCATGTGATTGCTAAAGTCACGCTAAAGAATGGATCTTCAATCTTGATGACACAGTTGTCATTCGTGAATGAATTCTTCTCACTGCTTTCTGGAAGTATCTGCAGATTCATCATCTGCTTAGTGCTTATTGCTATTTTGCCTATATTTAAGACTTGACGTCTTACTTTTGTTTGCTTCTCTCAGGCACAGTAGGAAGCCCTGGACAAGATTTGTTAATTCAGACAACCAACATTTAGTTTCAACTGAGGTAATGCTATTATTACCTATGCTTTTTAATGTATTCTGAAACTTGTTTTTTGTCTAGCTCACACATAGCTTTGCTTCACAAATTGGTACTGATTTCTTCTTTTGGTTTACAATTTCATGAACAGGCCCTTGACTTTCTCGATAAGCTTCTTCGCTATGATCATCAAGATAGGGTTACTGCCAAAGAAGCTATGGTAATTCTGAACATCAACCCATCTTTTTATGTTCCTATATTTGATATCTCTGCACCAACGATGGAGCTGGGTGCTTCAAACTATCTATATTTCTCCTATCCTTTTCTGTATCTGGTTTGTCTGATCTAACCTGGACTCACTTTGCTAGGATGCGGTAATAGTATTAGCAATATATAGTACGGTTGGTATAGAGATGTTTAAAAAAAAAAAAAAAATCAAGGTTTTTAATGAATTGGCAATGGGGTTTTCATGCACTTTCCCTCTTGCAACTTGCAAGGATGTCTTCTGCACTTGCTTTCTTGGATATTTGAAATGGTGACAATCATGCTCTAGTAGAGACTTCATTTCCAGAGGCTAGGGCACATATTTAGATAGTTTGTTGTTACTCTTAAAGTCTTTGTAGTTCACATACAACACAGTATAGTAGCATCTGTACGAGTCAAATGCATTACCTCGCACTAATACTGAACAATATGGTATAACCCCCTATGATACCAACTGTCATTGGCAGATTCTAATGCATTTATCTGTGTTTCAGGCTCATCCATACTTTGGCCAAGTCAGGGCTGCCGAAAATAGTAGAATGCGGACACAGTAGCAGGATCCCTCAATGAAACTGATTCTTTCGTCTTTATGGAGATGAACTTCTAGGAAGGGTTACCAATTACAGTTAACATTCTTCCAACTCTTCCATGACGAATGTACATTGCATGACTTAGGAAACTTGTGATGCTCTTCTCTCTGCATTGTTTTTAGATGCTCGTGGTTATAATTTTATGTTCTTTTTTTTTCTTGTGTTTAATCCTCACTTGGTTTTTTACTGTCTTGACAATATAGCTGTAAACTATTTATCTAATGTTCCAGTAATCGACTACTCGTACTTCTAATTGGAGTTTGCCTATTTACTTTTGTTTGTTGAGCTTGTAGTAGTAGCATGTAAACTGAGCAGTTTTGACTTTTGAGAACTGAAGAACCCAGATATAATAAAATAGTCCTCGTAGCCTTAGGCGAGGTTTATTCTTACACAGTGTTCTTCACAATAAGTTACAACCATCAGAAGATAGAAACATCATCTTAGGCCAATACTGAAACATCTTGAAACTAAATACATCCAACAGATTAGACACATGGTTGAAGATGCTATCTTCATCATCAAACTGGCTTCCTCGCTCACTTCTTCAGGTGTGGGAAACAGGCGTAGACATCAGATTTTGGATGTTTTGCATCGGCATGCTCCCTGCATTTCACCTCCGAAGTAGTGCATATGAAAGTTTGCATGCAAACTTTGCACTGCAAAACAAATCAAGACTCCCAATTTATTCGACGAAATTAAGACTCAGTAAACATCTGGCATGAATTCACGACTCAATTTAACACAGCAATCCAATGTACATAAGCAAAGCAAGCCTTTGATACTTTGATTTGTACAGGATAACACACACCGATAGCATAGCAAAGACTGTACTCCACATAATAAGATGTTTTGAATTGTGATTTATAGACCATCCATGTTCCATGTATCAGAAAAACCAGCAAGTATGCAAGAAATCAAAACCAATTGTAAATGGGAACCAAATGAAAACTGAAATCCAGCAAAAACAACTACTAGTAGGAAAAAGAGAATGAGGGCCAACCTGAATTGACATTGCCTTCTTGTTAGTTTCAAGCTGACTTCCTGCAAATGAGAAAGATCAAGTCTTTTCCATAAATTTGAACATATATAGTAATTCCCAGAAAGAATAAGCCACCACTCAAAACAGTTTCATGCTAATACAATTAAACACACAAGATAGATAGATAGATACATCAAAGAGAAGAATGTGAAGTAAACAAAACAAACCCTTTTGGGCTTTCATCTTCTCAGCATTCTTCTCACGAGCCATCTTGGCTTTCTGGCCATTGCCTCCACCCATTGCTCAGTTGATTGCTGCTCAATTGTCAAAAACAACAGACTCAAGTAGGCTATATATATAATACTACTAATAAAGATGTTAATAGAAAAACACAAGTCAAAGAGGTGACAGTAGGAGTATTATATAGCAGCAGATAACTATATCAATAAGTAAAATTGACCTTTGCTGAATTTGAACTCAACTTGTGCAGTGGCAATTAATGTGGAGCTGCTAGCTAGCTAGCTAGAGGACGGATGGCAAGAAACAAGTCACCATTTATTCAATTGAATTTATTATTTATTTATATTCATTACTATTGATTATTATTGATGAGAGGGAGAAGTTAGGTTGTGTGTTTTGCTGAATCATTTTGCTCTCCTCAGTCCTCACATAGTGCCTTGCCATACGCGTGTGTAGATAACACGCATCTACCCCACCACCACTACCTAAAAACGTTATATTCCACCTCGGATAAAACTACCAATCCATATTACTACATGTATACAAAACCTACAAAGTGCGAACTATCACCCAACTTCAAACTAGGCCAAGTGTTTATGATTTACCTAGTAGTTTGCAAGCTATTGCATAAGTTAGGAGCACCCAAAATATAGGGAACACAGATTTACAACGTATTAACAAAAGTAACAAGTAACTTAAAGATTCTCCGGAAAAAATGATATCACTTATTTGATTACTTCAAACGACACACATTATATGCGAGAGGAGGGAGTAATTCATATGTTATCTGCAAAGAGAGGTAACTTAGTAAATTGAATATAACCAAGCATTGAATCATGAACTCATGAACTATGGGCAAGATAATTACGTTGTTGATGTTTGTAATGATCTCAAGAACTGGAGCTTAAACTTTTCAGATTATCACATTTTATCCATGGGTTCTTTTTATAGTGAATGAACTTATATATAATATTCCATATATAAAAGTGAACTAGTGTGATCAATTGATCATCATATATTATTACTAAGCGAACGTAAAGTAGAAAATATTGGGTGAAATCATCATTTTATTTATAAATCAACTCATATTAAGAGTCGCATCAGACTAACATTGTATCTTTAAACACCCTTTTGAATCATAACAATGGAAAAACACAAAATCCAAAATAATTTTTCTTAATTAGTTTCCTAGACCGAGTCCTTGTTGTCTCAACCCATAGCCAGGACCTGATCCACCATACTGTCCGCTTCCACCTCCATTGCCCCCATTGTTGTTCCCATATCCCATACCGGATCCGGATCCAAACCCTGGGACGCTCCCCCCACCAAGTCCACCATTACCTCCCAGGCCACCTCGAGAACCATAGCCATGTCCATTGTCCCATCCTCTACCAAACCCGCCTCCTTTTCCCCTACCCCAACCAAAGCCTCCGCCACCACCCCAACCTCCACCGTTGTTATTGCCCCGTCCACTTCCAAAACTGCCACCAGAACCCGATCCATACTCATCTCCTCCACCATTTCCACCTCCACCACCAACATTTCCATAATCTACTTTCATGTTTCCAAACCTACCATTTGCCAAGCTACCAAAGTCCTCTTGGACATAGCTTGTTGAAAATGGTCTGCCTTCAACACCTACACTGCCATGGGAAACAAAAGACATCAACATAACCAAGAAAACAAGGCTATAGCAAACCATACTATTGAACCTCTCCATTGTTGCTTCAATTGGATCAGAATTCAAGAAAAGATTATGGCTCAACAAGGAAAAATAACAAAATAAGATTATGATCTTTAGTTTACTTTATAGAGAGTTGTAGATGATGCAAAAATGAAATGAGAAAGTGCTCTAATATATAGGAGGTTCTATCTTTAAGGTTTAAAGCTTATCATGGTTGTGACTTGTGAAGTGACCATGAAACTCTTGCTGCATGGATTCGGTAATGAGATCATTTTGCATGATTAGCAAAGTACAGAAATACTCACTAGCTATGATTATGATGTGATCATTTTGCACTGGAGTGAATATTTGTTAATGGATCATGGATTAAAATTAATTTAGTATACAACAATTCTATAATTACAATTTGTTTATCAATGAAATCTCTTTTAAAATATCTCACATCACTTATAAAAGTCATAATTAACTTGAATAATCTTATCATCTTAATAAGGACTTTTAAGGTATTACTGTATCAACTTCAACTTCAATGATCCCATGTAATTACTATGTATCTATAATCCAAAAACCTTTCAATTAATGTTAAAAATTCAAAAGTAACTTCTTAAGATAATACTCATGAACCATTTTCCCAACCTTACGAGACATATTAACTCTGTTTATAAAATAGTAGTAGCCAAATTACTGAAGAAATTATTCACAAGTTTGGCATGATGTAACAGCCCAAGAATTAGAATTTATGAATATATGTATGACTTATATATGACTCGAATACGTTACTCGAATACTTTGGCCATATGTAGATTTGTAGTTTAAAAAGAAAAGCAAAAAAATTAAATTTTCATATGCCATCCTACTCTTCTCTCACCTCCCTGACATCATCTCTATAAACCTGTTGAAATAAAAAAAATCAAATGCCAAGTATAAATTTTCAAAACTCAATTCAGAACAACTTTTTCAAAAATAATTCAAGTTTTATTAAAATTATAAATCAAATATCAAAGGGGTTATAACTTATAAGGATGGCCGAATGATCATAAGGGTGTTGGAGTAACAACAAAAGGTCTAGGGTTCGAACCTTGACGGAATCATCAGGTGGTTTATAATATTTGAAATTATAAGGTGGTTAAGGAACATTATAGAAGTAGAGTATGATAGATTGGCCATTTTAAAAAAAATGAAAATCTCAATTTTCAGTCCCAAACAATCTGCAACTCTCTTATGAAATTAAATAACAAAGTGGTCATAACTCGTGGCACAGTAAATGTGTTCACTTTTCGCATTTTATTAAGTTGAAAATTCAACAAATGCGCTGAAAAATTGGACAAAAATACGTGGCACTTGACTTTCATCGATATATGAAAGACCGTTTATAATAGTCCTTATGGAGACTTTTTTTTAAGTTTTAACTGGAGTCATTTTTGGATTGCTAATTAGCAGGCCATGTAAATTTGCGGCTAATTAGCAGCCCTCAACGACTTTGAATATGCATGCAAGATTCTTTAATTTTTAAAAACAATTATTGCATGCAACGACTGGAATTAGCTGTTGCATGCAATTAATTTTTTTTTTATAAAATGTCCATCCGTTGCATGCATTTATTTTTTTTAAAAATATTTTCAATAACTTTTTTTTTTATAAATACAAATAGAGTACCCATACAAATATAAACAATTACAACCACTACAAACACTCATGATTTAGGGCGGAATTTTGATGTAAAAAATAGTCCCGAACCCAAAATTCCAAACTCCCGTATTTTTCAACCGACCCTAGCCCTACATCAGCCAAATTAAAGAAAGCAAAAAAAAAAAAAAAAAAAAGTTGGCTTGTTATAGCATAAAATAGATAAAATAAACTCTGTGTTTATAAGACGTCGTTCGAGGAAAATGAGAGTCTTGTCAGACCCATCATGGACACGGTGGTAAAGTCCACAAAGTATCAAATTTCACGGTGGATTAATGCTCTTTTGCCATAATAAAATCATGTGTAAATTACAAATAGATTACGAGAATGGGCTTTAGCGTGGAAAATACTCTGGTGCTGGGGCAACATTTAAATTTAAGCTTAGTGTCGAAAGTACTCTTATAGTGTTCGTAATAACAAAATAAGTCCCCAAAGAGTAACAATAAGGAATGAGCCCTTTAAGTTTAAGTATCAATTACATTTTGAGCCATTGACTTTATATGATATAAAACGTGAAGATTACAATTTTTCCCCTGTTTAAATTTTCACAATCAAACAAGTCTTAACTCAAAATAATTTTTTAATTTAGAAAATATATATAAAAAAAAAGACATGATGAAGTTTCGAAGCTTCAGCTCCACCATTAATGGCGAATCTCTGCTTCTAGAAAAAGATGGAGCAGATGTTCCACCACTATGGCTGAGCTCTGCTCGGCCTGAAAATGGCATAGCTGAGCTCCACCTGAAAAATGGTGGAGCTGAGCTCTGCCATCAATAGTGCTCCGCGTGAAACTGTTTTTCTAGATTTTTTTCTATCTTATTTATTTTTTATTTAGATACGTGTGAAAATGGGATAGTTGATGATAATTTTTTTTAGGGGATGATTAATCAGATTTATACTGAAATTAATAGAAATATTAATTTTTAGTAATTAATTTATTTTAAGTTAGATTAATTTAATTAAATTATGATTGTAATTTTTAGTTAAATCATTAATGTGAATCATGTGATTGCGTGATATGAATATTGTGATAGTCTGACATTGAACTACAGTATTACCAAACAAAACAAAACCCCAAAAAAGAGAGAATTATTATAATTATTATTAAGAATTATACTAATAATAAAAAGAAAACCTTCACTCAGCAAATAATTCCAAAATCAAACGCCAAAAACTCCCTCAGAGCAGAGCAGCTAACAACCATAGAAGAAGGGACGAGAAGAGAAGGCAGAAACAAACGCCGTTCATGCAGAAATCCATTCCGAGAAGATGATCTCGATAACCTCTACCGAATTGAACTACCTCATCTTCCGTTACCTCTCCGAATCTGGTACTTTTTTTTCTCCAATTCACGCCAATTTCTGTTTCCTTTCATCCTGTTTTTTTCCACTTTCCGTGCTCTATTTACAGCTGAGTGTTAGGATTCCATTGTAACCTGCTGCTTTAGCTTGAATTTGGTAATTGGTAATTGGGGAAAGGAATTCGAGGTTTTTTCATTTTAGTAATTGGACTGCGTGCAGTTTTTATGGTTGAGATTTAGTTTCTGTTTCAATTGGACATCTGTTCTTAGTTTTAATGCAGCTGGAATTAGGTTACAACTTTAAATGAACAAAAAAACTGATTAGTAATTTGGTATCCTAAAGTGTAGCTGTTAGGGCAGTTGTTTCTGTTGAAATGAGCTGTTGAATGCTTTAAGTATCTTATGGAAGGGGAATTGAAGTCTGGGGAGATATGAGGTGAAACTCGATGTTGATAGTATTGCGCTTGCTATTTAGACTGTTCGGATACGTCATTTGTTCTGCTTATTATGCTATGGAAAAACCTATGTATTAGAATAGTTTATATGAAATGAAATTAAATTAGATTATTGATTTTACGCCCTAATTGGGGAAATGTATTCTTCCAGCGTGGAGGTTTGTTTGTCATAATAGCTGTTATATACCATCTTGTTAAATTTACTAGGTATGGGTTTTCATCCGAGTGTTGTAAAGGATATTTGGCTCATGGTTTGACTCTTTAAGATTAGAATAGGACTCCCTGCAGATCTTCTGCTCTGTGGTGCCAAGTATAGTCTAAATTCAAGCAGAGATGACTTCTTAATTCAGTTTGTCACGACTCACGAGTTCCATGAGTTACACGGGTAGCTTTAGATATATTGGTAGAAACTAATTTCTTGTAGATGGCATAAGTTTACTTAAAAGAGACAATTAGATCGATGGTATCACATATGTCCAGAAGCATGAATGTCATGAAAACTTTAAATCAGAAATACTTCTATTTTCCATTCCACATACAATTTTTCCTCATCTATGTTTTAGTCACAATTAGAACGACGGTGCAATTTATCTGGAGGACTGTGCTATTTCTTGAGATCATTCCGTTTCTCCTTTTTTATCGAACATTTAAGAAGGAAGCTTAAGGAGATTCTTTGATTTCTTTAAATAATATCTATGATATGTATAGTTGTGACACATTCTATATGCTCAATACACACTCATACATACAGAGTAGGCGAATATATCTCAATATTCCATATGGCATCGCCATTTCATATTGTATTACATATCCATATCCGTGTCATTAGTTTTGGTTCTTCCTTCACCAAACTTTTAGATTTTGTATGAGATAAATAGTTGTTTCTGAAAAACAGTATATGCAACCCATGGGCTAAACCAACTCTTCTGTGAAAGACAATTAACCTTGTCAGTACTTTCATGTACTTGTCACTACAATTAACCTTGGTTTTTCAGAATAGTCATATTCTACCCTTGAATCTATAACCACTTGTTTCTTGTTGAATGTGTCAAATTCCTCCAGCCTCCTTATTTTTTGTAGTGCTAATGCTCTATTAGAGGTGATGTATTACATGTTCTAAGTTCCTTCAAACGGTTTGTCCAGGATTCGCACATGCTGCTTTCACTTTAGGATATGAAGCTGGTATTGACAAAAATGCCATTGATGGTAATCTTGTCCCCCCTGGTGCTCTTATTACATTCATTCAGAAAGGAATTCAGTATCTTGAACTAGAGGCAAACTTGGGTAACGTAAGTATTTTAACATTAAGGTTCTTCTTTGCTCTCTATGTTTGCATGTCTATGCTATGAATTATGATACATTCATTGCTAATGCTCATTAATGCATTCAGGACGATTTGGACTCAGATGAAGACTTTCAGTTCTTGCATCCTCTTGATCTTATAACAAAAGATGTTCATGAACTTCAAAAGATTATAAAAGAGAAAAGGGAAAATCTTCAGAAAGAAAAATCGAAGGGGAAAGAGAAACGAAATAATGAAAATGGCCGAAAACATGATGGTGGACTAGCATTGGAAAGAAAGGAACTTGCCCGAGAAAAGGAGAATGAAAAACACCAGAAAGAGAAAGAGAAAGAGAAAGAGAAAGAGAAAGAGAAAGAAAAAGAGAGAGAAAAAGAAAAAGAAAAAGAAAAGGAAAAGGACAAAGACCGAGATAGGGACAAAATAGAGAAAGAAAAAGACCGAGAAAGAGAAATAGTAGAGAAAGCAAAAGGCAAAGAGAACGAAAAGCCGTTTGAGAATGTCAGTGATGCAAATCTTGCCACTGAGCTGACAAATGGCAGACTTACGGAACATGAAACTGATGAAGGTTGGTACTGCACAAGTTTTGTCGTATTACTTATTAAACTATGGTTACATTCATTTAAGTTGTAAAGGAACTTGTTAACCTGCATCATTGTGTTGCTATCATAACAAGGACACTTTTGCTATTGTTTGTGATCCTCTCAGATTGTTAACTTGTGGTGTATTCCTTGACATTATGACAGGGGCCGAACCAATGGACATTTGCCCAAGTTTACCTTCTTTGCCATGTGAAATCCCAGATAGCGATGTAAAAGTTTTACAAGGCCACACATCTGAGGTTTGATATGTTTCAGAATTCTCCAATAAGCATTACTTGTCCTTGATCAGTGGAGAACAGTTGATTGTATTATCTTCAAAGCAATTTGAACAATGGTTTGCTAATACACTTGCATTCTTTCACAGGTTTTTGCTTGCGCATGGGACCCAACTGGTTCGCTTCTAGCTACTGGGTAAGTATAACACTTACAGTTCCTGTGTAGAATAGTCATTGCTGTTCTCCTCTTTGTTTGTGAAATTCAATCCTTTCCATCACCCACCATGATGTTGTGTACTTGGAAATCCCTTGAATGATCTTGGTTGTCTATATTGTATTAGAAGTGTATTGTCGGTATCGCATTAATATAGAAATTTAGTATATCCTTTATCGGCACTTATCTTACCAGTGCACTGGGAAATATTTCGACCTTTGCACCCTTTATGTTTAGACGAGAAAGTTGGTATATCAGGCCAGTGCGTTTCTTGTCATCATTTGTTTTTCAAGTTTTAAAGTGAGGATCGGAGACCTTTTCTTCCAAATACTTGCTTGCCTGTAGTATTGATCCTTCTCTGCTATTCAGATTTGCTTGTTAGTATTGATCCTTCTCTGCTATTCAGATTTGCTTGTTAGTATTAATCCTTCTCTGCTATTCTTTTGTGTTGGTGAAATAGAACCTGGTTTCTGCTTGAACTGATCCGGCATTCACTTTGGTTGTCCTGATATTTCAATGAACCCTGTGCAATGGTAACTTTTAAGGAAATGATTGTACGATGAGATGTGAGACATGCTCATATGTTGTTGATAAAAAAAAATCATGTTTTCACCTCTTTTAATATAACCACACTCAATGAAAATTACATGTGAATTATTATGCCCTATTCTCTGTAAATTCCTTGAATTTTCATGAGTGATGCTTCATGTACGTGTAAATATCATTGCCCCATACACACTATTCCTACCCTAATGTTTTTAGTTCAGTGAAGGCAGTACAGTTCATTGGTATTCAACAAGCTTTGTCTTTCATTACAATGTAGGCTGTGCATCATTCTGACTGCTAGAACTTCAAATATGGTTGCAAAGTCCATGCCAACAGACATTGTCTGTAAATTTCTTTGAAGTTATTGTTTATTGTTTCTTGTTTTAGTTAAGTTGTTAGTGTAGGCGTCCGTGGTAACAGAACATGGTATGGCATACAAACTACAGAAATCATGTTCGAGTCCATGGTTTTTAGTTTACGTTTCTTTGCAACTAAGCTATTTCAATGTTATTTCTTTTACAGTTATACAAACCTCCCATGGATAATGCACTAATTGTACATAAACCAGTGCACCTTTAGTTTCATACATTTTGACCCCCTGCTGTTAGTAAAGTCTTACACAAACAGGTTCGTCCGTTAACTTGTAACTTTCAGACCCCTCGGTGACATCATGAAGATTAATAATAAGTTTTAAAAAGAATAAAAAATTAATTATAATTTTTTAAAATAACTAAAATCAACAAATGGAAGTAAAATAACATAATATAAATCATTTTTTAATATGTAACTTGCCACTTCTTTTTTCTTTTCTTTTTTTTTTGTGTAGAAAAAGTTATAAGAATCATTGTATTATTTTTACGTACATTGTTAGCTTACATAATTATGTAATGCTTTTTTATTATTATTTTTTGTTTATTACATGCAGAACCAAGATACAATGTTTTCTAAAGCTTTATTTGTATCCGATTCGTTAAAAAAAAAGCTTTATTTGTAATTATGACATCATCTGGGGGTCTAAAAGTTAAAAAGTTAACGGCAGAAATTTGAAAACTAATGGCAGGGGGTCACTATGTAAGAAACTAACGGAGCACTAGTTTATGTGTAATTTAGTTATTATCCAGGGGAGGTTTGTGTAAAAAAAACCCTTCTTTTACATCCTATGTCATGGACTATTTCCAATCAGTTCGTGTTCTATATAATGATATGTGTTATCCAGGTCCGGAGATGCTACTGCAAGAATTTGGACAGTTGATGGACCATCCAGCACCAGTAATGAGCATCCAAGTGTTGTATTGCGGCACTACAAGGGTAAACCAAATGAGAAAGCAAAGGATGTGACAACGCTTGATTGGAATGTGAGTTTTCCCAAGTTCGATGGCTCCCTGGGACATTTTTTCTGATGTCCTTGCTTCAAGATAAAAGCTGTATATGTGATGCGTACATAATATGCCATTATTTAATTTGCACATATTGTGAATCGTGTTTTTACTAGGTGGAGGGATCACTGCTTGCTACAGGCTCTTATGATGGCCAAGCTAGGATATGGAGTAGAGATGGTAAGAGTGTTTCCTACATGAACCAATCTTATTAAAACTGATTCCTGGGATCTCTATGTGCTTTGATGATCATGTATATCCCAGAAATGGAATAGATAATAGTTAGGGCATGAGTTAGTAACTGCGGGTGGTTATTTGATGCTGGTATCTGGGCTTGAAATTTATTTGCTAGGTTCATTGTTTTTCTTCTTCTTATCTAGGATTTGAATTTAGTTGGCATGTGGTTGTGATGGTAATAGTAAATGTCTGAGAGATGTTAAGCATGGTGACATGTTGTGCTTCTGAACTGATGATATGCTGTTACGTTGACAATTAAAAGAGGATACAATAATGTGAATTTGTATCCTGGGCTGTGTGTATATTTCTTTGGTTTGGATAGGATCTGGGAGGGACTTTTAAGGAGTTTTGTAATTTCAATAAACAATTTAAAGAGTACTTTTATGAAAATGATGCATGTTCAGACGAAAAGAATGACTTTGATTGCCTTCATGCGTAATCACTTCCAAAATGAGTTTGAACTGTGAAGAGTTTCTTGGATGTAAAATCATAAATAGTTAAAGGGGGGGAGGGTGGTCATAAGGTGGTCTGGTGGTAAAGGTGCTAGAGTAGCAAGGAGAGGTCAGGGGTTCGAACCCCAACGGAGGCATAAGGTTGGTATGGGTGTGTATTTGGAGTTATAAGGTGGTAAAGGGGTAGCGTAGGAGTAGGGTAGTGTTAGATTTTCCGTTTCAAAATAAATAAATAAATAGTTAAATGGAATTGAATTAGATTTTAGAAATAATATGATTGGATAGATTTGACACTGATGATAGTGATCTGCTGAAGCAGCCTTGAAGTTTATGCTCACCTGTGTGTTAGTGTGTTTTATATGCATTTATTTGAGAAAAAATGTTGTGGATGGTATTTATTTTGTAGTAAAAAATTGTATTACTAGCCGTGCTTATAAAAACTTGATTATTCATATTACTAATGGAGCGCATTATCTAGTATTCTAGTATCTCTTATTACTAACCGTGCTTATGAACTTTCTTTCGTTCAGGGGATTTAATAAGTACCTTGTATAAACATAAAGGGCCAATTTTCTCCTTAAAGTGGAACAAGAAAGGAGATTATCTTCTCAGTGGTAGTGTGGATAAAACTGCAATCGTATGGGATGCTAAGACAGGGGAATGGAAACAGCAGTTTGAACTTCACAGAGGTTCCTGCTCTTTCCTTTTAGCTTTTAGTTTCTTGAGTTCTTAACTATATACGCTGTCTTCTAGTCCATCAAGAATATCACTTTGAATGCCCGCGTTTTTGTTGACTTCATGACTTCACATGCCTTTTTATTGGCTGCAGCTCCAGCCCTTGATGTTGATTGGCGAAACAATGTCTCATTTGCAACATGCTCTGCTGATAGCATGATATATGTTTGTAAAGTTGGAGAGGAGCATCCAGTTAGACGCTTTCAAGGACATCAGGTTTGTATCAATAGTTACGATATTGTTACAGTTTTATTACTGTATATCCTATTTTCCCAAGTAGCAACAAAAGTTTTATTACTGTCTGACGCATATATTTCAGTTAAATTAAATGTTACTGTACTGCAAGTGCAAGGTGAAGTTAAAGTTAATAACATAATAACAAATGACTGAAATGAGGCCATTTCTATGTTGCGTATAACTAACATACCTATGTTGCGTATTCTCAAATGTAAGTTACATAGGCAGATTGCTTAAATCATGACTGGCTTACGTTTTTCTGGCTCTAGTTAATGAAAGAAAAGCCCCCTACCTAATAGAGGCATTCAAACCAAAATATGGTTTCAAATGAGTTGCTATGAATCTGGATTGAAGGCTTGTACTGTTGAATTCTCTTAGCGTATTAAATACTTGTTCTTACATGTCTCCTTCACTTTCTAATGTGTTTTTCAGGGTGAAGTTAATGCTATCAAGTGGGACCCCACAGGTGCACTTCTGGCTTCATGCTCGGATGATTGTACTGCAAAGGTCAGCTTCGCTAATTTAGATGTGCAATATACTGCTATTTACTCTATAAAATGCTGTGAGCACATTGATGTTAATGGGGGCCGTCTTTTTATCGAACTGCAATCTGCTATCCTGAGAATATTCTCTGTTGACTTATAGCTTTTTATAGTTCCCTCTGGGAAAAGACTTTTTTAAGACAATAAAAAATGAAAAGACGATATCTAGTTTCTATTTAGCAATAATTGAATCTGCGTTCTGTTCATTCAAGATCATTTGATAGGTTTACATCAGACTAATCTTTATCAACAACGACCCATAAATAATCATTCTCCCTTGTGCATTTGATAAGTCACATTATTATTTATGATCAAAATTTGGAATCCTTATGTAAAGCAAGGTTATTACACAGGTTGGTTCCAATCGGGTCGTGACTTTGGATCCTTGTTTCTCTTTTTCATTCGTTTCCTCAACTCTTCTCTTCTCTTCTCTAATTCTTTAACCACTTGTAGATTGTCTAAAATCTCTGTAATGATGCAGATATGGAGCCTGAAACAGGATGCATGTGTGGTTGATTTGAAGGAGCACACCAAAGTATGAGACAAAACTTTGCCTTTCTTACTTTACTAATGCAATCTATGAATCAATTGTGATGTGTACGGTAATTTCAGGAGATATATACCGTCCGGTGGAGTCCTACAGGGCCTGGTACCAACAACCCTAATCGGCAGCTGGTGTTGGCAAGGTTATTGTCCCCGCACTTCAGTGATTGAAAATGTGTTTTAATTTCATTTCATGTATGATGTATCCATGTTTTGCAAATGCTACCTATATCCATGATGTTAATTCAAGGAAAGCTAAAAACACTTGGATGAACTAAAAGGGTCAATATTAACATCACAGAATGATGCATAGTTTGGAAAATTTATAAGGACAAGGTTACCTGCGTCTATAATCTGCAGCTCCTGGTTTACATGGTACTTTCTTCTGTGGGTAGTTTTGACTTGATTTCTTGGGTCTTAGGGTTCTCAGGTTCACATAATATGACTCTGCATCTTCCACTGTAATTGGCTAGAGATGTTTAGTACTGATTTTCATGATGCCACTATGGGATGTTTCAGTTTTCTCCTTTACATGTTATGTATATGCTCACCGTCCTAGCTTTATCTATTCCACAGTGCCTCTTTCGATTCTACCATAAAGATCTGGGACGCTCATACTGGAAATCTTCAGAGCAGCTTAAATGGCCACAGGTATGGTAACTGTAAAAGGAAAAATGCTCACTTTATAGGGGGCTCATTCTACATTCATTCCCCTGTTGTATTATTGCATGTGTAATTTTTAAGATTGAAAAAGTAAAGTGAAACAATGTTCTGATGTTGGAACAATGAGGAGAACCTAAAAGTATAGGCATCAAATCATATTATCATGTTTATATCTATAAAATAGCAAGGACGTGCCATCCGAAGAAAAAATAAAAAGCAAGGACTTGCATAGTTGAATATTATGTCTGTTAGAGTGAGTCGAAAACGAAAAAGAAAACCAGCCAGGGGGCTAATGTTCCAGCATACTATATATCAAGTCACTATTTATTGTTGAACCTAGTGATTTGAAATACAAGATCATGCTGATCAGAAGTTACTCAATTGACTAAGTTTATATTTTGATTTCCCTGTTTTGTTTTGACAATTCAAATCCAGGGAGCCTGTTTATTCTGTTGCATTCAGTCCAAATGGTGAGTATCTGGCCAGTGGGTCACTGGATAGAAGCGTGCACATATGGTCCGTGAAGGAAAACAAGATTGTACGAACTTTCTTTGGAAAAGGCGGGATCTTTGAAGTGGTCTGGAACAAGGAAGGAAATAAGATTGCTGCCTGTTTTGCTAACAATGTGATCTGTGTGTTGGACTTCCGGATGTAGGAATGAGAGAGCTCCGTTGTGCCTGGGTGACAGAAAATCTGTTGCTGTAGATACAGAAATTAGGTGTGGTTGCAAATGTAGAGTAGCACCCGGTCCTGAGCCCTCTATTGCTTAAATCTTTTGTGATACTTTTAGGTAACCAAACATGATTCGGCAGTCTGCCTGCCTGGTTGTGTAAATTGTTACTACATTGATACCTTTAACAGGTTCCTTTGCTTACCTTGTGTAACATTAGCTGATATTATGGGTTGTTTGTAGGAATTGTTGGGGCTACTTTGCTAAGCAATTAAGTGTTTTAGTAGATTTTTTTTCTTTCATTTCGTTGGAATCTCAACCCCCATGAAAATTTCCTTTCTGAACAGTTCTCTTTTGAGCTTGGTAATGATCTTGTGTGATTATGAAACTCAGGGTAAGATTATCATATATTACGAAGCTCAACTCCTGAACTTTGTAATAACATATGATAATGAACAGGCCTCAATCCTTGTTTATTGTGAAGCTCAACTCCTGAGATTCGTAATTTGAATCTTACCCTGAGTACTTTCTTTGTGTGGGAAATGTCTTGCATTTGCAGTCTCTCCATTTATTTAACGATTTTTGCACTTTATTCCCTGATGTTTGCACCATACCCCTAATGTTTTAAATTTCGTGCACTTTCAAAATTTCCGGCAGTTTACAACACACAGTGAGAGTGTTTCTTATTTCTTTAAAATAAAATATTTTGTCAAAATACATTTACCGGAATAAAGAGAGATGAGAACTCAGTGATGGATCGATTCCCTCCCTTCTATGTGTCTCCACCGCCTTTCGTCTCTCTGATGCAGAGATCTTACTCAATCAGAATTGCCTCGTTATCTCGCCGGCAACACATTGTTAATGAACAGCGTTGATGAGGCCAGGGCGTGGCTCCAATACCCCGACGAGGTCAAGGTTGCTTGGTACCTGAATCAACCTAGTACCTTTTAGTTCGGGGTTTTGTTTTCGTTTAACCAAAGTCCTTGTTCAAATAATTTTGTATGATGAACTCCCTTTAATCTCATAATGAAATTGATGAAGTTCACCCTTACATATGCCCCACACTTTCCTTTTAATGTCATATTTAATCTTACTCAATATGTCATCACAGATGCCAATATACGAGCTATCTCCGACTTGGGGCGATTGGGAAACAGAGGAGTTTATCCGTACTATTGCCTACCAATTCGCATTCAGTCGCTTTCCACCTGGCTTTAAGATTGATCCCCCCACCTGGCGAAGCATTGTACAATCTTTTGGGACACGGTATTACAGCCATTACAACAGAGGTTCACCATTCACCATGGTTCACTGCAAAATGAAATACAAGTGTTTGAAAGTACTTTACAAAGTAATTCACCACCTATTTGCTAATTATCCGGGATTTGACGTGAACCGGAGAACGGGACGCATAACCGGTCCATCTTACTACTTGCAGCAAATAAGGACGGTACGGTTACAATAAGTAAACATACTTATTAGATTTCATTTGCAATCTTAGGTTTTGTTAGTTATCTGACATTTATATCCTGTTCTTCATGCAAATCAAGAACAGACACCGGGTGACGATGCTGCCGTGGTTGATGTCCGTATTGCCGAATGGGACACTTTATGCGCGGTGTTTGGGGATCCATAAGCTTATCATCTTCACTTTTTAAATAAATTGAACCTAAGTCATTCTGCTGCGATGTACTTTGAAAATAAGATATGTATTTACATTCATAAGTATGTATGAACCGTTTCTATCTTACATGAGTTTGATCTATATTTAAAAATTCCCCTCCGCTCCTACTGCAAATGTTTTCGTCCTTACAAATTCCTTCTAACCGATTTGAATTGCCAGCTAATGGCCTCAGGGGTGAAAACCTATCACTGTGGGGTTAACAACTGCAGTTACGTACCGGATGTGACGTGGACGGCAAGACACGATAATAGTTTGCTTGGGTTTGTTACGACCACTGATAGGAAGAGAATGAACAGAGTTAACCTCGAATTAAAGCTGTTAGCAAGATGGACGGCTTACTTGCATGACCACTTCCCAGGGGAGTGCTTCAGCAAAGAGTTTGTCCTCCAAAAATTTTCGGCGTTAGTCCTACGCTTTAACGCATGGACATATATTTCCAGGTTGCCTGGAGTAGCTATTTCAACAGACCCCCAGCACATCTACGTTCCCACTGTTTTGAAATATGGCATAACGGAGGTGCGTAACCCAACTCAAATAAAACTTCAATGTCATTATTTGAAAACGTCTTTGTGTAACGAACAACTTATTTTTACTGTGCAGATGTTCCCAGCAGCTACACGATATTTCAATAAATGCGAGAAGCACTACAAAATCCTTAGAAACGCATTTCAAGGTTCTGAATTCGACCAAACGTCGCTCTTAGTTTTATGTCGCAACGCCTCAGTCGGTGAGATAGTCGAACCAGTTCACGAATGTTATCGTATCGATCCGACCTTCGTCGCCTCAACTGCCGGTTACGACACTTACTCCGATTCTTCGGAAGAGGAAAACTCTTGAATTGTTCACCATTTAATGGAATTGTAATAAAGAATGCACCTTTAAATTTGGAATCTTTGAACATTATTTATTAGAAAAAATGTATGAAATGATTTCCTCTTTGTGTAATAATATTCCTCTGGTTATGCACTCTTGAAATGATTTTATGTTATACGCTTTTACTAACTTTTATGTGTGTAACTTTCTGCATGCATACAGCGAAAATGGCAACTTTTGTATGCAACTCATCTTGCCGTAGGATCAATCGGTTGTGCACAGCTTGGGGGGAACCGCATGACCAACAACTGCTTCGGATAATGTCCGAGTACAAAGCCAACAACCCCCGGGCCTTCAATAGGCGCCACATTCAGCGTATTGGCCTCGATGTGTGGACGACATTGATGCACGAGTGTACCCGCCGTACATGTTTCACGAAAGAGATGATTCTTGCTTCGTTCAGCAAGTGGGCCACTAAATTCAACGCATGGGAGTACATAATCAATCTGCCTGGGGTTGAGCTATTCACAAACCCCGCCTATTTGTACGTCCCAACGGTTCTTCACAAAGGCATTCGCCAGGTACTTAAGACTTCCTAAACAAGTTCAATTAACAACTATTCCTATCAAGTAAGGTGGAAATTAAACAATCTAAATTCACTTAATATCCAATCAAATTCAACTTATACTCGCAGATGTACCCCGAGGCGGGGAATTACATAAATGCCGTTGAACCGGACGCTGAGGTGCTACAGTACCTTTTCAAGCGCACTGAATTCGACATGATTTCTTTCCCTGAGGGACAGCCAATAGGGGAAATAACACAGCCCCCACCGGAGACCAACTTCATATCCCCATCTGCCCGTGCAACCCCAGGATGGATCGAGGAGAGCTCTAGTTCTAAGGAACGCCAGGACAGCGGGTGTAAATGGCCCACCCCATGAATTCGATATTCCGTCTTTGTATTGTAATGTGTGATGATTTCATTCCATCAATGTTTACGTTGTTGTAACTTTAATCTACGAATTATGGTAAACGTGTTTTTACCTATCTGATTAGTCGAAATGGTATTCGTACGATGTTCGAACGAAATTTCTAACTTCTCTTTTAAATGTTACAAGAAGTAATTGGTGGGAACCACTATTTAAATAACATTCAAGTCATTCTTTATTATTAACTCGAAACGAGGAAAAAAACCAAAAAAACGAAAATACATAAAAAAAAAAATTAAAAAAAAAAATATGAATATAAAATAGGATTGAACTGTATAAAAGAAATTATTTTTTTCTACACTTCAAAGTCGGAATTATAGGTAAACAATTTGTTACACAAATAAAAAAATATTTACTGACATTGTTTAAAGAAAAAAAAAATTAAAAAAAAATATAAAAAGAATTCCGAAAATTAGGGGCAAATTTTACATATCAGATTTTTTTCCCCCTCCATTTCACTTCATCTTATTTCATCTAACATATAATATTCAATTCTCAACCAAATCTACTCAATTTCCAATACATTCTATCTCAATCCCAATACAACTAGAAATAACTAACTATAACTAACCAATCATTCAATCAACCAATCATCACCAATCATCATCATACTTATCAATATTCCCCCTATATCCTACTAACTTTTACTAACTCAAACCCAAAACTAATTTCCCAAAACCCTCTCAACAGTAATTCCTATTCACATCTCTCGTCAATATTCAAAATCCCTCTCCCTAGTTTAGAGCCAAACACTTTACTTGATCTTCCCGTTTATATTACTTCATCTCTTCATTCTCTTGATTCTGCTTAAACGGTTCTCAAAAAAAATTTAAAAAAAAATCTGCTTAAACCCAATTAGGATTTAGGCTTCCAGGATGATTCCAATTTGACAACAATTGGAATCAATTCCTTCGAAATTTGAGTACTGGACAGAGCTGGAGTTTTCAATTGATGGTGCAAGTTCCGTTCATTCTTGATTATTTGCTGGTTTATATTTTTAATGTGTATATATGATGATGTATGCTTGAAGAATGCTTACTGAATCTGATAACATCATTGCAACTTTTGATGATCATACACTGAAGAGAGATGTATAAGAGAGCACGATGGCAATTGACACCACCAAGCAGCAATGATGATTTTTGGACGACTTGACCGGAGAGGAACGATGGGTAACTTTAGAGTTTAGAGTATTGTTGTTGACTTCGTAGTACTATTAGCTTGTATTTAATCTTTTTCCTTTATTTTCTTAATTTCACTTAAAAATTAAAAAACCCACTAAATATAAGTAACCGGAGCGTGTAACACATACAAATATTAATATTTTGGGGGTAAAAATGCACACGAGCAAACTTCAAGGGTTAAATTGTACAATTCACCAAACTTTTGGGGGCAAAGTTATTTTTTTGCCAAAATTTATTTAGACTTTGTTCTCTTCGTCTGAAAATCTATGAATTAAGCTAAACTTATTTGTAGTACTAAATACTATTAATCAAATATGAACTGAACTTATTTGTAATACAAAATAATATTAATCAAATTTGAACTGAATTGAACTTAAAATAATTAATTTTCATATGAAAATAACAGAGTCTTACTTTCGATTTTGATTTTTGAACAATTTTTCAACATGTTTGTAAAAATGTTTAGAAGACCAGAATTGAGAGTGTCTCTATCCATGAATCAAATTGTGAAAATATGGATTGTGGCCACATTTCATTTTTGCATTCTTATCCTTGAACCAATTTTACATGTATACTCATGATCCTCGAGCGAGCTTTCAGTTCAGATTTACGGCGGTACCTGTATTGTTGCCATGGGAATCTCTCTCAAGAAAGTCAGCCAATAAACTGACCTTTCCATTGAGAGATTGAATCTGATTTTGGTCAATAGGACGGGGAAATCGCATGTGGCGGCCTAGAATACTCATAAGCGAAACAAACGCTGCTTAAGCTGCCATGGATTGTTTCAACAACTAGTATAGCTTAGCAGTTATGAGATGGAGAGGAGAATTTATGGAGATTTTGTGAGATTCAAGTATGTCCAACCACTCTATCTCTCTTCAATTTAAAAACCAACCTTTTTACTATATAGAAAAGAGCTCGCACATTTATTTTCAGAGTTATAAATGGTTTAAGGGTTCAAGTGTTATGAGTATGGAGTAGAGGTGTTATTCGGGCCGGGCCGCTTTAGCCCGCTACATTTAAGAGGCGGGTTGTCGTGGGCCATTTTTAACCGGGGCGGGGTGGGCTTTTAAAAAGATATTGAGGCCCGGCCCAGCCCATGTGACATTTATAAATGTGACGGGCCGGGCTCTTAACGGGCTGTGCCAGGCTGACACAATTATGCTTTAAATGGGCTTCTTGACGGGCCGTCACGTGTATGCGTTAAATGGGCTGCTCGTTTAACTTCTAAATGGGCCATTCAATCTCCTTCTTTTTGTAGATTACATTCAAATTGAATAAAAAGTAATCAAGCAAACATTTGGTTGGAACTTGTAGCTAAATAGCAAGTGCACAACTTAATAATAGTTGATAAACGATGAATAATATCATAGAATTACATTCATAGTAATAATAATAGCCGATCGAATGAATTGGCTTGCATACTCATTAGTCTTCAACTTCAACTATTCATGCTTTCCCAAATGACGTAGTTAAGAAGCGAAGGGGAATCCATTCCTATGATGGATAGCTTGTCCACAAAGGCGACATTTTGCAATTTCCCTCTCGTAATCTTTTTCGAAGACTTGCCAAATGTCAAGTTGAAAAGGTAAAAAGGGAAGAAAATAGATTGAAGAAGGTGAATTGAGATTAGATTGAATTGTGTGGTGTTTGTGTTGCCGTGTGATGTGTGTGTGTTTTGTGACTTGTGAGTTGGACTTGGGTTTGTTTAATGAAGAAAATGGGATTAGTATTGGAATTAGAATGGGCCAATTAAATTTACCAATCCAAATTTATAATATATAATTTTATAATCAGACCAAATACGCGGACTACACAGGCTAAACGTGACGGGCTGTTACGGGCCACGGGTTGTGACGGTCCCGGGCTGTCACCCGGGTTTAAGTGTTCGCGGGCCGGGCTGTCGCGGGCCACTAGGAGTAAGGCCCATATAGCCCACTGCTTTAAATGTTCACGGGCTGTTCCAGGCTCATTTTAAACGGGTTGTTCCGGGCTGTTAAATTTGGCGGGCTGTCCGGGCCAGGCTGTTCTACGGACAGCCCAGATAACACCTCTAGTATGGAGTTTGAAGTGTTCAGGTAAATGGAGTTAAAAAAAATTGTAAAATGCTTCTTTTTTTTTCCCTTTTGAATGCTTTTTTTTTTCCTTTTGCTAGAACTAGCAAAAATTGTCCTAAAATTAGCATGTGACTATGTGAGATTTCATTTCAGTGGCATTTCAAGCTTTCATTCAACCCACTGAAATGAAATTTGAAACCAAATGAGTTCAAAAGCCAGCGGATATAATAAGACAGTCATATGGTTTCCAAGAAGTTACAAAACTCTGAAAACTTCCAAACTCTATGGCTCTTTGCTCCACCCAACTAAATGGTCTTGCATGTGTTCTTGTAGAAATGCAAGTTTTGGGGTTCTTGTGCATAACAGCATAGGCACAATGAGCAAATTATTATGCTAACAGAAGTCTAGAAATGAACTATACATAGCAGAATTCTTAACCCTTATTGGCAAACAAAAGGTTTTCTCTTATTACTCAAGTAAGCATGTTTGAGGACAACTGAACTATACAAACAAAACAAAAAAAAGAATCCCCGGTGAAAACTTAACCCAAAAATGTATGTATTGCCATTTATGACTTGAACTAGAAACATAAACCAAAGACCTAAGCACAAAGAACAGATCCTCCTAGCTACACTAATCAGCGAAGCAACACCTTCACATCATCTATGGCTGCCTACACTAGACACGAGCACCTACGAAAATACTAAAACCGTTGTGTTGAACTTGATGCAGCAAGATCTCAAGAGCTTCTTTACGATCATTCACCAGCACCTTCAGTAAGCAAAGGGGTCATGCATCAATACTCGAAAAGGCCTTATGTATGTACTCTTTGGTCACATAGCTGCTTCAGACACTGCAAATCACTCCGAGTTGATGTCTTCGAAGAACAGTGCCGGCACTTGAGGGGGAGACAGGGTTGATACGCATTTGAACTTGTGTTGCTTGTACTTCTCTCGAATCGCCACCAAAGAACCTCCTTTTCTACTCAACTGCAAGTCATGAATGATGGAGACACACTCTTTGAGATCTGCTGCTTTGTATCCGGATTGAACTTGTAGGGCAGAGTTCTACACAAACGAAAAACACTTGATCAGTTTTACATAAACAGGTAACCAAACTTCATCAGTATAATGTTAATGTACAGGGGTGGTTAATACCCAAGGATGTTGTTTAGGTTGAAGCGTAAATCTTGCTAGGAACACGACCGATGCAGCCACCAGAGAAGGCAAGAACTTTATACATCCATAGTCCAACAGGCTCAACTCAGCCAAGTAGCAGCCCAAGAACTCCATTTGCAAACTTGAACTCTGAATTAGGCCATATGTAAATCAGAAACCACTCATGATAACGAACTAAGAAAAACAATCACAAGTAAACAAACCTCAAAGTCCTCTTGAGCAATCCTAGTAAATCTTCTAAGAAACGTTTTCACCGTGGGATTCCCCATCTCAAACTTAAGCGATTTGAGCACATCGGCCTCCATTTTCACCACATCATCCTTGGTGTATGTGTTATCAGTGATGTAGCAGAAATCTTCCACGTGTGGAGGCGTAATCTCTTCGTATTTCCTACATAAAACCAGTCAGTCAGCTATGTCAAGAAACAACAAAGGACATTCCATTTCCATCAAAAGATCAACAAACAACTGTCTGCCAGACTTACGAGGCAATAAGCATCGAAGAAACGCCGAGAAGCTGAAGGCGTTGCCTATTAAGCACACTCACAGACAAGAATCTGTCAATGTAGTTAATGGTCAAGTAAAGCGTATCTGGAAGAAGCTTATATTCCTCCGCAACCTCGACCAACCAATCAACCAATACGCCTCTCATGTTCGCGGTCACGTCTCTCTGGACCTTCTCTATGTAATCAGCCATAGGCCTCCTCTTACCCTCAATCTGCACCACCACACAAATCAGATCCATCAAAACCCTAATCCAGCCAATTTGGGAATCAAATCCAATCCAATCAATTGAATCAAAATAAAATTAAAAAGGTTGAGCAGTAAATTACCTCCATGAGATGGAGATACTCATAGATATCAGAAACATAAGCTTGACACATCTGAGGATCGCCATTATCAACAGCATCCTCAACATCGTCCACAGCCTTGAGAATCTCAACCTTCTTCCCTTTCTTCAAAACCCTACTAGGTTTCCTCACCTGCTTGTTCTTCCCACCATCATTCTGAATATTATTCTGAATCTCACCCAGAACAACCCTCTTCTTCTTCGTGACCTGGTCAACGCCAATTGACTCCGAGGCCGCCGCCGCCGCCTTCCTCTTGGCCGCGAGGCGAGTGATCCTCCTGCAACTCTCCTGGTCCGCCATTGATGAGGTATCAAACAAACGGAAGGGGCTAGGAACAGAGAGGGGCGGAGGAGCGGAGGAGAAAAGGGGCTGATGAGATTGACTGTGAATGATTGAGTGAGTGAGAGATGGTGGAAAATGGGTTGAGTATATAAACAGGGAGTGAAAATTTTGTAAGGAGCGCGAGGGGGAATGGTGAATTGGGTTTGAAATGAATTTGAACAGGGCGGGGATATTTTGTTTAGACTTTTAGACTGTGTATCTGAAAATGTTGAGACGGAAATGGTAAAAAATTTGGGTTTTCTCGAAATTTGGAGCGCGGCTACCGTACAAAAATTTGTTTCAAGGGTTTTGGGTCTGGGAAATTTTGGGTTCCCGGTTTTTTTTTTTTATTTTGGGTTTTCCTTTATTTTGAGTTTTTGGCAAACTTTTTGTTTTTGGTTCCTTAATTTTCATTTTCTTTGGTCAACTGAATTTAATGGCCGCGGATTATTATTCACTCACTTCCATGAAAGAAATTGCACTTCCACATTTTAATTAGATCTGTCCAAATTGTGAATTAACATCTCAAACTTCAAAGAGTTATTATATTCTAATTTTAAAATAACTTGTAATTCAATTATTTGTAGGCACAAACTACCACAGCAAATAAATTAAAAGACGAAAGGTAATATAACGACATTGTTTGTTTGTAACAATTGATTTATTTTCCGTGTTTTCGACGAGCAAGGCGACTTGTGTTAGGTGGGCCCCGGTGGTTTATTTACAATTTATGTATGATCGAGAAGCTACGTGAAATAAATGACGAAAATAAATGATCGGGAAGCTACGTGATCGTCATGAAGATAAATCCATAAAAGGTGATTGGAAGATTCAGTGAAGGGTCATGTGGTCGCGAAGCTCTATCGAAGTAATAAAACATCGGTATAAGACCACTTTCGAATAAAATTATACTGAGTTCGGCGGTCCACCCAAACAATGAAATAAACAACAGTGACCGCCAAACATCGGTATAATTTCATAGTTTTGATCTGTACTACTCAAACTAAGAGTACCTAAGCATCTCTTTTGTAAGGGTGAACCGCCAAACTCGTGTACTCTATGCACTTCAAATATTCTTATATGTGATGAATTGTATTTAGTGATTGAAGGTGTATATGTGGTTGATGTTGTCTTATGTTGAGTGACGAACATAAGATGCGGTGAGTCTACCGAATGACACGAGTAGAACATTGGTGATTTGTGAGATGCACTACTACTATATATGTCTAGTTATTGCATGTTCCTTAACCCTCATGAAACTTGCAATACGTATACACACTAGAGATTGGTTTGAGCATGTTTCATGAGTATAAAGTAGAAGAGTGATGTTGGGGATCCTTTACATCCTTCACGCATTGATTTCACAAGGTTAGCATTCCAGTTAGCTATAAGTTCATTTGTTGTCATTGTCATCATCCATTATATTCATCATTTTATTTATTTTTTTAAACGGAATTTTTTTATTAATTCAAACAAAACGAGCATAAGTAATGCTCAAAACGATACAATACAAAGATAGAGAGAACAACACCAACATCCAGTTAATCGTGGTTTGACACCGGTTGTTAAATCCAACACCCAAACCAACAGGAACCTCCTGAACCTCTTAAAACCTGAACATATTAAATTTGAACCTTTAGAACCTACTGCACCTCTTGAAACCTAAACCTCTTGAATCTCTTGGACCTGAACTTGAACGTGAACCTTTTGAATCTAAACCTCTTGAACTTGAACCTTTTAGAATCTTCTGAACCTGAACCTCCCGAACTTGATACATGGTACTGTCCCCTTGGCAAGGAAACCTCCTAAACCTGAACCCGAGACTCCTGAACCTCCTTAATCAAATGATCTTGAACCAATGGAAACTCCTAAACCTGAACCTTCAGAACCTGAGATCGCCCGATCGAATTATCCTGAAACAGCTTCGACTTTTCGGTCATCGGTTGAACCAACATCTTCACACCCACCGTTAACACTTTGAGTATTGCTCTCCAACGAACTAAAACCGAAGAACAATGAAACCAAAGAGCACCAAAACCTAAAAGAACCAAGCAACCAAAGAGAGAAACACCTAACGCCAACCAAACCATTACCACTCGAGAGCACATCCAACACCCAAACAATAAATATAGCAACCAACCCCATCAAGCAACGCACCAGACCAAGCACAGGACTCACATACCGTCACCACAACCAGAACCTCTCTATCGGGCTAAAACTCCCTAACCAGCTCAAAAAACTCAACTATGGCAGTAAAACCATTAACCTTTGATTGAAACATTCGAAGTGAGTATCCTAAAACTTACCATAACCTGGACAATTTTACCCTCACAGCCTTCTAGGTACCACTGCCAACCTACACCTCCTCGACTTCACGAACGGGTAACAATCGGAGTTGGGCTTAGATCTGACGTTAGTGAGGACTGAGGAGTGGCGCGCTGAAGAAACTCGAGACGCTCAACGGAGCAAAAAAAACAGCCTTGCAAAAGGAGGACCCTCCGGTACAGTGCTACAACTACTCCGGTAAGGGGCATTCACCGAAAGACGGTGGTGATGGGGTGGAGGAGAAGAAACGAGGTTGTAAGGATTAAAAAGAAACTGAAGCGATAAAATGATCTAAAACAATAAAAGCAAAAACCTAATGAAAGAAAAGAAAGGGAAACGAATCTGCTCCGATCTAGTGTTGGTTAACACCAAATCGGAGAAGGAGATGAGAAATTGTAGAGGCGGCAGTTTGAAGCTATGTTTAAAAAACCGGGTTGAGCCGGCCGGTCGAACCGTGGAAATCGGAGCTCGCCGGCCTAAAGCCGCTAAAAAACCGAAGGCCCTAAAATTGGAAAAAACGGTCGAAAATGGCAAAATCAGTGAACCGAAAAGCGGTTGGGCCGGAGGTGGAGCCGTTTTTGGGTAAAATTGCAAAAAAAAAAGGTACATCGGCTCACATTAGTATATTATATATTAATAATATTATAATGGTACATCGGCTCACATAACGGCTCAACAGGTCCGACCCCGGTTAAACCTATTTTTTTTGGGGGGGGGGGGTGTGTCCGGCTCAACCTCCGGCTCCGTTTTTCAAAACATAGGTTTGAAGTGAGCTAGGGTTGAAGAGAGGAAAATTGTAGAGAGAAGATTTTTTAATTGTCGTCTCTTGGAATAATTTAGGTGTCTTCTCATTATATTCATCACTATAGTTCTCACGAGAGGATGATACACGGGACTCAGATGGGTGTGTTGGGATGTGGCGGCGAAGGAAGGTGCTGAACGTGGGGAGTGCTGAACACGCCAAGTTTTTGGCCCTACGGGAGGTTGTGTTGATGGCTTTGGAAGCTGAATTTTCGCATGTGATTTTTGAGGGGGATTGTTTATCTTTGATTCAGCAAATGAATGCTCGCGAGCCGTCAATGGGGTCCTTGGGTTGTCTGGTTGCGGATATAAAGGAGTTGGCTGGCCCTATTTCGGTCTCTTCGTTTCGGTTTGTGCGGCGCGTCTCGAATGCTCTTGCGCATGACTTAGCTAGGAATGTTGTTGCTGATAGTTGTGGGGGGGGGGGGGCTGTTTTGCTTTTTGATTCCTTAGATGCTGGTTAATGTAGCAGTGAGTCCCTAAGGTTTCGATTTTGCTGTACTATGTAACTTGCTTTGCCTTTTATGGGCTATTGAATGAATACTGTTTCTTTGTTCTCAAATTTTTTTTTTCATTCCTATGTTAAGTGTGATGTGTAAGCTCAAGTTGCTAATTGGACGGTCCAAATTACTTCATCTAATTGGAAGGCCATGATTGTTGAATGATCTTTGAAGCGGGAAAAGTTGTTACAACAACAACTCACTGCAAATTGATTAAATATAGGTGTGTGTCTAGTTCTTGTAGATTGTAGCAGAAAAATTTCCCTCATACAATTCATTCATCACTACAAAAAAATCCAGTATTTATCGACGGATAAAATGACGCATATGACTAAAATGACGCATAAAGTGACGCATAAAGTGACCTCAATGCAGTAAGTTAACTTGTGTTTTACTCCAGTCACTTTCAATATTCTTAAAATTTTATTGTAAATACTGACACTTATTACTTTGCAAAATGAACAGAGGCTCACTGGACAAGGATGTGAGTCGTACTTGACCATGGTGAAAAATGCCAAGTTCAAGAACGGCAAGTGGACATGCAAGAAAGCCAAGAAACTGAATGTAAGTACATAAATGAGTAGTTTGAGTTACTTGTACTGTATTTCTTTTTAAAAAGTTTCTATATGTATTGTAATATATCAACTCATGTATTGCTTAACTGCTTGTAGAAGGAGGTTGAGACTTTTTACAAGGTTAAGATGCAAGAGAAGGGTGACATACTTACGATGGAGGAAGAGAACGCTGTCTTCCTCGAGGTGAACCCTCCTGGCCCTAAGTGGTCGATCTATGGCTTAGGGAACTTGGGACGTTCTCTTGCAGCTGAATCATTTCAGCGCTCATCCGGTTCTACTTCCAGCTCAGATTCTCGATTGGCTGAGGAGATGGCAGCACTTAGGGCCGAGAATGCTAGGATGATGACCATTCAGAACACACTTGTGTCTCAGGTATATTCACTTGTATGCTAATATTATGTTGATATGTCATGTAGATGTATAACCACTTGTATGCTCATTTACATTGCTTGCATCTATCTTTCATATTCTTAACTACATCGATCATTACTTGTGTCAGGTGGAGACGCAGAATTTCGTGCTGAAGAAGCTGCTGGAGAAGCATCCCATTGACATAGACCCGTTCGCAGAGGGAGCTGTGTTTCAGACCGGGGAGGGGAGCTCTGGTACGACGGGGAGTGCGGGTTTGCAAGGCAGTTCTCATGCTCCTTCGGGTTCCAATGGTCGTGGTTCTAGTGGTCGTCGTCCCTAGATTTTGACATTTTAGTTGGGCATTTGTAGTACTATTGTAAAACTTTCACATTTACATTTGTAGTAAACGTTTTTCTATTTTGAAGAATCGAATTTTATTGAATTTTATTTTCAATTCAATAATGATTTTTAATTTTTAGTACGTAAATTTATATTATTAAATAGGTTGTTGTACAATTATTAAGAAAAAAAAAAAAAGAAATCTACCGACGGATAACTTTATCCGTTGGTAAGTATCGGTAACTATCACCGACGGATACAGTTATCCGTCGGTAACTATCACCGACGGATAAATTTATCCGTCGGTCAGACGAATAAGGGCTGGTCAACGCCCTTATTCGTCAGTCCGTCGGTATTATCCGTCGCTAAATTTAGCGACGGATAATAACCGACGGTAACGGCATTACCGACGGATAAAATAGCGACGGGCTATTTATCCATCGGTAAGTGGTTGCCGATCCGTCGGTAAAGGCGTACCGACGGATCGGTACCCTATTACCGACGGATACCATCCGTCGGTAATTGGGCCGGTTCTTGTGGTGCATGTTTTTAGTGTAATCGGGGAGGGAGGGAGAGAGAACTAATTGTGATAGAAGCTTGTAATCTCCTGTGATTATGAGCTAATTGTGATAGAAGCTTGTAATCTCCTGTGATTATTGTTTTGTTTCTCATCAGTATAAGAGTTGTTGGTGTACGTTGTTCCCATGTATGTAGTGTGGCATACCGTCTTGTTCATTCTTTGTTTTCAATTTGTCTCTTGTTGACTTGTTGTGTACTTTGTTTGATGAGTGTTGGTGTGTGAAATGTGAATTCCTAACACTAAGTGTTCGAGAGAAAACTACACTCCGAGTCCGAGTTAATTTTCACTATTCTAATATGTTTTATTTGTGATTTATAGACCTACACGAACTTTAAATTTAAATTTGTGTGTATTCTTATTGACATTAAACCTCAACGATAATTGTTTAACAAGTACACCCCTTACCTTACCATATAATTATATAGTTCTCCACAACTAGTAACAAACTCAAGCACCCAAAAATATCAGGATTGTAATTAACGTATTTGAGGTCCCTTCCAAAGCATGTTCCTAAAAGATAGAGGCGATTAGGAGGAAAATAATCCTCCAATTTTCACAACGGCATATTTGTTACTCAAACACTCGCACACTCACAAGCTTCACTCTAGTTTTCACGGGCTCGCTCTGTGGAGTGTTGTAGCTCAAAATCTGGAAGCCAACTTAATAGAGAGAGAGACAAGATTTAATCTGGAGATTTTAACACTAAAGATTAAAAGTGATTAGCTCATCATGTATGGTAATTGAGTTGGGCTTCATTAAGAACTATAGTTTAAGTGTTTAACTAACAAGCTTTGTGTAGCCTTGGGTGGGTGAAAGGGAAGGGGAGTTGCACGGTTGATTCTCCAAGACTACATAAGGAGGCGGTTTAGGTGTAAAGATATAAGGTGGTATAAAATATTTGTATAAAATTATTATATGAATAGTTATAATATTTGTGTTTCAAGAAATTTTTTTTTACTTGTTCATATTATTTTTTTAATATTTATTTTTAAATTTTTATATGTATTTCGTATAGAAAGATTGAATTTGAACTTGTTACAAATTAGTGAAATTAGTGAAAGTCGAATTAGATTTTTAACATGTTTAGACTCAGCTAGTTTTTTTTAATCGAACCATTACAATGTCACAAGTAGCATTTAAACTATAAATAATCTCGCACTTGGCGAGAATTGAACCTATGACCTCTAGTGTCATGACACCTCAGTCTAACCAATTGAGCTAGACCTCATTGGTGACTCAGCTAGTTTAACATGTTGAAAATCTCTTTTCCGTAAGAGTTGTTTGGACCACGTCGAATCCATGAGTCGTGTAAGGAGGATTGGTTCAACCTCATCCTGGTACAGTGGTACATCAAAACTCAAAAGTCACTTTCGAGTCTAGTCTAGTAGTTGCTAATTGAAAAAGCTTAGTGGATTAGTGGTCTATGACTTCATCCTAACAAAAAAGAAATGGAAAAAAGGTCCCCCATTGCCATAGGCATGGGTTCGAGACAGCCAGCCTAACAAACAATTTTTAAAGGTGACCAAAGACCCGAGTGATTGATTCGGTCCAAATCGTGTTAACACATCTTCAGCCGCATTATTTTCTCCATATTAATACTACTAATTCTATTTATTTATCATGTTTAATTCCCATGAGTAAATCTAAATCTAATTGAACTAATTTTTTTATAAATATTAATAATTATACATAGTATACATTTTTGTATTTTATTGGGACGAATCAAAGGGAACAACAATTATTATATAGTGTACTGAAACCCAACCAACTAACCAACACAAACCTAACCCGCGTTAACCAAACCACCCCCTAAATTACACCCACCGCTCTCACTCACTCACCACCCTTCTTCAACTTCAACCCCCCATTCTATTTTTTTCTTTTTTCCCCCAGACAATTAAAATTATTATTTTATTCCCCAAAAAACACCAAAAAGAGTAAAAATGGCGTCTGAAACGCCCACTAACAACATCATCTTCACCGAAGACGAAGATCTCCTCGACGACGACGACGTCGTCGGCGACTCCGACAACGACGACTCCGCCTCCTCCGCCGCCGCAGCTGCCGCCGCCCAAGTCACGATCGCCGTCCCCGGCGTCTCAGATCTCCACCTCCCTCCCCAACAACACAACCAGGTCCAGGAGATCATCGTCGCCAAAAAGCCTCCTGCTCAGCTAGACGAGTCACGGAAGCTTTTCCAGCGGCTCTGGACAGACGAGGACGAAATCGAGCTTTTGCAAGGGTTTCTCGATTACAACAGTCACCGCACCGGTAACGGAACGCACAATCCGCATCACCACCATGATACGTCGGCGTTTTATGATCAGATTAGGAGCAAATTCCAGCTCGATTTCAATAAGAATCAGCTCGTTGAGAAGCTTAGGAGGCTGAAGAAGAAATACAGGAACGTGATGAACAAATTCGGTACTGGTAAGGAGTATGTGTTTAAATCGCCTCATGATCAGGCTACTTTTGAAATCTCTGCTAGAATTTGGGGCAATACTGCCCCAGCGCCAGCTGTCGCTCCGCCTCCAACTATTGTGAATGTTAATGGATCTGCGTTTCGACCCGCTCCGATTGACGAAGACGAGGTTGACCCGAACAATCATGATTTCCAGAGCCCTTACCCTAATGACATTGACATGAACAGCAAGTTCCCTCGCCCTAGGAAGAGGAATCGTGTTGGATCTGTGAAAATGGAGGATAAGCAGGTTCCTGTTGTTAATAATAGCAATCTTATGAATAATCAGCAGGCGGAGGCGGCGACACCGATAAGTGTGGCTGGGATGACAGGTTCGATTTCTGGTGTGATCGAGGAGACGGTGAAGAGTTGCTTGTCTCCGATTTTTAAGGAATTGTTGGGTAATTCGACGAGTTCTAATGCAAATGCAAATGCAAATGCAAATATGAATGGTTTTTGCTATGGGCAAGGGTCGAGTGTGTTGCTAAGCCCGATGCCGCTAGGTTTTGCTGGAGCTATGAGTGCGGAGAAGTTGGCGGATAACAGGTGGAGGAAGCAGCAGATATTGGAGCTGGAGGTGTTCTCGAAGCGGTTAGAGTTGATGCAGGATGAGATCAATGAGAAATTGCAGGAGCTTAGGTCAATGGGAAATAATTGATTGACTGTTGCTATGGCAGTAAGTATAATTTATATTGTTATTTTTGGTTCTTTAGGTCTTGTAGATTTTGTTACTACCCTGGTTAGAATTTGGTTGGCGAATAATTAAGAATCTAAGATGCAACTGTTGAGCCCTTTGATTGGCCTGCTTGTTTTGTTTCTTGACGATTGTGCAGGGAACTTTGACATGTACATTGATATTGATGACTGGTGTTTTACAATATGAATACCCTGTTATTTATTCTACAATATAGAGCATGGTCTCTTAGAGCATGTTTTCAGCAATGTTTGATCTGGTAATTTTGATTAGGATTGAAGTTCCAGATCAGTGATCATGATATTTAAGACCTTGAGTTGATTGATATCTTTAGTTAAGTTATATGACTGGATTTATGGAGCGGTGTATGTACTTGAAGCAGTGTAGCTGGGCTTACTTGAATACTTTACTGCTATTATGTGCACATGTGCTGAATTGTTTGTTTATATCTTCTCTATCTTTTAGCTAAAAGAAACTTTGATAGTAACAATAACACTGTCCATTCTGGAAACATTAGGCTCATAACATGTTTACCCTCTTGTCATGCTATCAAGTTAACAATCTCGGAATGAAAGATTGTAGAGTTTCAAGATGTAGGTAGGTGGCCTGTTGTTCGGGGTGACTATAGCACCATTAAAAGGTTGGTTGTTGAGGAAACTAGTCTTCATCAATAATCATCATATATCATACTTCTAGTGGGAATAGAAAAAGAAACAATTTTCTATGTGCTAAGCCTGTTGGAATTTCTTTCTTCAAACAGGGGCTTTGCATTTCACTGTCTGGTTTCTACTTCCTAGAGAATTACCAGCTATTTTTCGTTACCTACACCTAGGTAGGACTACTAACTAAGCCTGGACAAGTTCAACTTTTATGCTTTGTGGTTTCCATCCATTTTACAACATGAACCGCAACATAGGCTCTGTTATGCTTTGCCAGCCTTGTTAATACCAGCAACAACTTGTCCCAAGTCATCACAATGGCCATGGCCTTAGCGGCTTAGCCCCTAGCTAAATTGCATTTTGAATTTCCCTGTAAACCAATGAAAGGCCTCTTTCCACTCATTAATTTCTTATCCATCGTACTAGAATTAATTCCATGTAGTTTGAGACTTTGAGTGACAACTGCTGTCTGCATTGTAGTGGCCTCAATAAGGAAACTCAGACTATGTTTTCTTTCGTGAGAAGAAGCATTTGAACTTTTTCTTTTTTTTCTCGGACTGAGTCATCATCTGTGCTGATCTCTGATTTCGGAGGAAATAGCAATGCATTGGTTCTTGTGTTGATGCTCATCGAGTAGCATATATGTTCGATTGTACAGTCAACTACCAGCCTCATGTCAATTCTCCCAGGAGAGTTGTATAGATTCTCAAATTGTTGCATTCCTGTCTGCCCGATTGCTTTTGGTTACTGATTTCTGCTTCTACACACAACAGTGCAACGAGATACAAGTCTGTATGACTGTATGTGTTGCCATATTATTACACATCTGATTGACATGATAATGTTCACAGTTGTACTCTTCTTCAGTAGAATAACTTGTTCAGTTGCACGTTAGTTGTAACATATGATGGACATGACTTGTGTCTTGTTTATCAATTCAAGCGATAGCCTTGAATCTGTTCACTGGGAAAGTAGATGAATTCACATGCAGTATTGCAGCTGGCTATAAAGTACTGTAATAAACTACGGTATAGTTTTGAATTGTTTACGGTTTACCTATAAACTTTGGTGTGTATTCATCACATCCAATCTTTCATTACTTCATCCAGTTTCACCCGTTTATATTGGCTTATGAGCTCCATTTCCATATGAGTATATTCATTTTCATATGTGAATGAATCTTCCAGTAACAAATAACTGAATCAATGACAGCAACTGAATGATTTTTGTCTTGCAAACTTTTGACTGGAGCGAATCTTAGAAGAATTATTGAAACTTCCTCTTCTTGTATTCCAGAGTAGGAAAAACTCACACAAAATTGTTTCTTTCATCCATAATCTCGTCATCTTTCCAAACTCAAAAATGTGAAACCAAAAAAATGCACATCAGCAGCACATGCGAAGCAACTTTCTTTAGAGCTTTAGATGTAGTAAAAACTGACCACAGTGATGTATAAGACTAAAGTGCTCCCACTTCGACTTGAACATAAACCAAGATCTGCTCATGGCAGTTCGAGTATAATCTGAATAACTTATGCTCATATATGTAACGCTTATAAAATAGTACAGGTATCTATGGCAGAGGCCAGCAGAAATTCCCTTCATGAAAAATTAGGAGAATTTAGCAATAATCAAACTTACTGCCATGAAAACAGTGTAAAGCCCAACAAGGCAGAAACCCCAGAACCTAGGTACTCTAAATCTGTGCCATATCACAACTAATAAAGATCCCATCAAGCTCAGGATTAAGAATACAAATGCAACAACAATACTCGTATGGAAATGAAGCTCATAAGCTTCTGGGAAAACATTAGCTGTCTGTATCACTAAAGCTGTTCCAAGCCCAAAAAGCATGTTGAACATAGGCCCTGCGAAACAGCCTGCCATGGCCATGGCAGGTTGCCCGGCTTTAGCAACTGCCACGTCAGCAACAAGATCCCCGATAGAATTTCCCCATGCAAGGACAGTTAATCCAAGAAGTGAAGAAGGCAATTTTAATAGCACCCCAAGAGCAGCAAGGTTGTTTAACAGTTCACCAGCTACTGTGGAAATCCAGAAGACGCTCATGACAAATGCGATAACAGCTGTATGGATTTGCTCAGTTTTAGGGGGTTCTTTTTCTACAATGTAATGGAGAACAGCTAATGAGAGGCTTCCCAAGAGTACAACAAACCATAGAGGTAAATGGGTGTGGGAAATAAGAAATTTAATTGGATGATCTAAAGGCATAAATGATTTGCAGGAGTATAAAAGAGCAAGTGGACAAAGAGCAATGTTGGCAGATTGATAGAATCTGTTCCATTCTGATGGTGAACTTTGAGGGACTGTGAGGTTTAGAAGTAAGGTAACTGGAACTTCCCATGCTTGAGATATCTGTGCAGAAAAAAACATAGTTAATTCAGAACCAAATAATAAGTACATTGCTTTAAGAAGCCTGATGAAAATTGACTCCAGGCATGGATCACAGCTTCACAAGTTATATATAGGAGAATGATCGAATTTTGTTTTTAAAAAAGCAACTCAATCCAAAGAAAACAACTCCTAATGGAATTCTACGATAACACCATATCATCCATAGGATAACTTTCCTTTTTTCCCTAATTCAGCAATAATAACCATTGGCATAACAAGGAATTGAATTTCTTGCTCATCACAAGAGTGAGAAAGAAAAAATTTGTTTTGAAGTCTCCCAATTCATTCTCAAACTTGGAACAATATAGGTTCCTATTTGACCATTATGGGTCTATATTCTCAACATCCACAATCTTACAACATGAAAATCCAGTTTACTAACATCTCCTGGAAGTAACTAGAAACTTTTCCTTCAAAAATGCCTTTTGATTCATATAGTAACTTAACAATTTTAAAGAGAACAAGTTCAAAATATACCACACCACAGTCAACTTATAATGCTGCCATTATACTATATAAAGAACAAACTGGACTTCTTGTTAAGACTTCAGAATAATGGAGAAAATGATATAAATCAACAACACAAGTACAGCACAACACATATTTTACAACCTTCTATGTTGATAGATACAAGTAACAGCAAATTATTAGCACAGAAAAGTTATAGTCCTCCCTACCACTAAAAATCATGTTTTGTAGATGAGTATAATAACATGTTCAGGTGAGAGGGTAACAAAGTTGGTAAGATATCATTTTTCTGGCAACCCCAAATAGTATGAGAATATGTCATCATTGAACAGAGATCAGCAGAGGGAAATACATCAATTGTGCACCAAAGACAAGCACCCTAAACAGGTAATGCATTCATAAAGCCACATGATACCCTCCTAATAGGTGGATATGATGAAATCCTGTTGCAGTGGAGAAGCCTTATCTAAGTTAGCTTCTTTCCTCAATTCAAATATTTGTTTCCCTATAGGCAATCTATTTAACATCACCTCACCAATAAACTAGCTAAGTCCCAGGTTGAAAAACACATTTGATGTAGTTGCCTATCCTAATGTTTTAGAAGTTCTTTATCCCACCTCATCTTTGCATAATTGAGGGAAAAGCATGAATTGCAATCCGAAAATGTAGATAAAAAAAAAACCCTGCCAATACTAGGATATCTTTCATCTGCTAAATTCATCAGTTAAAGATAAATAAAGTAACATCCTGTTATATGCAACAACCTAAAGAATTTGATTACTCCATAGTTAAAGAATTCTAAAGCATACTGTTATTTAAGCTTCTTAGTAGATTATACCGGTCTAATATGTTATACTTGACACTTCCTCATGCATCCAGTAACTGAGTAGTGACTACTTCAACTCTTGTAAGACTAGTAGCACATGATTATACATTATGCACTGAGGTCTAATTGTCTAAACTCTAAAGCTATATAAACAAGGACTAACAAGACAGTAGTAGCAAATATAAAAGCTTCACATCCAAGTTAAATCAACACAAGGAGATTATACATTGATGAACAAAATCCTAAGCTTGACTAAGTTCCTGTTTTCAAACGCTTCTCATTATTATAAACTACTAAAAAAGGTGACTTTGAGAACCACTCTGAAGGTGCTTCCTTAAAACATCATATTTTAGCTTAGTTAGCTTCGTTTATGCTAGTTAATACCGTAAGAAGTTTTCTTGCAAACACTTATTTCTCTCCATGAGCTACCAATTAGAAGTATTAATCAGTTCAATAAAAGCAATTGCATAAAGACAGTAAGATTTCCATTACCTTTCCATAGGCATTCAAGAACACATTCTTCGACGAACTCCTCTCAACTCCCAACCGCCCCGTAAAACCACCAGACTCGCAATCAATTCCCTCCTCCTCCAACCCTTTAGTATGCCTCTTTACATCCATTTCCCTACTACTACTACTACTACTACTACTACTACTACTAGTATCCTTCCCAATAGCATTACTACTATTATTATTCGTATACCCGAAATCCATCCAAAAGACAATCCCAATAAAGAAAAGATAAAACCCAACAAAACCAACAGCCTGCCAAAGATAAATCTCAGCACTCAAATACACATAAAACAGAAACAATGCAGCAGTCAAATAAAACAACACATCCCTAACAAACGACCCCGGATCAACCGCGAAAGGCGCAGCGTAAATCGCCACGAAACCAACAACAAAAGCAGAAACAAAAGTCCCAGCTGACAGTATAGCCCCAAACCCAGTCCTGGGCTGGCCTCCACCAACTGCAGCTACTGATGAGAACACATCAGGAGCTCCATTACCGAGAGCTAGTAAGGTGACAGCACCCATTGAAGGGGACAAGTTGAGGTGAGTGGAGAGCTTGGTGACGACAGGGGAGAAGCGATCTTGGGCGGTCTTGACGAGAATGTAGAACTGGAGGAGGAGGATGAGAGTGAGGAATGGGACTGAGAGGTGAGGGTTTGAGTGGAAGAGGCAGGAGTGGAATGAAGTGTAGCTGAATAGGCCGCCGCCATCGGAGGAGGGTGTGAGGGTGCAATTGGTGGAGGTGAGGAGGGAGCGGCGGAGAGAGGGCGGAGATGGGTGGTGGTGGTGGAGGAGGAGGGAGAAGAGGAGCTTGGTGGTTAGTAGGGTTAGTGGGATTGCGATGATCTTGAAGGCCATGCCATTACCGACAGATTTTTGAATTCAAGAATTTCAGTGGATTCAATCACTGATGAATTTGATGATTGTTAGTCAAAATCTGGAAACTAAATTATGAGATTTAGTTTTTTTTTTTTTTTTTTTTTTTTTATGCGGTTACGGTTTGGTTTATTATTTTTGTTTCTGTTAGTAATTTGGGCTAATTGTCCTTTAAGTTTTGTAAGGTTTAACTTTGCTCCTTAATCTATTTATTCATTTGTTCAAATTGCTAATCAAATTTGGATGGTTTCGGTTTGGCCGCCTCAAGTTTAACATTTCGCCCATAACTTCTTTGTTTACTCGTATTCAACTTCAACTTTGAGGCTGTTCTTCAAGCTCGCGTGGGAGCGGTAGGGAGTAAAATATTGTTGGTAGTAGTAAAATTATCTTTGAAGTGATATGAGGCTTTATATTTATAGTTGGGAGCGAGGGGACATGATCTCGTATTTTCTGGGATCATGTTAGTCATTTTGTACTATCTTGTCTGCATCCCGTAGACAGTGTTTTCGCACAGATGATAAGATCCTGTAGATTTGTTAGTGGTCTTCTCGTTGATCTTCCTTTAAGTACGGTGCATGCAATGAGCAGTGTGTATTCCCTGCGTGATAAGCGGCAAGGTATTCTTCCCTCTTGTATCTCTTACGTGTTCTTAAGGTACACATGCAAGTCTTCTTACGGGGAGGTATTTCCATTTCAGATCACATGTTGCTTTCAAGCTTAAATGTACATTTTATAAACTAATTGGACTAAATACCAAAGCTTAAATGTACATTTTATAAACTAATTGGACTAAATTTTATCGTATTCAGTATTCGTATTGTATTTGCATTCGCATTCGTATTCGTGCTTCTTAGATCACAACCACACCACCATTCGTACTACAGCTTCACAAGTTTACAGAGATAATTACCATTTCCAAACCATGAGAATACATCCAAACATACACATTAATAAATCTCCACAAACCAAGGTGCTTCATATTCTAGCCAGCAACAGACAGTAACTATTCACCCATGTCACACAAAGAATTGTGAATGTTGCATGGTTCTCATTTCTCAATGTAAAAAAAAAGGGGAATATATAAAAGGTCATAAAGTCTGGTTGGAAAAATGAAATCAAACAGGGTAATATATACAGGACCACATATCCCCTTCAAACAAATGTGAAATTCTGTATGGATAAAACTTATTCGTTCGCAGAATTAACTTGCAGTTACAATTCGTAAAATGATTCAATGATGAAGTTACTAATGTAACGGAGTAACTGCTACACTCACCTTGGCAAATTCTGAATAACAATTTTAATGGGGTTGATGCCTCGAGCTTCAAAACATAGACCGTCCATGATGTCTAATCTATATAGCATCACGTGAATACTGTGGCGTACTTACTCTTCCTATGAGTGAATGATCTTTAAGCTGCAACATTCAATAGGCCTAGTTGATCTCTATATACTATTCTATCCTCTATGAGCATCTTAACATGCCTATCATTCACAAATAAGACAGGCATTACATTTCATCAAGTGGCTAGCTGTGGATTGGTGGATCACTGCTAGTCTCCCCAAGAAAAAACAATCCCTCTACAAAACTTCCAAATTCTTACAAGGCCAAGAAAATGACCTCACTTGTATATGATACAATACAGGAGACAAAATTTAGTACATTTTGCATTCCCATCAATCACGAGAATAGAAAAAACCAACAACAACAAAAACCCACACCCATATTCCTCTCATCATCAATCATCATCTATCTGCTACACCTCTGTTCCTACAAAAACACCAACAATCAATCCTCCCATAGTTCTGCTGCACTTCCTATCCCCTTTTAGCCCCCACCTCGAACCCCGCACCGCCAATGGAAAACGAACCTACCGTCGTCGCCTACTCTCCTCCGGCTAAAAAATTGCATAAAACCCACCACCATGAGCTTCTCCCTGGAACCACACTCATCATACTCGCCGTCTCAATCATAATCGTTGTATTGCTCCTCGCGATACTCATACTAATCGCGATGCTAAGACGCCTGAAATTTTCACAAGGCGAGAAGAGCATTGTCAACAACAGTAACTGCATGTTCACTGCTCATAGCACCATAAACATCACTCCTGACAATGCTCATAGCAGCATTGACCGTAAAATGAGAGGAGTACAAGTGTTTACCATAAAGGAAGTGGAGGCGGCCACGAATAAGTTCAGTGAAGGTAACTTGATGGGCAACGGAGTGTATCGTGGAGTCCTTGCGGACGGTACTGTGGTGGCTGTTGAGACGTTGCAGAGACATGGTAGCCACTGGGAGCGTGCTTTTCGGTCACAGGTTGGTTGGTTTAAGACGCGTATTTCAAGGCCTAGTTTCTTATCCTGTCATGTCTTATCTGCAGGTTTATTTATCGCAAATGGTTACCCCTAGCATCTAAAAATCCGAGTACTGCATGAAAATGTAGTCTAATTATTTCCTGTCTGAAATCTGCAGGTGGATCTACTGAGCCAGCTAAGGTCACAATACATATCTCAACTGCTGGGATACTGTGCAGATGAAAACCACAGAATACTTGTATTTGAGTTCATGTCTAATGGCACTCTATATAACCATCTCCATCAAAATCGGACGTTAAATTGGGGGACTCGGTTGAAGATAGCCCTCAACTGTGCCAGAGCCTTGGAGTATCTCCACGAACACACGACACCACCAGTCATTCATCGGAATCTAAACTGCAATAGCATTCTGTTGGACCAAAATTTCAGAGCTAAATTGTCTGGTTTTGGGCTGGCCAAAACTGGATCAGACAAGCTTCATGCTCTAATCTCGACACGTGTCTTAGGAAGCATCGGATATATGTCCCCCGAGTAAGTTCCATCTAGAGCTACGTTTATACTAAACATGAATTTAGTCCTCCAAAGCTGCTCTCTATATATGTAATAATGTCATCTGATCACTATGACAAGTTTAACCTGGTGAGACTGGCAATGCAGGTATGTAGCAACAGGGAAACTTTCTACAAAATCAGATGTGTACAGCTATGGTGTGATTCTTCTAGAGCTTTTGACGGGGCGTTTACCTGTTGACACCACTCGGCCTCCTGGAGAGCATGTCCTGAGTATCTGGGTCAGTATTCCTGTTAGATCTTTTCTCTTGAATCATCTCTTAAAGATATAAAGGCATCATATTTGGGTCTGGTTTGTACTACATTGTACTCCAGAAAATTAATCTGACTAAACTGCTAGAGTTCTGGCTCACTAGCATATCGTTGGGCTTAAGAGTACAAAAATTATGAACTGCCACATTCTCACTAATGTTTTCTTGATGCAATACGAATCCCCAGGCTCTGCCGCATCTAACAAACAGAGACAGAGTAGTGGAAATGATTGATCCATCTCTAGAAGGCCAGTATGTCAAGAAGGATCTCATCCAAGTAGGTATTTTGATATAGCTTGCAGTCAAATTAACTGACCATCAGACAGTTTCTTACACATTTTTCGTCTTATCAACGTCTTATATGAACTGCAGATAGCTGCAATTGCTGCTATGTGCGTACAATCAGAAGCAGACTACAGGCCTTTAATGACTGATGTAGTCCAATCCCTGATTCCATTGGTTAAGAATCTCTCAGTGCCCTGTTCCCCCCAGATCAGAAAAATCCAACACAAACACAAGTCTGAAGTCTTGAAGTTGACATAGAAGAGACATTCTGAAAACTCAGACTGTCATATATGTCTTCTGTTATTAAGGCTTGAAACTTGAGATATTTACCAATTATCTTGGATGTTTCTAAAGTTGGTTTGTACTTTAAGTTGAGTCACTTAGATCCCTGTAAAGTTGCATAACTCAGGTCATCATTTTCACAAACAGTTCGGTATGTCGATTTTGAGTAAAAAACCAAAAAACATAATATCTCAACTCTCTCAAGCACAAGATATAAAAATTACATCTAGGCAGCATTATGAAGTACTCCCACCATCGGCATTTACTGTTTTCAAGTAATCCTTCTTGTAAAACCCAGTGGCTCTTAAGGCAATGGCAGCATCGGCTTTGGCTCCATACACCAACCTCTGGGAGATTAATTAGGGCAGGTTTGGCTTAGCAGAAAATATAAGGCAATGGAAAACTTATTTTTTTCATCTGCACGTACACATGAAATCGAAGGATAAGTAATTTGCACGAACCTTGATCTTTGAAAGATGGATAGCACCAAAGCACATTAGACATGGTTCACAGGAAGCGTATATCTCACAGTCCACGAGCTCGATTGTGTTGAGCTTCTTGCAAGCCTGAAAAGCCATGAGAGGGAGAATGTCAAACTCCATCCAATAAGTTTACAGTTTACTAGGTTGGCACGCGCAGGTAAGATTTTGGTAGCCCTGGCAATCTCATGAGATGACAATCATGAGAAACCAGAATGCAAAGCAAGTGATACAGACTAAGAAAGTACGTAAAGTGGCAATGTATTTCGGACAGAAGTAAGACAATTCGCAGGAAGAGAAAGTAACCTCTCTTATTGCTGTAATCTCTGCATGAGCAGTAGGATCCGTGTGCTTCATAACCATATTGTGACAACTAACTATCACTTCATCGTTGCACACAATGACAGCACCAAATGGAGATCCATATCCACTATCTGCAGCTTTGTAAGCTTCTTCAACGGCTTTTGTCAAGAATTTTTCATCTCTGTCCTCAACAGCTGTAGCAATTACTCAGAAAAACAGGATGATACCAATTAATACGGATGGAAGCGTATGTAACAGTATATAGTCTAAAGGTTAATTGGAAATAAAACAATTCAGACCCATATTTTCACAAACAGTATTTCTCAAAAGTTTCAGTCTCATAGTCATGCAGGAGGCACTTCCATGTTATATTGTGTTGAGCTTAAATTGCCATGTTATACTGCATGACCAACAAAAACATCTTTTTCAGTCTGTCTCTTGAAAGATTATAACTCCGAAATGATAAAAAAAAGATACAAAGGAGCTAATGCCCGATCAAACTCAAAGAAGCAACAGTGTGGATTTGATCCGCATGTTAGTTAATTTCTTTGAGACATATGGTCTCTCTAAACAGAGAATGGATCAAATAGTTGTTAGACTAACAATTAGCATACATATAGGACTACACAGCAACACAAACATAACACCAAGTTAAATAGTTAGGAAAATTCTTACTTAGACTTGTAAGTATTAAGACTAATTTCATAGACCTTATCACTAGGAATATTGTGGACGTCCTAGAGTAATAATGAGACTGAGATGGCGCATTTCAAGTTATAATTAGGTACACCAAAAAGACCAATCCACATGAGAATTTCCAAGTATGAGATTGATATCCTAATTAATGTAAAAATTATAACTAATTTCATATTCCTTGTTGAGAAGCAGCAAATGCAGAAGCAACCGATATGGTTCCTTCCTGAGCTTCAACAACTATAGGTGATGACAGGGGGGAAAAATAATAATTTAGTGAAATTGAGTTGAGTGTACTGTGTACAAATCAAACAGACAAACATAGCTGCTAATTAAACTTAATTTATAAGCTCTCAAATGAACCATGAACAAAGTACAGTAACAATGTTCTTCATGCTGAGAAAATAGCCTTCAATTGGTGTGATCAATATAACTAATAGCCCAAGCTTCTTGACTCAACCCAAATGAAAAGAAATACTAATGCTCTCTCTCTCTCTTTGTCTGTGTCCCAATTTCTTCTTCATGTTAGAACTCAGCACAGAGATTAAGAGTGTAGAACTCAGCATGAGAGCTAGAAGTACCTTTTATCTTCTTCCATGTTGAGACTCGAGAGATAGACGCCAATTACATCTATTGATCTGCAGGGAGTAAAGAAATGTTTGCTGACTTGCTCTCCCTTTTTTATATTTTATTTTTCATTTACAAGGCAAAGTGCATCACCTAAAAAAGATTTTTGAGATATGTAGTGATGGGGCTATTAACGAATCAAATTGAATCAAATTGATCGTAATTAATTCGGAAAAAAAAGTTCAAATTAACTCGATCAATACAAGCTCAATTTAGCTTCGATTAAGTAATGAGCATTATGGAAAAAAAAGTTGACCGCTCGTGAACACATAATGTATTTTTAATCGTACATGTATTTATTGTTATTTAAATATAGCTAAAATGTATACATATAATTTATTGATGATATATATTTTGTATTTAAAAAAACGTATTAACAAAATTATATTATGAAAATATAGAACTTAAAGTTTCATAATATAGTTTTATCAAATATTTTATCATCATAGTTTAAGAGTAATTGGGAGTCAAAGTTGAAAATTGTTGACCGAAAAAAATCCAAAATGGGTAATTTGTAGCGGTACAGATACGGAGTACTATAGAGTATAAGGTATAGACTCTTCTGGTTTAAAAAAAAAAAGTAATGTTACTTCTCAGTGTGTATCATTTTATCTACAGTAATATATAGACAGCTCAACTGACAGACTCCTTTGCACACGTTGTCCATCATTTTACAATATTAGTATGAAATGATGAATTGGTTTGAACTTACTGTACACTGATATGTATTCACTGTGCTGTGCACTACTGAATCCCATTCACGATGAAGAAATTTACCAAATACTAATTTTTTAAATTCATAACACACTGTCGATAGAACCTGTATGCTGTTATCTCTTTACTTTTATTGGTGTGCGCAGCATAGCCAAAGGGTTAATATGTTTCTGTTATTGTATCATAAAGACCAGGAAGGCAGATCTTCTGTAGATGTATTTCTTTTGCCACTCTCATTTTAACGACTAGCTATTGAGCTAATGACTAACACTGATCATCATTTACACAACACAGTTCTTTCATAACTCCGCTCCGATTTTGGTTAAAAAATAAAATAAAAATAAATAAATAAATCTCAAGCACAAGATCTAAAAATCACTACTTCTAGGCACAATACTAGAAAGGCCAGACAGCATTATGAAGTGAAGTTCTTCACCAAACCTGTGACTTGGGAGCAGGACAATATACAATTTTATAAACTTATGCGATCAGACATGAATCTAACCGTCTCTACGCATATCATCTCAGCCTCTCAAGCACAAGCATAAACTTGGGCATATATCAACGGAAATCATCTTATATATCAAAGACTGAACAGCGAATCAGGGAAACAATTAGAATTATTTTGTACAAAGTAAAGCGAAAGTTTTGGTTCTGAACAAGTTAAACCAATTTCACAACTGAATAAAAGAAAGAATATTCTTCAGTACATTTGAAATTTGGCCTTCGTTTTCTCAAATACCTGCTCTGCAATTAAAGCCCCGTTACCATCAGCTTTTTTAATTTCCAAATTGGCTTTCTGGTAAAACCCGGTGCCTCTCAAGGCATCTGCAATGAAATCATCGAATCCAATAGCTATAGCAGCTTCGGCTTTGGCTCCATACACCAATCTCTGGGTGAGATGAAATAGTGTACGGTTGGCTTAGCAGAAAATACAAGGCAAGGAAAAACTCATTCTTACATCTCCACAGATGAAAACAGAGGGAAAAAATTAGCACTAACCTTGATCCTCGAAAGATGGATAGCACCAAAGCACATTGGACATGGTTCACATGAAGCATATATCTCGCAGTTTGAGAGCTCAATCTTATTGAGCTTCTTGCAAGCCTAAAAAGTCGAGAAATGACAATCATGAGAAGCCAGAATGCATAGCAATTAAACAGACTAATCGAGTTAAAACATTTGTAAATCTTTTCACCGGGCAATTACACATTTTTGTATGATTGCATCATTACTACCACTTTGATAAAAGCCACAGAGACTTAATTAAATATTTTCAAGTTTGCCCTTGCAGTCTAATTCTTTCGTACATTCCGAGAAACTACAAAGTAAGCCTCAAACAAGGGTTTTTTTTTTTTTTTTCTTGTACCGGCACTGGAGAAGGTTCTCCTGTTGTAATTCAGTCAAGTTAAATTAAACTATTGCACGCGCCAAATTCCTACTCAGTGTATGTCTGACAGTATAATAAACAAAAGAAAGAAGACAAAGAGAAAGTAAACTGTCTATTATAAGGATGATATTGTCCAACATAGAAGTTGAGAAATGTTACTTTCAAATCCATCACAAAACTTAGCAAGGGTATAGACTAAAAGCATGCTCACATAAGACTGAAATCTAACCTCTCTTATTGCTGTAACCTCTGCATGAGCAGTAGGGTCTGTGTGCTTCATAACCATATTGTGACAACTAACTATTACTTCATCATTGCATACAACAACAGCACCAAATGGACCTCCATCTCCATTATCTACACCTCTGTATGCTTCCTCAACAGCTTTTGTCAAGAATTTGTGATCTCTGTCCTGAACAGCTGTAGCAATTGCAGAAAATAATTAAATAACATTCTCCTGTTAGTTAAGTTATTAAGGATTTATTGTCTTTGTAATGCTTCGTTATGAATTAAAAGATAACGGAACATAGGTGACTTAACGAATACACTTAAATTATCGCAACATTCACAGCTACTCAATGAATGCAAACAATAAATGTCCAAGATGCAATCATCTGTAACGAAGAGGTCAAGAACAATATCTTTTTGGCATGGTATTGTCACATAATAAAAACTGAAAAAAGGAAGTCAACAAGGGTTCAAAGGTATGGTAGTTTTTTTAAAAGGGTTCATCATCTTTTGACCTGGGACAAGTAAAATGGTTCTTCCAGGATCTTGTCCACAAACCTTTAACAATTTCAAGCCAGGCTACTATGGAAACGGCAAAATCAAAGTTTTAAACACATTTAAGTTTTCTTCTTTATGATTCAACTAACCAAGAGGAGCACATAGAAACAAAAATTCTCTTTTTTTTGGAGTGCTACTACTTAAACATGCATTTACACAGTCCATGTAAACAATGTTTCTAAAAGTTTATTTCAGAGAGTAAGCACTTCCAGGTTCTACTCCGTTGGTTGTTAAATTTTCTTTGCAAAATGCTAATTCTGCTTTTACTGCATGGCCAACACTTCTCTTTCACTTCCCTTACCCTTAACACATTAATACTGTGTGATTTGTCCTTATGGGGAAATCCTTTTAAGTGTGTTGTTAATCTCCTACGTAATGGATCATGATTGAGCCTAACAATTAACATACACAGCAGCAGAAACATAACACCAAATAAATGCATACTATTCCAAATGGCTATCCACCCGGCACCAAGATGACATCCCAATTAAAAGACTGATGTAACTAAATTCACCAATAAAAAGACTATGGTCTAGTCTAATACCTTCTTGATAACCAGCAAATGCAGAAGCAACCGATATGGTCCCGTCTTTAGCTTCAACAACTAGAGGACAGAGAAAAACAGAATTAGTAAAAAGACTAGTATAGCAGGTGTTGATTGTAGAGAAACAGTAGATTTTAAACTTATAAGCACTATGATCCATGCAGCACGGGTATGTAGCCTCTCAAATAAACCATGACAAAATCTAGCAGCCCAAGCTTCTTCACGCCAAATGAAAAAATACTATAAACAAACAAATCAGCAACATGATTTTGTACACAGTCAAGCACATCACATATGCATAAGAACAGATAAACAATAACAGCAATTACAAGTTATCGATCTGTTTGTGTTTATGTTTTGAGCTAATGCACCCTGATTTGGGGTAAAATTGGATCAAAGGAAGAAATATTCACTAGTTAGGTAATGAAGACCACCAATAAGGCCAACAAACAACCACACAAATAAAAAACTAGACCAATTATCATCTCTACAACAAAACACCCAACGAAGTGGAAATCAACACAGCAATAGTACATCGTAACTCCAATAATGACAATCGGTTCGGTGCATCGCCGGTGCTAAGTGCTAACTAACCAGTGCCGTTAAATTGCACGATTCCGGTAAACAAAAGCAATTCAAATTTCCAGCATCACAAAAGCCATTGAATCTCTTAAGCTACAATCAACTGAAATCGAATCGAATCAATCAGCTCAGCTCAGAGCTGATTTTTCATAATTTCTACCTTAAATTTCGATCAATCATTCCAGCAGAGAATTGATACGCGTGAACAGCATCTATCACAATTCACATACTAATATCAATTCAATAATAGTAGAAGCATTAACAATTAAGGAGAGTAATCAGAGACCTTTAGCTTCTTCCATGGTTGAGAGAGAGACAACGAGCTTTTTGGCGAATGAAATCGATCGATCTGTGCAGAGGGAGAGAAGATACGTGACCGCTACAATGAGAATGAGAGATGTTTGCTTTTACACGCATTTTATAATCTTTTGCAACTGGAAAAAACTATATATAAAATTTAAATATATGCCTTATTGTGCCAAATTTCTAGATACCCCAGACCTTTCAAATAATTCTAATTGCCCCCAAACTATTTTATTTAAACTCTCGAGTCCAAACTTTTGTTATATTATACTTGTAGTTGTAGTTAACTGAACTTTAAGATATTTAATGTGAGTCGCATATTTGCACCAATACTTAAGATCATCCCTTTCAGAGGATACAACATTTGTGGAAACTCAAATTCCGACATATTAAATGATAAGAAAATCCATATACAAATTCATTCACTTGACAGAGATGGTCCATGACTAACATGGTTGTCGTTTTCACCTATGGGAGGAGATGTCGCAATACACTGGTGTAACTAGGGTTTTTGCGAATATGCGACAAAGTTTATGTGGGGATTCCATGACGCACGAGGTCGCCAAGTCGTGGTTGGTTCGTGGGCCAACAATTCCAACAACGGGAAGCATCTAAAAAATTTAAGGCGCATAATTCTTTTACCAAAGACTGTTACCCGGTAACTACTATATATGTCGCATGGCACCACCCATTATTTACGATTATAATGTTATAAGATGATGACATCCCCTGAAACTCCTTGTCTGTTTTTTCTCTCTCTGATGATGTCGATATTTCTTTCTGACGTACTTCTTTCTTTTGTTGTTGTTCCGCTCACGCAAGTACACGACCTCTCTTCCCTTCTGAGCCTATATCCATTGGAGGACGCCTGATCTGTGCATATCATGAGGAATAAAAAATAACAATCTTAGTCAAGTTTAAGATCCCCAAAGTTTAAAACTTAAAAGTTTATAACTCTTAACTTATAATTTTCAGAAAGATTTGAAGTAGATAGAAATTGTGCATGTGTTATCTTTTAATATAATAATGTTTTGTCATTATACATCTATTGGCAATCTTGGTTGCATATGCATATGCACATGAAGCGTACATGTGGCTGAGAGAAGCCACGAGGAAAAATGATAAATGGAAGAAATCAACCTCCAAAATTACCGCTTAGATTATTGAAGTTGTAGGATATATGCTCCAACAATTATTGGAGTCATGGAGTATAATGTTATTAATGTTTACCTTAGTTGGCGAACCTATCTTCCAGGGGAACATTACCTTAGTTGGCGAACCTATCTTCTCTTCTCTTGGGGACAAAAATAGTTGATGAACCTATCTTCTCTTGGGGACAAAAAGTTCACCCTCTTTGGGTTTACACTTATATTTGTTTGATATTTATTTGGAAAAACGAATCGATAAGGTGACCGATGATTGATTAGTTAGTTTATTTTTTAATAAGTTACATAAATTAACTTTTCAAATCAATTGACTTATAAGTCGTCTTATCGGTATTTATCAAATAATAAACTTATTATGATCAAATGGTCAAATAAGATGAAATCACATAATAAGGTAACGTCAAACCCACACTTAACTTTACTTTTAATATTTCACATGCTTAGAGGAATCAATCCTCTCTTACCTAACCAACGAACCTTTGTTATCTTTGAAGCTAAATTTGTACACAAATATGGGTAATCGACTATAGTATCTTTCATTTCACACTCATCCTTTCTCTCTCTAGCCACAACCTTCTTTATTATTTTTTTTCATTTTCTTTTTCCTATTTCTCAATCATTTTTAGCAATACACCCATTCCAACATAATCTCACAATTTCCAATATACCAACAATCTAAGAAAACATTTTTTTCCATATTCCTTACACATTCATCGTCACAAACAAAATACACAAAACTCATTGTTTTGTTAAAGAGTATATCACAATGCCAAAGTTAAGTGACCCAAACGGACCGGTTGTGTTTAATTCAATTTAATAAACAAAGCATTCGATTTAGTTCAGTTTAGAATTGTTTTTTTTAATTCAGTTCATATCTATTTAGGCTATGTTATTTTCATATAAAATATTATTTAATTTAAATTTGTTAAAATCAGTTAAATTCAAATTTCTCCGGTTTAAAATTTTCAAACCTTAACATTAACATTAGTTGAAATTATCCTTAAAATAAAAAATGTAATGTTACCTTATCCTTATCGAAATTCAAGTTTGATGTGCTAGATCGGAACCTTATTTATTGGATAGGTTTGATGATAATATTAGACATGAGTCGTAATTATGTAGGTGCACTAGTTTGTGTTTATCCACAATTTCTTGTTAAGAGAATATTCATGCATAGATCCATTTGTAATCGTCTAAACTCTAAATTAAACGAGTGAAAGTATGAAATTACAGTATACTCAAATCTCCGTCTGATCAAATTGGACCTCTATGTCAAAACCTTTTATAAGTAGTGTTGTTTGGGGATCTTGTTGGAGAAAGCAATTAAGCAAAAGGTGAGCTATGTACCAAGTATTTCGAGGTTGGAGTGACGGAGTAAATGGCGAACCATTATTTACCATTTGCCGTTTTGATAAAAAATGTACCCAGTATTCATAAAGTTTTAGCTCGTCACATAAGATAACGTCCATCCTACGCGGCCACGCTCACGTAAGTGGCTCATCTCATCTCATCCTATCAAATTTCAAGAATAATGTCAATCATGAATCATGTATTGTCCTTTTCTTTTTTCTTTTGTTTGGCTTTTAGTTTTCTTTTTTATAAACAAAAAATCTATTTCCTCCGAAAACTTTAAAGGTTTACACTTTGTTTTTGTTGACTTTTTTATTTCCGGTTTGACCTCAAATTAATCATAATTGATTACGAAAAAATTAATTTTAAAAGTTATGTTATACAAATATAAGAAGTATACTTTTATAATATAATTTTTAATTTTTTTTCTTATCGAGTTATTATTTATTTGAGGTCAAACCGGACATCAAAAAGTGAACAAAAATAAAGTGTAAACCTTTAAAGTTTCCCGAGGAAGTACTACCTTACTCCTACATTATTGCATTTACCATGCACTTTATAACTTCAATTTTACTATACCACCATATAGTTCCGTCATGTGGGTCGTGTAGTATGAGTTAGGGTTTATGAAGATTGTGGAATTGGGCTAGCCTACTCTATTCTTATGGGCTTAGGGTTTTGTCTTGGGACCTTAGTTAGGTTAGAAAATTATTAGGATATTTCTCACTATATATATAGGGGTTCTCTAGAGCTTTTATCATTCACAATTTAACTAGACAAAAATCATAGAGAGACGAGAGAGAGAGGGGGGGGGGGGGGGCGAATTCCATAGAGAAGAGGGCACCGACGAGATCAGCTAGAGAGGGAGAGAACGAGGCTCTGTGCGCCAATCACGGTTGAGGAGTACTTGTAAGTTCTTGTATTCTTCTTGATATAGTGGAAAGATCTCTGGCCTCCGTGGACGTAGGATATTCAAATTCGAACCATGTAAATTGCTTGTTTTTCTTTTACTGTTTTGATTGTTATTGCTAGATCTGAATTAGGGTTGTGTGATTGCTTGATTTGGGATTATTATTATTATTGTTTTGCATAACAATTGGCGACGACTGTGGGAAATCCCTGGAAATCAACTGGTGTCCAAACCCTATTGATCTGTGAAGCGGATATATGACATCAACAGTAAAGTTTGAGGTAGAGAAGCTATCAGCTAAAACCGATTTTGGTTTATGGAAGTTGGAGATGAATGTTTTGCTCACGAAGGAAGGCACGATAGAGGCCTTGGATGGAGATGCAGGATTTGCAGCGACCGTTTCAGCCGCTGACAAGTCATCGACTATCAAGAAAGCATAAGTACACTGATACTGTCGATTTCTAATGCGACGCTACATGAAATTTCTGATCAAACTACGACGAAGGCGCTTTGGGACAAGCTCGAGGAGATGTTCAATGTTATAAAACAACAGAGAGCAAGCTGTATTTGAAACAGAAGATGTTCAATTTCAAGGTTGTAGCCGAAAAGCCAATCATGGATCAAGTTAATGCTTTCAAGAAACTATGCAAGGACATGGTGGATGCAGGTATAAAACTTACTGAGGATGATAAGGCTTTGATGTTATTGAATGCTCTCCCGAAGTCCTATGAGAATGTCTTAGGATGATAAGGCTTTGATTTTATTTTTTTCCCCTGCATGATGCAATGTTAAATAATATTGAATATGAACTGTTGAAGTGTGAAGACAAGATTCGATTCGTCACTACTGGAGGGAAGATTATGAGAGAGTCCAACGGTAATTTGGAGATGCTTCAGAAATTGGAGAAACTGGCTTTATCTATGTCGGAGGTGATGATCAGAAATACTTGCTCTTTAAGCCGTTGTATTTTGACCTAAGAGAAAAAGCAGTATATGAGCTGGTAGACGAGCGCAGTAAGCTTCTTGATGAACGTGAGCTTATTTTTTCAACTTCACCTCAAGCCATGTGGATGAATGATCTTGATGCTTTAGAGCAGGTAAGTTTTTAAATTGAAGTGGGATATAATTTTTGTCTATATACAATTGGTAATAATTTTTTGGATATCTATAATTTTTGTATTCAGGAAATGGTCCGGCAGGAGGCACTTAAGGCTAAACCAGCAGCAGCGGTGAAACGAGGCCGGGCCTGGAAGAAACCAGTACTTGCGAGCCAGGCACTTACAACCGATGCCTTAAAGCCTGCTGAAAAACCTGAGAAGAGCAGATTTACAAAGAAGACGAGAGCATGATGGGGTCGAGGTTGAACAATATTGCTGAAGTGGTACCGAGAGCAAGGCCTCTGAAGGGCAAATCTGAGAGCGGCTGTTACGTTAATAAGCCTTGTACTCCTTCTAGAACTCAAGTTTATGTTATTAGATTGGAGTAGAGTCTAAATTGGAGTCTTTTATTTAAGAGTCAGAATAGAGTTAGAAGTTAGAATCTTACAAGGTTTAGGATTTGTCTTTACTACTTATAAATAGCTACATTTAGTTAGTTTCATCATTCAGACGTTAAGATAGTTTATTCACTCAGATAGAGTTGGTCGCTCTTTTGGATCGTCTCCTCAGAGATCGGTTGTTATTTTACCTTTCTTTTATTTTCCAGTCAATAAATTCCAAAAAACGTAGCTTTGCTACACCAAAAATACTCTTTGTTGGCATTCAAACCTACGGGTAGTACTAGTACTCTCTGAGAAGGGCTCGTCCAGCTCGGAATGCTAGCGAGAAGCGAACAGGTGGTCTTACAAAACAAATACTATAGCATATTCGGTATATAATTGATCAGTTGATTGCTGATTCACCCACACCCAGAAAATCCTGTTCCTTTTTTGGGTGTTTTGTGGTTGTTAAAATTTAATATAATCTCAGTGGACAAATAATTGTGACATTAATTGTGAAAGCAAATTACACGTGAATAAGGATTGTTTAAAAGTACAGCTCAAAAGAAAATACACGTGAAATGGGTGTCATAATTTTCATTTTTCATTTTAAAAAATCTAACGGGTACTGTTCTTTGACGTCTCAAACTTGTTAGGCCCATGCAGAATTATGGCCACATCTGGTCAATGTCCCATGAGGGGGGGCACTTGTCATGGAAACTGGAAAGATGCCCAATATGGTTATCAATGGCCCAGGCGGTTACAATTTGATCATGGCCCAATGTTCTTTGCGATCCAATTTGATCTTTGATTATAATTGGTAGACTATTTTATTTTATTTGTCATTTAAGAACTTCTAAAAACTTTTGGTGGGTTGTTGTTAAACACTAGACCTCTCCACGGCTCCACCTTAAATCCCCCATACTCTATAATATAGGTGTGTTGGTGTTTTTAACATTTTGGTATATTAACAAAATCAAAATGAGAGCCAAACCGAAAAAATAAAATTGCCACAATACCACAATGTAGAGTATAGCCAAACAATCTGTTATTTTCTCTATAATGTAAGCAAGCTTTCTCACTCTTTGGCATTACGACTGACACGTTGTCCTTTCCAATTTCTTAAGGGTGACAAATTGTCTTGTTCAAAATTTCATGGCAACTAATCTATAGAACATCATTTCCAGTTTAGACTCTTAATCAGTTGACTAGTTGAGCTTCACACTTGAAATATTTAAACAATGTATGTATACTGTAAAGTGTAAACGGATACAGAAGCACAAAATTTTTAAACCAATCACACAACAATTGCCAAATGTTTACCATCATGACTGTGATTCCTACACTACGTTAGTTTGTTTTCCTCAAGATGAAAAGCATTTGGTAATCAAAACAAAAACAAAGGAATCGGAAACTGTCACACGTTAAAGCAAGAAATGCAGACTTCCAGACAAAAAGATAACCAGGCAGAGAGACTATTCATGTCATAAAATCATTTGGTAACCGTGAGGTAAGTCTTGGAGTTCACTCCAACACTAAACCGAGAGAACATGTTGGTGACAATGAGCAGCATCATGTGTGGAGCAAAAAACTTGTACAATTGTGCAGATCTTATATCAATTAAAAGTGTCTTACTTATGATTATAACATATAAACATTTTGTCAATTTCAATGCAATTAAGCTTCAAGCACACAGTAAAAGACATTCACGCAAAAGCACATATGAATATGGGGTAGGAAGAATATACATCAAAGGGAATAGAAGCAGCTTGTGATCTCAGAATCTTGTCTTCCAAAATGTCTAATATGTTCATCTCGAGAGAAATATCTTCCTGGAAAACTGTTGTTGCTGAATTTTTATTAGAAGGTAAGGCACGGCCACAGTGCCCTAGCTACTAAAAACGAGTCGTCCACATCAACCACTTCTTTCCATTACATGTATTCTTAAAGATCTACTCATAGTTGGATCAACTTCAAACACTGTGTTTAGGGTAGTGATGTCATCAATTAGAATTCGGTGAAAGCCACCAACTGCAACTTTCCAAAGTGCACCATCAGGATTATCCCTCCTTGTAGTCATACACCTATAAAAGAAACCAAAAATCCTAATATTATGACCAAATTGAATCAGATGACGAGTTCAGACTGAATGATCACTCACTTATAAGAAATTAAAAATTCAAAGGAATAAAAAAACTGTAAAAGAAACCAGGATTTAGATGGAAAGAATTAAGATAGAGAAACATAGACTCAAGTGGAAGAAAAATCTATAAATTACAAAGTGCTAAGGACCTAAGGACTAATAAGCAGGTTAGCAGGAAAACCTCTAGAAATTAGAAAACATATTCAATCTGATGGAACAAAATTGTGTGCAGTACTGTGAAATCAACTCAAAAAATTCATTTTCTGAGTCTGGTCTCTATTACAATGACATACCAAACCAGTGAAAAGATTAGAGTAAATCAATTTCCATTATCAAGAATTCTTTAACTCGTAAAAATATTATTATTATTATTATTAAAAAAAAAAAAGAAAAGAAGAAGAATCAGTCACATGTCTTGCCAAGCAACATAAATTTCAGAAATGCGAAGATGAAGCGTGGTATTCATAGTTGAGCACACAGACTAAGTCTAGATTGGAGAATCAGTGGACAGAGAGGAATAGAAGACAGAAACTATGTCTGTCAATCTACACTGAGAATCTGAAACTTTCAGAACCCGGAGAGCAGGTGGAATAGATTTGGGGGTTGGTGGGGGTTCCAAAGATATATGAAAATTGGTTCGGCAATACCACAAAAGGCCTATGGTTCATGGTTACAGTACAGCATCTTCCAAACAAATTATTTCACCATGAATGAGACGTTCAAGCTCAACTCACCAAAGGATATGTTCATACTTGATAGTTTTGTTCTATCAGTTTCATTCTGTTACAATATTCGTAGTTTTATTCCATTATAAAGTTCACTGTGACAAAACTGATTTGGTCTCATTATTTTTAAAATTTGCTAGCTATTCACTTCAGTTTATACTTAGCTAAGACGGCTAGGGAAACAATTTAATCTTTAAAGATCAATTTATAATTTCCAAGAGAAGCACAGGGTTACCTTCCCAGGCCTTGAATCACATGTACAAAAACCTTATACTTGTGTGCAGCTGGAGCTTGCAAAAAGAGATCAACAAGCACAGGAACAAGTTTCTCCGCAAACATATTATTTGCGCTGCTTGGTCATCGCAAGCTTCACTCTTTGGCATTACAACTAAGACGTTGTCCTTTCCAATTTCTTAAGGGTGACAAATTGTCTTGTTCAAAATTTCATGGGAACTAATCATTGAAAACTGTTTCCAGTTTAGACTCTTGAGCAGTTGACTAGTTGAGCTTAATTCCCACTTGCAATAATTTTTGAAAAATGAAAACCATTTTAATTAGACACCAGATTATAAATCTGAAATTGACAAATTAATTAACACTGAATGATCTGATATAGTGAGTAGTATATCTTTTAACGTTATCGTTCTAAAAAGCAAATGTAAAGACACAAAACTACTATTAGCCATTTCATTTCAAATCAAAAGTAGAAAAAGTTGAAAAACAAACATAAAGGTATATTACCGTAACAAATTCGATACCCTAATATCGAACAATCTCCTTTCAGAAACTCAAGAAGATTGTCAAAAATGAAAAGATAAAGCAACAAAATAAAAATCACAAGTTGATTCAAACCGAACAGTAACATTCTGAATCGAATTTAAGCTTTAGCACGCAAAACAGCGCCCATTAACAAGCTATCACCCTGAAGAATGATAGAAACCGGAGAATTACCGATCCCACGCGCCTTCGCTAGCAGCAGCTCCTTCATCAATGACCTAAACTCTGCCGGATCGATAGTTCCACTCCGATCCACGTCGAATTTATCAAACAGAATGTCGTAAATACTTGAGATCTCTTCCTTGGATTGCAATTCGTACTCACCTGAGGCCAGCTTTCCGGATCTCTTCTGTAGCTCGTCGCGCGAAAGGACGCCATCGCCGTTGGAATCGAGCGCCTGGAACTTTTCGTTCACCCATTTCTCGAACAATGGAGTGTCGTTCACGAAATCTTCCACCGCCGGTCCGTCGAGAAAGGCTACGCTCATTTTGATAAGGTTTTGGAGCGTTGAAATATTTTATATAACAGATTTTTTCTGTGCAAATTCGTATAGATGAAGAAGGAGGCTTGAAGAACAAGTAACGACTTTTTGGTTTCTTAATGGCGATTGGCGAATATGATGCGTTGGTTTGTAATTGATACGCCTCCACATTTATAGGTGAAATTGCTTACACGTTTTCTACTAAAAACGTGTATGATATCAGACGACCTGAATATAATTCCTTTAATTTTTCAATGGAATAACATTTATCTTATAACTCAAATCATGCGTAGATACATTCATCATCGGGAATTGAACCATCGACATCTCTTGTGCTACTTCAACACCCTTACCATCAGACCATGCACCTTATAATTCCCCGAATAACATTTACATATCTCCTAAACGTCTGCCCATTCGTTTTTTTTTTTAAATTGCTTACATTTGATTTTAGAACGATATTTTAGAAAGTTGGTATAATATGTGTGGTCAATAAAGTTGGTATAATATGTGTGGTCAATAAAATTGAGAGCTAAAAGTTCACGTAAAAGTAAATAAATAAAATATTTTTATAAAAGTACAAAAAAAGATTACGTAAACTATAAAAAAAATGAGTATCTAGTATCTACTATATATTCTTTAAAATATATATTTTTTAAAACCTGTACATTAGCCATGTGGCATATTCTCGTTGGTTGAAAATCCTTTTATGCTAAATGTCACAAATCTATACACTTGACACCCCATTTTATATATATAGTCTAGAAAAATGTTTATTTTTTCCTTTACCCAATTAGTTTTTTTTTCTTTAATGTTTTGTATCCCTATCCAACTATAATTTAAAACAAGAACTGTATTCGATGGGTATATTCCGTAATTATTTAAACACTAACTTTGTAACACCCCAAAAATTCAGAGGTTTAAAGGGGTTGAGAACGCTACTCATGTCACCAAGGTGCACCTTTCTTTTCGGGAATCCACCTAGAAGAACTTCAGAGTTAAGCGTGCTTGCTCTGGAGCAATTCTAGGATGGGTGACTTACTGAGAAGTTCCCGGTAAGTGCACGAGTGAGGACAAAGTGTGTGGATTAGAACCCGTGTTGGTCTGTGGGCCAACATATCACCTTGGAGAGCTGTCCAGGAGTAACTTCGCCGACCCATTGGGCTGGGTCTCGGCCCATTTGTGGTCGGGTCGTTACAAACTATATTTGAGCAGCGCATCTGTAATATTGTAGTTTAGATCACTAAAGCTCTGTTCTTTTCTTCTGAAAATTAATTATTATCAGTTCAGTTCACTTCAGATGCATTCAATTCAGTTCAGTTCAGATTTGTCTAATAGTATTTTGTACTTCAAATAAGTTCAGTTCAATTCAGTTTAGTTCTGTTCAGACGAAGAGGACAGAGTCTAACATGTTTGATTGGTGCATTCCACAATAATTTAGATCAATAAATGTGTCTGAATGGTCTATTCTACAATAGTTTAAAGTAACACACTATCTATGATTGAAGGGTGTCCGCAATAGTTTGAAATACAACAACAAAATGTGTTCCACAAATTTATTCCGTAATAGTTTAAAATAACGATCACAAAATTATTCTGCGAATTCTCAATCAATTAAGTAAATATATTATTATTTATTTTAATTAATTTTCATTTAATTATTTATGAATTTACTCATTTATGTCGAAGTTTGATGGGTTATTTATTTTAGTTTACATCAATCAAATAACAATATTTGGCTCTTACGCTCAATAAGGGGTGTACGTGAGCAAGTACGAGTGAATAATTATAAAAATTCTAACCAAACTCTGTTTATGGTGGGTAGGAAAATATTAACTTTGTTAGTTATTGACAGATACTCTATCTGAATCCGTAAATTCATGTACGGATGACGGGTGACTTGGTGAGGTACATATTCAAGAAGTAGAAATATGTAACATTTTAGATGAATTGTACGAATAAAATACACTAAACTTGGGTTAGCATCTGTTATTTATTGACAGGTACTCTACCCGAATTCGTAAATTCACGTACGACTGACGGATGACTGAGTGAGGTACATGTTCAAGAAGTAGAAATATGTAACTTTTTAGATGAATTGTACGAATAAAATACTTACATTTGTTTAATTATTTAAGGTCTACATATGATTACCAATGAGGTCTAGCTCAATTGGTTAGACTGAGGTGTCATGACACTAGAGGTCATAGGTTCAATTCTCGACAAGTGCGGGATTATTTATAGTTTATTACTAGCTTTGTAATGCTACTTGTGAAATTGTAATGGTTCGATTATTAAAAAAAAAGGTCTACATATGACACTATGATATTATGGGCTATTAATTTATAATTTGTGAGAAGCTAGATTACTTGGAGGGCAAGTGTGAGTAAGTGCACAAGCAGCATAATTAGAAAAAAATATGAAAGCTCGAGTGCCTAATAGCGCATAATTTAAAATATAGTATATGCATAAAATTTTGTTAGAGAAATTTCATAAATACATTTTTATTCTAAAGTAAGTTTTCGATTGTTGTGTTATAAAGCTTAGTTACACATAATCTAGCTTATATATAAACATTTTACTTAAGTTTATGTATTAAGTTTGAAATATATTACCAATATAGCAATTAAGTCATTGATCTTGGTTATTTCAGAATTGATATTGCTAGTTCAAGTTTTACCGGAACTTAAAATACGAGACCGGAACGCCTCAGACGTTTAAGAGCGGGTTCATCAAAATGCTAAAAAAGTAAAACAGAGAGAAATTTTAAGGTCATCTAGTTGATAACCATTATTTTTTCTTACTAAAGAGATTTTGTGTCTTATGATAAAAACATTGCTATAACACATGAACTTTTTCTTAAAAGTTTTTTGGTTTGTTTTGTTATTTTATTTAGTAGAAGAGGTAAAGAAAGACCAATTCCTAACAAGTATGAAGAATTGACTTGGGCACCTTAATTGGCTCCCATTGAATCTCCACCATTAACAATTCTGATAGCCTCAGAGAAAAACATGCATCAACACACCCACCACCTGTTTGTTTCAAGAACATATTTAGATTTTGCTAAAACTAATTAACCATTAAACTCACTGTCTCTTTTCTCTTATATCTCTTATATATAATCCACTCACTCAATCAACTGACAAAATCGAAGAATATTATTTATCCAACAAATAAAACAGAGTGATTTTTCACAAACTATTCATCAAAATGAGCCAGGAACAACCCATCAGGAACTCTGTCACTGAAGAAATTTCCAAGCTTGAAGAAATTTCCAAAAAGGCTGATGGTGCATCTACTGATGAAAATGCCGCACCCAAGGACGCTGCAGCCGTTCCCTCCTCCGGCCAGGCCAAGAAAACCATGCCTGCTGCAGGAGCAGCCATTGTTGACCAGGTAATTTGTCATCGATTCCACCGACTTAAAATTCAATTCATTTCGGGCTAATGTGGATCTCATTTCCTCATGTTTTTGTCATCTGATATGTACTTACTTTTCTCCCTACTTTTTTCAATATATTATTAATAGCTAATGGAACACATGCAAATGAAAAACATACTTTTGGTTTTTCACCAATCAATTGCAAAATCCTGATTAAATGAGTTCTCTGGTTTCAGCTTTTAGGGCATGAGCCAGTTTCAGCAGACAATTCTGCACTTGAAAAATCAGCAGAGCAGCGTGCCGGTTGCATCACCATTGGAGAAGCACTTGAGGCGACTGCATTGACAGCAGGGCATAGGCCAGTGGACTACAGTGATGCCGCTGCAATACAGGCTGCTGAGGTCAGGGCTACTGGACGTACTAACATTGTTCCTGGCGGTGTGGCTGCTGCTGCTCAATCTGCTGCTACTCGCAATGCAAGAGTCACTAGGGAGGAGGATAAAACAAAGCTTGGCGAGATTCTTGCGGTTATACACTCATCTTTGAATTTTATTTCTATTTACTAGTAACATTTAGTTGATGAGAAGTTACATGGATGTGTTGCAGGATGCAAGTTCAAAGCTGCCATCAGACAAGCCAGTGACACGTAGAGATGCAGAAGGGGTGATAGGGGCGGAGCTGAGGAATGATCCGAACCTGTGCACACGTCCAGGGGGTGTAGCGGCATCTGTTGCTGCAGCAGCAAGGCTCAACCAGTCCAACGCTCAGCTGAACCAAAATAAATAAGGATCTTTGATGAGGTTTGAAGAAGAATGAATTGGATCCTTAATTACTGGAAGTGGTATTATAATACAATCAATACAATATATATGTACACGGTTTGGTTTTTATGTTTGCTTATGATCGATGCTTTTGGAGTTGAACTCTCTCATTTGATGTTTGGTAGAGAGGGCCTTGTTTTGGTTTCTCCCCAAGTTTTGTGTAGTCAATTAGTTGGTCAAATATTTCACTTCATTGTAGTTTTTATGTTTTTCTTCTTCTTTTTTGGCTTTTCCACAATTGTATTATTCAAGTTGAGTGACTAGAACCCAACCAAATGAGAAAAACAAAGTTGAGGAAATAAGTGGATTGTGTAGTATAGTGGGTCAATAACTAAGGATCTCCATGTACATGTTTTATTCATGTATAATATTTAATTTGAGCATTTCCAAGCCTTTTCCACTTTAATTTTTTCATTATACACACATCATTTGTTTCTCTGAATTCGACCTATTGTTGCTATCCTTCAAGTCGGCACAGTCTAATAACATAAATAACTAAATTTCTTCGCCCTCGGATCCCCTAACAATATTATCTCCAAACAGTTATTATAATATATAAAGCTTCAACTGAAAAAAAAAAAGAAAAATTATATATCAAGGGAATTCAAGCTTTACAGCAATTGTAACATACCATTGGATGTATCAGCAATAAATAATGTGCAATAATGAAAAAAAGTTGTTAAATGTCTCGTTTAACTTTGAGCACGGGAATTAATTAATGTGTAATGAAAGAATAGTGTACATAAAAGCAAATGTCGCCCAAATCTTTTAGAGCATATATGAGTGAAATAGGAAACATTCGAATAAGTATAGTTTAAGTTGGCCGTTTAAGTTTCTTCTCATTTAATGTAGGAAATTATGAATTACCGTATATTATTATTATTATTATTATTATTATTATTATTGTTATTATTATTATTATTATAAATGAATTGGAAATAAGTATAGTTGCAGAGGAAAAACATGAGAAACATCAAAAAGTTCAAACACACTAGTAGTGTAGTACTACATGGTAAACTGGCAAATGCAGTAGGGGAATTTTCTGGCCTGCTAGTCTGCCCCCAATTTTTATTTTTTATTTTTTTTGGAGTATGGAGTATGTGTTTATATTCGATCTATTGTTGATTACTATATGTTATTATTTTCAAATAATGATTATGGTGATGGGATGAGGATGATAAGGAGGAAGACATGAGTATGATAACATCATACTATATATATATATTTTTTACGGTGGCGGTTGCCCTAAGAGAATAGCCGTCCAAATTCAATTTGAGTATTTGACGATGGCACTTGCAAAAAAAAAAAAAAAAAAAAAAAAAAAAGAACTAACTTCAATTTGAGTTGGATGATGCCTTATGATGTATTTTTCGAAACACAATTAGCTGATTGAGTTATTTAAGGCGGAGTATTGTGTTGATTTTGAAAGTTTTGGGTTAATTTTTAAAATTATAAACTTATGAGTAATATTTTCTGTAATGATGTTCCAACATTTAATGTATTTGGTACACTGTCAGAAAATGACAAAAAGGGGAGTTAGATTTCGTAAATTTTAAAATTTTCCCAAATAATATTTGCATGTTTTAGTTGAGATAAACTAATTTCATGGGATTTTTAGTGATGCCAAATTAAAGAATTCATTGATTTTTCCAACAAGTTTATCATGGAATTTAATTTTCCCCTATTTTCCTCGCAAACAAACAGCGCATACCAAATTTGCCAAATACATTAATGTGCTCAAACAACACGTACTCCTGGCAGGCTAGATGGATCCCAATACTGGAGAGAATACAATCCATGGAAACACAGACCGTCTCCAAGAAGAGAAATCTTCCGACAAATTTGCAGCAAATTTGCAGAGATGATTATTTGGTGTAGATATTTACATATTGTTCAAGAATATGACATTGAACCATGAAAATCATACAATACAAACGTCTCAAATACTCGTACAATAAATGGACAGGTTCAGTGTTTAAATAACTCAGACTCACCTGGAGGCGATGATCACCAAATAAAAGAATTGATCTATACTACATACAACAACTCACATGTGATCTAGAGGGAGGGAAAAAAAAACCTCAAGTAATCAAAATTCCCAAGAGCAAAAAAACCTCAACTAAACAGTTTACATGCTGCAGCCTCTAACTTGCTGACTCAAGCTTCTGCAAACCTAGGTCTGCAACTATGAGTCGAAGTAAAACTTGTACAAGCTCTCTAATCCGCGACTCCCTGTCAAAAAATAGAGATCATCAATAACTTGTACATTATTTCCATATAAGGCAGGCAGTACGTGTAGCCTGACAAAAAGCACGAACAGATGTCTCCAACTAGCATGTTGTACAAAAAGCACACAATTTTGTACACTAGAAAAATAGGAGCAAGAGGGAGGTGGGGTGAAGGTCCTACCGACTTCAATTAGGCTCGTCCATTAGAAATTAGCATACGTTTGTTTTATCACAAAATATTAGAATTGTAACCCCATGCTATTCATAAATGGATGGAAAATTGTACAAAAGGGCAATCAAGCCATCAGTTAACATAGTTGCGGGGGAAGATTTCAAACAATTCCTTTCTTCTTTTTTTTTTTTGGTTGTGTGTGTGTGTGTGTGTGTGGGTTGGAATTGTACAGTTAGAGAAACTTTTGGCAGCTATTTGTAAAATTTTAGATAACAGGAGCATATACTATTTGGGGTTTGACGCTATTTTTTTTTTGGAAACTGATTTGGGGTTTGACGCATTCTTTAGCTAATAACCAGAAGTAATTGCACACACTTCATTACCTTGACAAAACCAGTTCACAGAAGGATGGGAATAGAATAAGTAAATGTGAACGTCTAAGATTCTCCTCGGAGGCACCCTCCTTAAGATGATGAGGCAAAGGGAGACACGATGCTGTTTCTGGATGAATTACAAGACGAGCAAGCGCTTGCAGAACATGAATGACTTCTTCGATCCTTGCAGATGGCAAAGCACGTTCACCTGTAATTGAAAATGAAAAAAAAAAGTGATTAAAATGATAAAACTGGAGAATCAAGGAAACAGAGAGAAGCCACAAATCACAAACCCAATTCAGTCTCATCTATCAAAAACTTTCTCAAAATGAATTCACATCTGGTCATTAGAATCATGACTGCAATTTTGCTAACTCCGGAGGTAGCTGAATTCCAGGTCCCCATTTCGTATCTGCATTATGATGTTTGATGTGAGTCGTGAGATAATGGGGAATTAATAAAGAAACAGGTGGTTGCATTAGTTGTCTGAGAATACCTGCTCAAGGAAAAAATCTTCTCCAAGCATGTCAATGAGAATCTACTGCAGTGAGAAGGCATAAGTTCAACAGTTTCGAGTGGCAAACAACAAGTGCGTGATGCACATCGATCAAGGGTTGAAATCAATCTCTCCAGAATCTGCAGATGCAATGTAATATCTCGACATTGAGTTACAAGATAAACCAAAAATGTGCACAGCATAATTTCATGTAACTAAATATTCTTTTCCATAAACTTCAGTTCTCATTTCAGCAACAGCAAAAGAAATCATAGTCACGCAAGATGAAAAGCAATTGGTAATCAAAACAAAAACAAAGGAATCGGAAACTGTCACACGTTAAAGCAAGAAATGCAGACTTCCAGACAAAAAGATAACCAGGCAGAGAGACTATTCATGTCATAAAATCATTTGATAACCGTGAGGTAAGTCTTGGAGCTCACTCCAGCACTAAACCGAGAGAACATGCTGGTGACAATGAGCAGCATCATGTGTGGAGCAAAAAATTTGTACAATTGTGCAGATCTTATATAAATTAAAAGTCTCTTACTTGTGATTATAACATAAACATTTTATCAATTTCAATGCAATTAAGCTTCAAGCGCACAGTAAAGGACATATTCAAGAAAAAGCACATATGAATATTGGGTAGGAAGAATTTACATCAAAGGGAATAGAAGCAGCTTGTGATCTCAGAATCTTGTCTACCAAAATGTCTAATATGTTCATCTCGAGAGAAATATCTTCCTGGAAAACGGTTGTTGCTGAATTTTTATTAGAAGGTAAGGCACGGCCACAGTGCCCTACTAAAAACGAGTCGTACACATCAGCCACTTCTTTCCATACATGTATTCTTAAAGATCTACTCATAGTTGGATCAACTTCAAACACTGTGTTTAGGGTAGTGATGTCATCAATTAGAATTCGGTGAAAGCCACCAACTGCAACTTTCCAAAGTGCACCATCAGGATTATCCCTCCTTGTAGTCATACATCTATAAAAGAAACCAAAAATCCTTATATTATGACCAAATTGAATCAGATGACGAGTTCAGACTTTCATGATCACTCACTCATAAAAAAATAAAAAAAAATGAAAGGAATAAAAAAACTGCAAAAGGAACCAGGATTTAGATGGAAAGAATTAAGATAGAGAAACATAAACTAAAGTGGAAGAAAAATCTATAAATTTATTGTATACAAAGTGCTAAGGACCTAAGAACTAATAAGCAGAAAAACCTCTAGATATTAGAAAACATATTAAATCTGATGGAAGAAAATTGTGTGTTCTGCACTGAAATCAACTCAAAAAACTCATGTTCTGAGTCTGGTCTCTAATACAATGACAAACCAAACTACAGAGTGAAAACTGGTGTTCTCCACAGAGAGAAAAGACTAGAGTAAATCAATTTCCATTATCAAGAATTCTTTAACTCGTAAAAAATTTAAAAAATAAAAAAGAAGAAGAAGAATCAGTCTCATGTCTTGCCAAGTAACATAAATTTCAGAAATGCGAAAATGAAGCGTGGTATTCACAGTTGAGCACACAGACTAAGTCTAGATTGGAGAATCAGTGAGTGGACAAACATGTGAAGGCGGTTACAGAGAGGAATAGAAGACAGAAACTATGTCTGTCAATCTACACAGAGAATCAGAAACTTTCAGAACCAGGAGAGCAGGTGGAATAGATTTAGGGGGTGGTGGGGGTTCCAAAGATATATGAAAATTTGTTCGGCAATACCAAAAAAGGCCTATGGTTACACTACAGCATCTTCCAAACAAATTATTTCACCACAAATGAGACGTTCAAGCTCAACTCACCAAAGGATATGTTCATACTTCATAGTTTTGTTCTATCAGTTTTATTCTGTTACAATATTCATAGTTTTATTCCATTATAAAGCTCACTGTGACAAAACTGATTTGGTCTCATTATTTTTAAAAGTTGCTAGCTATTCACTTCAGTTTATATTTAACTAAGGCTAGGGAAACAATTTAATCTTAAAAGATCAACTTATAATTTCCAAGAGAAGCACAAGGTTACCTTCCCAAACCTTGAATCACATCTGAAAAAAAATTATACTTCTGTGTAGCTGGAGCTTGCAAAAAGAGATCAACAAGCACAGGAACAAGTTTCTCCGCAAACATATTATAAGCGCTGCTAGTCATTGCAGGTGTTAATACTGTTTCTTTTTTCTTTGATGATGCTGAAGAGCCCCCATTTGGTAAATCAGCTGTCATAAAAGTAGTATCAGATATTAGAGTTTCTAATACATAACTGCATGAAAACATAAGGTAAAAGGTCTTACTGGGAATATGATTATCACCGAAAGAGTTGGAGTCAACTTCATTATCATCAAACAAGGTATTATCTGCAGGAAGATGATGCAATAGCTTTTCGAGTAGGAGAATCCACATCGAGTTCAGGTGTGCTGCTGGATGCAATGATGGTATTATTTCCAGTATAACACGCTGCACAGGTGGCACATGGCCCTGTAGGAAGAGATACATATGATTCTCAGAATGTGCTTTTCAATGCTCTACTGGTACTGCCAATGAACTAATAGATCATGGTTTCAATCCCCACTGGTGGGATTTATTTCCAGTTATTACTAGGTTTGCAATGTTGGCTGTATTTACTCATATAGTCATCGTAAGCATTGATGTTCTCCAAAATATATTTTTAAGAAAATCCACTAATTCTTCTGTTTTGTCCCAGATTATTTCAATCTATCCTTAAAGACGTCGTCAAATGCTTTGTTGAGTTGCACTGTTGTGCTTTAGAGTTGTACGTAAGTTTGAATGCACAACACTTCAAAGCACTTGAGGACAGTAACAAAAAAAATTTAGATTGAATTTACGATTTTTAAAAATTATTAAAGGTAATTTTTACAATTTTCAACGTTTGGCCCCCACGAACTTTCAAAAAATGATGTATATGTAGGTTCCCCCCCCCCCCCCCCCCAACCTTAATTCCTGGTTCTGACCCTGATATGATCTCCCTTCCCGTCACTTATGTTCAAAATGCAAGCATGGACTTCCAACAAAAAAGCATACAGAAACATGTTAAGGTGTTGACAACATATGTAAATTGAGAATCAAAAACAAGAAAAATGGCTCGAAGGAATTCGTCCAACTAATTACAACCAAACAAATAGTTATTTCCTTCCACTCATTGAGAAAAAAATAGAACACAGGAAAGGTGGTTATGCGAATAAAAGGCCAAGGAATTATTGTACTTACATATTCTGCTTCAAAGTTATTATTGGTCAACTTGGCTTCTTTAATGACTGAATCTATCACCAATAGCAATTGTTTATACATGCCATCATCGAACATGTTCTGAGCTTGTAAATACAGTTCTCCTGCCAAATGTAAGAAGTGTCAGAGGAAGTAGTTTATTAGCAAGTGGATTTTCCTAGCTGGAATACTTTCGATTATGTAACAACTGGCCAGGAAGCAAAGACGCCTGATCCTGGAATCCTACCTGGCTGCAACTCTCATTCGAGTTTCTTCCGATTCTTTAAATAAATGGAACTCTCTCTCTATAGAGCAATAATTTTCCAGAATTAGCAAAAATGATTTACAAAGTAGATGAAGAACACATGGCTATCTGAACCCTGTGCTATATCCTATGGAACATACTTCCATTATATGATCAGGGTTCACTATAAAACACAAATAACCCATCTAACATATTGTATTTAGTAAGTTTTGTGAATCGCCCCTCATGGGATAAGCATGACGTACTTGCTTTTCATAATGAATCATGATCGTGTAATCAAAGTACTGAATCGCTAGTTTACAAACCGGAGGTGCAACTTTCCTAGAGAGAGAGAGAGAGTTGCAGGAGGTGGTGTTATACTAGAGTGCAAGGTATCTCATGGACGATGTATCACAGGAGACATCAACAATGATGCAACACATGCCACACACATAGCAAGTCAGGTCCTAAACAGTAAAACGAAATATGAATGAAATCCTAACAGTTGATTCCCTACCGAGGCCATGCAGTATTTCCTGCTTCAACTTGCTTGTGACGTGATCTGAGCTGATTGTTGATTTTTGCAAAATAACCTCATAGATATCAAGCACTGACCTCAGATATGTCGGCGGAAGATCTCCCTGATTAAAAGGCAAAAAGAGGAAAGGAAGGTTAAAATAAAAGAATGAAAAAGAGGTCCTTCTAGACCATCATTTGAAATGTTGGTACAAAACATTTATGAAATATGATATATAACAGGGGAACTATATATGCAGCATCTTTTATAAGACAATAGCTACAAATTAAATCGTTACACTTGGAGCGTGAGAAACTATCGTGGACTGTAAACAATTTATCGCAGCAAGAGCAACTTCTTTACTGCCCATCAGAATGTTGCTTTTGACAAAGACAAGCAAAGACTCCCAACCTGCAAAATACACATCCAATTATCAAACCATCTTTATTTAAATAAAAAAAAAAAGAATCACGTATTTACCGAGAACTAGAGAAGACACAGAACAAAGTTCCAGCGTACCAGATGGAAAGTTTCTTAAATTCCGGAGAAGAGGAAAAAAGGTTCGTAAAATCCGGGCAATTCCACCAAGAACCAGAACAAGTGTCTCATCCCATTGTTTCTGTGCTGTGTTTCGGCTGCAAAATCAGCAAATACTGTTTATAAAGGGATTGAGGAAGGGGGAAGGGAACTTTAATGGCCTATTCTTGGAATAAATTTACCAGAACAAAGTTATACCTGTGATGTATAAGCATATGAACTGCTTTTCCTTTGCGAGTTCCAAGTTCTCTGCCTTGCCATTCATCTTTTGACGAGGTTGCAGCCTATAACAAGAAAAACAATTGAGTCCAGAAAAAGCAATAGATTCATATTAAAATAAAGAAATATCACCTCACCATTTGTGACACACGATCTAGTGTATGAAAAACATAATTCTGCAGACAATATTCCCAGGTGCTTTTTGTAAGCTTCTGACCATGACTTCCAAGAGTCTGGAAAAGCATCCTTATAGCTGAGTTCCTAACCTAAAGATAAAATAGGTAAGGTGGCAGCAGGAAGTATAATAGTCTACTAATGAGACCAACAGAGAAATCAAGATATTAGCAGATAAAATTATCAGTTTCATCCAAATACTTAACCAAGCAGAGAGAGTATAATAATTAACACTGGTCGAATAAACATATCAACCAAGTGATGTAAAAATTCCATGAAGTGGAGCATGATCACAATCCCAGAAGCATGTATACAGCTCAACGAAAATGCATCTGTTCAGCATGGTGATGAAGAGAAATCTAAATGACCACGATGAAACTTAACACCGCCTTGAGCGTATGCCACCACAAAGAACTGCACACCCACCCACCCCACATAAACCTAAACATAGTATGATGTGAAGCACATCAACTGACTTGCCAATGACTATATGAGTCCTAAACATATAGATATAGGATGTACAAAGATGAAGAATACATCACAAATTGTAGGACATACTGCAGTACAAAGAACTAAAACCTGATCATCAATCTTCCAATATTCCTTTTAAAATCAAACAAGAACTTTTAATAATTATTAAGTGGTAACACTTGGATGATATTCATTTTTCCTTGAGGCAGACAAGTTACAATGTCGTGGAATGTCGAAAAGTTGATCATAGCAGCATTAGGTGTCAATATGATCTATAATACCTCAGGTCTCTCGTCAGCTCCTAGATTTTGTAGGAGCGAGAAAACTGAAAATAGCAACTTGTCACGGTCAACGGTATTTGACAAGTATGTGACATCAGTAACTTCCCTATGAGAATCAGAAGCTGTCTCTTCTACTTTATGGTGATTTCTTTTATCTGCAAACCAAAGCAAGCTTATAAATTTTTATGAAGTTATATGCATACATTCTATGCTTGATAGAGTGATGCTGAACCTGTTTCAAATTCTTCCTCTGTCAGAGTCTTAAGACCTTTCATAATGAAATCAGTAGATGTCCAGAGCAGGCCTATTGCTGTTAAACTTATGTTCAACTCAGTCTCCTGAGCACTGTATGCTCCAGTGACATTAATACATCTATAGAAACAGATCATGTAACAATGCAAAAATGAGCAATCAGTAATTCAGTGGTACGGTAGAAAACCAGGATAGGTTATAAACATGCAAATATTGACTACATTCAATACATTCAATAAGAAAACTCTCGCTCCAGTGTCCCACAGAAGGTCCTAAAATTAACAAAAAATTGGGACCGATATAACTGTGTTAAAACACACGAGGATAAGTCAATAATACAGCAATGCTGAGTGTGCTGTATTATTCAGAATAATTAGAGCTCCTTTCCATGGTTTCTTGACATATAGTGGCATTCACCAAATCTTGATTATTAGTTTGAGACTGAGTTTGATGCCGTGTATTATTTTATTTCATACCAAAGTTAATACATTGTGTAATGTATTTGGTTGCAATCTCTCTTCTCTTCAAACATTGATGAGTACGATGATATTGCAATCAGGAAATATTATGGAAATATGCATGCCCTTACTCATGGAGGAACTCAGCAGGAATAGAAGACACCCCATCATTCATTATTACACGAATGCTCTGCACAGAAGGAAATGAATTAAAGACAATTAGTACAGAAATGAAGATCATGGCAAATGCATCTAGACTTGATATTTCTTGTGAACCACAAGAAAGATTGCAGACAAGTGATCATCCCTCAGCTGATAATAATATAGTTTAAATACATGCAAGCTCCAAAAACCACCAAAGCATATTCAGGTTCGCACCCGGATAGAATTTAATGCTGGAAACATGTGAAATGAAGAAGCATAATGGAAATGGTTCCCACATAGGGTCCTTAAGTACTTTTAAAGAAACAAAGTTCAATTACGCATGCACATTTTAAAGGGTTGCAAGTTGGTCCCAGATTCAGCTACGATATAAGTACACACCAAATCCTTAAGATAATAGAAGTGATAACCATATCTCACCTGAAACCCAAGAGCAACTAGGTCCTTCTCTGATGCATGAGCTACAGAACTGGATACATGATGAAATATTTCAGTAATGAGTGTTTAGCAGTTCATTCGTGGAGAAAGAGAAATCAATAAAAGAATATAGAATTACCTCAACACTTCAAGAATATTTGGCCAGCTATACTGCAACTTCTCCCCATGCCTCTGAAACTCAATCAGAAGACCATGAATTCTATAGTCATAACAAGTCCTCTTCAAGTAAACGATGTCTACAATATGATTTTATTTACCCAAACTTTCAGGCGCTTTTCTTCTGAAGAAAGGGGATAACTTATTATGCGGCTCTTATGCTCTAGAAATTACATTAATGGGCTGAATCTAGACCCTTGGGCTAAAATCCAAAATCATGCCATTCACAGATGCACAAATGTGTGGACATCTTTTCTCCAGTATTGTTTACATTTTGACATTTTATTTAAACTAGAATTTATGATATCATGCTAAGGCTCAGTTAGATTCTACAAAAATTCCATAGTATGTTATGTTTGATCTTGGATTCCTAATAATTCCTACAAGAGCTCCAAAATGAACATTCTTTAACGAGAAATGACTCGGATGAGGATTGTACCTCTAAAACATGCAGAAGAATTTTCAGAGAACCAGCACGGACATCAATACTCTTGGATGACGAATAAAGATCTGTCAGTGGAGAAATGACCGCACATTCCAGGGATTTCAACCTTGAATCGTCAGTCCGCTTCATGAAGATCAATCGATGACGTTAGGTATTTAACGACCAAACACCAAATAATACCAAAGAAATAGACTTCATATGCAAAGAGAAGAGATGAAATCTCACATTATTCAAGGCGTCAACAGGGCTGGTTGAAGTACTCCCCAGAAACTTGTCAGAACCCAGAACAGCAGTAATTGATTTATCCAAAGCATCAAGGGCCATGGTTTGTAGTAGCGGACTGGCACTATCAGCAAGCTGCAAAGTAAGTGGCAGTATTAGAAAGGAGTTGATGCAGATCACGTCGAAGACCAATCATCATTACCAGTACCTCAAGAAAATGACTGACAACCTCCTGCCACAATGGTTCAACCCCTGTACGGAAGTACATAAATATACTTTTCAGGTCCACCGCTCAATAATATGTCTTGTACTGAATTAGAAAACAATGAATGCCTAAAGGATAAAACACAGTATATTACGACCATTTCTAGTTGTCAATGCAGGTGGAGAACAACTGTTAGCCTAATTAGTGAACAGCTGTTCAGAAGTGAAGGCTGAGCCAAGGCATGAGAGAGATACTCTCAATTTGAGTCGAAATCCTTGGATCAGGAACCAAACAAACCTCCTCACATAAATAAGATATTTAAACTGTGACTGATGGCACTTTAGAGCTCCACTAGCATATTTTCTGAACTCCACCTCTCTAAAGTTAGGCTACAGAAGCAAATCTGAGATAAAAGCCAACTCCTTGCCCCCCAGACCCAATGTCACATTTGGTTTGGGCTCCGATATAGTGCAAAAGGTAGTTGGAATAACGTGAATTAGTGGAAGATCTTTTGGAGATCTACTGTGAGTGCTCTTACAGATTGACTTGGAAAAAGACAACCCACACAACAAAAAGGGTGAATTGTATGGAAACAAATATGAACAGCTATTGTAATATGCCAAATGCAACTTCTTTTTAACATCTTTTGATGTGGTATAGTGAAAGACAGGAGTAAATCACTGCAATTAGCTCTCTGAACACCCAGTAACATCAAATCAATGACTGAACGATAAAGAAAAAACTAGGATTTGGACATACTATGAAGATTATTGACAAGAATAGATAGTATCCTCTCCACTGAAAAACTAATGCTTCCAAGTCTCGGATTTGAAGCCAGTCCAGCACTACTGAAAGTTGTGGCCATGCTTTGACGAGACAATTGACAGAGAGCAGAAAGAAGCGACCGCACAGCTGATACATGCATCAACGTCGAGCTCTCAAAAAGCTGAGGAGAAAGGGAGCAGCGCAGAGTCACAGATGCAATCAGCATAAAGTATAGATAAAGAAGGAAGACAAACAAATAAAATATTTACCTGAGAGTTCAGTGAAGACAGAATATTGAAATCACTGTACTGACCAGATGAGTCTCTAGTTAATATTGGAACAGCTGCAGAAACCTCCTACAAGTTCAAAAATAAAAAATATGGTGAATGACCAAGCATCCAACAAGAAAACACCCTAAAACCAGATAAGAGTTTCTAGCAAAGACAGAACTTAAAATGCAACAGTGGTTAAAGCCATTCATTCACTTTAGAAGACTCCAACTTTTGATGACTTCTTCTGTCTGGATTCAGCAATGCAGTAGGAAAAAAAAATGGTAAGCAAAATATGTTCATCTACTTTACTCCTTCAAGAAAATCAGTAACAGAAAATTCTGCGCAAACATAGGAGGGTATACTGCACTGATTTTGGACTAATTTCATCATTCACGGAGAGGAAAAGTGAGAAAGACAAATAGATAATGAAGCTCTTCCTTCCAGATTCCCACACACACAACACCCCCAGACATCAGTTTGCTGAATATACTTTCGAGTATGAGGTGTGATAATATAGGTTTAGGAGATAACGATGTGTCTATTAACCTATATGGTTAGGTAGACTTGTCTATTAACCTATATGGTTAGGTAGACTTTTGACACCATTAAAAAAAAAATTAAAAAAAAAAGACGAAGTATGCCAGGCCCTGGTCGGACCCACTGTAAGACCGTCTCTCGTCCAACTGCATGTGGTTCTCTCCCCCTCAACACACACCCCTCCCTCCCCAACTCAAATAGGAGAAATCTCATGTCACTTCTATCAATGGAACACCAAGCCTCAACTGTCTTTTTTTTTTTAGGGGCTCCTGGCTAACATAGAATAAAGTTTCACTTCAGGGCAGGCTGAAAGAAAAGGAGAGTGCCTCATAAAGTCAGTTATCCTAAGCTATCCATGATAGACAGGGTATAACCTCTTTTCATTTTGACTAATAAAAATTTACTAGAGGAAAAAACACAGAGAAGAAGTAACTGCAAGGAGATTAAGAATAAAATCTTAAAACTTGATAACATCAAGCTGTTAAATTCTAACATAAACCACAAAAAATAGTATTTTCATAAATTTTACCTGTGTTGTTGCATGTGGAGAATGAATTGCCCGGTCAAGAGCAGATAGAGTTTCCAAAACCTAAAATTTGTAAAAACAAAACCATTTAAGAATCTGAAATTTTATTATTTTGTATATTGCTTAGAATAAGAAAAAAGAACTTACATACCAAAACCCAGGAAGGACCCAAAACATTCTGCAATCGATGAGCTATGTTGAAGAGAGTCCTCAGAGCCTACAAGAGAAGTATTTAATAAGATAGCCATGAAGTAGTAAATAAAATATTTTTACAAGCTTGGTTAATGGAGATTGGCACAACACTACGGATATTAATTGATCCAGAGCAAAAGACTAGAAAGGAAACAAAAACCAAGCCACCTGAACATTTTTTGGAGTTAGAACAATGCCTTCCCTCTGGTCAACTAATTGTTCAGCCCGTTTGGAACCAGGAGATGGTAGCTGACTGCAAGTGAGACAAGACACTACTCAATGATCAATGAATAAATTTTTTTATTTTTTTAATAAAGTGAATTAGAACATAACTAAACCACTTCTTCGAAAATTTTGGTGTAGGCTACACGACCAAAAATGCAAATCGGTATTGTACTATTGTCTGAATTAAACTGAGGTGAATCAGTCAAGAGAGGGTATATTCCAAACTAGGAGGTAAGATCATGAGAAAAGATGATTCACTCGAGTAAATAGAAACCTGGAGTCCTTCAATCAAATATAACCCATTCAACTAGAATGATACAAAAACAAATTACCCAATGATTTCATTCTGTTAGCAATCAAGATTTCCTAAGTCTACGTCAACAATTATATTGTACACCATAGAGTACGGCAGGCATGCCACTTTTACCTTACGGTGATGTACAGTCCCCATGTATATACCACTCTTGTTCTAATAAAAATCTATATTAACTTTGATAAACAAAAAATCAAATATAACAAAAATAAAACATACCTCCTCTTTTCAGCTTCATGTGGGATATAAATTGTGAACTTGCAGAGGGATGCAAGAAACGAATTTAAAGGTTCTACAGCACGAAGAACTCCACATGCCTGGAAACAGGAGAAACATCAGGGTTCATGCAGAAGATAATAAAGTCAAGACTATGATGTACGAATAACAAAAAACTGTAAGATTGTACAAATAAAAAATAGAGTGGGTGACATATTTAACAATGTTGACTACACAGATTTGAAAAAAAGGACAACCAGATTACAAATAACACAATTACCTGTGTAAAGGCTTGATAACCTTTTAGAATCTCCAATATTATAGCCTCACCTTGGGACCTAAAAGAACATGTAGCAGAAGTAACAAAATTATCATTATTATTATTATCACCAGCATCATGCAATAAGTTTAACGAGACTTTTTTCCCCTTTCTAATAAGTTTATTGATACAAGTATGACATAAGGAAATGCCGTCAACATACTTGGTCAAAATCAGGGACATAGCATCAAGTATTGTCAACCATGTTGAATCAACCATGGACACACAAAGTCTTGCAGTTTTGCCAGTACACTGTGCGGGAGGATCAGTATCGCATTTGGGAGATTCAAGCTGTTTACTCCAAGACCAGATATAATATTAACCAGGAGTTACAGTGAAAACTTAATATAAGTTACGCATATGGAAAAGGTGACATATATGTACATGTAGGTAATCAAATTTACCTCACCATCATCCATCGCCTCATCTGTCAAAGTGGCAATAGCAAAAACAACTCCCAAGAGGCCCTCAATTGCCAAAGTTATTGCATGTGCTTCACTTGCAACCAAGACAGCAGCATTTGATGCATCATTGTCTAAGCTCCACTCAATACCTACGATAATAACATTCTTCACATCAACTTGCGAGGACATCAAAATTATAGTAAATGGTAAATGACATCCATATTTTCTGAGAGAAATTATTAACCAACAAAAGGCTTCACCAGAGATATCCAGTTAAATACATACTAGAAGTACTGGCCTCCTTAACTAGGCAAAAAGGCTTCACTCCCAGCTTTTAGATGGAAGATCAATCTGTCTGACTCTAGGACCTAATCTTGATAAATAATAAATCTATTTATCATACACTCATTGATTACAAGGCAAAAAGGTACTTTTTCTTATTATCTGATACTGAAGATGAATTGAATTAACCACTGTTGATTCTAGAAAAGGGAATACAAATACAATTGAGAGCAGATAACAATCTCTCACTGCTATTTCAGCAGTGAAGATGAGCCCATTATATCAGTCATGTAACTGATCTATAAGTAGCGTGCTTAAAGATGCATCATAACTACAAAGAAAGATCTAGCTTCCACTGTCCTAATACTCCTTTGCTAGAAATCAACTTATTATGTGGTATGTGTTGCACAGAATCATAAATAACATGTTATGTTTTGTGTGGAGAGAAAACAAGAGCAATGTATGTCAATGAGCTATTATTTGAAAGCCCAAGGAAAGCCCATAGGTAATGTTGCAACGTGCAGGCAAATCAGACTACAAATTTAATATCTGAAGAAATACAGGTAAATACTAGTCCTTTGTTTTGTCACTACATTATGAGTCTCTTCTACATGTGATGAAAGCATATATACCTTTAGCTTTACTGCTGAACATTCCCGCAACCGCTGCAAGGCTCTCTTCACCAGTTTCTAAGAACTGTATAAACAAGAAAATACTGTAATAAGTTTCCAGTGTGAGTTCATGCATTGTAAAGAGAAATGCACTATATACACAGGTTAAGAAGCAGCAATGCAGAAACGTAAAAAATGGACATAATCAGTGAAACGAGACACCTAACCTCCAGATAGCTAGACAGCTACTTCGGCACTAAACATATATGGAATGAAAAATATCATCCGGGTATGCATGACAAAACCTAAACCCCCATGACATTGCTTTAAAGAAACAGAAGTAAAAGAAATTCATATATATTCATATTCACTGGTACACGTGACAAGCCAGGGGACAAACATGATATGGCTGCATACTCTAGCATTAGATTTTGAAAATCACCCCTCACGAGAATTTTATATACCCTAAAAAAATTCCGATCATGAAACTTCTTCCATGATTTGTTTAGTAAGTTCTGATAGGATAAATACAATGTGTTAACTGATTAACTTCAAAAGCAGCAAAAAAGGTGGTTAGTTGTACAACATGACTCATGCAATCAGGTGTAGAATAAATAAAGTGCAACTTAATTGCAAATAGATAATTAGTTCACACTATGTTGCTTTGAGTCAAGAAATTCATGACAATACCAATTTTCAATCGTTTGCAAATGAAATAGAACATGCATGCCAAGTAATAGAGGTCATTTGAATTCCAATTTGAAGCTTCATATGCAATAGATTTGTGGTTAGTAAAAACAAAACAAAAAGATGCTATTATCACTTGAGAGAAGTTCAACTTGCAATCACAGGATTTTAGTTTGTCACAACCTAAGGAGAGGCACACTGTACATATTATCTCACTCGCTTTCAAACAACCAACATAAAATAACTCATATATATAACATGAATAATTATCCATAAGCGGTCAGCCTTCTTTCAACAGATATTGTACACAATACATAGAGCAGATGGAACATTACGGAAATGTGATGCAGAGAGAAACAAGAGTATACATGACGCAAAGAAATGAGTCTTTGACCTGGACACTGGAAACAACCCGAGCAAGAGCCTTTACCATGCCCTCAACCACGTTTGAGTTGTTGGGATGCCTGCAATTGAAATCAAAACCCAATAACTAAAGTCAATCCCTTATCTGACTATTCTATGGAGAAGAAAGAGACAATAAGAATTCTCCCTCTTTCCAAAGGCAAGCAAGTTGAAGAAAGCCAAACTAAAAACTAAGTTGGATAGTCCATTCACAAATAATATCATTTATCAGTTTATGAATAAAAAATACAATTAAAAGTACATAAATGGGATAGAAAAATTAAACGTGCCCATGCCCAATGAATATTAAAAAACTTGGAAGATGTGATCAACAAAAGAAAATAAAAGAAAATAATTAACATATGGGTGAGCAAAACACAGGTTCTCCCAAGAGTAAGGTCTTAAGAGAATAAATAACAGCTTAAATTTTTTAAGACCACTGGGTATGGAGGAAAATGAATCTGCATGTATCCATCTTTTATAGCATGTATTATCAAATGAACTTTGCTCACTGGAAACCCACACCATAAAATATTTAATCAATCTGGGTTGTAGGGAAAAAGATAAGTCACAATGCAGCATGTGCTTTCTGATAGATATAAACTTATTATTAAAAATAAACAAATAAACAAAGAACAGCAAGCAATCTAAGAACAGAACCATAGGTTACATAGCCGTCAAGGTTAGCTAAAAAAAAAGGTGCATTTACAGGTCCTAAATATGATAAATAAACAGAGGCATATGCAGTAGGAACAGCACTAGAAATATCATTATGGAGCAAACCAAAAGAAAGATTATAACCAGGTACGATAATCTTACATGTCGAAATTCTGAAAAAGAACACGCAAGGTGCGTGCTTCCACACAAAAACCCTGTCAAATTGCCCAAAGTCAGTACCAGAAATCTGTATTTCAAGATCTAGTTACTAAAAAACAACCAAAAAAAAAACTTTATTCAGTAAATCTTGGACTGAGTTTGCATATGTTACCCTCAAGATTTCAAGGACAAGTATGCGATGCCACAGCGGTAAATCAAGAGCTATAATTCGTATTAACATGCTGAGAAAGACCTGTTAGAAGAACAGCGTACTGGAATTAGCAAAATGGCATAAAGTAGAATATGGTTGGGCAAATGCTTATGACCAAGTAGATAATGTTTTATTATGCAGATGAGTTGGTTCAGTGATCCAAAGTTCTCATAAGTGAAGCAAATTGTTCGAACTGAGTTTAAAATGTTAGCAGTCAAGGATGGTTATGAAAGTTTTCCAGACATAGTTGTTTGTCTCAGAACATAAAGATTGTAAGGTTTTCTTATCAACCTCCGTCCACTTGAAATAAAAATCTAACTTGATATGATATTCTTGTCTGGGAAAATAAATAAACAAAATGAAATAAAATTTTGCAAGATTAGAGATTACCATATTGAACAAAGCACAATTACAATCATATGACTCCAAACCATTTGCCCATTGCAAGCATACCCATAATTTTAGAACATTCCACTTGGAATCTTCAGTGTTGACTTTAAGAGTAATATCAAAAATAAATTTGAAATTTCAACTATAGAAGCAATTGCATTCACCAGTTATTGGAGGCGAAATAATGCTACAGGAAATGTCTTTTGATTCCAGTGTTACTTTAATCATGATACGATGAGCTGTTATAGTAATAAATAAATAAAAAATTATTTGTTACTTTGAACAAAAATGCCAAGACGTAAAGTTCAGGTTCCACAAAATTTCAGTATGGTGGCACACTGTATAGATGGTGCCGGAGTGAGCATTAATTGTTTCAGTTACAAATGCAATAAGATGATAGCTCCTAACCACAACAAAATAAACATACTTTGATCTAAATTTTGACACCACAAGTTTCTTCAATTTTTCTGTGAAAGCCCTTCTCCGTACATTCTTTTTTACCATGTTGGTCTTTCTCTGTTTTCTTATATTTCATCTTGAGTATCTGGTGAATCCTCCCCAGTCTCATTCTCCGGAAATCCAACATCTCGTGAATCTGAAGAATGCTCACATGGACCGGAGCTCGGGGATAGTGCTTTTAGACCGACTGACCCCTAGTCCCAACCATGTCTACCTTAAAGCGGTTTCTGCTATTTAAATTTCCATACCAACTCTACTTTCTTGTGAATTTAATCACTTTTTAAATGAAACAGACCTAAAGAAAACCGACACGTGGATACTACTAATTACCACCAGAGTGAAAAGTATTGTACTTCACTTCCCTTGCCTTTTGGGAAGGTGACATGCAAAAGCCTATATCTTCAGACAATGCAAGCGTTAGAAAGGTGAAATTTTGAAGTGTCCTTCCACTTTCACCATGGAGAATGTAAGAGTCTGAAGTGACGATTAACATCTTAAATGGAATTATGTTTGAAAGGTGTCAGAGCAGGTGAAGCACTTGAGTTTTGTTTGCAAATGCTTATATAAAGTGATTATCTGCTTTTCTACAGCTAAAAGCATTTTTCGGTTGCCATATGTGTTTGCTTCTCTTAAATTAAGCAGACAAACAGTTGTAAGGTAAAAGAATCAAAGGAGATGTACGTAACGTGTGCTCTAGTTTTAATATATGAAGTATATTTATTGTGGTTGACAATATTAAGATCTCATACAAATCCTGGCTTTTTAAGCACTACCACAATAGAAGATGAATGATTGAATTTCTAAAATTTCCTTCAACATCTTGCTTCAAAAATATGTATGTGGCATATTTTGTACATTTCCACCTTTTCTCTTGAGTTTTGTTTCGCAATTAACAACCATGAAAATGGTAACTTTTTCTGTCCATTTTCTATTTTAATTTCATAAGAAGATATATGGAAGGGTAAGTGAAAAAATACCTCGGATTCAGTATTCAGAGACGAACTATATAGCCTGATAATATGAGCAACGGACCTCAGGACCAAGCGACGGAAATAAGGCTCTCCTGCTTCGCCTTCAATCTAATTGCAAAATTGATACGTGAATAACAAAGAACAGGATGGGAGACAAGCACAGAATGCTGAATAGAAAGAAAATATAAGTATAACTTAAGAAAAGAACACCTCAGAGTTCGTACGAAGTGATGTCATGAGAAGCGAACATATTTGGCGACGCAGAACCTGTTGTTTTCAACTATCTATTAGACCAGGAAAAAGTACTGCACAGAAATTCAAAAGGATCCATTCCAACATAATTAATGCTGTACCTGTTCAAAAGGAATCAATGTTCTGAAGAGTACCACATAATTAGATATTATGAACCTGATTGGTTGACATGACAAAATGACAATCAAGAATTATTCATAAATTATCATCAAGAGATTATACAAAACCTCCGAAAAAGATATTGCATATCAGGACATAATATCAGTATCACGAAAACTTGCATATATGCAAAAATATGTTTGTGTGCATATTTGTGTATATGTACATGCTTATGTAGAAACACACTTACATTAGCACACGTGAATATACATACTCACATTAAAGATTCAATACATATATAGAAACAGCCATTCGCTTAAGCTAGATTTTCACCATAAAAACTTGCAGAATAAGAATTTACTCCCTCCGTTTCTTTGAGTTTTTTACGTTTGCTTTTGCAACAGTTTTTTTAGGAGGTTTGTAGAATGTGCGTGTTGTTTGTTTTAGTAGTAGGACACACCAACAAAGGTGTGAGATAAAGTTTGCCAAAAAAAGGAAATGTAAATAATCTATTAAAATAGTCAATAAAGGAATACGTAAAGAGTAAAGAATCTTAAAAACAAAGGGAGTAAATTGTTAGGGATGAGATCCTTACTCAAGCAAGTCAAGAGCGAACGACCGCTGCGAAGAACTAACACGTAACCAAATAGCCTGAAAATATACAAGCAACAGAATCAGATTCACTGCTAGTTCAAGATTTACAACATGGATTTGAATAAACAAATTCGGCTATTAAGTTCAAGATAATAGACATTGGTTAGGCTAACAAAAAAAAAAAAAAAGAAGTTTATCAATTTAAATCTGGCACATACAGATCCACCTGCAGCAAGAGTTGTCAAGTCCTCAAGCAAGCAAAGCCCAAGCTTCCCAGATTTTGTAAGGGTGTCTCTTGTAAGTGATGTCCCTCCAGAAATAACATCAAGCTCCAGCGACCTGCTTGTGCAAGGTTTAAGTACTCTGTAAGGGAACTTTAGATATTGATGGGCTAATGAATACTCAAAAACAGCAAAGCGTGATTGTTCAGCACAACCATAAATTTTTCAATCACAAATCAAAACAAAGGCACGCGTTGCAATTTTTATTGTTCATAAGCTAGATGCAGTAGAGTAAAAGAATAAATCAACATACTCTAGGCGGTTTATGTTCCGATTAACATCACTTGTAACAGAATTTGATCGAGAAATGTATCCTCCAGAGCCAAATCTTCCTGCAGGCAGTTCCTCCCCACGAATAACATGATCAAATATCAAGGCTACAGCTTGTCTGAAGGTTGCCGCAGCCGTACTGGATAAAATAACAAAGGAATTGATAAGGGAAATTGTTAGCATGCAAATTACGCAATCACTAGTCAGTAGAATAAAAGGACGAAAGGGATAGCGATGGCAAAAAGGAAATGGCATGACATAAGTTACAATTTGAAACTACTTACTTCCGCACACTGTCAGATGACCTACTATTTTCCAGGAGCTGGAGACAGATACCAAGGGAATGAGCCATGTTTGCCTGCCAAAAAGACATTTCAATGAATAATGCACTTTAGAATAATGAAAAGAGTACACAAGCTCCACACTGAAACTACCCAATCACTAAATTATGATATTAGACTAAACTAAGATATTTATACTTATTTTTAATTGCAAGTAAAAGAGACGTAGTATATGAAGAATTTATTAAACAAAAGGCAGGTGACAAAATTCATATGAAGTTTGAAGAAGAAGGAAAAATGATGCAGCCAGCCTAATTTAAGACCTTTCAGTCTAACGCATCCAACGCTTATACAAATTTAACGAACTTGTAAATAGGTCAAGTATATGCAGAGTTAGACAGTACTTGATGAGCAACGTAAGACCACTTTAGTCGGTTCCAGTTCTTTAAAATCCATTGAAGCCAAAAGTGTGTACAAAATATAAGAGGGGCCTACCCCAATTCGTAGAATCTCGTAATATCTCATGACAAAACTGTGAGTGTGATCAATGTAATCACACCCGGCCTGCCTAAGTTGGAGAAAGTCCAAGGGCTCTGGCACATAGTCCATGATCCATTAGACCTCTTACCACACAAGTATCAACCTATTACACCTCTTACCCCAATCTGTTCCAGTCCCCTATTGTCAAAGCATAATGGTTTTTTTCCTTGATAGTTAATATCATTATGTAGTAATTTAAAAGAAAGAATAATATAGCGAGTTAATCATCAATAAAAATTACAAAGAAAAGCCAAAACCCCTGAAAAAGAGCCATGGGATATTGTTACACCATAACATGTTGGCAAGTCAGTAAAATACCACCTTGGGCCAGTAAAACCGCAAGTCCACTACCACCAGAATGGTGAAAGAAAAAAGATGCATGGTATTAGAAAACCTTCAAAACACACAAACATTGAAAGATAGCACGTACAACATACAATAGTGCGCCACAAGGATGACTAACTTATTAAAAAAAACCTCTTTTATAGAACAGTTATCTGCTCTCCACAGATGCTCTATATTTGTCTTTATATCATCTTCATGTTCTTGAAGAAACCATGTCTAACCCAACTTAATTGATCATCAGTGCATTTGGTGTGGGATGTGCAAACTCGTGTTTTAGGTAGGTCATGAGCAGTTCCAGCATTCAATGATTTTAAGATTGATGCATCACCTTGTTGACATAAACATTAGACACTTGATGTACTTGCCCACATACTAATTTTTGGACTTCAACACATCAGAAATAGCATATATCCTGAGAGGTACAGAAAGAAAAAAAAAAAGTTTTTCCTCAATTCAGCAGTTTTTGTAGATACAACTCCAGATTCCTTCTTTACATGAATATGATGGGATCTATAGTTATGTCAATATAAAATCATCTTTTGTGATTCCCCTTCATCCATTGAACTTGAAATATCCTGCGCATATGCTTTCAGATAAATCTTTGGGAAGTGACAAAACAAACATTCTGCATCATTCATTCTCACACTGACAATAGTGGCCCATAATTGATAACTATGAAATTTCAAAGTTTTCTGCGAGCAGACTGGTTGCATGAACAGGTTGGAGTGGTTACAGTACATTTGGGAACTGGAGGAGATAGCTAAGTTGTTCCATTAATGACTTGTAGATCCTATTTGCAGAAATATGCTAGGGTAAGGCTGCTTAAGTATATGTTCAGTGCCCATAACCTTGAGGAGCTGTCTTACCAGCCAAGTTTCGCCCTTTACTGTGAAACGGCGGAAGAACAGGTTGATTTTCATCTCTCTTTAGTGAATAGGGTATTTAAGGTTGATGTCAGAAAAATTGTATATTTCTACATGGTCCCAACAACATCTTCGAAACGATTTCAATAGCATTGTTTATGCTAGCTGAGTTGCAGTTTGTAGCAAACTCCATGTTCTAATACTATGCTTATCATCATGCTCCAGGACATAGCTGACGACAGTGATAACAAGATGAAAGAAAGAAAGGGTCCACTCTTGGGCTATACTAATGACGAACTTTAAAAACACAAAAAGTGGAAGTTTTCCATCTAAGGGGAAAGAGAAAACTGATAGAACTCGCTCTGATAGGTGTCAGAATAGAAGAGCAGTTTAATGCTCTGTTCTTTTCATCTGAAAAACAATCAGATCAGTTCAGTTCAGATTTGCTTAGTTGTTTTTTGTACTAAAAATAAGTTTCAGTTCATATTTTTTCAGACAAAAAGAACAGAACCTAACTCCTCCCCGGCAATGAGAAATGACTCCGTGGTATCACATCAACTATATTAAATAGGAAAATTCAACAGCTATCTAATTCAAATCTCTACAAATACTTCCAGGACAGAAATTCACGACCATAGATCATGAGTGGGTCAAGACTATAAGTCCTATAGAATCCATATCATTCATACAACAACATGTCACAGTCACGTAGACATTGAACATAGTAAATATATGTAAAGAGCAATTAATATATTTCACCTCATTATCAGGCTGTAAGCGAGATTGAAATATTAGAAGTATAGTTTGCAGAGTTTTCAGTTGAACTGTTTCATCCGCCATCTCACTGTGCTGAAAAAAGATGTGAAAAAGAAAGTAATAAGTAGATGGTACAGGGAGATCAACTAAATGGAAATTTCACACAAACCGGGTGTAATCAGGGCAGGAAGAAAAGAAAAAAGAGCATTTGTTGATCATAGTTGCAAGAACTAAACTAGCTCCAGGTAGATGCGGGTATTAACTATTAAGTATAAACATAGTCAGTTTGAATCAGTGCGAAATGCACATGGCAGACACACACCTAGCATAACAGTTTCATCAATCAATATCGAAATGAAGCCATGCACAAACTTCCCATAAGACACTTCACTTACTTCCTTGAGTGTGGAAAGAATTTCTTCCAGAGCTGAGGGCGCGACAGCATCGTGTGAAATGAGCTTCTGCAGGCATGATAGTGCAATCACACTGATCTTAACATTCTTAACCTCACAAGCCATCACAAATAACTTCAATATGTCATCGTTATGTGCAATCTCATCGGGACTCGACAGTGATCTAAGCTGCATTGCATAATAATTTCAATCACCAGTCAAATTTAAATACCAAGTCTCTACAAACGGTAAGTAACATATGACATTATTTTGAGCACAACTCTGCAACAACATAAGTCCAAAAAACTAGCAATTCGAGTTACATAATAGCTAAATTACTGAACGATGCGAGGAAATTGGAGATAAACAACAAACCTTGAGTATTGCATGCTCAGCGGCGTCTTTTACGGCGGGGTAACGGCGGCGAGCCTCCGCGGAGAGAGCCCGTAGATCGGACTCTAACACCGTCATGAAAGCTGCCATATCTCTTTAATCGTGTTCAATTGCCTTTTTTGGTTAGTATCTATATGAATTGATTGTGAGTCGATTCAGTCGAAATTTCAAGCTTTGTTCAGTGAATCGTGTGTGAGGAGAGATCTGCAATTGTCAGTGACTTCACTTCCGTTTGTCGCGGGGAAGGAGGAGAGATCTGCTGTTGTCAATTGCATTTTTGCCCCTTTGATGTTTAACATGTGCAGAATAGTCAAGTTTTTTTGGGTTTTAACATTTTCAAAAATAACTGAAATGGGTTATTGTTAATCGGTCAATAAATTCTCCGCAAAAATAAATCACTCATACATTCTTAACAAATCTCAAATAAAAATACACAAATTAAACCAAAGCCAAACTCTTGGATAGCAACCCAGGATCCGATCTGAATTTCGGATTGATCCGATCTGAATTCGCAGATTATGGTCAATGAAATACGATCCAAAATTTTTGATCGAATTCAGATTGATCAAAATCATATCGGCATCCGATTCAGTCCGTTTAATCTAAAATTCTATATTTTTTTCTTTTTACATAATAATAGTGGAAAAAGATGAACAAACTAAAACTGATAATGAACTTATGAAACATGTGCTCCAATTAAGAGCAAAACAATGGGCATTTTCATCTTAATACATCACACTTACACCAAAATAATTAACCACAATCATCCATCTATAGTCTACACCAAACGATCTCAATTGCATTTCACTAAAACATACCAATCACTCCTCCAAAACATTGTCATCTTTGGTAACCTACTGAATGGGATCTCGAACACTAGCGTCATTTCCCGCAAGGTTATCCAGAGGATATGTCAGATGGAGATGCACATGGAGTAGCTCAAGGTTATCTAGAGGATATATCAGTCTATTATTGTTTTACCGTTTTGAGATTCAATTTCGAATTATGTTATTTACGTTTTAGAAAGACTTATATTTCACTTTTAAACATACAAATTGTAAGCTTTAATGCGATTTTGTATGCTGCAGACGATTTTGCTATTTGTATAAATTTTTACAAGCGTTTGGTCTAGTAGCTCTTGCTATATATATATTAAAACTAGATGAATACTGTGTCTACCTTACTAGTGGTTTTGCCACCACATTTTTGCATGTTTCATTTATCATCGATGCTTTCATAAACAATTAAACATTGCATGATTTGGCATGTAAACTTTCATTCTACTAGATTATTATCTCCCTCTGTCCCTCATATAGTCATAACCCGTAATCATAGTGAAAAATAGAATGATGTCTCTGTAACAGTATGCCGATTAGTAGCCTGCCTTTACATAAACTCCAAGTTAAAATATCTCTTCAGATCAAACTTTGATCTAGCTAGAGACTAGAGTCTTAAAACTCATAATAGTTACGTTTGTGCTTTGCTTCGGTTATCAGAGCTAGCTAATTAAGCTAAATGCTCAAACCTAAAAGACAACAAGACTGCGGACATACTCTGCATTCTCGTGGAGAAGCAACTGAACATTAATACTTCATTGTTAAGAAATCGATGAACATGATCTCAAAGAAACTCTTTACCCCACAGTTCATACACTGATCACAACTCAAATACAAATAGATCAAGAAAATGGTATCTCTGGTGAAGCCGATAGTGATCAACATGCATGGACTAGACTCTTCATGTGTTCGGGGATAATTTCATTGCCGGACAGGAAACAAGATCAAGACAACATACATTATAAGGGCCTTACAACAATTGTGATTCTCATTGCATCTTCATTAACTGAAAACAACTGTATATGAAAATCAATTTGAGAAGATAGCGCACAATCCCGAATTACAAGGACCCAAGGGGCCAAGAGTTGTTAAGTATAACCCTCGGAAAACAGAAAAAATGAATATTCTGTGTTCCATATATCGTTTTGAATGTTCAGTGCTGCAACCTTGTAGGCATATATAGTAGTCAAATCATCATGCTGATGTGGTTAATCCATACGTGAATGCATAACCAAAGGTTAAGAATATGAGTGAAATATTGAGATAATTGATCTTAGCAGAGAAGCTTGAGATAAGTGGACATGTCACATGCTCAGAACCATGATCATATGATTGGACTAGGACTTGAATTTGCAGCTGTAACACAATTGATGAATCGAAAGAGAATACAGTAAGGTCTCAGAAGCTTGTGAACCAATAAAAAACCACCATAATAGAGAAACAAGGGAGAAAGTTGGGATACCTATGAAGGATATCATGAGGACCCAGAGAGAGAAGTTATCACGCTAGATCCTCAATTCCGAACTTTAATCAGCTAGACCATCCTGAACTTGGAGTAAATATTTGAATAACTGCTTCTAATGCAGATACATTCCAGCTCTCAATATGCCTTACAATCTATCACAAGAAACCTTAGACTGGTGTGCTTATCTATAAACAGTTAATTTATAAAACAGCTTGGCTTCTATTATACTTACTCTAAAGTTTTCATCAAGATCATAAACCGTTCTTCCATCAACAGCAATCAGAGGTTTCCACGGAAGTTTGAGGTATGTTCTGCACATGAAATTGAGACCTCTAGTTAAAATCCTCAAACAAAACATAGTCAATTTCAAAAGCAATAAGAGCCTATGTTTCTTATTTTGTCCCATGTATATATTTTACCTCACTCTTTAAGTCTTAACTATCTGTGAACAAGGCAATGCATTGATCAAACAGGATAACATGTTTTCAGCCTTTGCAGTACGCAAATGAAATAAGGCAAGTTGAAAAAGCTAATATAATTTGACAGCTTGACCATATAGAAGCTGAGGTTTTAGTAAACCTGAACATATCTGATGTGATATTTCCAATATTTTTCTTGTCCAGGCAATATTCTTTAGGCTTGGAGAAAATTAATACATATAGACCATTCAAATGAGATTTACATTATTTGGAAAAGAGTTCAGCAAACCTCAGTTTCCATGAAGCAACTATGCATACTGATTCAGATTCAAGACCCTGCATATGAAGAACATGACATATTAACAAGAAATCGAAGGTGAATATTTTTAGTTCAGACTCCAGATCAGAAACTTTTTAAGTAGAGAAGGTCAGGCACTCAATTTGCATGAGCAAAGGCTTCAAGTTGGCAAGACTCAAGAGTATAGTTAAAATTATCCCAATCTCAGATACTTAGTATGCGGTTTGCTGGTTAAATATACTTCCATGAGAAACTGGTTCTTAAGGTTTTTCAATCATTATAGAGAGACTGAGTCTCATGAGAGTGTTTAGAGATATATATATGCTTGTATCTATTCATGTAGCCTAACCTGGTTTATTTGGGAAAAAAGCGTGTTTCTTGTCGTTGGCAATGAAGTCCACAAAGATTCATTCACACAACATGAATGAAATACTTAAAAACGTTCTTCTGATGTCTGTTACGAACTTGAAATCAGTTCGAAAATGAATTTAGTATAAAACTGCCCAAGCGCTTACAAAAATTGAACATGTTCATGGGAATGATAAAGTCAGCAGGTTTCACATGTGTAAATTAAAGAATTGAATACATACATATATATGTATAGAGTACCTTGTCTATTTCTGTTAACTGTATTGATGGATTATGAAAGAAAGGTACAAGCAAACTCAGGTTGCGCGCATATAGTTCCCTCCCTGCAGGTTATGAAATAGTGAATTATCGATTTCATGGTTAACCAAATTGCAAGAAAGCTCATCATACAAGTAAATAGCATAACGATAATGGCAGGGTGGCACATTTTTGTGAAATGAAGCACCATAAAAAGTTACTTGGATATATCAAAGAAAAAAAAGATCACCTTGGAACTTAATAGTTGGGTCTTCAAAGGTGCAATCCTCAGCATAAATTGCAGTAGTAAAGAGTCCTACATGATCAGCCAATATTCAGAGGCTTGACAATAAGTTTATAGGCCCAAAAGAAACAAGAACAAAATGAACATAAAAGCTTAAAATCAGCACCTAAAGTATATAACTATAAATCTTCTTCATTTACAGTATGTTTCAAGTCTTTCGTTAATAAGAGGTGAGTCCTAGTTAATGTGTTACCTGTTACAAAATAGGCCTTGTCATAATCAGATTTAATCATTTGAAGAACATCATCTACATCCAAAACCGAAATCGCTTCTTCCTTGGGATCAATATCATCCACCACGGTTGTTCTGAAGAAAAGTATCTCGCATCATATCCTTAAAACTAATAAGGAAGTTACTGCAGGCAGGGGCTGGGGCGCCCAAAAATTTCAAAAAAATAAAAACTTATAGATAATATATTCGATTTTCCAACTTGTTCGGAAACTTTCAAAATAATCATACATATGTAATTTGAATTTCGATGTTGTTTCCTCAACAAGCCATTGACAAAGTAGATAGACTTTGAAAAGCATTTGATTTTGAGGCATAGAATCGAAGTGATAGATAATTGAGAAGATGTTAAATTAGGCTAGTTATCTTACCTGCGAGGAGGAAAAGATAATAGCCTAAGAAGTTCGGTGGAAGCAGTAACGGCGATCTTGAGCAGCTGTGGAGTTTGAGTTGGTTTGGTAATCTTGCTATTGTTTGGTGGTGGCACAATAGAGCAGCAATTCACTAATCTATGGTGGCCAAATTTCTTACTGGGCTGTAATAATATCATTGATGATGATGGGCTTGGATTCGTCAAGCACCTCCAAAATCCCGCCATTCTTTACCGCCCGTTTTGCAGAGTTATAGAGTACTACTACTGTACTAGCTGTATGTATTTTACATTTTTTCATTTTTTTTCTTCCTCTGAATCCATTTGATTGATTTCTAGCATTCCACGTGAATATCGCTTCCTACTACCACAGACAAGTACCACACCACCAATGGCATGGCTTAATTGCAATAAATTATGCTTAACTTTCTCTAAATTACAAGCCAGTCCTCACCTTTTTGCTTTTCTAAGTAATGAAAAGAGAGAAATCATACGCCTAACCTGCCCGCGGCATAAACCACACTTGTGACTATTTTTTCAATAGTCGCGATTGAAAAAGTTACCACATACCACGGACGGAGCAGGTTGGGTGGTGGGTACTAGGTAGGGACTTACCACCCGCCTATAAGACTATAATAGACTTATCAAATTTTTATATATAGAATTGTCATTACAAGCCGTGCTCACCCTAGTGAATACTATCTCTGTCCAAGTACTATTTATTAATTTGATTTTTTTCAATTAATATGTTTCAAATTTGATCATAAATTACTCTTGTATACTCCGTCCAAATACCCTAGTGAATACTAATTGACGTTAATATTTTCATGATACAAATTGGATAAAGTTTTTATAGGGGCTAATCTTTTATTTATGGCCACCTAACTGACACAATTTTATATATTATCATTTGACTTTGTTACCTAATTTTTCCAAATATTTACTTATAAATTATAATAATACTAATAATACGCAATGAATCACCTTCCATTAAAAGAGGTCATTTTCATTTTGGAGACAAGTCTTATCAAAACTTACAATTTGCCCCTCCAAGCTTTCACTGTATTCACATAACACACACAAATATAATAATATAGGATGTGACTTTTTAATTTGCAAGCATCTATTTCATAGCTAAACACATCTCAAGCGTGGACGAACTTACATAGTTAACTTATGTGTGAGGATCCACAATTTAAAAATTGATGAGGACGAAATTACCTATATAAGAGTACTTTAGAAATATGGGACTAATTTCAAAGAAATTGATAATATTTCCATATAAAAAAATTATTTATAAAGTTTAAGGGAGACAAATACCTCAACACGCCGCTATTAGCAGTTGTAATTCTATCTCCAATAATCATCCCCTCTCAAACCTTATTTTTCATGCCACGTCACTTATAATTACTCATCCACAAACACAAACTCTCCAATAGTCATCTCCATCTAAATTCAATATTTTTAATTTAATTTTTCATTTCTATTAAAATGTTACTACATTTTAACAAGTGTATTGGAAAAGTAAAAATAATAAAATAAAAGACAAAACAAAAAGTAAATGAGCTCATCCCAGCTCATACGCCCAATAGCGTGTGAGCAGAGATGACCCAACTCATCTACAACAGCTCACACACTATCGGAAAAAGTCTAATATTATATAAAGTGGTTATCTTTGAATTTACTTCTTTTTTTAAACAGTTGTAATCTACCCCAAAGTCAGTGAAAAGTTAGAACAATATAATCACTATTGGGCTATTGGGGATCATGTCAAATAAATATAAACATTAAATAACTAAATTATTAAAAATATATATATAATAAAAATAATTTATTTCAAAAAAGGAATATATCCAAAATAATTTTTTATAAAGTGACTATCTTATTTAATTATATGCTCTTTTATTCTCTATTGATTTTATTATTATTTTTTTTTTTGTTTTTATTCTCATAATATTTACACACCTAACTATTTTTAATTTAGTTTTGATATATTTTTTAAATTTATGGTACTTTTTTGTTTAAAAGAATCATACTTTAGTAATTTAACTTTCATATTTATTATTGGATGACATGTATGTGTCCACAATGTTTTAATTTTTATTTTCTCCAACCACTTTTTTATTTTATCTATCTAATTACAAAAATTTAGACTTTATCATAGGTTTGGGAATACTATAAAGATTTGGGTGTAAAAACAATTTGCCCCAATACAAAAATGGGTACTGAAAGTGCAAGTGTATGAAAACCGAGAGAGCAAAGTGCAAAGTATATCCCCGGCCGGAAAGCAAACCGGACGGTGGCTCTCCCTCCAATATACCAAACCTTAGCAGTTAGCACCAATATGTGAACACCAGCTCATCTTTCCAGCTAAAAGAAATGGAAGTAAAAAAATAAAAAAAATTGAATGGCACTAACGTTCAGACAAAATTGACACTCTCAGCAATTCACAGCATCTACTCCTCCACGGATGCCGAATTAAAATCCGCCTACCTCATATACATACATACACCCATTTCACTCCAAACCAAACCCCTTCTCCTCTTATGCTCTTTTGATTCTTTCCTCTGTCCATTTATTTCTTTGACAAAACCCACAGTATCTTGGCCATGTCGGCTTCTGTTGCAACTTCTGCTTCTTCAATTGGCTTTCCGGCAAACAAATACAAAATTCGAATTGGCTCTACCGGATTCTCCAACCGCCATGTGTCATCTGGGTTCGGCAGGGCTCGTGCCCTCAAAATTCGGTCTGATTTGGACTCAAATGTCTCTGATATGACTGTTAATGGTATGATTAGTCTTTTTTTTTTCTTTCTTTGCTTGTTTGATTTTGTTTTTTAAGAGTTGGGTTTATGTGAAATCATGATTTTTATGGTTTGAGGCTTGTTATGTTGCTGGAATTTTGAATTTCTGGTGATTGAGTTGAGTTTATTTGGTTTTGGACTTTTGATTGAATTGTAAAATTTAATGAAATCAGAGTGATGAAGTGATGTGTTTTCGTTTTAATGGAATGATTGTTGGGTGTTTTGCAGCTCCGAAAGGATTGTTTCCACCGGAGCCAGAGCATTATACGGGACCAAAGCTCAAGGTGGCGATTATAGGAGCGGGCTTGGCTGGGATGTCGACTGCGGTTGAGCTTCTGGATCAGGGTCATGAGGTTTGTTGTGCTAATCCAAATGTGTTCGTGCATTTGTTTTCACTTGTTTGGTTTCTGTATCTAATTTTGTATGATGCTAATGATACTTGCAGGTAGATATATATGAATCCAGGCAGTTCATTGGTGGGAAAGTGGGTTCTTTCGTTGATAAAGGAGGAAACCACATTGAGATGGGACTGCATGTTTTCTTTGGTTGCTATAATAATCTCTTCCGTTTACTGAAAAAGGTAAAAGATTGACTTGTTCCTCACCAGAGAAGATGTATAAGGGGAACATACTATGTTGTTTGCTAAACAGTTTTACAATCTATTACTATTACTGTTACATTTCACCAAATTTTCTTGGCAACATGTAATATATATTGAGACTGGACATATATTTATTTATCTTTTGGTCCCCAAGGATTTTTGTTGATCACCTTGGATTTGCTGATTAAACCATCAGGAGAACTTGAACTAAAACTTTCCCTTAACATTGTTCTAATTTGATCTCAAGTTACAATTACAAGAGCTCAGTCATTAAATGTTGGACACTTCTATTGAATTTATTTTCTTGAAATAGTTTTCAGCGGACCATTGTCTAATACTGTATTTGAGCTCTATGTAGATTGTATCCCATGATTATGCATTATCAAAATTGTAACACAGGGCTTCTGTGAACATTGATGAGTTTAACTCGTTTGATTGTAAATGGTTTTTTGATTATTTTTCATTATTTACTCAATGTTAGGTAGGTGCTGAGAAAAATCTACTCGTGAAGGATCATACTCACACATTCGTGAACAGAGGCGGTGATATAGGAGGTAGATGAACATCCAGTGTTAACATTATATCTGTGTATTTTTTTTTTCTGTTGCAAATGATTCGTTGGGGGTGTAATTCAAAGGAAGATATGTGTTTCTGAATGCTTCTAATCTGTATCTTATTGCAGAGCTTGATTTCCGCTTTGTTGTTGGTGCACCACTTCATGGAATCAATGCATTTTTGACAACAAACCAGCTAAAGGTACTTCTTTGCCTTTTGTGTGTTTTTATTTGCTCTCTGAGCACACTCTTGCTACTCTTAGGAGCCGTTCTGTAAGTTATATTATGGCAAATTATGATATATTAACATAACTAATTCCTATTAATATGATGTTCAGTAAAAGCTAATTATTACAGGGTCAAGAGCATTAAATCCAGCTGACCCGGTATTATTGACAGATATTAATCTCCTTTAAAATTGAAAGATTAGTGATTATGATGGATGGATTAAATTACTTACCAATTTTGAGTTTTTAACATTCCAAATTCAGTTATAAAGCTTTTAAATTTGTCAAAATATACCTTTTTCACTTATCATTACATTTGATTTTTAATGTATACCAAACACCATAATATATACAATAATATTTTTAAATCTTTCATTTAATCTAATCCAGCTAGTTTCTTGAATCTTGCCTGGACCATTCTACTAGTCTATTTATTCCAATAATATTATTGCTTTAGAGTAGTCTTTTCACTTGATATAAGTGGAACAAATTGAAGCTTTGCCTTTTACTTTTATCAGCAATGTCATAATTGAATTGTATTATCTGAACATTTTCATCATTTTGATGTGCAGCCATATGATAAAGCAAGAAATGCTTTGGCTCTTGCTCTCAGCCCAGTTGTGAGAGCTCTAGTGGATCCAGATGGAGCAATGAGGGACATAAGGGATCTGGATAAGGTTTGTGCTCTCTATCATAGTCTACTTCCATTTGCTCTTGTTTTATACTCTCAGGTGCAAAATTTTTTGGGTTGGTTGGTTGGTTTGTAGGAGAGGGGGAGGGGGGGTTGTCGTTCAGATATGTAATTAATTAAAGAGCCACGTCAGTTTGTTGCATGTTCAAATCTGAGTAAAAGGACTGAAAAGTTTTTGCTTTTGGTAATCGTTTTTCAATTTTCTGTTTTATGTACTTCAAATGCAAGGTAAATGTGCTTTACCTATATCAATAAGATATTAGAAATGGTAATTGAGTCCACTCCCTGAAATTTGTTACTGTTCTATACAAGATTCTGTAGCTGTTTATAGGCAACGTATTCACAAGATTGTATCCAGAGAAATACATGTATATTTGGGATATACACTTAACTTGGATGCCTTCTCATTAACAGATCAGCTTCTCTGACTGGTTCATGTCTAAAGGGGGGACTCGCACGAGTATCCAGAGGATGTGGGATCCGGTTGCTTATGCCCTTGGTTTTATCGACTGTGATAATATTAGTGCTCGTTGCATGCTTACTATATTTTCACTATTTGCTACAAAGACTGAGGCTTCCCTACTGCGCATGCTTAAAGGTTCTCCAGATGTTTATTTGAGTGGCCCGATCAGAAAGTATATCACGGACAAAGGAGGCAGGTATGACAGAAATATCTATTGAAGTTATATTGTGCAGCTAATTTATTTTATCTTGTATATATTCATATGATGATGGGTTCATATATATGTTAGTCTCAACCTCTTCTGTATCACTTTGCTGGGGCAGGTTCCATCTACGGTGGGGATGCAGGGAAGTTCTCTATGATAGATCTTCTGATGGAAGTATATATGTGACTGGGCTTTCCATGTCCAAGGTACATGTTTCTTTCTTTAGCTGATCTTTCCATTTTTAAGCATGCTTAACTGATCTTAAATGATTTTTTGCCAAACGCTTGTCTCATTTGAGTCCTCAATCTTATTTTGGATTTCATGTGGCATAAAGCATTTGTGCTGTAATTGGTTTGAAAAATAAGAAGCCTTTTTCATAGTAAGACCTGAGACTACCTTGGATTTCATTTGAACATGTGTGCTGTAAATGATTTGAAAGTAGAAAGCCTGACATGATACTACTTGAAACCTGGCAATTCTCCGTCCATTATATGGTTTTATCTTTTTCTTTAAATTCATTGTTTTATTAATTATTTTTGTCCTTATAAATATAATTTTTTGAATCTCTCATACATATTGCATTGTTACCGTATATGATTTTTTTCCGCTTCCAAATGGTAATGAAATATAACCACAACTAGAGCATTTTTATTCATCTGAAGCAAAAAGCAAGTACTCGTATTGTGATAAGGAACTGTTAGTCAAGTTGCCGATCTCATAATCCATGTTGGCACATATTACCAAGTATCTCTCGTAATTGTTTTTGGCAAGAAAATGAGTACTTACGGTTATTATCCCTTTCAGGCTACACAAAAGCAAATTGTCAAAGCTGATGCTTATGTAGCAGGTCAGTGACATAACCTGACTTTTGTATTCTCTCTTCTATGTTCGAGCGCACTGATTAATAGATCTGGAAATATTTGTTATGTGATTGCAGCATGTGATGTTCCTGGAATTAAGAGATTACTTCCACAAAGTTGGAGGGAGTCGGAATTCTTTGATAATATTTATAAGCTGGTTGGTGTACCCGTTGTCACAGTGCAGCTGCGATATAATGGTTGGGTTACAGAGTTGGGGGACTTGGAACGTGCAAGGTGAGCACAATCCGTTTTCATTGTTGTAGCTCTTTTGGTTTTGTTTCAGCTTGTTGGTTGGATTATTCCAACTTATGCTAACACTGTGACTATCAGGCAATTGAGGCAAGCTGCGGGTCTGGATAATCTTTTATACACTCCAGATGCAGATTTCTCTTGCTTTGCGGATCTTGCTCTTACATCTCCAGCAGACTATTACATTGAGGGCCAAGGCTCCTTGCTTCAGTAAGAAAACCGCTGCATGTATTTATATTATTTGTTTTTTTCGTATTTATTCAATGAACGAAAATATATACATTTAACTAATATAATCATCTGTGATTTCCGCTAACCTTGTTATTTTGTACAGATGTGTCCTGACACCTGGTGACCCATACATGCCTCTACCAAATGATGAAATCATTAGAAGAGTTACAAAGCAGGTTGGTGTTTCTTTGCCATTCATCAGTATGAGAACTGAGAAGTGCCACGTACAATTAGTTCTGAATACTAGAGAAATTCAAATTAAAAGTTTACTTGGAATCTCTGTGGAAGCAAATGAAACGGAAATGGAACTGACAGTACTGAAGGCATCATAATTCGTAAACTATGATAAGATAACAGATAGCTGCAGTCTTTCCAAATTAATTTTCGAACACATGTACAGATGGTGAAAGTCTTTCCAAATTAAACTTCAAATTTAGTTGTATCTTTGGTTAAAGGTCTTCTCTCTTTTCCTCGACTGTACTTGGAGTTTTAGAAATAGAAATAACTATGTCCATGTTGCTGACTTTGACTCCTGGTACCAGGTTTTGACTCTCTTCCCATCGTCCCAAGGTCTGGAAGTTACATGGTCATCGGTTGTGAAAATCGGACAGTCTTTATACCGTGAAGGACCTGGTAAAGACCCTTTCAGGCCTGATCAGAAGACACCAGTGAAGAACTTCTTCCTTGCTGGCTCGTACACTAAACAGGTAACACTGCGTAACTCATGTATCCCAACTTCATTCAGATAGTTAACTTACTTTGTGAAGATATGTTACACGATTAACTTCTACATGCCTAATCGTGGTTCATTCATTTAATTAAAAAAATAAAAAAAAAATCAACCAGGATTACATAGACAGCATGGAAGGGGCGACTCTATCCGGGAGGCAAGCTTCTGCATTCATATGCAATGCTGGAGAAGAGTTGGTGGCACTGCGAAACACTATTGCCGCCCTGGGATTGAAAGAGGCAGCAGCAGGAGAGTTGACATTGGTCTAATTGGTCTCAAACATTCAGCTATTAAGTGATCTATACGGGCAAATATAGCATGGTGCATTTAGCCGAAAGAGCAGATGCCAGTGGTAGAGTTTACAGTGTCGTAGAGATAATACTTTCGTTGTAGATTCTATCAAGTTTGTAGCTATAAAACTTACAACTACAGTAATGAATGCAGCAATGAGGTTTCGATATATCAATCATGCTGTAACTTGAATCTCATCTTGGCTTCGTGTGTTTATGTTAGTCTATATGTGGATTATTTTCTGCATTTTCTCTGATATCAGCATCTTAATTTAGCAATTAGCAGAGAATCGTACTAAAGTTTATCAAACTTATACAGTAAATTGTAAACAAACAACTCCAAACAAACAAATGTTCTTACAAAAAATTATTTTTGTTTGAGTCTGTTTTTACTCAAAATCCATCCAGGTTGACCCGCCCCGAACCCGGTTTTTAGTCATCTCGACCCGTAAAGCTTGCTGGGTTCGGGTTGACCCGATGCGTTTCAAAACAATAAACGAATATATCGACTAAAATTCGGCCTAAAATAAATAAAATAAAATTGAATTGATATTTACGAAGTGTATTGAGCAAAAGAGTCTCTTTCCGAGTACTACACAAACACACAGCCTGCACTTGAGTGGTTTGCTAATAATAATCAAACAAATTTCAGATCCAATCAAGCTTCACATCACCACAACAAGATGGTGAGTAAAACAGAGGAAGATGAAGTCAACAGATTGGAAAACCAAGTCGACAATGGTGGTGGCGGCGCCTGGGAGTATCTCTCCCTCCTCAGGAAGCTCAAACTACGCCGTTCCGATAAAGTCTTGAAGCACGGTTGCTCAATCCTCAACGACCCCAAATCCCGATCTGCTCTTGGCCCCGAAGGTATAACTTTTTCTTTTTTTAATGCCTTTCTCACTAATTTGGGGCTATCAATTGTATGGATCCTTGATGAATTTTGATTATGTATGGACCTTAATTGCTTTGCTGTTAGACGTTTTATACTAAGACTTTATTATTATTATTATTATTATTATTATTATTATTATTATTATTATTATTATTATTATTATTATTATTATTATTATTATTATTATTATTATTATTATTATTATGCAGTTGCAGCTCTGTTTCTATTAGTTTTCTTAGTTGTTGGTTTATTTAATTTTGATGATTTCATGGAATTCTGATAAATAGAGTGTTTTGTTGACTTAAAGGCATTGTTCATTGGTATTTTTATTGCACCCAACGTTATAATCGCTATACTTCCAATTCTTATTTAGTTATTAGCATTCTACCTTAGTAGTGTCAATAATTGTACTCCAGGATGGTGATGGGTATTTGATTGCTACCAGGTCTGTTAGCTTCCTCTTAGATGATGTTATCTTCCATCACTGTCGTGTGTCCTAGAGTGTCATTGCATCGAACAAGTCTTCTGTTTCGATGAACTTCTTTCTCCATGCTTCCTAGCTATTTGACCTGTGTCGTTTATCTGTTACTACTAAATTCTATGGTTGCTTTTATAGTATTTGAGATCTTATTGGATATCAATTTCAACTAGCTAAGATATGACTTTATCGTTCATGTCCCTTGTTTAGTAATTATAACAGTGGTTGATTTTACTTGATCCTGTTTAAATGGTGCAGAATGGACTTTGTATGAGCAAGTAGCCACAGCAGCTATGGACTGCCAGCGCCTCGATGTGGCAAAGGTAGGACTGACCGTTTTGTTTGTTTTTCTTGTGATTTTGCTAGCATAGGACACATATACTCGAGTTATCCTGTATCACACAGTGGATTGAGCTATATACAATTCCTTATGCAAGTTTTGCAGTTTTTGAGTCAGAAGCTGATGTTTAAAAACTCATAATTTAACTTCTGCAGGAATGCGTAAAGGTCTTACAGAAAAAGTTTCCAGGGAGTAAACGTGTTGGTGAGTTGAACGAACTTCTAGATGATATTTGCTGCTTTAGATTTACTTGATATTTTGACGATGTACTTTAAATTGATTTGCAAGTCATCTGGACCCATGATAATCCATTTTATATAGGATTTTTTCCAACTCAAAAGCATGATATATAGCATGCTGTTATGTGTGATTGGATCTGATATTTCGTTTTACTATAAAAGTATTTTCTTCCTTTAACCAATAAGCACACATGCATGTTATTTTCTGTAGTCTTGTGTTTAAATAGTCATGTTTATTGGAATTCTCTTCCTCTAAGACCTCCCTGAACTTACAGGTCGATTGGAAGCAATGTTGCTTGAGGCCAAGGGATTATGGGCTGAAGCTGAAAAGGCTTACAGTAGCCTCTTGGAAGAAAGTCAATTTGATCAGGTTGGATTCGGCTTTGTGCTTGCGCTATTATACTAGTTTAATTCAGAAATCTGAGTACTATTTTTCTTATATAGTTACTTTTACGGATTATCTTGCACTTGATATATATTATTAGGTAATACATAAAAGGAGGGTGGCAATGGCGAAGGCACAAGGTGATCTTTCTGGTGCCATCGAGTGGCTCAACAAGTATCTCGAAATGTAGGAAACACCCTAAAAGATTACTCCATATTCTTGATATTTTGAGAAGTTACAAATTGTATGACTGAAAGCTTGTTTTTTCTCCAGATTCATGGCCGATCATGATGCATGGAGAGAGCTTGGTGAAATATATATCTCTCTTCAAATGTGAGTTTTCGTGACACTATATAAGTTAAAACAAGTACTTCCTGGCTTATAGTTGGCCTTCTGAAACAATATTTGTTGTGGTGGCATGATTAGGTATAAGCAAGCTGCCTTCTGCTATGAGGAGTTGATCTTGGCACAACCAGCTATTCCTCTATACCACCTCACTTATGCTGATGTAAGTAAACTCTTCTAAAATTTTATTGAGGTTTTATAAATCTTTATCCTGATGAGACATTAGGGTGAAATGCCCACTGCCCCCAGGTTGACGGGATAGTATTAGTTAGTTATTTACACACCTTTATCGATTTTTCTCTCAACTTTACAGATAAGCCAGCCTTTTAGATTGTATTAGTATACTTGTTAATGTATAATTGATTCATGATATCATTATACTTGTTCTCGCAAGGTGTAGTGAGGCAACATCTGCTTCATTTCTGGATTTAGCTTAGGATCTAAAATTTGTTCATTAGTCTTGAACTCTTGATCTTTTGGAGGAGCTGAAAATATGACTATGGGATATCACTCGCGATACAAGCAAGACTGTATGCTGCTTTAGATTCTATAATGCTCTTGATTTGATATTAGATCTCTATTAATTAAAAAAAATTCTCCCAAATCTCCTACTATTTGAGCTTCTTCTCTTAGCCCCTTCTTTTCCAAGGCCACAATGGGTGCACATATCGCATATTTTCTTTTGGAGTTCTCATAACTTCTCCAGAGTTGTTATGTTTTTATCTTTAATCGCTCTACACCCAGACAGCCACAAACTAGTTATGTCTAAACAAGGGATTGTGTAAATGTATCTCCCGTGCATCTCCATCCACATTATGTAATCAATTCTTATATCTTTGGTCTTACTAGGTGCTTTACACAATTGGAGGACTTGAAAACCTACATGCTGCAAAGAAATATTATGCAGCAACCATTGACTTAACTGGTGGTAAAAATACGAGAGCTCTTTTCGGCATATGCCTGGTAAACTCTCTTGCTCTCTCTCATATGTTTGACTGATTCGTTGTCAACATTTAAAACTGTCACATATATTTTGAGACACTGAAAGAACGTATGTCTTTTCCAGTGTGTTTCCGCAATTGGGCAGTTGACAAAAGGACGAAACAAAGAGGATAAGGACAGTTCGGAACTGCAATCTCTTGCTGCAAAGGCATTGGAGAAAAGATACAAGGACCAATCCTCCAGCAAAGTGTCGCTTCTGAGTTCCTCATTGAGAAACCTGAAAGTCTCAATATGAGTCTCGAATCATTATTTAACGGGTGGTAGTTTTCCAGTATATTGCTCACTTCATAAATGAAATTACTACATTATATTGAAATAGAACATCGACTTAATGAGTTTCTCCCTTGTGTACCTTGCTCAACTTGCGCCATGACGTTCTGTATTATTCCAAATTTTGAATATATTGGATTCCATAAAGAAACAAATGAATTACTGCTTAGATTTTTGCTGTATCTAATTGCTCCAATAAAAGAATTGGATAAAGATCTTGAAATGTGCTCAATGCTCATGCTATTATAGTGCTATTTTAGGTTATTAGTAGCATTTCTTTAGTGAGTTGAGAGTTGCATTCGAATCTTTTTGGCTTTTGGGTTGTCATTTATTTGTCAAATCTTAGTGTTTCCTTATTGATGCAGACAAGTTTTCATTCAAATAGCTTCTCCTGTGCACAATTTATAATTTATGTTGAGGTATGCTATTTGCAGGGAAAAAATATTATAAACGCAGTGACAACAATTTCTTGGACGTAATAGTGAACACCGCCTTCTTTCGTTATATTATAGTACTCCCTCCGTTCCCATTAACTAGTCGAGGTCCATACTTCCTATTGGTTCAAGGAATATGAAATGGGACATCTAGAAAAACGAAAATGAGTCGTAAATAGCGGGACAAAGGAGTATATGTCAACAAACTACCCTACTACGTGCGCGCCCTGATCAACGATCAACCACAATTACAATAGTGCATATACTATACATAATAAACAAATTGTCACATAGACAGACTGAGGTTGAGTTTTGGTGTAATAGCGTCTAAGGTTATGTACTATTTACTCATAACTTTATTGTAAAAATACATATTCACAATAAACAGTAACTCGTGGAAATGTAGAGAACATACGCACTCTTTATTCATGATGTACATCAGTACATGTGAAAACTGCTACATACACATATATACTCTATAATGTCAAATAATGGACATTAGACACTCTTCTAGATAATGGCATATATGCATATATTCAGACCATCTCTAAATTCCTTGAGACCTTGTAATCCTTCTCTTTTCCAAATCTGCTCAAATATATTGGCCCTCCAGCCACCATCTACAGAACCGTTACGTCTGCCACAATCACCTCCATAAAGCATAATAAACCTGGTGCTGACTGGGGATAAGAGAAGTTACAGAGATTGAAAATCTGATGGTTTCCGCAGGAGCAATTTCAAAGTTTGATGCTAAAAGGAATGGCATAATACAAAGGGAGTACAATTTTACGGTCTTATATGATACCTTTAAAATAAGTCCACGTGATTTAACTGCACTCCTTCATCCGTCCAGTTCTTATCCTTTGTGTCAGGTTCTCTTCCGACTAATTCAAGAGGAGCTTCCAACGGTGGCGGACTCTGCATGCAAAATATCTAGCTAAGCAACTTTTTCTATGATTTTTTCAAGTTAATTATTATAAAGATTGGTGAAATGATCTTCCGTTAGAGGAAAATGCTTATGTTTATTTATAGTTACGTACTCATCCAGATAAAAGGCTAGAGAGATAATACCATGCAGCGGATGAGAGGCCAATTTATTTCCCGAAAGAATGGGTGTTCCTTGATCTCATTTGCACCACCATTTGATCCCAAACGGCTTCTAGGGTCTCGATTTAATAGTGCATGAATCAATTGCCTTGCCGCCAGAGATACCTAGAAACACATTGCTTTATTATTTCTGCTGACCTATTGCTAGCAGAAATTAAATTCCTTCATCCAAAGTCTACTTAAGCAACTTCATTTAATTTTTAGTTTCTTAAACCAAGTACTTTAATCAATCAGAGTTGGCAGATAGAATTGATTTCTCATTAGCCAGCATCTATTTCCGAAAAAATATCGCATGAGATTCTTCTGACAACATCCACAAATTTAGAGAATTATACAAAAAGCTTACAGGAATGCTACTTGGGAAGGTAAGATCTTTGTGCAAGATGTTCGCAAATGTCTTTTGCCTGTTCTTTCCCCTGAAAGGAGTGCGCCCATAAAGCAATTCATACAGCAAAATACCTGCATTTGAAAGAAAATTGTGAAATCAAAGGATAAGTTTGAAGACAGCATGAAAAAAGCATTACAGAAACATGCTCTGAGCAAGTGCAATGGTGAGTGTTCTCTCTTCTCACTCAGAAAAGTGACTCGACAGCTAAGAATAGACATTCATTGATACTATCACCAAATATGAGCTCTATAATCTTAATTCTCCTTCTAGTGTCCATTCCAGAAATGAAACTAGTTATTTACTTCAAATAAAGTGCATACTTCTGTTGCATTGTGCTGCTTTGTGGTTTATACTTTCTCAAATAAATTGGGATTTTAAATATGATTGAAGGACACTAGGAAACAAGGAATGTATTTCAGAAATGCAGCTCATCCATGTACTGGAATTAATAAGTGACATGTTCTCTTCAAAATTGAAACAAAAGGGTGCCACCGTTGTTTAAAAGAGAGATTGTGCATGTTCAAGTTGCAATATATCTTAGTTATGATGGAAAGAAAAGTTCATTTTCTATATAGATATCAACCTGGAGTGAATGTGTAATGTTAATAAGATCCATACATTGCACTTTCCCATATGACCTACATTTCAATATTGCATTGCAGATTTTGCCTATGTTGACATACAAAAAGAGTGGTTGGTGTAACCAATCTGCAATGTATGACCTCATTTTAGTGTCACTAACTCAGGAATCATGTGTGTTGACATAATTTTCCTAAAGACCACCAATCTATAGCGCTATTATGACTTACCTAAAGACCACCAATCTATAGCGCTAGTGTGACTGCCCCCCGTGATGATTTCCTGCAGCGAAGACACCAGTAGAATAAGGATTTATAGAGCATTCTGTATATAGAAAATACTTCCCGTGACATTGAACCTATGGATGCAAGGGATATTGGCAATTTCATTAGAAATAACAGAAGTGAAGAAAAAAACAAGCCAGAATAGTAAATTTGAACACTGTGCCCCCCCCCCCCCCCACACACACACACACCATAGTTAGCCAAAACCAATGCAACTGTGTATGGTCAACCGCACTACACATCATATCTTATCACTAAAACCCCCACTGCTAGGACCTAGTGTGGTTAGTGGATTTAGAATTATTAATGATTTGTTAGCCCTCGCCGATCCCCTCACAGATAATAGGCGATGCAATGCGAAGGAGTCCGATTTCCCAGAACTACACATCAGAATTCACTCCATCCCCACCCTAAACAATCTTGCATTATGCTTAACTGACATACAGGATATAAATTGATCCCCATGATTTTTCCAGCTATTGAGAGCTAAATGCCAAGAGATATATGCGGCAATGAAGTTTCAGTAGTTAAGTTACAAAAATGTACTAGCATTGTGGTCATTACCAAAGTTTCATTCTCAAAATTTCTTGACAGACTTTCTCAAGATGGAAGAATACAATTAACGGTCCTGAAATTGTTGTTCTCGTGTCTCTCTATTGTTATTTTAATGCAACTGGAGAATATAATGGTTCCCCGTTACTGACGCCAAGTGAAAAAAAGGGGCATCCTGATTAATAACACCAAATGAAATGAACCATACCGGAGCAATGTACTCTTCAGTTCCAACAAAAGAATTTGACTGACTAGCTGGTTCTGCAAAAAATATTGGAGATGGTTGACCCCTTGATTTTCTTCTGCCCTTTACCGGAGGTTGCTTTATCACCTGGAAGAACGTTCTCATCTTCAGTAAAACATCAATTCTGACATGCTGGACTTTAGAATTAGAAGAATGTGGCTCAAGATAGAGAATCCACAATTTATATATTTTGAGAATTAGAGTAAAGAAAAGGGCATTTTCTGCAGTCTTGTTGATACTTTTGTGATTAATCAATAATTGGAACTTCCAATAAAAAAAACTTACGTTTTGGTCAAGAAAAACTAAGATTGTACATATTTTGAAAGAGAGAGAGAGAGAGAGACATGCATGGTATACCTGAGGTTTGCAAGCTGTTTTAAATGAAAGATCGAAGTCAGTTAGTAAAATATGCCCATTCTCTTGAAGAAGAATATTTTCTGGTTTCAGGTCCCGATAAATTATTCCTGCAACAAGTGAGACAGTGAAACTCAGTGACCATGTATTCAAGCAAAATACGTGCCCATTAGTTACATAGGTGATAGGACTGAGAAATATGACCGTTTGAAGGGATTTCCATATTCTTTTAACTAAGATGTATAGATACAATTATCAAGTAGACACACATTACAAACATGTAACACCATGACATACCTAGACAATGAAGATATTCCAAACCAATGAGAACCTCTGCGGCATAAAACCTGGTTGTGAACAAGTACAGAAGTGTTAGGAAGAAGTTATTATGAAAAAATAAAAAAATGTCGGTATATCAATATCGTTTCACTCCCCAAAAGTTGTTTATAAAAGCTAAATATACTTCTCACTTCCCTCTTTCTCAACTCTAAAAGCTGGTTGAGCTTTTGGCATGTAGACTTTACAACCACTCAGGGGCGGAGCCAGAACTTTTTTTTTTTTTTTTGGAGGGGGTTTGCTATGTCGGGAAAAGGGTAAAAACTGAACTGAAGTATACAGGCGATATTTCAAAAGTTTCTGTTTCTTCCCCTTCTTTCTTCTTTCTTTTTTTTTTTTGTCTTCTTCTGTGTGTGTGTGGGGGGGGGGGGGGGTAAGGTAACTTGTACATAAGCATATCTAACAATTTGCGTTGTTTATGATGCGAAAATCATTAATAATATTATTTTAAATGGTAATCTTAAGGTGCAAAAATTATGAGCCTTAGATAGCTTGTAAATACAAGTTAAAAGGTAAAGGTCAAAGTAGCTTTTTCCATAATGAATAATAATACTGAGGTGTCATTCCATGCCCTTCCATTCTTAGAAAAGTTAACCAAGCCACATAAAATCAGACTGGTACTGTATGTACAAGAAAACAATTGGCTTTTGACATAATTCCAAGCTTATCTACATTTGAGATGATATGAGTCAAAAGATCTATGTGGGCGAAGCCATGTCAATTCATGCATCGTTATCCAATTCCCATTTTGCAGGCTATGTCGGGTTACAGGTATTACCTAGTTTCCCAGATATCTTTAAAGACGGTGGGGTGATGCGTGAGGGTGCAAGTGCTTTTTTCCCGGCTGAGTTTGCAAAATGAATACAATTTTCAACCAGCTATTATGTAATCTTATCAAACTCAAAGTGCCCTGACTAAGTCCCACTTTTCTCGGGAAAGCCTGAATAATTTCAATCCTTTATAGTTGGATATGTGGGGATGGATCAAGCTTACAGCGAAAAAATAACAGGAGTTGCTCATATAAATTGGTCGACAAGATTAATGAAACAGTAGACAGTTTACCTAGCTGAATCTTCTTTAAAAAACTTCAAGGGTTGCTTGTCAAGCAAGGCAAATAACTCTCCTCCAGGACAAAAATCTGTTATCAAGCAAACATGGGTAGGTGTCTGGAGAGGGCAAGGAAAAAAACAGAAAACAGAGATTCAATCAGAACATAGAAACTTCCAGGAAAAGGGAGTACATATATATATATATATATATATATATATATATATATATATATATATATATATATATATATATATATATATATATATATATATATATATATATATATATATATATATATATATATATATATATATATATATATATAATAGAAGTTCACGATTCAGATATAATTTCATTGGAACCGTGAACCATCTAGTTAAAACTAACGGAGTATGATTGATGCATCTAAACCATGACAGTCATAAATTACAAAAGGTCCAATACATATTACATCTTCACCATTTTGGTGGAGACAGTAATGAGATGGGCTAAGTTTCTAGTGTATTCTATAGTCATCCCTTACACTGAAACCAAGTAAAAGATGCCTAAAATCAGTGCTAAAAGTGGGAACCTGAAAGGAGGTGTACAGCGTGGGAAGAAATGGATGATCCAGAAGCGAGATAATCTCTCTCTCCATGCATGCTCGATGAACCTGCAAAATGGTTTCACCGCTCAATTCACATTTCAGGCAAAAGCAAATATCTTCTCATTCTACAAAAATCTGACATCAAGTTTAAATGGATGGAATGAAGAAGATCCAGACAAGTATCCATATATGTTGAGTGCCGCATGCCATTAGCACGGCTTAAAAAGTTTTCTAGTCCTTCTTCAAATAAATGTATTGTTTCTATGAATAGTAACATTATTAGTAGCAGATGTGTATTAGCCAATGGGAGTAGCATTGATTAAGCAGTGCTCTGAATAAATTCAGAAGAAAAAAAAAAAAAAAAACAGGTGAAAACATTTTGTAAAAATCATTGCCTGTTTACCGAAATAAATTCCAAAAGAAAATACTCAAATATATGAATATAAGATATAAACTTGATACCTTGTTACGGTTCAGCATAATGGATTTATCCATTGCTTTCATGGCAAATAACTCACCACTACCCTTAAGTTCCACCAAGTGAACGCTGAAAAAATATATCCACGCTTGCATGGTAAGAATCAATGTCCCACAAGAAATCTTAACCCGAGATCATGAAGAGTTAGTTAATATCAAATAATTCTTGCGTTGGGACGAAATGTCCATACAACATATGAGCATGTCAAGTGACAATAAGAATCAAGTGAGTAAAGCCGACATGAGTTATCCTTTCTGGCTTTTTCCGGAAGTCTTACATCACATGAGATGTGCTGAATTTTTAGATTAAATAACCTTTCATGTAAATGCTCTCATGAAATAGATGAATTTTTAGATTAAATAACCTTTCATCACTGACAGTTTTCAAGCACCGAGAGCAAGTAGGCTGGTTTATAAGACTTGGATAACGCTGAACTTAAATAAATGCCCTCACCTGCCAGTATCTCCACATCCCAAAGGACGTACAGGTTTAAAGTGATTCAATTCGATCTTTTCACTGGTTCCAATGATCTGTATGGGAACAGAAAGAACATGTAAAATCCAAGAAAAATCACAATAACATAACTGCAGCATACATCACACTTAGCTACAGGGAATTAGTTAAGTTAGAAATATTCCTGTGAACCGCAATTTTAAGAGTCTAGAGATCCATGTTTTCAACAAAAAAGTAGTCGCCTGAGGTCTTACAGCTGTGGCTGAGATATGCCACCTAATTGCAGATAAAACTTACACGTAAACTATCAGCGTAAAACTATAAACCAAATCCGGTTCTTTGATAGGATTATTATATAAAAATTCTGGGGCCACACCAGTCATGAAGAGTAGAAAAAAACAAAGATTATTGCTCCCAACCCCTAAGTATCTCGTTTTATTACTATTCGAACCAACCCTTAAAAACCATTATTATAAGACACAATTATATTTCTTAGAGCCCACCTTTAAACTTTGTTTGACAAATTTAACCCTCGTCCTGGATCATCGTCTGGTGCATGTGGTGCTTGAGTTCATAGCCACCGGTGCCTTGTGCCAATAATTTTGTTTGGCGCCAACAGCCAGTGCAATTATCTTATTCAGCTTCCGGTGTGGCACCAATATCTAGTTCCAAATACAATTCAGCGAATTTGTGTACTACACAACAAACAAATTTTGTATTGGCACCAATCATTTTAAATGGGGCTGAGAGGTATTTTGTCCAATAATTTGAACTTCAGAGAAATTCATCCAAATAAAGATTATTGCTCCCAATCCCTAATATGTTAACTTTTTCTATTTTTCTGTATGGATTATTGTAAGCAGTATGTTCTTTATCCAAATATAAAAGTTCTGGATGAAAATTAGAATAAGCCCCAGAAAAAAAGCATGTATTAGCTTACATAAGATAATCTTTATTATTAATCTAATCTTGGAAGATGACTTAGTAGGCCACGATTTAATCAGCTTTCATGTAATAGAAAGCACGGAACAAGATAGTTCTGCCCTCGTGGAAGGTTGACCAAATTTGAGATCTTTGCATGGTATAGATTATAGAAAATTGAAAATAAAACCATCTCCAAATATTATTTACATGGATATATAAATATCCATTCTTATGCCAATGGTGTAAAGAAATAAAACATATTCCAGCTTCCCTTATTGATACCTTTTTTATTGCTGCCCATGAAGCGCTATCTCTTTTGTGAGGCTTCGGAAATACAGGTTGAGAGTGTATAGCCCACAGGTTGTCTGGTGTCTGAAAGTGAGAGATATTATGCATCATAAGAATGAAATTAAAAACCATGTTCTTTCTGCTCCTTTTATTGCAAAAAGGACATGTGAGTACTTGATGCTTCAAGAGTATTTCCTTAAGTTTCTCAGAGAGTGTCAAAACATGATATTTTAATTCCTTTTGTAGTAACAACCCTTGTTTTCCTGGTATTTTATTTATGAAATTCAATCAATAATAACGTTAAGTTCATCATCTGGAAATATGAAGGACATAGAGAGGAATACCTTACCAAGTTGGCATCAGGAAGTTCTCGGACAGCTTCATTGACATTTTCTGCAGTGGCTTTAACCTGGTGAAGAAATTGAATGTCAGCCTAACAGGAACTTGATTATATTAGATTAAACAAGATATCCAAGATAGGGTGACCTTACACTTGTTCATAAGTGTTGAAAAGCAGATTCAAAACTAAAGGATGACAGTTTTAGCAGATACATAACAAACAAATTTTTAGTGATTGCCTCAACCTAACATGGTACTGCACTGGACCATTTTGTAAGGTTGGCCCATTATATAAATTGACTAGCATTTGGCATGAAGTGCTAGGTCACAAGGGAGGCAGAATGCTGAAGTATAACATTGCTTGGACATCAATCCTGGGGTCATAATACAAGTTGCAACCTTCTTTTCATAACAAGGCGCTCAAGGGGAGGATGGTCCAATCTTGATACAGTGTAATATTGATTTGACTGTTTTCTCTCTATACACTAAACTCTCAATCACCAAGGAATCGGTTCACATTTTTTTTAAATGAAGAAAGAGCACAACAGAAAGAATACCAGTTTAGCACTCTTCTGCTCAGTGTTCTCTGAAAGGCGATTCCTCAGTGGTTCCACATGATCACTGCCATCTAGTTGAACACCGATGAAATATTGAAGCTCTCCCTGATATCGAAGAATGATATCAATCATCTAAACCTACTTGCATGTAAACCACGATACACTTTATTAACATTACAGGTCTACCTTCTGGTCACGCATGGGTTGCAAGTGAAACAAATTCCAGAACTTTTTCCCTGAAATTAGTTGATGATACTTTACCTTTAAATCCAAATTTATACAGTTAAACAAGAAAAATTTAATCCAGATTGTAATTTTAGGATTTCATAAGCCACATCTTACCACTCTTAGTGTAATTAATCAGCTGAACAGTAATTTCTCTTTGGTCCTTGATGGCATCCCTTATCTTCTGCACGGTCGATTGATCAGTTTCTGGTCCCTGAAGAAACCTGGACATAACAAACCATATTAGGTCATGCAGAAAGTAGGAAACTATAATCCTCAAGATAAATATTTTCCAACAAAGAATACAGAAGCTAAATTAGCAGCATTGGATTTCAGTTAACATGCAAAACATAATGAGTCCAATTCACAGAATCAACAATTACAGCCACTAGTCAAGTGAGCAAACATGTACAACGTAGAGCATGGTGTGCCTTTCTTTGGTTGGGTTGATAAAGTACCAATTATAATAAACTGGAGGAGATTTCAGAGGAAAAATGCTAGAAACTACAGTGCAATATGAATGAGGAAGTTCAAGAGGAAGCCAATAGGCTTTAAAGGGGACAAATTCTTCCAGACAATAGGAATACTGAACCGTTTTCATACCTGCAGTTCCTTCCTAAGATTTCTTCACGTGTAAATTCTGTCAATTCAAGAAAGCTGTCTGATGCAAATATCTGCAAATTAAGAACTGCTTTCTTATAATCTGGTGAAAGGTACTCTAATCAACAGTCCACTATTAAATAAGTATGAATAGATAAATATAAACGTGCCGGTTTACAAATATAATGGAACAGATATGGTAAGTGTCAAGGAGTCAATAACATTCTTGAGTAATGATTTCTACAGAAACAAAGTGAAAAGAATAAGTAGAAAGAACTAACAATTAGCAATGCAAAGTTGTTCTTACTATAGGATTATCAGGTAGTCTAGGATCCGTAATCACAAAATTCTTTTCAATGCGTTCTAATGTTGTTGCAAGGTCTATGCCTTGACGAATGTCCCTTTCTCGTTCAGCTCGTCCCCAGCTGTCTGTCCGTCCCATATCATCTGTCATCACGATCTCTGGTGGTTCAATAACTTGTTGATTCTCATTCTTACCGAGGCCACTTGACCTCCCTTTGAACCTGCAGAAGATTGTGAAGCTAACTGATTAGAGCGACGTGGTAATGACATTCCGTAGTCATACAAGTGGAATGAAGAAATTAACCACTACATCAGGTGCTTTATAAGTGCAACTGAAATTTAAAAAAAGAAAAAAAAACGAAAACTGTGTATTTGCTGAAAGAAACAGAAGATACATAATGGAGGATGCTCTGTTTCTTTCAGCAATTGGAACGATTTTGGTAAACATTCAAAAATAAAAATAAAAATAAATAAATAAAATTAATAATAATAATAATAATAATAATTATTATTATTATTATTATTATTATTATTATTATTATTATTATTATTATTATTATTATTATTATTATTATTATTAAAAGTAACATTGTTTTAAACGAAAAAACGCGAAAAAAATAGTAAACAGAAAGATTTTGCTGATAAATTAGTATATCAACTTCTTCTAAATGATATCCATCAGTTAAACCTGTTTTAAATTCTATTCTCCATTAACTTTGCTGGATTAAGATTACATGTCTGACTTTCAATTATAGGAAACAAAAGTAATCACATGCTGAGAAAATCATCCAGCAGTGCAGTATGGATCATATTAATTTGCACAGAGAAAGCAGAAACAACCGATATAACAATAAATACACACACAAAAAGAACTCACCCCATCAGTGAAATACGTGCAGACTTTCTAGAACTTGTATCCAGCAGAGGGGTCTGTCTTCCGGGGTTACTAATGTTATCCGCTTCAGAAGGTCCAGGAAGCATGAAGTTTTCATCGGCGATCTTAGCTAAGGTGTCATTACTTTGAGACTTCATGTGAGATTTTGGATCTTTGAGGGTTTGTACAACTTCTATAATGGAACCTAAAGCTTCTTCCTTTTGGCGGGCTGAAGTAAATCGATGAGTGAGATTGATTTCAAAGGAAGGCTGTTAGTTGTAATAAAAAGATAACGTTATTTACCATCATAACGGATCAGTGACTTTGGCAATCCATTTGGCCGTAGAGCTTTATCAACCACCCCTTCTGTGTATTTGCTGACCTCAACCTGCATCCTGCCACCAAGTTCTGTATGGGTGAGATGGCAATAACTATTTGTCACCAGAAATAGTTAAGAAGAAAATGATGTGTGAAATACTTAACATTCGTGGCATACTGCCAACCAGACCACTTCCTATAGACTTAAATAATCTTAGTTGGTGACGTTTATACAAAGATGAGACTACTGCATGAGCCAAGAAAGAAAGCATGGATATTGGCTTTCATCTTTTTAGTTCGCTTACATGTAGAAAGACTTCTTGAAGCTACCAGGGGGCATAAAGTACAGTAAAGATTTAACCTTTCGTACTAGGTTTGTTATCAAACTTTGAATCTGTTGATAAGCAACGATCGAATATAAAGTTGATGTTGAAGCTTCAGCCTTCCCTTGAATTTGAACATTTTCACCATATGCTCTTCCCCCCCCCCCCCCCCTCCCTCCCCTTTCTTCCTTTTGTTCATTGATGCACTCTCTAAACGAGAGAAGCAAGTATTTCCTCCACTACAGCAATCAACAATGGTCTCAAACTAACCTTGCACTACGTTATTCTTGATATTTTGAAATTTAAACTATTTTATAAAGAATTTCAAGCAAATTCTGAAATATGTAGTCCCACTATTGTACAATACTGCTAGCATGACATTGGCTGCGTGTTCATTAGCATACTCAGTTTACAAATCTAATCATCTCTTTCTAAAGCTTGACTTGGTAAAGGTTAATCGAAGAGGCTTAATACAGTGGATTACAGACTAACGATGCCTACTTGAACAAAATAAGGCGAAGAAACTTTACCCAATAAATTTAATGGTTTTTCCTTTGTCATCTTTAATTGGAGTGACAGTTAGCAGATTCCAGAAAGGAGTTCCATCCTTCTTATAGTTTAGTAGCCTCCCACAGTAGCTACTTCCAGTTCTAGTGGCATTCCGGATTCTGGCCACCTCATTCTGGTCCGTGTCCGCACCCTGCAGGAAACGACTGAACCAAAGAAGACGCTTTTAAGTTCAACAGGAATAATAATGAATCCAATATTTGAAATGAACTAAAGTCAATGCATAAGTTCTAATAACAAGGTATTTAAAACATCTACGTAGGAAATAATGAATCCAGTATTTGACGCTCACCAGTTTCTTCCAACGACTTCTTTCGAGGAGTAACCAGTCATTGTAAAAAAGCCACTGCTAGCATACATAATGGGGCAATCCGGCTTCGTTGCATCAGACACAACAAACGTCTGCTGCAGAGTAGCCAGCGCATCTTTTATCTCCTGCGACACCCTCAGGCTGTCAGAGCCACCACTCGATTCCTCCGACGTCCTATTTGATCCAACCGAAAACTTGTCTAACGAATCCCTGAACCTCTCAACATCTCCAGCTCCATCATAGGTACCACCACTACCTATAGCATGAAAGCTACCTCCTTCCACATCCGTCCTAACCATCAGCCCCCATTCCGCAGTCCTTTCAGCTATGCTAGCTGAAATCTTATCCTTCTCACTCTGCGATTTACTCGGCTCAAACGCCATCCACGTGGTTTCATTTTCGTTCCTGTTCTCAGACGACTGGCCTAGTATCGTCTTAACTTGCACACCATTTCCCAAGCCACTCACAACATCAGGCACTCTAACTTTATTACTACTACTATGACTCCCAGACGACGGCTCGAACACACCAAGCGACTTCCTCGTGTCTTTGCTGCTCGATGACGACAACTCCATTTCTAAAACACCATCTACTTTACCTAACGACAGGCTTAGTTGTGAGGCATTTCATCAAACATTTGGCGAGTAATAATAAGTCATATAGCTAGGGACGTTAGTTGTTAAGCTACTAAAGAAGAATAAGTGAACACATGAGGGAAAGAAAAGATAAGTGGGAAGATAATGTTCACAGAAAAATGGGATTTGTTGTTACAGCAAAGACATATCGAAAGAAAAATACATATGTGGTTGGATTTCATCTGCAACACCTGTGTGGGTGTTCGTACGACTGTCACCAGAACTTTCCCCACTTGGAAAGCGAAGTTTGAGAAAGGCGCCATTACTGGTAGTTAAGGGCATGGAGAAATATCCTATTCACTCTCACCCCCCCTATGTTTTTGTTTTTTATCAAGTAAAGCTGTAACTCTATGAATGTTACAGTGAAAGTGACGGCTCGATCGAATTGTAACAATTTCCAAAGAAATATATTGGTCGTTTTCGTTTCCACCCACAATAATGCCAATTTATTATATTTATAGACTTGAGAAATGTTCAGATTTTCAATTATACTACTGCTGTACTTCTCAGGTGAACAGTGAAATCCTATAATAACTGTGTCAAGAATAAAGAAAGACACACATGTTACATGTACGCATCGATAGTATGGTGAAGTATGATCATAAAGTAACACATGTGGGCTTGTAAGAAATGACATTACTGCAGGAGACAACATCATAAGTTCACTACCTCATACTATATGTTAGTTGAGGACTCTCCCCATTTAGTCATCCAAACAACTACTTCTAAATATTATTAGGTCACAACAAGGTACCTGATTGGTAATGGTAACACAGCAAACAAATATTCCTACTAGTGTTAGTGTTACTAACGCAACTAGGCTGGGTAATTTGAGGTTCATCATGAACTTTGATCCGATTCAGTTAAGCTGTTACTTAAAAGCAGCCATTAATTAATTGATTCTCTAAAATTAAATACTCCAGATGGGGAGAATCACTACGATTCTACCAAACTCATTATAGTTGGTATCTCGATCTTGAGTCTCACTTTTGAATTATACCAAAAAAAAAATATTGTTGGTGTCTCGATGCTATTGTTGACGATCTTATTAATCCTTACATGTTAAACTACATATGGAACCACATAAACTACAAGTCGGGGGTTTGTTTCATGTATTTAAATTGAAAACACAAACGTGAAAGAGAAATTTAATACTCAGGTCATGGGCCAGCTGAGTAATTGAACATCTGCAAATTAAATTAACTAAGCTAACACAAACCACAAAGAAGTAGGGAAAAATAATTCGTTCGCACGTTAGATGTTAGATGCAATGGCATGTCCAGTCTAGTTATAAAAGAGGGAACAGTATCTTTTCTTACATCACAGATAATTGAATATGAGGGCCACACATTTAAATGTATGAGGCTGAAAATTATTTCGTGGCAAAGCTTGTGGATAGCTCATCCATCAATCATCATATTCTCGTTTCTTATATTTTTCTACACATATAAAAATAAAATATTATTTACTTGTGAAATTATCATTTAGGATAGATAGATATGTAAAGTGACTTTCCCTATCTTTCCATCCAACTTATTGGAAAACGATAAAAGTCACGCGACTATGGACCCTAAGAAATGGATAGAAAGATGGCATCAGGCATGTATTGTCGAACCCCATTTATCATCATTAAACTTATTCTTGTTTTATTATGTGACTAACAAATTTAAACACCAATGTTATTCAAAAAATGAAAAAAAATCTATGTTTGTTTTTCATATATATTTATGTTCATTTTCTTTACTTTTGTACAATACGAGAAATTGTCATGGATATATCGACAATAGTACCGCTACAGTCTATTCTTGTTGATTTTAGTTTGTTTCATATCATTTGCAAATACACATTTAAACATTCATGTTTAACCGAGAATAATGTACTTAGATCACTTGTGTATGTGAATGAATCATTCTGATGGTTAGCCTGAGGTCTATGTATTTTTTTTAACAGCAAAAATGTTCATTGAACCCCAAAAGTAGTGTACAAGATTAATAACGTACGGTATACCCCAATCAACATACAAGGTGTATTTCTAGATCAAGTACAAAAGAGGGTCCAAATAGCCAAAGAAACTAATGGAGACATTACACGGTACGAAACTCAAAAGACTCTAGCTAAGCTATGATCCCCGGAGAATCTAAATCTGTAGCTCAACTGTAAACCGATGACTTTTCGAACTCCAGAACAACGCTTGTGATTCAAAACCAAAAGAACATGCACCTACTCCCATAGCTCCCAGGGCAATGATGCAGCACCACAACCCCACTTCCAACTCATAGGAGCAACAATCGAGAACACTTCAGCTTCCGTTTGATATCAACCCTCAGGTTTAAATGAACGAAGAATTAAAAACGGAAACTCGAGCTAACATCACCAACGGAGCTCCCAACGCAAGTGTACCTAATTAACCAACCCTGTCTAACAAGAAAACTAGCCAACAAAAGTGAGAGAACCAAACGAATCAATAATCACAACAAAGATGATAATTATCGTGTGTCTATGTATAATTCCAGAAGTAGTTACTTCAACTTCAAACTTGTGCGAGTGTAGGTCTAATTTAATTCTTTTTTTTTTTTTTTTTGACTTTTTAGTTAAGGACAATTGCATGGTTTGAGTAATTACTAATTACAATGGAGGGAAACAAACATTATAAAAAAACCAAATTTCTTTGGAAAATTATCTTCCTTAATTTCTACTATTTTTTTTCCTTATTGAATTTCCACTAAAATAGACATAAGAAGAAGAAAAATCCTGGAATAATTCAAGTCATGCAATGCAAGCCGTAAGATTAAAGTATTAAACAGCTGAGCTGAGACTTCCAAATTCCAATAGATTGTTAATGGGGAGAAAGGGCAGCCATTGGGCTTTTAAATTTGGGCTACTACAGAACATCAGCCGACTAAGAACAGTAAACCGAATCTCGATGAGCAAAGCCCACCAATAAAGGGAATACGGTGAAAATTCTGAACAATTGCACTCGATTAGTCGATTTTAGACCAGATCCGGAGTAATAATCATAAACAATTTTTTTTTAAAGTAAAATATTACAACTATTTAAGTACCAACTACTTAAAGGTCAGATCTGTTTTAGGAACTGTGCCAAAAGCTAACGAATGATTGATGATGATGATGATGATGTTAAGATCTTTTCTAACTCCCAACACTAAACTTGTTCTTACTTCTTACGTCCCCTTGAGCTTTTAGAAGATTATCTTGTTCGATAGTATTTAATTGGGCTATCAAATTGGTTATATCATTCGGGCTTGGTACATTTCACCACATCAAATAAGACTTAAAAAAACATTAGTGATATCTCATTTCGGTTGGTAGTAGGTATTGTCTTTGAATGTAAAGTTGTAGGCCCTTGGTATAGTTGTGATATCTCATTTCAGTTGGTGGTAGGTTTTAGTGTAGTTGATTTGGTTGTATTTTGATTCGGAGGTTGTTCCAGTTTTGCACTATTGTAAGTATGCCGAGCATCACTTATACTCTATCATTAATAAAAAAATAATTGTTTCAAAGGAAAATAAAAAATTAGTGAGTAAATTTCAGGCTGGTTAGTGTGGTTTTGTTTCATGGATATTACTACTAAACTACCCTCTTTTGGACCACCGCACTCCACCTGTCCACCACCACTCAATATTCCACCACCACACTCCGCTAGACCACAACCACCAAATCACCCACCACACAACCACCCCATTGAAAGACCACACCACCACCAACCACCAAACCAGAGAGAGAAACAGAGGGGAGAGAGAAAAGAGAATGAAGTGGGGGTATTTGCATGGGAGACGGGATTTTTTAGGGAAAATGGAAAAAGGGGCAGTATAGTAAATTATTATGTGATTATATTACAGATTTGTCATTGACACGTGTGTGATTATATTACGTTTTTGCCATTGACCCGTTTTATGAATAGAAATCAATACCGCCATCCACTTTTTTATTGGAAATTTCAAACCCCAAACGCACCGCTTTCGTTAAAAAAAACGAATTTAGTGTTACCTGAACTAGTGTGCGGGGACACTAGCTAGGAAGTGGAAATCTTAAGAGAATAATAATTTAATTTTATTTAATTTGATTTAATTAATTATTTTTTATAACAACTAAATTCAGTTTAATTTAACTTCATCCAGCTATTTTTAGATAATTGTATTGAGATGAACAGAACTCTAAATTGATAATAATCTACCAATATGTTTCTTATTATGATTCTACTAATATATTTTTGTATTGCATGCATAAATCCACGAGATGGCACTTGTCTGAGGTTAGTTGGTTGGTTGAGTGGTGAAGAGATTAAACAACATTCGCTGTCTGTCCAGTGTCCACAGCAGCACAACAAGATCGGTGATTAATATTTCATACAGGAACAATACTACTCCAACGGTTGCGTACACGAATTATAGTCGCTTAAAGATAAGCATTTTTAAGAGATGAAGAGATTATAGCTGTCCTTAATTCAGACACACCTCAACTAACTGCATCAATCTCTATCATTATTGTGCAGACAAACCACTCTAATACGGACTATCTACTTTCTACTCTACTCCTACTATCCAAAATTCATATATTCAAAAATTACTCATCTATACAAGGGCGGACCTCCCAAAAATTTGAAATAAAAAAAAATTATAGGTAGTATTTACGATTTTAAGGTTTTGACTCTACGAACTTTTGAAAAATCATGTACTCCTATATATAATTTGCCCGCCCTAATATCAAATACTGGGTCCCCGGAGATATAGATGTAGTAGTACTAAATTACCTAATGAAATACTCAAGAAGCCAATTTTCAGAAAAAAAACAAGATAAAGGCATATCCAGAAATCAGAATAGGACATCTATCTACTTAAATATTTCTAAACTTTTATATAGTTGTGAATTAATCAACAAGGCCTAAAATTAGTACCTTTATTAGACTCAGGGCACAAGAAATCAAGATTCTGTAGCTGGAATTTGAGGATCTCTGGAGACAAAGATATCACAACAGAAGTGATTTTAAAAAGACAGGACTAAGTAGCACCCTACCAAAGTGGCCATACAGCAAAGCACTTTACTGTAATATACAAGCAGATACAGAACAAACATACACTGCGAACAAGGATGTTCCGACTAATGGTGTTTCGCAGCCCAAAGGGTACTACTCGAGGCGGCTAAGTAAGAATTCGCACTTTCACAAGATAAAAGGAAAGCCCTCAATCAACACACAACAATTGCATTGTAATCTGAATTTCACACAATAGTAAGCCAGAAATTAAGAACACACTAATACAGTAGTACATTTACACACAATCGTAAGCCAGAAATTAAGAACACAGTAGTACGTTTACAAGCAGTTCAGCGTAAGGAGTGAAGGGAAGATACACACTTAATCCAGAACACACATCCATGGTTAAATTAGTATTCCGAATCATGCATATCCACCAATATGGTTGGGATTTCCTCCAGAATCAAGCAAATACGCACTTGATCTCAGTTGAGTTTGCTTGCACTATCAACTTTGATCAGGCAGTAAGTAGTTCAAAATTGCGGAACTTTAACAAGTATGGAATGGTAAGAATGGCTTCAAATAGAACAAACTTGGGCTAAAATCTCAAAGCGAGAAGTCAAAACATTCACTAAAAGACCGTTACAAAATGTAAAAGTTACTATGTCAAGGAGAACTATATATAACTATCTAGAAGGCTAAGCGCCATCTTTGACATGAAAATCAATGAATAAGCATCATGAAGGAACGATTCACAATAAAGCAGATGAAACTTAAACGAATTCTTTCTCATCTCTCTGAGCTTCACAAACGCGACTGATATACTAAAAAGCAAAACACAAATTGACAAACCTATACTCAAGTATAATTCCAAGTTCATTGCCAGTAAAATCTACTGGCAACTGTTAGCACTTCAAAGATACCACCTAATCCCATCTACTCATTCTTCCAGGCATGCAAAATTAGCGAAAATCCAAGACCCTGCAACTGAGCATCTCGGAACCTTTGAGACCAAGACCAATGCAGTGCGTGAGGGTCATAAAGACTTTGACTCCCCCACAACTTCTCATCCGAATCCCTCGTCTTGAACATGAAAACCGCGTTCCCATTCCCAAGCGACGTCCCAAACAGCCAATTATGCACATCCCAAAACACTTCCACCGGAACACCGTCCACCAAAAACGTATTATTACCCCTAAACTTCCAACGAAGACGTTTCACCTGCATTATCGGCTTACTATCCAACCTAATCGCAAGAAACGGCTCAGACGTGCCACTCGTATCGCACTCAATCACCAAATCATGACTAACATTGCAGAATTGCGCCTTTGTGCTAAACACTTTCTTCCCGAAAACATGTTCTCTCTTAGATACAAAAACCGAAGGGCAAGGAGCCGGAACAGCCCCCGTTTTCTTGTAACCCTCTTTCCTCATATCCCCAAGAAGCAAAACCATCTGCTTCTCAACCATAAGCCCAACATAGAAACCCTCTACCGGTTCAGGCCCGGATCCGAATTTCGCAGAAGATAGATCCCAATACACATCAATTCTACAGGAATCCACGTCCAAACTCTTAGAACCTTTCTTCTTAGAGAACAACCAAGAGTTAATATCCACTTTACACAAGCACTGATTTGTACTATCATCAATTCCAACACTAAAGCCTTGACCCATGAGATTCTTGCTCCAAGTAACAGTTACCCAGCAAGATTTGCCGTAAAATACACACTGATAGACACAAGTTACTACATTTTGAGCAGCTCTAGAAGTACTTGAAGATGAGAAATCAGCTACTTGAACCCCATTTTCACCAAAACAAGATGGAAAATCCTTCATATTTGCACCAAATCACAACAACAACAAAAAAGCTTCGATTTTTTTATATCTTTCTCCCCAATTTGTGAATTCTACATAGCAGAAAAGAAATGACTAAGAATATTACTATTACTAGCTACAGATTCCAAATAAGCATTAATTAACATTGAGCAGCTGAAACGTACCTCGAATTGATCGTGGCGAAACGAGCTAGTAAAGGAGGGAAGTTGATCTGGAATAAGAAGAGGAGTTGAGATGTGTTTTGGTGTTAAAAGCCATGGATTAATGAAGAAATGAATCCAATGTTTTTGAGAAAAGAAGAAAAGAGGGACCGTATTATTATTTGTTTGTTTATGTTTTTTGTTAAAAAATGGTATAAGTTTTACAGGCTAAAAGAAAACAACTTTGAAATATAATAAAAAAAGAAAGAGTGTAGAAGATGAAAAAGAGAGTAAGATAGAGAAGGAGACAAAAAGTGGACTACTCGGACTCGTTTCACTGTCATTACCCCAGGACCATAGACCAACTACGCTTTCTACACCCCAACACACACAATACATGCATTACATCAATGGCAAGACACAATATTAATTGCCCTTATTATTTTTTGTTTAATAGTAGTATAAATTCATAAATACAGCTAAGATAATTATGTCAGTTGATCAAGATTTGAGCTTAGATTGGGTAAAGGATATCTTGAGTTTGAATTTGTGATTTGTGGATGTATATATGAATCCAAATTGTGATTATGTAAAAAAGTATTTTCATACCGAAATAAACGCGTGTGGTTTAAACGGTGATCTAGTTGCTAAAATAAGCTAAAAGAAATGAAGAATGAGATGAGTACAGACGTATAAGAATGGTAATGTATTTTGCCAACAATTTGGTATAAGTCATGAGCCGGTGTGTTGAAAATGTGTGTTTCACATAATTCAAATATCCCGCCTTGCTATCTTGATTTGTTGTGGCCGGTTCACATACACCAACATATCAAGCACCGGATTATCCCGTCCTAAGGTCATTAGAATATGTTCTTCACGACTTTCTTCATTTGCAGCTTATTCTCTTTTCTTCACAACTTAAGTCCGAGCCAATTCTTCTATTTATCCTCTTCATTGATGTTGTTTTCTTCATTCTTCAATATGAGTCAAACATTAACAGCAGGTTTGACTCTCTTAGGAGCATTTTTTTAGGATGGGTGGTCAGTCAGGTGAATAGGAAAAATTTGAGAGGGAGAAAAAATTAATGTTTGGTATTATTTTGGAGAGTTTAGTAAGTAAGGAAAAGTAAAATGATGATGTGTAAAGAGTTTTTTTTTTTTTTTCGAAAGAGAAATGATGATGTGTAAAGAGTTAGAGAAGTAGAAAGATAGATAATGAGTATATAATGTATGTGGTAACAGAGGTCGAAAATTCAATGGGCTCAGGAAGGTGATCGAAATACCAGCTTTTTCCACCGCCAAGCGACGAAGAGAATGGTCCGAAATGAGATCCAGGGCTTAAAGAATCAGCAAGGGGACCTCGTTACCGATCTCTCAGCATTGGAATATATAGTCCCCAAGGTGTCAGCGGAGCTTAACCTGGAGCTTTGCCAGCCGTATACTACTGATGAGGTACGCTCTGCTCTTTTTCAAATGTATCCTCTAAAATCACCTGGGCCGGATGGTTTTCCTATTTTGTTTTTTCAAAAGTTTTGGTCTATAGTTGGGCATTCTGTTGCTACTTGTTGCCTGAATTTTTTAAACAATGGTGTTCTGGACTCCAAACTGAATTTTACTCACATTGTTCTTATTCCAAAATGTCAGAGTCCAGATTTAATTACCCAATTTAGACCTATCAGCCTTAGCAACGTTGTGTTTAAAGTAGCCTCAAAATGCATCACTAATAGACTGAAACCTCATATGAACTCCATAATTAGCGAGACCCAGTCAACTTTTATTCCTGGGAGACTGATAACGGATAATGTACTTGTTTCTTATGAATTAAACCATTATCTTAAGCGGAAAACCACAGGAAGGAAGGGTATATGGCTTTAAAACTAGACTTGAGTAAAGCGTACGATCGAGTAGAGTGGCCTTTTTTGGAAAATCTTTTGCAAAAGCTCGGTTTTCATGAACAGTTTATACGCACTATTATGCATTGCATTAGCTTTGTCTCCTATGCTTTGATCTTGAATGGAAGTGAGTCTAGCCCTTTTACGCCCTCTCGAGGCATTAGACAAGGCGATCCCCTATCTCCATATCTTTTTCTGTTCTGTACTGAAGCTCTGTGTTCCTTATTTGCTGAAGCCACTACAAGTGGTAGGATTACGAGTGTTAAACTGAATTCGCATGCTCCTGAAATTTCCCATTTACTTTTTGCTGATGATACCATGATTTTTTGTCACGCTTCTTCTGATGCTGCTGACTCAATTAGACAGCTTCTGCATGTTTATAGTTTGGGATCTGGCCAAGTTATTAATCTAGATAAGTCACATGTGGTCTTTAGTCGAAATGTCCATGCTGATGTAGTTAATAACATTCAAAATATTCTTAATGTCCAAGTGGTTGAGCGTCATGAAAAGTATCTTGGCCTTCCCACTACTATGGGAAGAAGTAAAAAAGAAATTTTTGGTTGGTTGAGAGAAAAAGTGTGGAAAAAGATTCAATCTTTTGAAGGAAAAAATCTTTCCAATGCGGGTAAAGAGATAATGATTAAGTCTGTTTTGCAAGCGATACTGTAACGCCCCAGATTTCAGAAGTTTAAAAGGGTTGAGAACGCTACTCATACCAACAAGGTGCACCTTTCTTTTCGGGAATCCATCTAGAAGAACTTCAAAGTTAAGCGTGCTTGCTCTGGAGCAATTCTAGGATGGGTGACCCACTGGGAAGTTCCGGGTGCGCGCACGAGTGAGGACAAAGTGCGCGGATTAGAACTCGTGTTGGTCTGTGGGGCCAGCATATCACCCCGGAGAGCGCCCATGAGTAACCTTGTCGGCCCGTTGGGCTGGGTCTCGGCCCGTTAGTGGGCCGGGTCGTTACAGATACCCACTTATGTTATGAGTTGCTTTAAGTTGCCTGATTGCCTTCTTAAAGATATTGAGTCTATGATTTCCAATTATTGGTGGAATAACGGGGATACTAATAGCCTACATTGGATGAAGTGGGATAAGTTATGTCAAAGTAAGAGGGATGGTTGGTTAGGTTTTAGGGACCTTCGTGCTTTTAATATGGCTCTGCTTGGTAAACAAATTTGGAGAATTTTTAATGGACCTCACACCCTTCTAAGTCGTGTCTATAAAGCCAAGTATTTTTCTAATACTGATATTTTTGACGCCACTCCTAATTCTAACGCATCCTATACTTGGAAAAGTATCTTATCCGCAAAGGATCTTGTCAAGGATGGGATGCGTTGGAGGGTTGGTAATGGTGAAAGCATAGATATTTGGCATGATAAATGGATTCCGGGTTGCTCTTCTTTTAAACCAAAAACCCCGGATCTCCATGGCGAAGGTCCTTTACCAGTGTCCTTTTTGATACATCCAGAATTCCATGAATGGGATTTATCTATTCTCACCTATCTTTTCTGGCAGGATGATGTTGAGGAAATCCTTAAGATTCCTCTAGCTCATGTTACTAATCCTGATACCCTTGTTTGGCATTATACGAAGTCTGGAGACTACTCTGTTAAGTCAGCATACAGGCTGGCCATGATGATCAAGCAAAGACAATTAGAGAGCATATCTGGTTCCTCCTCTATGACGTTGACAAAGGATTGGTCCTTCATTTGGAAAATTCGAGTCCCTCCAAAGGTCCGCCTTTTCCTATGGAGAACCTTGCATAACTGTCTAGCCGTCGCCGCGGAACTTGTGCGCAGACATTTGGGTACGGACGCCACTTGCGCAATTTGTGGGCATAATGCAGAAACCATCCTTCATGTCTTGCGTGACTGTCATTACGCCAGACAATTTTGGGCGCTGATGCACTTTCCTGTGAGTACTATCTATCTCTCCTTGAATGATGTATGGGACTGGTTCATGGCCGTTAAAATTAGATGTGGTTCTGTTGAGTTTGAGGTTTTTATGATCTCGTGTTGGAGCCTTTGGTACAATCGTAACAAGGTCCGGTTTGATGATGAGTGGAAGTGCGATCCATTGCTTACGATGCAATTTGTTCATGGCTTTACCAAGTTCCATCGGTCGAATGCTTATGAACCTGTGGGGCAGTCCTTTGACAGGCGGTACACCACCTTTGGGCCCTGGACTCCTCCTCCGCCGGGTAGTTTGAAGATTAATTTTGATGCTGCAGTGCCTTACTCTGGCTCGTTGGGAGGTATAGCTGCTGTATGTCGAGATTCTACAGGTTTTGTTCTAGCCTGGCAACGTAAGAAATTACAAGCGCGACACGATGTGGCAACAGCTGAACTCCTCGCAGCTAAATTGGGTCTAGAGTTAGCTGGCCATTTGGGATACAACAACGTGATCTTGGAAGGTGATGCTCTTCAGGTTATTATTGATATCCTACATTATGAACCTTCCCGGGCGCCTAACGAGAACTTGTTTGCTGCTGTTCATAACCTGTTGCTGTCTTTTGGGAGCTTCACAGTCACCCATATTAAGCGAGAGGCAAACAGTCTTGCTCATCGACTGTGTCACTCCTTCATATTGGATGCAGTGGGATATGGGTCGCTCCCTTTCGAGTTCGTTGAACCTGGACCGTAGACTGGAGATTCTTCTTTTGGTGCTTTCAGTTATTTTCTTTTTAGACTTGGTTTTGTTTCCCTTTTGTATTCAGACTTTTTTGCGTCTTTCCATTTGCTCCAGTCTAGTTGCTAGGTACTGTGATCCTGCTGCCATGTTTAAGTTACTCTTTGTGACTTTATTGAGCATTTTGACTCCTCTTTTGCTGGTTATATAATACCACAATTTCTTCTCAAAAAAAAAAAAAGTTATAGAGAGATAAATAATATAGTGAGATAAAAAAACAAAAAAGAAAATGCTAAAAGCCAAAAAACGTGAATAGTGTTGAGGGGTGGCTAAAAAATAGAGACAAAACTAATTTACGTTTTTAGAACGGAGCTCTCCAAAATGAAAAGAGAGCCAAACATTCTGTAATTGTTTGTTTGACAAAATGAACTGATAAATTGACTGAATTTTATAAGTATCTTCATAAATCAACTCTTCAAACCAATCACTTTATTAATATTTACCAAAGAAATTTGTTATAATTAATATGGTGAAACCAACTTATAAAGTTCATATATAAAATCATGCGAAAATCATGGGGTGTCACATTTCAGTGTGGAACAGTTAATTTAGAGGTAAAGATAGTCTCACTAAAATTTCATGGATAGTGTGGAAAAATGATGGAGCATTGTTAGCTTGATGTGTGTTACACAAGTTAATTGAAATTTCATGATTGGAAAATTCCACTTACTTCCATATGCTTTTGACTCGTGATTTGATCTTACTCATAATTTTACCTTTCAGTAAAGTAATCATAATTCCATAAATTGAGTAGTTAGAAATTACAACATTATATTCTTTCCTATACCACATTATCATGTCTTAAATGCTTTAAGGTTGTATAGCATTTTAAAACACATAAAATACACTTTACAAACATCGTACTTCATTTAAAACACCACTAGCCATTTACACGATTTTGTCACGATAATGCAATATACTATGATAAACAAGCTTTAATTAGTCATAACAGAGTAGCAGTTAGTACTACTATAATAAGTTACAAGCTTTAATTAGACTGGGTGTAAAAAGGGAAAGATGACAGATACATGAGGATTCAAGGTATGGACAGAGAAGATTATGGGCAAATTTTGAGCAATACTAGTGTAGATGTAGAATGAGAAAAACTCAAAAAAGTAGAGTGCAGAAAGGAATCCAAGCATGTAAAACAGTGATGATGAATATGAAGTGGTCTTTGGCATTTTATGTGGAGTGAACAATCTATTCTATTGAATTTGACTCTGCCTGCTTTAACTGACATTGCTCACATGTTTAATAAATCTATCCATGGCTGGATTATATATAAAGGCAGCATTGTTTGCAAATTTTTGTAGCTACACAACTGTTTTTGCAGATTCTCTGTTTGGTGAAACAGTGAATTTAGATTGCTGAACCTGAACCTGACTTCACGACTTCACGTTACATGTCAATTACTACAAGTCAAAAAACTTGAATATTTAAATTGCAACCTGGATGCATGATCACATTCAATATATTTTCAAATTAATTCCACTCACGACACATTAAAAACCGACTTTTTAATACTTAATTTAGAGAGGTGATTCCTCTCTCCAAACTAGAATTCACATTTGTAAATTGCAACTAATCTAAAATTATCTCATATAGTAAAATACATATCAAATTGTGGGTGGAGAAGAGAGTTAATATATATTAAGTACATACTGTATACTTTTTGGGCAAACAAAGAAATAATTCAGATGTACATTTGTTTGAATAATGTAGTAACACATGAAAGAGGTGTAGCATACATGATCGTGCAGGCAATGGCACATTGGCACTGCTAAAAAAGATGGGCAGAGTTGTCATTCAATGAAAACGGTATCGATGAGTTATGGCACGCAATCAAGCGCGCATGACACTATGACATGACCCATTTACTTGGTGGATCATTAATTATGATCAGTACTATCAAGTATCATCCAATCCAATTCAATTTGCCCAGAAAAATGTAAAATACAAAAGTCCCAAACAAATTTCATGGATCGGAATCATCACAAAGAAAGGGGTCCCTGTTTAACAAGCTACGGGGTGTGGCGCAGTTTTTAAAGTGAAATCTAACTAATTTACCTCTACTCTTTAATTACCACTTTACTAATATTATAACTCCAATCATGTATATACTACCTTATGACTCCGTTGGAGTTTAAACCGACCTTTACTGTGCTATTTCAGTACCCTTACCACTTGGTCACCCTACCTTCCGAGGCAGTTATTAGTGTTTTTGCTTATCTAAATTATGGTTTTTTTTTCCTATATGTGATGAAAATTGTTTTTGCGAAAATAGAATACCGAATTTGTTTGATTTTTGAAATATATATAAGCTATTCAAAGTTTTCTAATATATAATTTATTTCTAATATGGGATTAATCAATTATCATATTATTTTCTCCACTTCTAGTTTTGAAGTTATGGATCATTTGGATGAGTTCAAGTCGGATATGTAAATCTAAATATGAGGAGTAGATGGTTTTTTCAATCCCATGCATGGGTCTACACCTCTACGGGGACCCTCTCCTTAATGTAGTTGTGAAAATCACAGTAAATAGTGAGAGTTGATTTAAAAAGAAACCTCTTTAAAATCAAATATACAGGAGTAGATGAGGAAAATATATGGTTGATTTTTTTTTTTTAAATGTAAAATGGGAATATGTAAGTATATACAGTAATACTTTTGCTTCTTAAACCCTCAATTTTCTCAACAAATTTTATTATTCGTCACATATAAAATGAATCTCTAAGACAGTCTATCGCTCATGCAGTTGATAGATGTTAAAAACACACTGATGATGTATATTAAATCCTTTCTTCCCCATTTAATCATGTATATTCGGTTCCCATCCTTCAAAATATTAAATTAAGTAGCTTATGTTTACTTTGGTGCTGGAACTTGGGATTGCCATCACGTCCATGACTGAATAGTCTAGTTATTATGCAACTTTAGTTGTAGTATATGATATCAGATCTATAGATTTGGCCCTTTGATTGTTGGATTATTATATTAATGTGGGTAGATTTGGGCATAATTATATAACTTATTTAACTTATTTTGGTGTTTTATACTTGTAATATGAAATATATAAAAATATGTATAAGATCTAAACGTATTTTTTTTAACGTATTCATATTTTTATATTTAAGAAATTATCATTTTTTATATTCGTATCGTATTCGTATTCGTGTTTCTTAGGTTCTTGTGATGCTCCCCACACACGCGAAGGAAAATAAACATATTTTGTCGCCAAAGTTTGACCATTTATATATACGACATGCAGGGTAACAAACTAACAATTGTAATGTTATTTGAATTCTCTATATACATGGTGTAAAATGTAAAATGCCCCGTAATCCTAAAATTTACAAGTTTTAGATTTTTTTTTTTTAAAGTGGGAAAGTATAACTCTTGTTTAAGTTGTTTTTTTTTTTTTTTTTTAGCAAAAGACTTCCTTTCATTAAATCAACCAAACAGATTACAAGTATTCCTGATAATATTCAGGTAGGTCAGTGTCAAAATCACTTGCCTAGCTAGACTATGAGCTAAACTATTACCATCTCTTCAAACAGACGCAAACCGAACTGAAGCAAAACCTTGTGCGACCAAGCGAATATCCTGTATAACTGATCCGGCCACAAATAAAGGCAAGACAGACGCCTGCAACTGCTGCACCAAACCGACGCAATCACCCTCCAAAATGATCTGTGGAATCTCCAGTTCCTTTGCATCACCATGTTATTCATGTGATTGAATTAAGCCGTGCATAAAGAAACAAACAAACAAGTCCACGGGTCTTACAAGCAAGAAACCTTCTTTAAAAGAAACAAAGTATTTTTAAGTGTAATATAATGACAATCAGTAATCAGTGAGATCTGAAGGATAATTCTCCACGATGATTTGGCGAATAATAATGGCCTCTTTAATAAATAAATAAGTCATAATTTCATTAATTTGTCAGCTAGACATGGAACCTTTGTAAGCATGCTTAATTAATTACGTTGTTTTAAAATAAGCTAAATTATTTGATAAAATGCTACTTGTGGTCATCACTTATCTTATTATTACCATCCATATATTAGTATAAACCTATAATAACCATGATGAGAAGCTATACTAGATGTATGTTGGTTTAAAATACTGTAAATATAAATATAGACTACAATTTCTTATCGTCACTCTTCTTATATAATTATAATAATTGTGTCTGACTTGACAAATTTTCTGCATCCGCGCGCCACTGCTTATTTTATGTAATAATAAATTTGTTACGTGAATTTTATAAGTAAAACCGACTTAGGAGTTTATCAAAATGGATTACATACAATTAATCCACATTGCCACAATCTCAGTCCACCTCCACCATGCAACGATGCTTCCTGCTCAACTTTTTTTCCTTCTTAGTTCTTAATTTATAATTTATTTCTCCCCAATTATTGTCAAACAAGTGAAAGTGATGTCAGTGACTCAATATATGGTTAACAAGATATTTCAGTTGGATATCATATCCAAACCAGTGGCACTTGTGGTCCGATCAATATGTTTAACGTAGATATTTTTTGTTCTCCGAGTTTCTTTCATCTTCTTCATCAACATGTCTTCAATGTTGACCTCCTCTCCATGGCTACTGCCATGGCTGCTTCCCCCGGCACCATTCCCCTCTCAGTACGCTCTGCCGATAAGAATATCCACCAAGAACCTCCCAAATCGAGTTTCTCTCCAGGTACATTTGATTTTGCTATACTTATGGAGCTATTGTTTTTCATTTGGAAATGTTTAGTTATAGTTGACTGCGGCCAGAAATAAGTTTATTAAGTTTTTGTCGGTAGGAACAAAATGTTAAAATGTTGAAAAATATAAATGTAAAATATATACATGCTTTTTAAAAATTCAGGGAACTATGTTGTTATTATAGGGACTGATTTGGAAGTTTTTGAATGTTTAAGGACCACCTTTTGAGAATTTGAGTAGTTCTACGGACTAGTGATGAAAAAAAAAAAAAGGAATATATAAATGGAAATCAATACATCTCACCTTCATAATATCTCTCTTGACTTTCCCCCTCCGTAATATTTATGTCGCCCTTCGTTACAATTATAAATTTATATAATCTTACAAGCCAAAGTGTATTTTTCTACGTAATACTTGAACATCGACACTAGGAAACTACTTGTAACATAAGCAATTAAAAAATGACTATTCTTATGGACATCATTCACAAGCATATTAAATTGTTGTACACTCAAGTTAATGTACAACTGTAAAATAAGACTATAGTACAAGTTCAACAAGCATTTGAGAATATTGTTTTGAAGTCTAGATCGAAAATAAAGGGAAGACATAGTCTGAGGAATTTGCAAGTGCTCTTAAGTATTACTACCCTACAAGTCTATAGTTTTTGTGTTAACAATCGAGAACTTAGATTCGGTTTGATGTGGTATCAGATTGCAAAATTTAGAAAATGTTACAGGCTTCTCGTGTAAATATATCTGAACTCGGGCGTATAAAACGAAATCTGATGTTTTGTTGTCGTAAAATAAAAAAGGGCACACAATAATAGTCCGTCGTCAGTTCTCTCCCGCTAAACATTTCATTTCAGTGGTTGAGCAAATCAATCAGGTTAAAAGTTAAAACCCTACCCCAAATCCCTCACACCACTGTTAAACCCTAATAGACCGAACCAATCGAGCAAGTAACTGAAGCGAGCAGAATGAATTCCGTCGAAGAATCCGATGTTGGAATCCTCTGCTACGTTTCATCTCTTCCTGGCTTCACCGGAATCCTCAAGCACAGGTAATTACTCATTTTCCTCCGTTGCCTCTCTCGCAATGTACATGCAATTTATGTAATAGTACTATGATTATGAAGTATCAGTTTCTGATTAAAAGAGTATTTCAATGCATTGTACTAGATTGTATTCATTTCTCAGGTGAAGGTCTGATGATATGTCTCACTGAATAGCGCGTGTTTGATGAAATTCCATATAGTTCTTAGCAGCATTTTTTATTTATATGTGCAATTTTATTGCTTTAAAATTGGTTAAAGGTGTCAACAGACAAGCTTGAATTAGTCAGATATCCTCCCTGGGATAGCAGAAGTGTCATTTATTGTTTGAATTGATCCTTTTCGACTTTCGATCCATTGCAATTTGCGTATTCCTGTATATATTGTAGTAATGCTGGTATTTCCACCAAATGTTATGTTTGATAGACACCATTCAGTCAATGATCCTCAACCGTTGACACTCAATGTGAAAACGCCTCTGCCTTAAAGGTTTGAATCACCTTGTAAGAAGAGAAATAGGGGTAAATTCATGTTGGGTAAAGTACAGAGTACAAACATTTCAGTGAATAGTCATCAAATTCTAAAAAAATTAAAAGTTCGGTGAATACCTTTTCTTTTTTTTCACCTCTTAATCTGGATTTCGTGTAGTCAATAAGATTGATATGATTTCCTTTTTTTTTTTTCCCCTTCAAACAGTTTATGTTTTGTTTACTTTTTGGTGAGTGGTAAATCAGTAGTGGTCATTTTGGTTTACTTTAGCAGCCATAACTCAGAATTTCAAACATGTTCGAGAGCAAATGCTATCACTAATTCACTATATAGGTTAAATATCTCCATTCCCCAAACCTGTCCAGGTTTATTACTGTATCATAGCAACCTTCTCAGTTCTACCAGCCTTTCCACTTGAATCTCAAGCAAGTATCATCATGAAACATCTTACATGTATTATTCGATCTCTTTTCAGATATTCCGATTTTATCGTAAATGAAGTTGGTTTGGATGGAAACGTTGCTCATTTAACTTTACTGGAGGCTCCACCGGAGGTATGGAGTTCTTTACTGCATGTTGACCATGATTATATGGTGTATTTTGTTTCTAAGTGTAAACATATAATTATGATTTCTACACACATGATACAGTGGCTGATTTATCTTTTCATCTGAAAGGTCACGGTTGAGAAACAAATAAAGATAGCTGATTTGCTTGATAAAGACTATGCCCCCGAGATAGAATCTTTTAGAGATCTTGCTGGTGATTCTGACACGGAGAAGTTGAAAATTTTCATCACTCAAATTGGTTCAGTGATGGTTAATGACGATGACCAGTTCATTGTTCTCTCCCCTAGCTCTGACAAATCCCATCGGACGGTAGTCTAAACAAGCTTTTCTCAATTTATCACGTGTTGGCTTTTATTTTATGTATTTGGCTGCTCATAGGAGATGTGATTGATTTCAGGCAATTCATAACTTCTTCAAGGAGAGAATGAAATTTCTCGTTACTGACACAGTAGATGGACCAGATTCCTCTTCAAAGTGCATCCGCGTGCGATTGGATTCTGGAAGTCAAAAGGGCATGGGAAGGAACTCTAGAAAAAGGAAAGATCGAGGCGGTAAACCCTATGATTCTAGAGGCTCAGATAGTTGGCCAGAACAAACTGGCAAGTTTCTTAGGTGAGAACCCCTCTATTTTGTTTTCTTTGATCTTCTACGGTGAGTGGCAAACCATGTAATATGGTAGGTTGAGGAAATTGCCAAAATGCATAAGTCTCTTAGAGTGTACAATCAGGATTACCACCTGCCTGCTAGCAACCATGTACCCTTGGCTTAAGTGGATAGGGAGGTCAGAACAAACTGGCAAGTTTCTTCGGTGAGAACCCCTCTATTTTGTTTTCTTTGATCTTCTACGGTGAGTGGCGAACCATGTAATATGGTAGGTTGAGGAAATTGCCAAAATGCATAAGTCTCTTAGAGTGTACAATCAGGATTACCACCTGCCTGCTGGCAACCATGTACCCTTGGCTTAAGTGGATAGGGAGGTCAGTTGCAACTTGCAAGCAACAGTCCTACCACATGAATGCTGCTAGCAAGTAGCAACTTCAAATAAACCTTCATTCTTTTTGTTTCTAAACTTTTCAATAGAGAAGGAGGAAATAGTTTTTTCTTTTTTCTCTTTATTCTTTAAATTCCAAACACCCTCTCCATACCTGCTCCTATTCAATTTTTTATTGTAAACAGTAGATAGTTGTTAATAGTGAGCGCTTCGCGATGCCAAACACCTATGCCGCTACAGGATGCTCTGGAGCGGTACAGATGTATATAGCGAAAGAGGAAGTAGTTTTTGTTTCTGAACAGATGTATATGCCAAACACCTGTGCCGCTCCAGAATCGAATGAACCTTGATTCTTTTTGTTTCTGAACTTTTCAGTAGAGAAAGAGGAAATAGTTTTTCTTTTCTCTCTTTATTGTTTAAATTCCAAACGCCCTCTCCATACCTGCTCCTATTCAAATTTTTATTGTAAACAGTAGATAGTTGTTAATAGCGGGCGCTTCGGGATGCCAAACACCTGTGCCGTTCCAGGATGCTCTGGAGCGGTACAGATGTATATAGTGCCCTAGAGCAGCCGCGATGCAACGCTATCCGCATCAGTGCTCCCGGGCTATATGCATTCTGGCCTAATTGCGTATTTTTGGGACATTTTCGTCCACCAGTTAACTTTAGAAACTTCTTGCTTTCCTCCTAGAAGCCGCCAAATACTTCTCCTTTCTTTCTATGTTCGTCCTTTTTTCTCCTTATTCCTATCCCTGTTGGTACCCACCTCTCCGGCGGCGGCTCACCGGCACCTCTTTCCATGGATGTTTAGTGCATATTGAAAATGGCAAGTGATATTTGATGATTAAGATTTATCTGTTTAAGACTTTTCATGAACAATTTGGTTATTTGTTGCTTAGCATTTGCTAAATTTGCTTGGTTGCTTCAACATTTCTCACCATTTGTTATGTTATCACTTATATATATTACTACCATAACTTCAATCATTAGTAATTTTCTTGGATTTTGATTAATAATGCATATTTATGAATATTTTAACTACTACTATATAATTTGTATGAAAACCCTATAAAAATCTTCAAATAGCCCTGCCCCGCTATCCGCTATGGGGGGGGGGGGTCGGCCACTCCGCGCCACTATGCCAGGGTCAATAACTATTCAACATGCTTCATAGTGTATATAGTGAGGTAAAAAATAGTATACTCCTTTCAGCCATAAAAAACTCCCTACTTCTGTTTGGTACGCTTCGATTACGAGGAATGAATTTTTCATGGGAAGAATGAATAAATAATAGGTTAAGTATGAGAGAGAATGAATAAGGAAGGGATAATGTATGAGAAAGAATGAATAAAGTATGAGAGAAATGAGTAAAAAATGGATTAAAGTTAAAGTTAAATGGAAATGTGAAGTTTCTGTTGGGACACCCCTAAAAGAGAAGTGGGGAGTTTTAGCTGTGCGGAGGGAATATATGAAAATTCGGTTCCTATCACTGCCTAGAAGTAGACTGTGCTTTGGTTGATGTAAGGATTAGGGAAGTTTGGAAACTTCGGAGAGTTGCTAGGACTTGAGACTGCTTTAAGCATGAGCTTTTCTTTAATCTAACTTTTCAAAACAAATCCAGCATCGTGCCTCTGTCTTGTAATACACCTGAGCCTGTAACCATGATGTCTTTGATCTTTAAAGTTTACCACAGGCCTTGGTGTTTGGGTACCACACAGAAATTAGGAAAGAGAAGAAAAGTATGTTTCTCTGGTTCTTATATTTATCACTTCACCATCTCTGCATTGTTGTTCTGTATAGGTTTAATCTTTATAAGGAGAACAAGGATACACAGGAAGCCCTGGGGGTTATCGGAAAGATGCTTGGCATCCAGGTAACTCAAAAACCTCATAATTTCTTCTATGTGCTTCTGGTGGAAAACAAGGCGTTTGTTGATCTGGATAAGGCTATGTTTTCTGTAGTTGCCTTTGGTTGCTAGGTATTTGATAATTAAGGAATGTGGTGACCAATATCTTGTCACCACATAGGTCAATGTATGCTTCACGTTTTTGCTTTCATTATTTTCTACAGTAATAAGCATTACTTAGAGTTATTATCTGTTCCAATTTCTCTATTGACAGCCTAGATCTTTTGGATTTGCCGGCACAAAGGATAAGCGTGCTGTAACAACTCAAATGGTAATTTGCATATTCGCTCTTCTTTTCATGAAATTTTGTCATTTAGCTTAAACTTCTTTCTTCCAGACATGAACATATGGTAACTGACTAACTATAACTATTTGGCTGACTGTTTTAAATATGTAATTTCATGATTTTCTAGTCCGGGGATTCAAAAGATTGGAGTTTTGAAATCTTAATTTTTATTAAATGGGAAACTATTATTATTTATTTGTGAAATGTGTTTTGAAAATATCTGTTTGTGTAATTTCACGATTTTTCAGTACAGTGATTCGATAAATATTTGGAGTTTTGAAATCTTAATCTTAATTTATTTGTGAAATGAGATTACCTAAGTATTTCGGTTTTGAAATAAGTGTCCTAGTTTGACGGCATGCCACGCCTTACAAGTTACAATGTAATTTAGAACCTATGGCTGAAGAGCTCAAGCCTCAAGGTAAAACTTTACTAATCATTCCTAAAGCATTTGTAAAATGTTGGTAAAACACTGACGTTGGAGAACTAAAAGAACATAAAAAATTAGATAATTGTAGATTCTTGTGGTTCAGTTCAATTTGAAGTATACTGACTTTATTCAGTTTGTAAACAGGTCTGTAAATTATTTTTACAACTGAATTTCTTGCCATTTATATTTTCAAACTTTCAAGGAAAAAAGAATGTGTATATTGTACGAAAAAGATATAGTATTAGATATTTTATAATTTATATCATTTTAAATGAATATATAGTGTGTATGCACTCCTCATGAAACCAGTGACAACTCTCTTATCGGCAAATGGAAGAAATTTTACCTGATAAGTTTTTATATTGGTTTTTACTGGAACTCTCTGTTATGAAAGAGAAATAGATTTATTTTTAAAAACAATTACTGTTAAAAATTTATTTGGATTATTCAGTCAAACAATGCATTTTTTAACACTATTGTTTTCACACTTATTTTATGTATTGCCATTTGCCACACTAAATGGGAATTGCTGATATGGTGTTTTGTCTGGAGTCTCTGGACATATTTATCTATGGCTATTAAGCAATTACTGCTCTGATTTGTGTTGACATTGTACTATTGTAGGTTACTGTTTTTAAGAAGCGGGCTAGTAGATTAGCAGCACTTAATGAAAATTAATTGGTATCAAAGTTGGAAACTTCTGGTAAGCATGGAATTTTGGTTTGCCTCTAAATGCGTGTTCTGATATTTAAATGATCTTCTGAGTGGATTTTTTTCCTTTCCGCAGCTATGTTAATGAAGGGCTTGTTCTTGGTCAACTCCAAGGTAACCGGTTCACAATTACATTAAGGTATGATTAGGTTATGTATTATATGCGTTGCCCTATTTCACTGAGAGTACCTATGCACTAGAATATTCACAATCTAAATCAAAATTTCTTTTATTTCCAGAAATGTGACTGCTGAGACGGAAGAAACTATTAAAGCATCTGCTGCTGCCTTAGGCAAGAATGGTTTCATCAACTACTTTGGTTTACAGGTAGCTTTGTGAAACCTAATTTTTATCTGGAACCCCTTTGCATCGAAAAGTTTTGAGATATCTACTCGAGTTTATGTTATTTTGAACAGATTTGAGTTATATCTACCTGACTATGCATCATCTTAAAAAGATACTTCATCAATTAAATCTACTCGGGTTGCAGTCTCAAGTTCATGTTAATTTGAAGTAACAATTAAATCTATATGCAAAGCAGTCCCGGGCTCTAAAAGTTCGGCTTTATTGCAGTCTGATGTCCGTTCACCTGAAAAAGATCTCTGTTAGCGATGGTTGCTTTCAGGAGCTCTTGTTATTTAATCCGTATCATCGTATGATACTTCAACAAACTGGGTCTACAAGATATTCATAGACCTTATGGTTAGAAATCTGCTACATTTACTCAAACTACATTCTTGTACTCACATACATGTGTGGCATATTTTGAGCCATAAGGTCCGTGAATGTAGACCTAATCAATGCGAGAATTTCCAGTTCCCATTAATCTGGCCCGTTGCACTGCTAATTTGACTGGAGAAATGAACAAATTCAAAACTTCACAGAGAACTCCCAACTATTTCTGAATTCTGAACCATAAAGAAATACAGAACCCAACTTAACAGCAGAATCAAATGTGTTGGAGCAACTGAATCATGTGGTTGACAGTACATTTGGTGGTGTCTGTAGTTCATACACGTATATTTGACATCTATTTTTCCTTGTTATAAGTTTGATGTGTTCACTCGAGTTGTTGGCTTGTCTCCTCTTTGTTGTGTTATGCATATAATTTTTTACTGTACCTTCTTTGGTCATTTGGAAATTTTGATTCCACAGATTAAACAGAGTATCATAAATAATTTTAATAAAAAAGGTGATGTGCATCTTTAGGTCATTTGAACCTCACGTTGATTAAGTAGAGGTCTAAAAAATTAATTATGAAGAATTTGACAAAACATCTTAATTGACCAAGTTTACTCATTTTCTTGGACATCGCTATAATGCTTGATGATCAACTCCCCCGGATAAAAGAAAGCATTATGCATTGCACTGGCATATGCTTATTTCTATCTCTTACCAATGCTAGATGTTCGTACTAAATACCTCTTTCCCTTAGTTGTTTTAACTATTAATTTTGGGGCATTGTTTTCAGCGGTTTGGAAGCAGTTCTGTACCTACTCATCGCATTGGCGCTGCATTGTTGCGTGGAGAATGGCAATCTGCCTGTAGCATGATTCTTGATCCTCGAGAAGGAGATATCCTTTCTATTTACTTTAAAGTGATACATTAGCTGTTAAATAAATTGAAACAAGAAGGTGATATGTGTTGAATGACATGGTTGACATGCTAAGCTTTGTGTTCTTTAACTGCCATTCTTTCAATACAAAAGGATGCTACAAGAAGTATAAGGGAATACTATAAGGAGAGTGGTGACATTGAGGGAACTCTAAGACAGTTGCCGCGATATCTGGTTGCAGAGCGTGCCATTGTAAGTTTTAAATTGCATCAATAAAACCATGTTCTTAGAGCTGTTGTTAGGAAGATTTAAGTCCAGCCTATATACTGATGGTCTCGAAAAGTTGTTGGTGTTTTGGTTTGTGTGAACAAGAGGCAGGGAAGTAAAATTGAATAGTATCTCTCCTGTTTTTCATTTCCATCTTCTTGGCCTGTATTCACTCTACTTGAAATCCTTTAGTGGGCTTTGATGTTCTCGTTACTCATTGGTAACAGAAACTATCAAGGTACCAGTTTTGGCATCTTTTAGATTTGATCATTTACTTTTGAGTTGCTTAAATTAATGCTGTCAATTTATCTCAGGATTAAGTTTTTATGGTCCAATACTTTCATACTTAGCTTACTTTGATAGAATGATATCTTGGCTTACACAGTATCTGGACCCCCCTAGGTGCTATCTTTAAGGGACATGTAAAATTATACGTTACTTATTTTCTCCTTATGACATCTTTCCTTCCGGCTACAGGAAATCTGGATCATTTCCGTAATATCGTTTTCCCCAATAAACTTTATGAGTGCATCACATTTTTTCATAGATAATACTTCTTCGGTAGTTACCAATAAAGCCTTGTCAGTTGGGGGATAGCATGAGAAGATAAATCACAAATTTTGACTGGCAAAGTGATAGATAGAAAGAGAGAAACAGCACATTTAGATTTTGGATTGGCATTATTGTATTGTCAATTTATAGCATCTGTTATCTTTATTGCTCTAATTTTGGATCAACCATCAATTTTTTATTTTGCTTTCTAATTATAGTTTTGCAGATGATTTGTGTTTTCTATCTTCTCTATATGTTATTTGTCATCACAAGCTTATAGTTCTTTGAATAACCAGCTGCAGTCTTTCCAGAGATGTCCAGGAAATTACTTACAAGCCTTGTTAGCTGTACCTAGGACACTGAGAATGATGTGAGTACTTATTTCAACTTTCATGTCTGTACTTGATCAATTGTCGACTTGTGTCTTTTACTTGTCATGGTGAAAGTTTTATGTGGTAGTTTGTATTAAACTACAGTTAAGATCTTTTTATGCTTACTGACCTGTTTCTAGAAAACATGACTTTGCCAGCATTGCCTTGCATGATTGAGCACAATCCTTCGAGTAGCTATTACTTTATTAACAGCTGTTTGTCATTTACATGGGTGAATGTGGTGCCTTTTGTCTTTTGGTTTGTTTGCTGTTTTTTGACTGTCAATTTGCTAAATTTCATTTGTTTGTAGAGATGTTTGCTTGTCCCTTGTCCTCGCGATGACCAGTAACCAGCTCCACGTCTCCTGGAGACTTAAATCCCCCCTTCCAACTGATACATAACTTCTCAACTTACCCTTTTCTTTGTTCTTGGTCCTCTCAAATCGGCAGGAAATTTCTTACTTAATTCTCCAAAATATGTAGGCTAATGATGGAACATCATGTTCAGTTCAGCATTTGCTTGTCCCTTTTTTTTTTTTTTTTTTTTTTTTCCTTCTGATCTCATAATTCACTTTCATAGGACATGCTGTTGACTTTTGGTTGTCAGGTATGTACATAGCTATCAGAGCTACTTGTGGAACCATGCTGCAAGTGTAAGAGTGCAAAAATATGGTACCTTTCTTTCTTGTTCTTCCTCTGTTTTGACCAAGTTGAAAATAATCTTGGCGCTAAAAGTATATTGTGTTTCTTACTGGGATCATTTGACTATTTTGACAAAGTAATTATTGAACAATTGTTTTTGTTTATTACTAAAAAAATTCTGAACTCTTTAAAACACGAGAAAATTTTGGGCAAGTTGCATCCATGTCAATTTGGTGCCCCATTTTAGAAGAAAAGAAACACCCTCGTTTTTCCTTCAAAATAGTCAATTTCGAGTTTTCCTTGCAAATGGTCAATTTTATTAGTTTGCCTTTTCAGAAAAATCAACATTGAAGGTCAGCTTTACTAAATGTTGAACCTGATTCTCTGATAGTCTCTTAAATGATTTGGATCCATTACGTCCATATATCTGAGGAATTCTTACTGCCTGCAGTAGAGCTCTTTATCCCCTTAGATTCTAACAAATTTTTTCAGAAAGTTAAAATTTGTCAGTGCATGATGTTACATGGCTTCAAAGAAAATTATGTATGAGTTCAATTTATTGTTGAAGCAGAACATTCTCTAGTTAGAAATGATTCTGTTGCAGTTTTGTACTGTGACATTGATGAAAGCCAAGAAGTTTTTTTTGTTAAATCGGTGATAATTTGTTTTTGCAACAGGTGATAGGTGGGTGTCTAGAGTCTTAAAATTTTGTGCATCTTCTTTTCTTTAAAATTCTCAGATAAAACTCGCAGTCGAAGAAAATTAAGTTGAAGAATAATATAACTGAATAACTGGTTGAATTGGGCCTTCAGTTTCTACTCAAAACTTAACTCCATGGACCTATGCTACACAATTCTGTTGCAGGAATTCAGCAGGTTGCGTTGGGTGACTTGGTGTTTTGCAAAGATCAAGACGTTGCCGAAGAAGCAGGATCCATCCATGTGGAGTCTGAGGATGGCACTTACAACGACACTAGTATTGTGTGTAATGTAGATGATGTACCTGTCACTGATCTTTCTGAAGTAAGAAGTAAACAAGTGAAGGTAATGTTCTGCAAATCTTATCATCTGTTTTATATTGGGTAAATCATTGCTCCTTAAAGGTAGGTTGAGCTTTATTAACAGTAGCTGGAAAGGAAAATAAAATAGGTTTTATAGAAGATTTTTATTCAAAAAACCTTCATGACTAAGCGATTCCTCAACTCTTGTTCAACACCCGGAAGTAGCATATGAAGAAAAGCAATGTGCCACTTTATATATAACTACTTTTCAGAGAGAGGAAGCTGTAGGAAAATGGTTGAAGAGTGTTCATCTCTTTAGATCCCTTTTTTTAAATTATGCTCAAGCCTTTTTTTCCTCCTCATTTTCACCCATAATTTAGGTTAATAGGATTTGTGATTTTTGTTTTCTTAAAAGGATCACCGGGCTTCTCTCAACTTAATCCCTGTAGAAATTTGCCACATTAAATAGTGACCCTCATGTAGTATTTCGTGGTTGGCGCGTGGAAAACAGTACTTTCTATCTGGATTTGTTAGAATCTTTAAGCTCTATTCTTAAGAAACAAAAAAGCCTGCATTCCAAGTAATAGTTATCACGATAATGTTCATGCACTTTTCAGCTGAATAACTGATCAGAAATAACTTGCTAAGGTGAGTTTTAACCTCATATAGGCAAAAAGTCATGTTTGAAAGCCTCAAATTAATTGCTAATGCTGAGTGAGAAGTTTCTTTATCATTTGTTTTTCATACAAACCTTGTTAGGTATACCTAGGTCCTAGGAGAGTAAGACACTGAAAATGATGTGGTGCATTTTGGATGTTTGTCTTCATCTTCACTACTAGTAAATGCTATTTTTAAATACTGGCTATGCTGGTACAGGTAATAAACGAAGAGGATATCAGCGCTGGGGAATACTCAGCCAATGATGTTGTCCTTCCTTTGCCAGGGTAAACTATTAGCAGGATCTTGCGCATTTCAATCACCAATTTTCTTCTGAACCTTACCCTCTCAACTCAAAAACAACATGGTGACTCATAAAACATTGGAGATCATCTATTGTCTATTGATGCAGATGTGCGTCCAATTAATCAATTCGATCTGGTATGAAATGCTGTAATTTGTTTAACTTGGCAGGTCAAGGATAACTTATCCATTGAATGACATTGGTGAAGTCTATCAGAACTTAGCAAAGCAGGTGAGGTCTTACCATCATTTATCGTTCTGCGTGCTTCTTACAAGGCTCAGTTTAGTTGCATGGTAATGTGATAGAAATTGCTACTAGATAAATGGCTGAATGTGGTTTGTGTGTGTAATTGAATGTTGTTATCCAATGATTAGTCAAGTGAAGCTCACAAGTCTCAGCCTAAGCATCCAGTACTTTTTCAGTTTTCATCTTTTACAATCTCTTGGATAGATGGTCTATCAAATATTCATGATCCGGTTTGCAACCCGCCTAATAAAAATGAAACGAACACCATGCCACCAGCAATTATCTCTTGCTCAGTTCTGTCATGGTGGATGAGCTCATCCATGGTGAAAATTTCATGGTTAATAGGATTTCTTCTCTCCTCATGTCTTCTCCATCCTCTCACACAGATCTTATTCCTTGATTTACTTCGTGTAGTTAATGGTAATGCTCCATTTCTGTCTTCTGTGTATGTTCGATATCAACTTTTTCAACACCTGAAACCATTCCCGACTTTTCCTTGTCCCTGGAGGCATTGTAACTTATTCGGTGATATGTCAGTTTAGCGGATGAACCTGATTCATGTGCATAAGTGCTTCTATCTAGAAATAACAACAAAACATTTGAAAATTTTGTATGCATCACTAGTTTCGTGATATAACCACAAAGCACAATGACCTCCTCTCTACATGATCACTCTCTCACGTATGCATGCTGACGCTTGCTTCTGATAATTTCTTTTTCACAGGATGGCATTAGCTTAACAGATAGTACGCATAATTCCAAGTGAGTTGCAGCAATTACCCTTAAAAGTTCTCAATTTCTTTCAATGGTTATTCTTGAACGTGCTATGCTGTATCGTGGACTATATGATTGCTAAAATTTATTCCCAGCCTGGGAGAGGACATAGGAAGGGACTAGAAATCAATCGTAATTTGTAATTGCACTGCATCTAGCTACTCGTTTTTTATGTTGTTCTTTGTCCATCTCTAAATCTTCTGCGAGCATTTTTTCATCAAGTTTTCTACTTGGCAGGGATTTCTCATTTACCAATTTGACTGGAGCATATAGGCGGGTATTCCAAACACCAAAGGACTTTGAGTGGTATGTTAGACTCTTTAATTTCTTCAATGGTTCCTTTATTGGAAGTTGATCATCTTCTATCATACGATTCTTTTAATTTTTTATTTTTTTTTTTGCTGTAGGGAATTGATTAAATACACTGATGCCAATATACCACTGGCAGACACAGATTGGGAAATTATCACCAAATCAAGAGGTACTTCTTTGGATAAAAACTCAGACGACAAAGAACAAGGCAAACTTGAACCTTATTGTGAGCAGAAAGAAGACATGGTTGATAACGAGATTGACCCATCAATAGGTACTACGGAAGCTGAATGTGAGAAGGTTGTCGATGCAAAAATAAAGGAGCCTCAAGATGTCTCTAATAACGAAAAAATCCAGATTGCTCTCAAGATGAGCTTCACACTACCATCTTCTTGCTATGCAACTATGGCCATAAGAGAACTTCTGAAGACATCAACCTCCGTATGCATCAATTTCCAACTCTTATCATTATTATTGTTGTTACTTTTGTTCTTGGTATTGCTTGTGTAAGACGGTCTGACGGTTAGACAAAGGCAAATTAGGGAATGCACATAACACTCGGGAGGTTGATGGCGTGTTTCTTCCTTGTATTTAAGCTTCAAGTGCAAAGTTGGTGAATATGTCTAACACTCGGGTTGCTGATAATAGAGATAGTAATATTTAAGGATCGGCTAACCGTTAGACCGCCTACCACAAGTTTTTTAGTTGCTGTTTATTAATTTTTCTTTTTGCATGGGTATTGGGTAGGTTGCTTTCCACAAGTCATTAAGCTAAGGAGAATGGCCAGTGAACTTCGATCTTTCCCTAGCAGAGAGGTTTCAGAAATCTGAAATGTTGGGGCAGGTAAGATGATTTTATCATGGTTGGGTCACTGTCAATCATGAAAATATCGAATTGTTTACTCTGAAGTTATTGTATAAATGGTGTGTTAAACTGTTCATGCAAGAGTTTGAATTCATGTACGTATTTCCCAGCAGCATAGGTATCTCCAATGTGGTGGGCATCTGCTTCATCAAGGCCTTTTAAGCAGGAAACCCGAATGATTTTACGTTAGGCTAACTTCTAGGCATGTACTATCATATTATCACTAGATCGTTTAGATTATTATTAGACTTTGTAATAGTTTCTCAAATTGTGTCAAGGATGTTCTTTTTGGGGTGAACACAGTTCCAGAAAGTAATTTTGTTGGCTCGGCCGTATATTGCTTGATTGCCTCGCGATGATTGTTCTCGCCAAACTATTTCCCAATAATTATTCATCCTTCATCTTTTTATTGTAACTTATGAGAGTAGTATTAGTTTTAGGAGTCCTAAAATCTCAATTTATGATATGATTAGGTTGAAATCGAGAACTCGTGTAAAAAAACAACTTAAAAAACTTATATTTATGGGACCCTACAAAAATGAAATCCTAAACATGATTATTCCTAAACAAAACTTTCGTATACTTTCTACGAATGGGCACGCATTTATGATTTAACCTTGTCTTCTCTATTTTTTCCGTATTCATGTGGCACCACAAATATTTTCCATATATCCTTTTTTGTTAGTGTAACAAATATGATACCTCTAATTATAATTATCATGTGTAGATTTGATATTATAAAAAATTGTAAGGGACTAGTTGGAAGCCATATTTAGAAAAATATTAAAGGGGTTCCTACAAAAAGTGATATGAGAGATAAATTAAGGAGAGACGAAACATACTATTTTTTGGCCTTTGGACTTAAATTTCACGGGTCAAATTTACCCAAACAGGGTTAGATTTGACCCCAACAATATAAAACATTTAAAACGGAGTAGATCTTATGTTTCTAAATACTAATACTTATAGAGTTATCCATGTTATGTAGAATTTTAATTAAAAGTCTTGTTTCAAATACGGAGTAGATATTATGTTTCAAATAAAATAGTGCATATTTCGTAAAAAAATATAATCATGTTGAACTAGTAAAAGTGTAAAACATATACTTTGTATTAAATGCACCACCATAGAGGCCTAAGTCCATTCAAATACTTTCCCCGTTCAAAAATAAGTAAAACAATTTGTTTTGTTTACTTTTATTATAAGTGAATGTGAACGGATTGCATTTTGTTCTAAAAAAAAATGTGAACGGATTGCTAAACGATTTGATTCCAACTTTTGGAAGATTGAATTTGGTACCACATACTATATAGTAAATATTTTGCCTCGAGGTCAAGTGGGGATATTACTATATAACTCAAAAAAAAACCTTTGTCCTTCACTTATTTCCACTGCACAAACTCAACAACGTTTATTCAATTGTTGAAATGTTGTTGATCGAACTGTTATCTCAACATTGTACTTAACTTTATTTTGCAGGTATTAAAAGTCGGATTTTTACTTTTTCAAAGTTTTCCAATTTCAGATGGTTCTTCACAAAAATCATCTTGAATTCTCAATCGAACTTAGTCGTAACTAATAACCTTAATTCACACGTATTGTTACGTGCAATTGCAGATGATTCTAACGTGCAATTATTTTATATAGAAAAAACAAAAATTCACACTTTATTTAACGTTTTCAAAATTCAAACAATATATACACGTCCTTAATTTATTCTACACCCGCCAACCGCCCTTCATACTTACATCAAATCCATCACGGGTTTTAAGAAAACTATTTACTGGCCAGGGTCAATTTTAATGTCGTAGAACCCTAACCAAAATACTCAAACTGGGTCCAACACTCCAACACACTGCTAGAACTAGTACTAGTCTAGTACTATAATATCCTAATTCTATCAAATGTTTTGAAAATTTAGCTTAATTTGCCCGCCACCATTAAAACCCTAATTCTGTAAAAACCCCTCTCTGCAAAATTTCCCCTCCATTTGCCCACGGAGTCAAATCGGACAGCTTTCCGGTTCCAGTCCCCTATTACTCAATCGTACACCTAACAAGTCAAAAAAGCCCTAAGGATTCTCTTCATCCTTGGGCAGAACGAACAGGAGGAGGTTTCGCCGTGTAATTTAGCTGAGTTTCGCCGTTTCGGGGATGGTTTATCGGGAAAACGATGTGGTGATGCGTGACGTCACCAATGCGGGGCTTGTCGTCAGCGACCGCATTGGCCGGGAGATTTCGGGCCAGCTCGATCTCGAGGAAACCCTTGAAGCTTCTAGATATACGAGTCATCCCTATGCCACCCACCCTCGTGAGGTACTGCTTTAGCTTGTGTTTCTGTAATCTGTTACTGATGAGAATTTTTCTGTTCATATATTTATATTTAGTTTTAGGGTTGGATTGCTGGTTTGGTGAAGATAGATGGTTGAAACTGTGAGGATAAGAATGTATTTAGTAGCTGAGTGGTGTCAAATTTCGGGTGTGATGGTTGTTGATTCTCAGGCGCGGCACAATGATTTTACAAGCAAAAACTTGTGTTTGATGATTGATCAGATAGACAGACATCTAGTGTTGAACTTATCTTCCAAATTTGCACCTGTCTAACCGTAATATAGACTAATACAAGTTATTTGTTGAACATATAAAGCAAACAATAATTCTTGTTTGCCTTAGTTTTGAGTTTTGATTGCATCAAGATACGAATGTAGTCGTTATAATAGAATCTTTGGGGTTTGTTATGGAAGAATGTTATATACTAGTATAATGTTAATAATATTAAGTAAAAATCCGTGTCAAATTATGATGTATCACGAGCCACATGTATCGAAAATTATTGTTTGTTTAAAGTACCACTATACATTTTACGGCACATTAAATCATAGTTCCAATAGCTATTTATTTATACGTCGTCTTGAAAAGACAGTCTTTTTTATGTTAAAAAGATGTATCCTATTATACAATTGTCCAAACGTGATGTTTTTAGGTCTACCCATCATTTTTTAGTTTCAAACATCGTGTTATCTAGTATGTCCGATTCAGCCTTTGGACTTCAAAAATTCGCTCATAGTTTCCTCACTATGTGACCTGGCCCTGTTAATTCGGTATTCTTGGTTCTCGATAATTAATATTTTTAAGAAGAAACTGGTGGTTTGTGACTTTGTTGTTAGATAACAGAAAGAAATAAGTTTGTTAATATTTTGATTTAGCTCTATCGTGATATTAACTTAAATCTATTTCTGCCAAAGCTTCGCAATTACTAGTTGGTCACAACATTTTTTTTTTCCATTTACGTGCCATCGTAATCTTTCTATCAGAGCTTGCTTCATTTAACAAGAATTTATGCGTTGGTTTTAAATTGCAGTGGCCTCCTTTTGTTGAAGTTGTGGATACTTGGGAGTTGCCGCCGGTGCTGATTGAAAGATACAATGCTGCTGGTGGTGAGGGAACAGCATTGTGTGGAATATTTCCGGAAATACGACGAGCCTGGGCATCCGTGGATAACTCCTTATTTCTTTGGAGGTTTGATAAATGGTAAGAGCAGGGAAGTGTTGAATATATTTTTATTTTAAGCAATTGCTAATTCTGATGGCCTGATGGGAGATACAGATATATTTGTGAGGCTGAGTTTCAAAGCATGTTTATATGTCCAATTTTTGGCATATCCCAGGGAGGCTGAGTTCCCAGTCATCATGTTTTATTTTTCGTTTGTGGCACATGTCTATGCAGCTTCTCTGTGTATGTTTGTAGGTTATTATCTTTAAAATGTCTCTGAGATCAACTTTGCCTGCAAAATAGCAGTAGCATGCCATAATAGCTGTTTGTAAATGATATGGATAATCAGTGACTATTGGAACTTAAAAAAAGGCAAACTTGTCATGCGAAAACACCAGCAAGCCTTTTATCTTCCCGACTGCCCTTCACTTCCAACTCCTGAAACAATAAAAAGCTCCTAAGCCTTTTAGTCCGATAAAATTGGATATGCCTTGTGAACCAAGGATGAATGATGCTAAATCTTGATCACCCATCATGAATCTTCTCCACATGCTTCTGGCATTCAACAAAATCTGCGGTGTCTCACAATTGCCACAGATTTTTGGTGAAACAGTGACCAATTATGGGTGACTAGTTATATCAGTTTGATCATGAGCTATGTGTAGTCGTGAGTCTAATTTATCAGTGGATCTGGTGCCCAGCAATGGTGAAAGAATGTAAAGAATTTCTTTCAAGGTTCATATGGCTGCTCAAGGCTTGTAGGTGTCGAAGTATTAAAGAACAGGTGCACCCTTCTTAATAATGCTAGCATATTATGCATGAGCAACCATGCAAGAAAATGAAAAGGCTGATCTGGATCCCAAGATATACTGATTTGTCTTACACTGCTCCAAGGTGATGAACCTGATAGCAATCTTATACGTAGAACTAAAGATGTAAAACACAAATAACAGGCGTAAGTAGAAGTTCCATTTACTTCTATTAAGGATATAAACGTTTTGCTTTTGTACTGCTTAAAGGTGTTATAGAGCATGGTGAAGATTGTGCCAACAATGCCCTGGGTTTGTTTGTTATCTGCAGGCATTAGGCATTCATTTCAGCCTACTCTCTCTGTTTATAATAATTATCAGCGTTATGTTTAATACTTATATCTCACTGGTTTTTGCTTCAGCGATGGTCAATGCCCTGAATATAGTGGGGAGGAGCAAGCTATTTGTGCTGTTGGTCTTGCTAAAGCCAAGCTTGGAGTTTTTGTCGAAGCCATTCAGTATGTGTTAGTTTTGGCGACTCCCATCGAGGTTATTAGAATCCCTTGCCTATTTTTGATTTCCAGCAATGTTACGTGGTTATCGCTTCTATATTTTATTCCGTCGAATGTTATGCTGTATTACTGTCAGTTCTGTGGAAAGATGATTTGAATGCTGCTCTTGTTGCAGTTCTTAATCATTATAATCCTCTATATATATATATATACTATATATATTGGTGGTATTGCTCTATTGTATTGTTTTAGTTTCCTTTCCTTTAACTTACAACATACAATCTTTCAATCAGCTGATCTTAGTTGGAGTATGTTGTTCCGGAAAGGGTGATGGAACTGATCCATATGCAGATGTTTCACTTCAACCATTGCCTGAATATACGATTCCATCTGATGGAGTGACCATGACTTGCATTACTTGCACAAACTGGGGAGGTATACTTATGGCTGGACGCGATGGACATATTTACGAAATTCTATACACTACTGGTACAGGCTGGCAAAAGCGTTGCCGTAAAGTATGCCTAACTGCTGGTTTAGGAAGTGTCATTTCTAGGTAATTTTTCCACTGAAATACTTGACATAAAGTTTGTAATGTCATGGCTACATACTATTCTATTTTTATCCATTTGACTGGTTTAAAACTCTAGATCTAACTATCGATGTATGAGAGTTGTATGTCATATTAACTAACACTTTGAAGTGTATCTCTCTTACTTTTTTTCTCAGGTGGGTCGTGCCTAACCTATTTAAATTTGGAGCTGTTGACCCCATCGTTGAAATGGTCTATGATTCTGAGAGACATGTTTTGTATGCACGTACGGAGGATATGAAGATTCAAGTATTCTCTTTTGGGCCGTCTGGTCCATTCAAGAAGGTGGCTGAGGAAAGAAATTTGATTAGCCAAAGGGATCCACAACAAAGTGGTAGACAACAAGCAGGGTCGAGGAACTCTTCACGATCAACAAAAGCTTCTATAGTTTCCATATCACCTGTATCTACTTTAGAATCAAAGTGGTTGCATCTCGTTGCTGTTTTATCTGATGGGCGGAGGATGTATCTTTCTACTGCTCCATCTGGTGGAAACAATGGTGCTGTTGGAGGTTTGGGCGGGCTTGGTGCCAATAACCAGAGACCAAATTGCTTAAAAGTAGTGACCACTAGGCCTTCCCCACCAATAGGGGTAGGCACTGGACTTGCCTTTGGAGCTTTAGCTGGAAGATCTCAGAACGATGATCTATCTCTGAAAATTGAATCAGCACATTATTCTGCTGGAACTCTTGTCCTCTCTGATTCATCTCCTTCTGCTGTTTCATCCCTTCTGATTGTGACTAAGGATCCGACTTCTCAATCTTCTTCCTCTGGTAGCTTAGGAGCAGGTTTGAGGGGTTCTCGTGCTCTTAGAGAATTGGTGTCATCAATACCTGTGGAAGGGAGAATGCTTTTTGTTGCAGATGTCTTACCTATGCCAGAGACTGCATCCATAGTGCAGTCGTTATATTCAGAATTGGGTTACTGTGGTATCCAGCACTGGTGGGACTCTTGTGAAAAGACTTCGCTTAAGATTTGGGCTAGAGGTGATCTTTGTACCCAACACATATTACCAAGACGGAAAATAGTAATCTTCAGTACCATGGGCATGATGGAACTAGTTTTCAACAGACCAATTGACATTTTAAGGAGGTTGTTAGAATCCAATGCACCAAGATCACTGCTAGATGATTTCTTCAGTCGTTTTGGTTCTGGAGAGGCTGCTGCAATGTGCTTAATGCTTGCTGCTAGGATAGTATACGCTGAAACACTCATAAGTAACAGTGTTGCTGAGAAAGCAGCTGAAGCTTTTGAGGACCCTAGAATTGTCGGAGTACCACAACTAGAAGGAAGTGGTGCATTATCAAACACTAGAACTGCAGCTGGAGGATTCAGCATGGGTCAGGTTGTTCAAGAGGCTGAGCCTGTATTTTCAGGTGCTCACGAAGGTCTCTGCCTATGTTCATCAAGATTACTTTTACCATTGTGGGAGCTTCCTGTTTTTGCTGCCAAAGGTGGTCCAATTTCTGCCGATGCTATGTCTGAAGATGTTATAGTAACATGCAGACTCGATGTTGGGGCAATGCACATTCTTGAGAATAAAATTCGTTCTCTTGAGAGTTTCTTAAGATCTAGGAGAAGTCAAAGGCGGGGACTCTATGGTTGTGTTGCTGGTCTAGGAGACATCACTGGTTCAATTTTGATTGGAGCTGGATCTGATCTGGTTTCTGGTGATAGAAATATGGTGCGCAATTTATTTGGTACCTACTCCCGTGGTGCTGACGCTGGTGATGGTGGATTGTCAAATAAAAGACAAAGGCTACCATATAGTCCTGCAGAACTTGCTGCCATGGAGGTATTTCTAACTTATAAAATTATTTCAGGTGTCTGTGAGCATGAATTGCATAGTTGATAAATTTGATTATGTTCCAGGTGAGAGCCATGGAATGCCTCAGGCAGTTGCTGCTTAGATGTGGTGAAGCACTGTTTTTATTACAGTTGCTTTCTCAACATATTGTGGCACGCTTAATTCAAAGCTTTGATGCCAACACTATACAATCTGTGACTCAGTTGACGTTCCACCAATTGGTTTGTTCGGACGAAGGAGACCGAATTGCAACTAGGCTTATATCTGCTTTGATGGAGGTAATTAGAATGAAAATTAAAACTTCTAGTTGTTTGCATAATCTATGCTACCAGTTTTGTGTCACTCTATATACTTATCTGAACATTTTAGTCAGGGTGGTCATATGATTAACTTTTCAGTTAACTTGTACTCCCTCTCATTTTTTATACTTGACGTTTTACAAAATTTTGCATTTGCTTTTTACTTGTCGTTTTTCAACTTTGGCACAACAATCCATGTTATTTATTATTTTCTTTCTAGGGACTATACAATTAGTTTATCATATTGGACTCTCATTGGACATTAATCATACTTTAGTCATTTTTAATGTCATTAATCATTTGTTATTGCTGCAATTATGAGTAACAGAATTTCCTTAAAAGAAATTGGAGGGAGTAGAATAAAGTCGAATGTTTTGTTCGTGATAGTATTATTATTGTTTTGTTAACCATATATTGCCTTTTCTTGTATCCTTTTGTGCAGTATTACACTGGCCCAGATGGCAGGGGAACTGTAGACGACATCAGCAATAAACTACGTGATGGTTGTCCAAGCTATTATAAAGAGAGTGACCATAAATTCTACTTGGCTGTTGAATGTCTTGAGCGAGCTGCTGGCACTTCTGATTCAGTAGAGAAGGAATATCTTGCAAGAGAGGCCTTCAATAACTTGAGTAGAATCCCAGAGTCTGCTGATTTACACACGGTCTGCAAACGCTTTGAAGATTTGAGGTTTGTTGTCAGATTTCATTTGATCTTTGGGTGACGAAGTCATCATGCTGTTTCTGGCATAACATACCAACGTAATTGCAGATTCTATGAAGCTGTAGTTCGGTTACCGTTGCAAAAGGCACAGGCTGTTGATCCTGCAGGTGATGCTTTCAATGATCAACTAGAGACAGGCATGCGGGAGCATGCTCTTGCTCGACGTATGCAATGTTATGAGATCATCACAAATGCTTTACGTTGCCTAAAAGGTGAACCTGCACGAAAAGAATTTGGGTCTCCTATAAGGCCTGTTGCCCAATCTGCCCTTGATCAAGTATCACGCAAAAAGTACATGTCACAAATTATACAACTGGGTGTTCAATCATCGGATAAAATTTTCCATGAGTATCTGTACCGTACATTAATTGACTTGGGACTGGAAGATGAACTATTGGAATATGGGGGACCAGATTTGGTGCCGTTTTTGCAAAATACTGGACGTGACTCTAAGCATGAGGTTGGTTTCTCTTTTATGGCTGTGTAGTTATTTACTAAATACTTATGTTACTTGATTGGTGTGTACTGAACAATGTTTCTCGGCATATGAGGTCATCTCTATGTTGGATTTTTTATTGTTTTATTTTAATAGTTGAAAGTTTGGCCGAGCGTGCATACGATGCTCTATGATGCTCTTTTGTTGATCAATATTGTCTGTGCTTATTTTGTAGGTTAGGAATGTTACTTTAGGTGCACTCTCAACTTCTCCAGTGAGTGATCTGAGACCACCAGTACCATCTAATCAGATGAAGTACTTAGAGCTTCTTGCACGGTATTATGTCTTAAAGCGCCAGCATGTTCTTGCTGCTCAAATATTAGTGCGGCTAGCAGAACGACGTTCTACCGAAGCAGGCGATGGGCCAACACTTGAACAAAGGTATTTGCTCTTAATGACAAATCCTCCTATATTTTACGAGTTTAGTATGTTAACATTAATACTACCAAGTATGAGAAATTAATGCTTGAATTACTCTTTTGTGTGATGTAAATAGTGAAAGATAGATAATAGCTCTGGCTTCAATATTGTTGTTGATGAAGATTAGACATTATCCCATTTAAACGAACTGGTGGTTTTATATTTTTGTATTTTCCTCCCTATTTCACCCAACATTTAGTCACGCTTCATTGCTTTGAATCCAGGCGTCAATACTTGAGTAGTGCTGTTCTGCAGGCAAAGAGTGCCAGTGAGAATGATAATCTTGCTGCACGGGGTGCTATCGACAGTGGTCTGCTTGATTTACTTGAGGGGAAGCTTACTGTTCTTCAATTCCAGATTAAGATCAAAGAGGAATTGGAGGCTCTGGCTTCCAGGCGTGCAGATGGACCTTTGCCTGATCCCGGTCACTCCAGTGATGCTAACTTTGAGTTTGACATACAGGAAAAGGCAAAGGAATTATCAGTGGATTTAAAGACCATCACCCAGTTGTACAATGAGTATGCGGTTCCATTTGAACTCTGGGAGGTTTGTGACTTTTGTCTGAACACCTTTAGTATCTAGCTAAATTACCTTTATCTTGTTATGACTGTCATTAGAACTGCTAGACGTTATGTAGCTGACTTGAACAGGATTGTCGACCAACTATAACTTGTATCCTGTGACGGGTTGCATGATATAATGTACCTTCTGGTAAAGTTGCCATTATAAAAATGTAACACTTGTGATCTAGTAGTATCGTACCATGCAAATATCTGAGTTAACATTATTCTCTTTCCAGCCTAGCTCCCAATGACAATCTTTTTGTTGTTTATATTCCCGTACTTCAAAATGGCCTATTTAACTTCATTATTTCTTTCTTTTTCAGATATGTCTAGAAATGCTATATTTCGCTAGCTACTCTGGTGATGCCGATAGCAGTATTGTGAGAGAGACCTGGGCTAGACTCATCAATCAAGCTCTCACAAGGGGTGGCATTGCTGATGCTTGTGCTGTTCTGAAGAGGGTTGGTTCCCATGTTTATCCTGGCGATGGAGCCGCTTTACCATTAGATACACTATGCCTCCATCTTGAGAAGGCTGCACAGGTTAACATTTACTGTTGTTTGTTTAACTTGCTATATTTCCTTGGCTAATTTTTGCAGTTCTGATTTAACATTGATTCGTAATTCTTTTCCTTAATAATCTTTTCAGGAGCGCATATTGTCTGGGGTTGAACCAGTTGGGGATGAAGATATTGCAAGGGCTCTTTTAGCTGCTTGCAAGGGTTCTGTAGAACCTGTGCTAAATACTTATGATCAATTATTATCCAATGGAGCAATTTTGCCATCTCCGACTTTAAGATTACGTCTTCTCCGGTCAGTGCTAACACTGATTCGTGAGTGGGCAATGTCTGACCTTGGACAAAGAATGGGAACAAGTGTTACAGGGGCATCTTTGATTCTCGGTGGGCCATTTTCATTTGGGCATACAACAGTTGTAAATCAAGGTGTCCGTGATAAGATAACTAGTGCAGCAAATAGGTAAGCTATTTTTCTTGCTACGCGTATTTTATGAAAAAATTGATTAGCTTACGATTGTGAAGTATATCAAGGGGTATAAGAGTTCTGTGCATATAACGCAAGTTGAGATTTCATTTCATTCAGATTATATGCAATGCAGTTGTCATATTCTGTTCATGTCCGGTTTTGGTGGAAAAATAGTATGCATGTGGTTCAAAGATATGAATCATTAATTTTGTTTTCTGACACTGTATTATGACATTTGACATGCTCTAAAAATAAAACTTAGTCAATTTTGTAATTGTTAATGACAAAATAGTTTATTGAATGGTGAAACCATAAATGGTAGCTGAGCTTCTGCGTTTGCAATGCCCCCTCTGAGCTTGAACTATTTTGGCAAACCGCAAATCCATGTTGAAGTTTTGCATTTTGGTTAAAGTATACCCCTGCCCCTTTTGCTGTTAAATTTTACCTGTTTAACTTGTTTAATTATGTTTCAAAACCATTTATGTAATATATTAATACGCCTTTTAGAGGATACAAACGTAAATCTAAAATCTTCAGGGATCTCAAATTCCCCAGAATTATATACATAATAAACACCGTCCAATAATTCTTATCCTATTTCTGGGAAAGAGTAGTGTGATCATCTTGTATGTAAGTGGTCTTCTCTTGCATTTAATATTTTATAGTAGAACAGTGGGAATGTCTACCATTATGCTTTCTTCTTTCCTACTCATAATGCTATACCGATAAATCGATAACTAATTTAACTTTACATATCTCAGGTACATGACTGAGGTGCGAAGGTTGCCCCTTCCACAGAATCAAACAGAGGGTGTCTATCAGGGATTTCGAGAACTTGAAGAGTCACTCTTGAGTCCTGTTCCTTTTGAAAGGTTTTGACTTTCCCTCCTACAGCTTTGTTGTGTAATAGCATGCAGCTCAACATCATTGCAGTTTGATAATCTAGGCCCATGTTCTCTGGTTTTCATTGTTGTATGAATAAATTTACTTCCCCTTGTTTTCAGGTTTTAGTCACCCATTACAAGATCAGTAATTAGTAATTAGCAGTAGACTAGAATAGCAGACATTGTAAAAGAAAACACAAGGATATGAGAGTTTTTTTATTTGACAATTTTAAAATCCTGAAGTGTTTTATGAATTGATCAGTTGTTTTATACATGAAATCCTATGTTGGTTATAGCAATGCATTGATGATACCATTATACCAAGGTAGTTAGCATCTGGTGCAGTTTGACAGAAGGTTATGCGCGTTGTAATTTGTTTTTCCATGGTGAGTACCGTGGATCTGCCGAGCGTGGTAATCTGTTTTCCATGGGGTGTTATGTATGCGGTAGGGTAATTTTGTTGTGTCAAATTCTAGTTTATCACTGTGATACCTGGCGTTTATGTTGTCTGCAAGCTGGCATATGGCATGCCTCAAGACGTAACGGCCTAATATAAGATTAGATTGTTAGTTATAACTTCTAACTTGTATGGTCTATAAATATGTTAATTTATTTGATTTGTTCTCTTTTACTAGCATGTTAGTTGCGGAAAACCATCTGGGTCTTGAATCCTCAATGGTCTACGCCTGTGGACCTGTTGTCATGTTCTCCTGAAGATTCAAACAATTTATGATCTGGCATTATCGCGTTAAACTATATATTATTTCCCTGCTTTTTGTACTTATACTATCATAATTTATGGTACATGTCTCTAATCAAACATTGCCAATACCATTTTTTCAAAAAAAAAAAAACATTGCCAATACCAAGTTGCCAACCAAGAAAGCAATTAGTATCGCACTTGGTTTGTTTGTTTGGTGCCAAACGATTAACATAGTGCAGTACCATTCACGTGTGACATTCATTCCATTGGTTGCTTATTAGGAGTACTAATATGCGGGCGGGGTCCACTTTTTTTCTCTAGTCACTGTTCTTACCTGACCAATATGTAGGGTAGTTTCCTAAACCAACGACAGCTACTCACGCGATACTGTGGTGCTATAGTAACATTCATTTGGAAGTAACAATATTGTTTCAACTATCTAACGGCTCTTCGATAATATGGTTCGGTAGATATACTAAAAAAAGCTACGGACAAAATTTTATCGACAGCATCGTGGATTTATTTAAAATATGGTATAGTTGTTTTTAATAAATAAAAAATATGATGGTATATCAATGAATAAAACACCGTTAATTTTCCTTTTTTGAGATGATATCTTGATTGATACGGCCTATAAAAAAAATTAAACTATTACACATATTAGCTTTCTATTCTCAAGTCGTCTTCGTACCAACCTGAGAACAAGTTTTCACTAGATCGCTGCCATGTGGCACTTGGTTTAATCTGGTCCTTTCTTTTTGGTTCAAAGTTATTTCACAGGTAAATTTCAGTACGATCTATTAAAATTATATTTTTTAATTAAAAAAATCACCTAAAATATAAATTGACAACAATGCCATTTATATATAATATTTTTATTTTGAAAAAATTTATTTTTTTTCAAAATTAAAATTTTACTATATAATTATGATTTTAAAAATCATATTAATCAATTAACCTTCTAATTAATCATCAATGGTTAATTCAATTCAATTAAATATAAACATTCGATAGACAGACATCTAATTAAGAATGCGAAAAACTCTAATTGGTTTTCTCCAATTTTCATCTTCATCGGAGAAGAAGACCGTCAACTTCACCGTCCTTCACTTCATCTTTGTACTTATGAGTTACTGACTTCCATCTTCATTGAATCATTAAATTGTGCACATATGTATGATTAAATTAATAGATCTCTCTACGAGTAATAATATTAGTCGTACGTGTTACACAACAATCAACAACAAGATGAGATGATAAAGAATCAACTTTAAAGCTATCTATTACTACTATACTATTTTTCGTTTTCTTTGTTAATTAATTATTCTGTTAAGAATCAACATTATCATCTGTTTGTGCGTCGCGTCCAAGAGTGAAGCAGCTGAATTCGATCAGTGAGAATTAGGGGAAGAAGGGTTTAAAGTTTAATTGAATTTAGGGAAGAACAACTTTATCGATACATAGGAATTATTGGATGTATTTGATTTTGATTTTAATTAAATATAATGATTATGATTTGATTAAAAGAATTTTAATTACCGTATATTGAATTTTTAAAAGTGTTTGTATCATAAAGATATAATAAAAAAAATATAAAATTGTAAATTTAATTAAAAGCTATGGGTATAAATGTACTTTCAAGATTTATTATTAAAAACAAATTATTTATAATTAAAATAATAACTTCGTACCAATTGCACGTGGTAGCGATCTAGTGCAGACCTGTTCTCAGGTCGGTACGAAGCCGACCTGAGAATAGAAAGGCCAAACTAACTTTTTTATTACTTTAATGTTCCTTATAAATTGCACGTTAATCCTGACGGGTAAAGTAGCAGCAGATGATTTTCATCAATATCAAACTACATTTGCTAACAATATAAGTACTTCATATATACCATTACAATTACAATTGATACACTTTGACTTTTTATTTTCCACAGTCTTTAATTTTGACAATCAATTAGTTTTAAATTATAATTGTAAGATATTTAATAAAATCATGTTATGATAATTTATACCCTAAATTTAATACTCCATTTTTTACCCCAAAACAAATAATAATACTCCATTTGTGCAATTTCAAACTTCATAAGATTAACTTTGTTATTAACCTTGAGTGCAAATTAATCCTAATTTACATAATAAAAAATATAATAAAATTATATTATAAAAGAAAATTAAAAATATTTTTCAAATATAATTTTATTATTCATTATATCATTTGCAATTTAGAAGTAATTTTCGATCAAAGTTTGAAAAGAAAGTCTGCTCAAGAAGCTTAAAAATGAATGGAAGGGGTACAAGTTTGTGAGACTCATTGTCAAAAACAGAGATAGCGGGTGGTGAGAGTAGGTTGCCATAAAATTTTAATTTTTGGCACCGCAATTTTTTTTTTCATTAATAATGTATTTAATTAGTCAACTTAATTACCGATAATAATTGAATTATAACATACACCGCCAGAGTCATCTTTAATTTTTGAGGCCCCTATGCCAAAAAGTAAAGTTCTTATATGTAACATAGGAGGAGAAAAAAATGATATAGTCCACTACAAATTCCGTGTAAATTTCTAATTTAATATTTGTACTATTTTCTTATTCAAAATCCATACAAATTTCTAATTCGATATTCGTATTGTGTTCAACTATTTTTAGTTTACGATACAAACCTAAGTCACGAAAATTATATGCCCTATGCGGATGAACATATCGCATGGGTTTAGAACCGGTCTTGTACATTGCCACCCTCATTTTCAAATCTTGGCTTCGCCCTTGTCACCATTTCATTTCTTCTTCATCCCGTTTCTTTCCATTTTTTTTGCTTGAAGAAAAAAAAATAGAAAATATGAGTTCTTGTTCGTCTATAATCACACAATTTTTACAATTTTAACCATTTGGAGAACTTGAAAGAAGTTGATGGTGTGTGTCAAAATAGAGAACTTTGAAAGCCCGGAGGGTGAAGATGATCACAAACAAGTGTGAAGAACTTGAGAAGGTGGAAAATTTGATGATGGACGAAAATGAGAGTGTTGCTGAGGAATTAAGGGTTGATAGAAAGAGTTTGGAAGAAATTAGGGTTAAGCCTCCAGTGGTGTATGCACACCATAAAGATGAAATGAAAAATGTTGATGACTCCATCGATGAGAGATCATATGATTCAAAAGACGAATCCTGTTCAGAATCTGTCATACGTGGAATGCTTGAAGGATTGCGTAAAAAACACATGAAAACATGGATGGCTGTGGTTGACTTATTGGTCGACTTCCAGAAGGATGTACACATTTGTATGAATTTTTTTTTTTTTTTTTTACGAAGTAGTTCTTTTTATTACACACAGAATTTGTAGAATGCTTGTGAAAGAGACCGAGGGTTAGCTACTGTCGTATGAATGTTGTTTGTGTGCTCCACATGCAGAGTATTTCAGAATATTCATGGTCCAAATGACAACATATTTTCTCACTTTACCGCACTGGGATAAGTTACTCTCTGGTTTAGATAAGGTGGCTAAATTGATCCTTTAATCGTAATAATATAGTCAATTATGTTTGTGAATGTTGTTTGGTTATGATTTTAGCAATTGTCCGATCATCATGATCTCTGATTGATATTGGAATATAACTTTTTTTTATCTTTCCGGTGACTATTATTAGTAGGAATGTAAAAGATTATTCCTGTATGTATATTTCTGAAAATATTCCTTTTTGTCACCCTAACAATTTTCATTAATGAAATATTACTTAATTATTTTCTATAAAACATGTATGATAACATACATAGTCAGAACCGTCTTTAATTTTGTGATGCCCTAGACTTTAAGGTGTGAGTAAAAATGATACAATCAACTTCAAATATGAATTATGTACAAATTTCTAATTCAAAATTCGTACTATTTTCTTATTTGAAAGTCGTGCAAATTTCTAATTCAATATTTGTATTGTATTCAAATATTCGTCCATTTACGATATAAAATCCGACGTCTCAAAAATTATAATTTCTATGCGGGTGAATATATCGCATTGGCTAAAGTCGACTCTATACATTGTCACTCCATTTTCCAATTCTGACTCCATCCCCGGCTCATTAATGTCTACCGGGCCCAAAATAAGGTCGTACTCACTGATGGGGTATGGATTAAAAGTCAAAACTCAACCGAATGAAAATAACGACCGATAATGTATTCAAATACTAGAAAAAGAAAGCAAATACGACACAAACTCTAATACTAAAATTTAACTTGCTATAAAAGAAAAAAAAAAAAAACTAAAATACTAAAACTAAAACTGGTCCTTCGAATTTCAATTTAATTGCTTTCATTGTTAATCCATACCACATCACTCACGAAACAAACAAAGGCAGGCAGCATAAATATTGCTAATTATCTACCTAAAACTACCAGCACGGCAGCACCCTTCCGAAGATCTTGATCAACCATAAACTGCCCCGCCCTTTGTTAATTTGAAGAAAAAGCAATTTGAACACCACTACTAGTTGTTGCATCATCTATGTATCGTGAATGTTTATGCATCATCTATGTATCGTGAATATAGAATGCATTAGTTTCTTTTTCTTTTTCTTTTTAAAAAAAAATGTTTTGTGCTAGTAGATGGAATACCTACTCATCGGTTATGGATATATAACTGGAAACAAACCCTGTTATTACTGGTGAAAGGCTGCGTATATCCGGTCCCCTTATTATGGGAGACTGACAATGAATGCACTTGCACAAGGAATGATGATGATGATAAGAACTAGGAGAATGGAGTAAATTCTAACTTGCATATAACTCTAAAGCACGACAATACAACTCAACATTTGATTACAATGTACTCCGAGGCTAGATTGAAATAATCTTAGAACTACTAGTAACCAACGCAAAAGCCATCGCGTTTAGAACGAACTCCGGTTGGTCTCGAATAAAATTACATAGACTACAGCCAACAATAACACAGTACATGCATCAACAACAGTACTAACCAAAACGATTATCATAAGCTCTCATCAAAATGCAGCAGCTGCTTCTAGTAATTAAAACTAGAGTAGTGTTTCCTTCCTGCAGAGGCTTATTGCTCATTACTGGGTGCAATAATTGTTCCTTCATTGTACAACCTGCTCAGTTCATGAAAGTAAGGGCATGTTCTTGAGTCAGCAGACCTCTTCTTGTTGCTGTCTTTGGTCTTTCTGTAGTACTTGTTTATGTTCTCCCATTTCTCCTTGCACCTCTTTGCACTTCTCATGTATCCCAATTCAATCATCCCTTGTGAGATTCTTTCCCAGAGTGGTCCCTTATTCCCTGCTTCATCGCCGCTGCTGCTAGTCGCAGTGCTACTGAACTTGCACCTCAGGTTTATCAGAGCCAACACTTGGTCTCTTGGCCATCTCATGCCCAGGTCTCCCACCTTCTTCTCATCATAATCCGATGATACAAGTGAGGTTGTATTCGAGGATGAGTTTGCTTTTGACGTGCCCAAATTGGGATACAGGGATGATGGATGATCATTTGGTGGGGTTTTAGTAGCTGACTCTTGATTTCCTGGCATTGTATCCAAACTCGTGGTTTGTGCTGCGTGGGGCTGCTCCTGCAACTTCCTGATCGGCTCGAGTTTGGATCTTGAAGGAGGGTTACGAGCGGGTGGCGTTCTATCATAGGGCAAAGTGCTTCCTGTGGGGGCGTCTGGTGGTTTTTCAAGATTTTCAATCAGGCTTGCAAATTCATGATCCTTAGATGCATATTTCTTCAGAAACTCAATAATTATAGCTTGCCTCTCACCAGCAACAGCTTGCTCTTGAGTCCACTTCTCAATCTCCATTTTAGTCCTATCCATTTCTTCATTCTTCCAAGCTTCTTCTCTAGCAATGATCTCCTCATCCCTCTTCACTATGTCCTCAATCATTTTATTATGCAACTCCTCCTGCTGAGCCATCATCTTGTCCACAATAGACACACAATACCCTTTCAACATCTCAAACTTCTCCTTCCTCTTTCTCTTCTTATTCAACTTCTCCGGCTTCGTAACCACTTCTTCACTCATTTCCTCACACGGAACAGCCACATTCTCCGAATTCTCTTCCATATTCATCTCTTCTGGCTCTCCTTCTTTCTGTTTCTCGATTTCCTGATCAGTTTCGACCTTCTCAGGCGAAACCCTAGCTTCTTCTTGATTCCCACCAGGAAAAATCTCATCTAGCTCACTCAAAATCCTGTAATTCTTCCCATAACTAACATTCCCACTCTCCTCCTCATACTTCTCCTTACACTCCTCAGCAGTCCTCTTAGAACCCAGCTCCCCAAGTATCCTGCAACATCATTGTACTACTAAATTAGCTCTACATTGCAAACCCAGCATAAACTATAAACAGACAGACAATTACCATTTCACTTGCATCTCCAAGAAGCTAGCTAAAATATTCAACCACAAGAGCAAGTAATTGAAATCATTGAAGAGTAACAAACAAGTCCCACAAAAAAGTAGTACTAGTAAGTAGTAACCCTTGTCAAGAAAGGCCTAAAAAGTAAACAACTTTAACCCCAAAGTGGCCTCATTAGAGATAAAAGCAGCACCAGCAGCATAAACAAAAGCTTTTGAAAAAAGCACTTATAATAGTTATCCTACTAAAGTGAAAAGAAAGAACAGTACCTTGAAACGTGTTCCCAAGAAAAATCAGGATACCAATTCTCTATACTGGATCTGACTTTAAGCAGCAGAAAAACTTCATCAGTAGACCAAGAATCCAATGATTTATCCTTTTCATCAACCAACTCCTGCTGCTGCTGCTTGTTGTTATCTTCAACAGTGTTGTTGTTGTTGTTGCTGGTGGTGGTAATCTTGGTGGTGGTGGGGGTGTTGAGAGAGTGAGATTGTTGTTGTTGTGGTGGGGGGTGTAATTGGTGAAGTTCGTCTGGTGGTGGAGATGAACGGTAAGGATCAAATCCAGAGGAGAAAGAAGGGTTTCCATGGAGAGGGAAAGGGGGAAGAGGGATAGGGAGTGAAGTTCTTGAAGCTATAAATTGGTGAAACTGATCACCACCATTAAACATGGTTGCAAAACCAAAACCAAGCAAGCAACCAAGCTCTATTTTCTTTGTTTCCTCTTTTCCAATAGTGTGGTTATTTTCTGCTACCTTTTGGTTTTGCTCTGTAAATAATTTGGCAAAAGGGTGTAAACAGCTTATTCTTACTCCTAGTCTATACTCTCTAGTACACTACACAAAACAGAAACAGTGTACTGCAGTATAATAATAATAATAATAGGCCAATAACAATAAAACTTCGTTTTAGAAGATGTTTTCATTTTCTTGATTTTAAAACAGTATTGAAGCGGACAAAAAGTGAGTACCCAACTAAAATAAAATGATATTTAATCATTTCATTAACAACTTTCTAAATTTCCATTTTAGACGTTCATTTATAAATTTTATGATTCAAATATGAAAAAAAATTCGACTCACTTACCAATTTTTATTATTTATCTATCTTGTTTTATAATCAATTTATCACTCTCTCATACTTTATCACTCATTTACAATTAAATACTCATACAAATTAATTCTTTAATATTATTTTTTCAATTTGATAATTTTTACTATTTGATAAGATACAAAACAAATGGAGTAAGTAACAAAATACTAAAAATACTAGGTCATTAGTAATACTAGGAAAAAAGTAAAATAAAATCCGTATTAGTAGTATTTATCTTTCTTAGGAATACAAAATGCATATTAGGAGTGGTATTATCTTTCTTCCTTTGCTGCTGCGGCTGCTTTCTCTGTCATACTCATCAAGGAGAGTGTCTTGTATGACAGGTGACTAGTGAAAGAGGAAAACAAGGCAAGGGGCACCTAACGCATTCATCCATCTATCCTTTGTACTAACCTTGCCCCACATATTTATATCCGGTTCAACCTCCACCCGACAATTTATCGGATCTAAATTCAGTTGATGTGGATTGAACCTTGAGCCGGGGAGATTATCGGATCAATTTCGAGTGTTTGAAACACATAACTTTTATTAAATAACATTGAGAACCCACAATCGCTAACTTTTGAATGACACTGGGTAAATCTCACCGCTAACACAATAAATTGTATATCATATATGAATGAGATATTTTTATACTTATACCCGTTAATGTAGGAGTTAGATTGCACTCCTAAGAAATGATGTGGATTCTTGGGGAAGTGGGAAACTCCTTCGATGCAGTTCTTAGCTTAATTAAAAATTAATTACGCATCCTCCGTCGAATGTAATCAATGTAGGGACCGTTTCAGTTATGACTTACGAGACCAACTAGAATGAGATTCATATGTATCAAGAGTTGGGACTTGTGAGATAAGTCTATTTACCGTTTTACCCATAGTAATGGACGTACTTTGGTAACATTACCACTAGAATGTTAGTTTGACTAATGGTAATTTAGTGGTGATAACCGAAAATAAGAGATTAGTGATGTGGTGGTATTGAGTAGTAGTGTTGGATTTGACCAAAATTATGGTGTTTGGTAGATAGAAAAGCAAATGGTACTAGATTTGTTGTTTGGTAAATCTAATGGTACTAGATTTGGATTTGGTATGGTATTGAAAAACACTGCAATGGCATTATGTGAAAAAGGTGTAGAGTTTGATTAACTTTTGTTACTTTTAGGGGCAGAATAGTATTTTCACATAAACTAAAATTATACCAAACCATACCATTTAACAATACCATACCCCACCTAGCATTGTTCAAAGGTAATGGTACGGTAATGAAGCCACAAAAGTCCAAAAAAATCTGGGCAGCACCACTTGATTGTTGGTAACGCGAAATTTGAACCAAACATCACCAAAGTGGTGATATTTACCTAGAAGACCGTGAAATACCACACCACGCCACATACCAAACAATGTAGACTTATTAGAAAATCTAATAGGGTACTAAAAATACCAAAAGTTATGTAGACTTGTATATATATTTATACTTTACATTAGTAGAAGTAGTATATAGGTATGTAACTAATTTACTTTGACATGGCACTGTGAGGCTGATTTTTTTTTTTTTTTACGGTCAGTCTATGCTACTCTACTCCTATTCCTATACTATTCCTTAACCATCTTATAACTTCAAATATCCTAAATCACCTTATGCCTTTACTGGGGTTCGAACCTCCGGCCTCTCCTTGCTACTTCAGCACATCAACCACTCTGACCACTTTTATAACTCCGCAGTGTCAGGCTGATTTATGGACTTAAGTCCGACACTCCGACTCGACCTTGGATCGGGCACCAAAAGCCTATTATTATTTTATTTTAGTTTTGAACTTATTTTATGAGGTCAAACTCTAATACGACCTATGCATTGAGAGAATATTTTCGCAATTTTTATGCGAAATACATGTTTATGTACACCCCGCGTATTTGTATATTTGATAAAAAGAAATGAATGTGGTGTGGTATGTGAAGTCAAGGACAGCAGAATATAAACATGCATAGGTGAACACACGTGGGGCGTGCAACAAATCATAGTAATGAGTAAACGGACACTGCCATTTCGAATCCTATGTCGATATAAAAATAGCACAAATAAGTACTTCTAATTTATTTTGAAGAAAGTAGAAATTAATTCCTCAATTTTTTTATAAGAGCATTTTTTATGGGTTGGAGTTTAATTAAAAGAATTTTAACGTAAAATATCTAAAAAATTCTCTTCTAAATAATGTCTTCAATTGGTTTGCTACTTATTTGGGATTTTAAGTGGGTCGCTATAACCACATTACTCCATATTATTTGAGTTTTTAATGTGGCTTTCATAATTGAGCCTTAAACAAGATAATTAGTAGCCCATGGCAGTAGATCAAAAATGATTCTATTGGATGTATTTTTATACTTAATTGAAACCTTAAATCTTAGTTAAAATGAAAAAAAAAAAAAAAGAAAAAAAAAAAAAAGGAATGCTATAAAGTTTCTTCTTAGTCAACCATATTCACACATCGGTGCTAAATTATATGGATGCAACTTTGTTATAAAATAGATATATAATTAGAGTTAATAAGTTAATACTCCTTCCATTTTTATTTTTTTTGTTTTTTAAATCAAAATGCATGACATAAATAAAATTACTTAAGAGTTACATATAATATTCCTAATATTTATAGTAAAAGTTTTATTATCCTAATCTATTACATTTTAATTCAATGTTGTCAACAGTCCCACACGAAACAAAATCATTTATCATCATTTTTATTCAAAAGTCTTTTTTTCTTAAACAACTAAAATTTTGTTTCTTTATTAATTAAAATAAATAGCATAAGTGATGCTGGAAAACAATTACCAAGACAAGTTTGATCAACACCTCTACCAGACTTAGCCTAGACACCAAAAAATTAGATGGTTTGATTCCTTTGTAATTGTGTCAGCTATTTGTTTGAATTATACAAATTGGATTTTCACTTATTCCATTTTTTCATTCTTTTGATCGCTTCCCTCAATAATACTACCTCCGTTCCCTCTAAAATATCAAATTTGTTATTATCAGAATAATTATAAAAAAATAATTAAAATAGAAATTTTTTGATTTTTTTTGTATAAATGGTGATATTATGTGCATACTCACTTAAAATTCAAGTTTGAGACTCTCAAAAACTTTTTTTTGGTCTTCTTTTTATTTTTAATTATTCTTTAAAATTTGTTTTGAAGGAACAAAGGGAGTAGTATTTTTAATACTTTTTAAAGACAAATTATCAATATAATTTAGGTGTAATATACATGTTAAACATGTATATAGTTGATCAAATAAGAACTTTTAAAGAAATGAAAAAAAAAAAGTTTTGCATCAAATTAATATTATATTGAATAAAAAATAATAATATAGAAATTTTATATTTTTATAATATAAATTTTAAATTTATTCCTTGATAAATATATATTATAATTAATTTAAATTTAAACCGATTCTAAAAACATTTAACAAATGATACAGCCGGACAGAGTATCAGGATTTAAATTGAAATTTAATAAATATATTGAACTTGTCTGCGAAGAGGATATGATATGTAGGGACAATTGCTGATCATGCTCTGTAATCTATTCAACGGCAACTTACAGCGAGGCACGTGAATCCATGCACTACACTGGGACCACTTATATTTTTGCACTACACGACTATTTATTCAAAAAAAATACAATGCATGTTTATAATTTTTTAATAATACTAGAATTTGTGATTATTTTTAAATAGAATATTAACTTAACATTATCCCAATAATTTTTTTTTATAATTATAAAACCAATTTCATACTAATCATAATCAATTGGAGGAAGCAGGGCGGAGACAGGGATGACAAACGCCACCCCTAAACTTATAATTTTTATTAACTGATAACTATATTTCTCTAAAATTCACATTTCGCCACCTTTAATTTTTTTTTTAATATGTTTATTTAATCAAAATCTATTAACTTCCGTGTAAAAGTTTTGTTATCACTCTCATTTCTCAATCCTGACTTCGCCTCAGGAGGAAGTTCGGAATCTTCCGAGACCGGCTTGTAATTTTTCAACTGTGAGTGAGTGCATGCAGACATGGACAATTTTTGGACCATTAAAGTACTGGACATGACCAGGCTTGTATCTAAGATTTTGGGCTTTGATTTTTCTTTTAAGTTGGGCCTCAAATATTTTGGAAAATTTTCACTCGATGGTAACAGGTACTGAGCACCGGTCCAAACCGGACCGGACCGAATCAGAATGGACCGGACTATTCGGACCACCTTTTTGTTCACCCGTTGCCCGGACCGGTTATATACGGGTCTGGCCAAATTCCGGTCCGGTCCGGACCAGACCCGTATATGTCTGAATTTCCTTGTTTAAAAAAAATAATTCCCATGTTACTTTATACTGCATATCAAACCAAACTTCCAGCAAGATAAATTGATGCCAGGTCTACATTTCCAGCAATTAAATCAAATAGCAACAAATTTAAATAAAACTTAAAAAATCTAGCACAAACAATACGCAAAACTAATTCCAAATCTTCAATGCAAAACTAAGTCCAAGTCTCCAACGAGTCACGAATAATCCTAAGTTTTTGCCTTGTGTGACGGTTTGTATTTCTTGTTTTGTATCGTAAAGGTGAAAAGTGACTGGTAGGGTATAAGACAAACTAGGGTTAATGTAAAAAAGTTAAAAGAAAAAAGTGTAAAAAAAAAATACGGGTCATCCGGGCCAAACCCGGAAATTTTCGGGTTTGGCCCAGACAAGACCGGACCCGGACATGGACAGATCCTATGACCCGGGGACCGGACGTATGGGACGGTCCGGGTCCGGTCCGGACGCCGGGTTCGGTCCGGGTCTGCTCAATCCTAACAGGAAGGAGCGATGTTCTTAAATGCGAGTAGGAATGCTAATTTGGGTTATCCGGTCCGGGCCTGCCACTCTACTCCGGGCCTAGGATAGAGGATGGTGCTAGTTCGGTTATTATAATATCTAGGCCCATTGGCTAAACTCGAACTCGGCCTTGCTCCTGATTATACATACGCTCATCTGATTTTTTTAGATTGTTCACGTTTGTTTTTTGAACGGTTTTTAGGAAGTTGGTATGATGAGTTTAGTTTAGTGGTCGGACCACCCACAATAAAGTTGTGAGATAGAAAGTTGCCAGAAAAGGAAACGTAAACAATCTAGAAAAACGGACGAAAAAGAAATACGTAAACAATATAAGAAAACATATTAGTAATAATTGCATGATTCTAGGGTTTTCATTCGAGATTCGAGAGATGAAAATTAATTTTGCCAATAGATTAAAGTACCGTAAAATATTTTGAGATAGATCCATAGATTTTATGCAATCACGTGTAAGATTCCTAGAATTTAATGCGTTTTATTATGTGTGTTAGAGATTCGAGAGATGATAACATCATGATAAAATAGGTTCGTTACTTCTCGAGAGAGATTAGTGAATTAGTTAGGGAAGCTTCATTGTCTGCAACTAGATTACCTGTGATTAACTGAAAAATATGAGAATGCATGTGATTAACTATGGTGAAGTCGAAATCCCTAAATATTTTGTTTAGTGATTTAATCAGAAGCTTAGTTATAGTTGTCTTTAGTAGTTCTTAGTTAGTAATTTCTCAATTATTATTTTCCCACCTAAGTTAGATCTACGTTTAATATACGTTATTACTTGTCAACAAATCAGTTCCTGTGGAGACGATACTCGATTTATCATTATATTACTTGTTGCGTATTATTATTATTATTATTATTTTTTATTATTTTTTTTTTATTTTTTTTTATAAACTAGACTTTTATTAATCACGCGAAATTGGAAGGAAGTCGAGAGACAAGCTGTGCTCCCACTCCTTTCTGGATACAAAAGCTAAGTCTAGAAAAAAGAAAAACACCACTCCTAACATCATTAGAGTGACTAACAGATAAGCGCTTGAGGCGCGAAAGTGTGGCCAAGGCCTCCTCGTCAAGCTCTCCAAAAGAAGAGAAGGCAAAAGGGATGAACGAGTAGCCGTTCTCAGCACACTTCGAAGAATACTTCCTCTTCTTCTTCTGAACGGCAGTGTGCAAAGCAGCGCCAGGGACCCAAGGAACCAAACCCCCACCAGCAAAATGAGAGACACCCGTGACATCCAAACAAGCGTCTTTGCCTTGAGACCAATTGTACAACAACAGATCCGCTGGACGGAGATCCCGCCCATCATCGGATAGGAACCCCAAAAGGACCTCTTTCCGCACCGCAACACCAACCTTAGAGCAGATATCAACCAAAGTATCGCGCACAAGATTGTGCCGGAACTTCACTCCCACCTCGCTAGAACAGTGGACAGCGTGGTCACCCCACTGGTCCATCCGGCGCACATGACAACTCGGGCAGAGGGAGCCCTCCAAGAACAAAGGGACCGCTAGGCGATAACATAACACAGCCCGAAACTGTCGAGGGTTCATATGCTGCCCTAACCCGTCAATGGGAATGGTGAAAAGGAAATCCTGCGCATAAGGGGCACGCAAACAGCTAAGAAGAGCCTCCTGTCGACTACACAAACCAAAACGTGACGTCAGACGAGCATCAATGACACCAAAATAACTCTTTGCCAAAGATTTCATGAATTGGGGGGCAGGAGAGCTAGTGCTACCGGAGAGAGGGTCAACACCACAAAAGGCCGAGAAAGCATCCAAAGCAGACTGAAAGGCAGGGCCAAGCGAGTCAATCCCAGATCTCGCCAGAATCCGATCCTGCAAAGAGCGAGACTGCAAGCGGGAGGCGAGGAAGGCATACTGACTGACATCCTCAGCACTCAAAACCCCAAGACCACCAAGTCTGATGGGAAGAGTGGCAAGCCGCCACTGCCGATCTCCAAAGTCGGGTCCCGAGCCTGTAACAATCGACTCCAAGGAAGTACGCAATGCCTGATCAAACTGAACCTGAACACCGCCTAGAGACACAGGAGGGCAGGTCCGCAGAGCAAAAGACAACTTCGCAACCCCTGCACAATTCCGAAGGAGGAGAAGCTCACACTGGGGATCATCGAGCCTGCGGATTGCCAAAAGAGAGAGACGGTCTTGGAAACCCGACGCGCAACAAGACTACTGCAGAACCCAGAATCCCCACTGACAGCAGCCCCCAGAAGCTTGACACCTCGAAGCGGACGAGAGATAGAAGCCGGGAAAAGACCACCCACCTTCCCCCGAGGGTCCTCAACCGGCCAGAAAAGCTCTGTCTTATCCACATTAAGGTGCAACCCCCGAGCTGGCCCATCGATACGGATGATATCTAACGCCTTGGCGACCATAAGAGTATCACCAATAATAGTGCCGTCATCAAGATACCACACCTGAAGAGAGAGCTCACACGCCTGGTGAATAGCAAGAACTAGTGGTTGCAGAACCAGAGAAAACAATAAAGGACCCAAAGGATCCCCTTGTTGAACCCCTTGCGAAGACCAGAGAACCGAATCACCATAGTAGAGCCGAGCGGGTCGAGAATAACAGAACTCCACCCATGGAGAAATGGCCGGACACCTCGACCGAGTCTCCTGAAGAATGGCACTCCTGTCAACAAGGTTAAAGGCATTCCTGAAATCCACCAAAAGCATAGAGAGTCCAACCTCGTCTCCTCTAGCCTCCACAAATCTACTGACAGAATGAAGTACTGCCTCACAACCACCTGGCACTCCAACACCAAACTGAAAGTCGTGCAAGTAGGAAGTCACCGAATTCCCAACAGAGGAAGAGGCAACCTTAGAGACAAGCCTCCTCCACACAGTACCAATGGCAATAGGCCGAATACCTCCACCTGGCTTAACTAGCGGAGTCAAAGGAGCACTTGCTATAAATTCCCCAAGCGGACTAGGGCACTTACCCGAAATAAAAAGATTGACAACCCCAGTGATAGAAGCCATCAGATCATCAAAAACAGCAGAAGCAGCACCCCCCAAAACATCCAAAAAGTGTTGGGCGCGGAGACCATCCCGACCACAGGAAGTGCCTTTGGGGAAGCTCCGGATCCGATTCAGCACCAAATCCTTGTGAACCAGCAACGTGTCCTCCGCAAGCGGGGAAGAAGGCACAACCGGAGGAGATGCAAAGGGGTGCTTGGACTCCAACTCAGCTCGAGTGTCAGGGGAATCAGGGGCAACACCAGAGGAAGTGAGGACCTTAATAGCAGTAGAAAAATGACCGTCACCTATCTTCCGCTTGCACTGGGAGATGTTAGCCTCCTCCGAGTCCTTAGGTGTCGCAAACCTACGCCGAGGAGAGGAAGACTCAACTAAGCGGTCTCTAACCAGCCCTAACCTCTCCTTAGGGTCTTTCCATCGAGCAATGGCACTAGAGATGCCAACAAAGTCTAAGGGCTAAGGCCTTGTTTGGTTTATGAAGTATATAGTAAGTTCCAATAATTTGTTTATAATATGATTGCTTTTTAAGTTTGTTTAACGGTTGCCGCATTTTTATATTTAGATCGAACTACGCGGCACTTTGTGGTTGTGGCAAACTTCAATCAAATCAAATGGGCATGGAGTAAATGGTTTAGATGCGGAGAGATAGCTGATGTATTTGTTTTCAATTTTAAATTTCAAATCGAACTGAATTGGAGAGTGTTTTTTTTTTTTTTTTTTTTTTTTACAAATCAGGTAGTAACTTAATCTTTAATTGGAGTTACATTATCGGCTACTTCAATTCAATTCCATACGTGAATGTCTGTTGTAATGTTACTCTAACTTTTTTTTTAAGGCAAATACTACAACTACTCTTACACAACTACTATACAAACATTCTAAACCACCTTATACATACACACCTATACCAACATCCTAAACCATCTTATATCTCCATCCATTTAGAAACCGAAGCATACACCTCTCCCTTTCAGTTCCAATAAACAAATTTATCAGCTTATTTGCTCAACAATCCATTGTAAATCATCTATTTTATCAACTCCAACTTACACCCAATTTTTACTGTTTTATTTTACCAATAGATTGTCAAACATAAAACGACAATTTATACCATTAATTAGATCAAGATGCATTCTTTTTCTTCTACTCTTCAAGAGTATGATGCACACAAGTAACGAGACTAATAGTAGGAGATATAAAGAAATTTGGAGTTAAATCCATTTCTCTACCGTGTGCTTGTTAAAAACTAGCTCTGATAAAGATGGCTCCCAAGAATAAAAAACCTAACGAGCCGCCCCGTCCCCGTGGTCGTCCACCTAAAGCAAAGGATGCACAGACGGCGGAGCCGGTCGCCAGGGTTGATCAACAACCATCTAATGTGACAGAGGTGATTGGAACTAGTGCTTTGCCTAATGCGCAATTAGGTTCTACATGAGACACAACACACGACGACGAAGCAGGGGATGAGGTTCATGAAGTTGTCGATGAGGAGGGTGCAGGGGAACAACCGGAGAATTCTCAAAGCAAAACGGCGTCTGGCTGTCAGCCGTAGGCTCAGTCGTGGATTGATGCCATTAGTGGTAATCGACCCCCAGAGCGTGGACTATCGATTCTCTATATTCAACCTGTTATTGAGAACGGTAAGATGTTGTTCAAATAGAGGATGAGGATATTGCCTCTGAGCTTCTCTTCTGGGAAAACTCTTTGATAATGTACGTTCTGGACGAAGACTTAACCATGAATGCTGTGAAGACATTCATGCAGAAGGTTTGGAATTTTGTGGGGCTTCCTGCTTTGTACTATAATGATGATGGGTATTCTCTTTTCCATTTTAACACTAAGAAAGACAGGGATGATGTTATGCGAAGGGGTCCGTACACAATTTTCGGTAGGCCTATGTTTCTTCGACCATGGGAGAGGAACTTTCGTCTCACTAAAGATCTCTTGCAATCAATGCCGATGTGGGTGACGTTTCCACAGTTGCCGAATTACTTGTGGGGGGAGGAGGGTCTCAGTAAAATTGCAAGTACGATTGGTAAACCTTTATTGATGGATGAATGCACTAAGAATAAGTTACCTATATCTTATGCGTGTATGTTGATTGAGGTGAATGTTACGCAACCTGTGACTGAATCTATTGTAATACGTGATAGACAAGGTAATGAATTTGATCAGCCCATCCAATATGAGTGGAAGCCTAGTTTCTGTCAAAAATGTCAAAAAAGTGGACATGATTGTGCTAAGAAACAAATCTGATGTGCGGAAGAAGACTGATCCACAACAGGTACGAAAGAAATGGGTGGATACGGGTAAAACAGTGGGGGATACTTTGAATAATGATGGGGAACAAACAGGTACAGCATGTACAATTATTACAACTCCACAGCCTGATAAAGCTGGACATGATATTCCGCCTGGGGGACCATTGCAGCAGTCACAGGCCCGACCTGCTATGGTGGCTGCTTCTGCGGCTAATGCAGCAGGTAGTAGTGGGGGTTCATGCGCACGAGGTGGCACAGAGGATACAGGAAAGGAATGGACAGAGGTCAGGCGTAAATCAAAATCACCTCGACGTAGTCCAACTCGACAACCTGAGATGCCTAGTACTTGTGCAACAAATGGTAAGAGTGTTAAGGTTCTGCCTTACTAAGTCAAGGAGATGGACTTGGTAAGGATAAAAACCTTGCCCAATGATTGTTTGGAATGTGAGGGGGCTTAATAAGGTGGCTAAGCATAAGGAGATTGGCTCCCGTCTCCATGATTGGAATATTAGTATAGCCATCCTACTTGAAACACGGGTGAAAGAACAAAAGGCATCTTTTATTCGAAGAAAATTGGGACTTCGGTGGCAGTTTTTGGATAATTATAGTGCCCATGAGAATGGTAGAATATGGGTATTATAGGATAGAACTCGAGTCAGAGTGCAACAACTTTCTTGCTCTGAACAAATGATACATTGCCAACTCTGGGATGTTGATGGGAGAGATAAGGGGATGGTTACCTTTATCTACGCACATAACCTTCTGGAGAAGCGGCGAATTTTGTGGCAAGAACTCCAAACTCTGGCACAAAATATTACGGGCCCCTGGATGTGTATAGGCGATTTTAATAACGTACTTGGTGTTAATGATCGGGAAGGTGGGAATGACGTGCATTTACATGAATATGTTGATCTCATGAACATGATGGATACGATTGATGGATACGATTGGTCTATCTCTGATTACTACACGTGGAGGAAAATTTACTTGGTCTGATTATCATACTCCAGGGCCTATATCTTCCAGAATCGATCATGCAATGGCGAATGTTGTGTGGTTTCAGCAAAATAGTGATGTTGTCGTTGATCTTCTCCACCCCGGTGTCTCGGACCACACGCCCCTTAAACTTAATAAATTGCTCTGCGCTGCGCCAAAATGCAAGCGTTTTAGATTCATTAACTGCTTAACGGAGGCTCCAGATTTTCACCAAACTGTGAGGGAGGGATGGAGGACGAACTGGTCTGGATCGCGGCAAGAACAAGTGTGGTGTAAATTGCGTTTCATGCAAATGGCGCTCAGAGGCATCACCCGTAGAACGATGAATCTTCCCAGCAAAATTCAAGCCGCTAGTGAGCAGCTGGAAGCTACACATGGTCGTCTGCGGAGTGACAGACGGAACCCAGTTCTTCTGGAGCAAATGAAAACGGATAGGATGGAGTTGGAAAGATGGATCAATCTTGAGGAGAAAGTCTTGCAACAGAAATAAAAAATCGATTGGCTAAAATTGGGGGATGGCAATATAGCCTTTTTCCATGCTTCTATAAAAGACAAAAATCAAGCGGTAGGGATACAAAAGCTGGTGACTAGTGATGGAAGAGAATTATATACACATGCTGAATGGGAGGATGAAATACTGTCGTTTTATGGTTCCCTGGTAGGCACGGCAGCCCCAAGTACAGAGATGGTTAATATTGAAATTCTCAGATCAGGTCCTCAGCTTTCTAAGCAGCAGAGAGAGATCTTGATTGGTGAAGTAACGAGCCTGAAATTATTAGCGCACTTAAAGGAATTGGGAAACAAAAGCCCCTGGCGTGGATGGATTCACGTCAAAATTCTTCACTGCCTCGTGGAATATAGTCAAGAATGATATTGTTGCGTCAGTCAAGGAATTTTTTCAACAAGGTACTCTATACCCCGCGTGGAACTGTACGCTTGTTACATTAATTCCTAAAACCACTGGAGCTGAAACAATGAAGGAGATGAGACCGATTTCCTGTTGTACGACAGTTTACAAAATCATCTGGAAAATTATCACGGATCGATTGGGCAGAGTTATTAATACAGTGGTAAATGATAGCCAATCGGCTTTCATACCTGGCAAAAATATCCAAGATAATATCCTCATGGCACAAGAACGGGTGCAAGGATACAATCATCGAGGAATCTCCCCCCGATGCATGATTCAGATGGATATTCAGAAGGCCTATGATACCGTAGAATGGTGTGCGCTGGAAGGCATACTAAAGGAGTTGGGATTCCCTATGAGGTTTGTGAATTGGGTTATGATATGTGTTAAATCAGTTTCTTACATGTACTCTATCAATGGAATACCTTCAAGGATTCGGAAAGCAAAGAGAGGTTTACGCCAAGGGGATCCAATGTCACCGCTCCTATTTGTTATGATTATGGAATATCTCCACCGTTGTTTACAAAAGCTGGCTCTCAATCCTAATTTCAACTTCCATCCTAAGTGTGAACGGCTTAAATTGGTTAATTTGTGCTTTGCTGATGATCTTATGCTTTGAGATGAGATGTCTGTGGGGCTATGTATGCAACAATTTGAGCTTTTCTCGCGCTCTACAAGGTTGTCGGCAAACTTAAGCAAGTGCAAGGTCTATTTCGGTGGTGTGCGTGTGGAGGACCAGGCTCAGATTCTACACCGTACAGGGTTCACGTGCGGTGCGCTGCCAGTAAGATATCTTGGGGTACCACTGACATCGAGGAAACTTACTGTGAACATGTGTCAACCGCTCCTGGACAAAATCTTGAATCGTATAAGACATTGGACGTCGAAACTTCTCAGCTACGCGGGACGTTTACAATTGATTAATAGTGTCTTGTTCTCCATCACAAGCTATTGGTTACAGGTCTTCCCTCTTCCCAAGAAAGTCTTGCACCACATCGAAAGTATTTGTCGAGTATACCTTTGGTGTGGCACTGACAACCCATCTAGGAAGTCGTTGGTAGCTTGGGAGCAACTTTGCTCTCCCCGCAAATGTGGAGGACTCAATATTATTGCCTTGAGAGAATGGAATCAAGCTTTGATGGCGAAGCTGTTATGGAACATACAAAACAAAACTGACAAGCTTTGATACGGTGGATCCATAGCTACTACATTAAGGAGGCCTCCTTAACTGATTTTGTTCCATCGCATACCAGCTTTTGGATTGTTAAGAATATTTTCAAATGCCGTGACAAAGTTTATGGGCTGCAAGCTTGGGATGATTGCTGTAAAAAAAGGAGATATACTGTACGACATATCTATGATGCTCTTAGGGGGTCGACGCCTCCAGTTTACTGGAAAGACCTCGTGTTGGGGAGTATAGCTAGACCGCGGGCTGTATTCTCACTGTGGTTGTGTCTTCACCAGCGTATGGCCACCAAAGACAGGCTACTGCGGTTCGGTGTGCAAACGGATGGGCTATGTATGTTTTGTGGCGATGTAGAGAGCATTGAGCATTTATTTTTCAGCTGCTCGAATACAAAAAAGATTCTGGACACGACTTTGGCATGGCTCCACATGACGATCCAGTGGCACGATTGGAGCAGTGGAACTCGTGAGCTATGCAAACGAGCCAAGGGAAGGGGATGGAAGGCGAAAGTGTTGAAAGGACTGATAGCTGAAGTCGTGTACGGCATTTGGCAAGGCAGGAACGAATCAATCTTTCAACAGCAATCATGCAATGTTGATGAAATAAGTCGAACTGCTATAAAAAATATAGTTAAACGAGGCATCATGTTTCCTGTGTTAAAGAACCATGTCCATGGGCTGATTTTTGATTTAGTTTAGAGTTGGTTTGGTTAGCATTTCTGTGTCTGTTTAGCTTATTATGCGGTGACTCGGGATGGCCTGGACGATTTGTCGGCCCTTGCTTTCTAATGTTTTTGGAGTAATGAGAAAATTTCCGCAGTTCCAAATAATTAAATACATGCGTTTTCTTTTTTTTTTGTTTTTTTTTTTTTTCTGTTTTGTTTTGTAACATAGGAAACACTAAATTTCAATAGAAAGAAATCTTTAACAAGGACGGGCATGGTTACATATAAACTACGATTAAAACAACATCCGATCTTCCATTTCTAATTTCTTGAAAGCACAAATCACAGGCGTATTATTTAGTTGAAATTCTACACCTATCTTGGGTTTTATGCAACACTAACAACATGAGGTCTCATTTGTTTCACCATACATCTCAATTTGGAGTATATAGGAGTTTGGGCACAGGGTTTTGGTAAAAAATTATTTTGCTAACTTCTTTTAGGATAGGATAGGATAGTAGCTCATTTTATATTACACTTTTCAGTAACACATAGTAAGAAATATTTTCCTTAGTTATGTTATTAGTATGCTTCCCTTCGATCTCATTCACCATCAATGGTTAGTCTCCATGATCTCGTTCATCGGTCTCCGTAGTTATGCTTAGAATTTATTTGTTTTCTTTTTATTTTCTTTTCATTTTAGTGGTTTAACTATGTACTTTGATGTTAATCATGTTGCAAATCAAAATTTAATTGGAGAAGGTGGAATTGTGTGTTAATGTTTGGCGGTAAAACTGTAGAAGGATCGGTGGTGGTGTAGGATTTGGGCTGAGGATGCCTTAGCTCCCTGATAAGTAACACGGACATTATACTTTATTTCTTGAAAAGTAAAAGGCAAGAGGATACAGTAAGAAATAAGCTACATAATAATACCAATCTGGTTTACTACGGTAAGAAAATAAAGTACCTAATACGTACAAATCTGATTTGTTGCGGCAAGAAAATAAAGCACCTAGCTACTCTATATAGTAGTAATATCAACCTAATATATAATTGTTCCATCGAAATCCTACACTTTCGTACTCTCATGGTCTCATGGATTAGGTAGGTCTTAAACAAGAATTTGTATTAACTAAATTTAACGGTTCACGATCTAATATCTTATCGAAGTCAGGACATTGAGGATAGTTGGGTGTGGAAGGGCCTTGATTCTAATTGTTATACTACAAAAGATGGGTACAAAAAGTTGAATATCAAATCGGAGGAAAATAAAATGAAAAAGTGGGCTAAGATAGTGTGGAATAATGTAATCCCGGAAAAAGTAAATGCTTTTGTGTGGAAGGCGTTACAAGATAAAATTCCAACTAAAGTGAATCTTGAGAAAAGGGGGGGTTTTATAAGCTTGGAAGATAAGATTTGTAAAAGATGTGGTTGGGTGGGGATTGAAAACTCTAATCATATTTTCATCGAATGTCCTTTTGCATGTAAGGTGTGGGATTTAGTGTACAATTGGGTTCGGGTGGATATGGGGAAGCCAAGTTCTTTGAGTGAGTCCATTGAGAACCATTTGAAAGTTAAAGTGAGATGTAATAGGAAGTGTTGGTTGGCTATGTGGTGTTCTACCTTATGGAATCTTTGGAATACTAGAAATAAATTGTTGTTTCAAAGAGAAGAGGTGAGTGCCTTTCAAGTGTTTGAAAAAATAATCTTCACGCTTTGGAATTGGTTTAGAGGGAAAGGACAATTGACAATTGCAAATAATCTGCAATCGTGGGTTTTGGAACCCATGTTGTGTTTCTAATATTCAAAGTGTGGTTGGAGGTCGTGGCGCGGTGGGTGGCATACGGGTTGGTGGATTGAGGGACGAGATTTTGTGAAGGAACAATCAAGCATAATTCCAGTGAGTTAATATGTTCTCATTTTTGTTGGATTTGTTCATGTGGCTTTTGTTGGCAGATTCTTCAGGTAGATGATGTGGCTCTATGTTGGACGCAAGGCAGTGGAAGGATCAGGCGGCTGCTGAAGATTTGCAGGGAGTTGATCGGTTGTTATTGCTCTCTTTATTGTGATTATGTTGATAAGCTAGGGTTGTATTTGTTGACAGGTTCGAGAGGTATGGAGCGGAGAGCTGCGGTTGGGAATGACCCCCTCTAGCGCTGTGTTTCAGGTTCGATGGCTTTATTATATTGTCGTGAGTGTGCTACTGTGAATTTTGTGAGTTAAGGGCTGGTTTATTATCGATTTTGATGGCTTTTGTATTGACTTTGTTCGGTGTTGCTTTCTTGGATGATGTGTGTCATACTCTTAAGTTCTTATGGAGTTAGATAAGGCTTTGGGTTGGATAACACGATTGTTCCTACGATTGTGCCCTTCCCTCTCCTTGTCTCAATTTAATAAGTGAGTCGTGATACATATTATCCTAGGAAGGGGTGTTTTGAGGTGGTTTTCTGGATTTTAAGTCCTTAAGTCCGTCTTTGGTGTCCATTCCTTAATAATCTTCTTCACTTGCATAATGGGTACGAATAGCATGTCCTTCGGATGTGTCCGGACTTGTTTTGCTAGTTGTAAGGAGTGGTGTGGGTAGCACCGGAGTTTGGGGAGCTTAGGGACTGCCTCACCTTATTCTAATGGAGTCGCATTGTGTGAGGTGGCTGGATTCCTTCAGTTTGGTTTTGTAATATAATGGGTATTATTCGTGGGTCTTGGCTTGATCGAGAAAGGGAGTTGTTTTTGTAGGTACTGGCGGCCGCTAGCTTGGGCTATATTGAAGCCATTTCTATTCCGGCGAATGGTTTGTGACACTAGGGAGAACATCATCCTTCGTATTCTTGCTAAGTCCCCTAGACTTGCAACGAAGGGTATTTCCTCTCCTTAGGACTTGACCATGAGTTGGTGGTACAACTTGCAATCCTCCCAGATCTCGGCCTCTTGCTAGTGAGATGGACATACTAGACGAGGGGGGGGGGGCAAGTTTTAGTCACGGCCATTTTCGGAGTGGAGGTGTGAATTACTAAGGTATGGTTTCTCTATCCGTTTTGCCCCCGGATCACATCTTTAAATTACTTGCCACTTGTCCGAAAGGGCATAGGGTGTAGGAGGTTGACTAGGGGGAACTCATACTCAATGAATTGACGGCTATGATCCGAGGTGCTTGGTGTATTGCATGATTTGTTGAAGGTTTGGGTTTTGAGGATAATGTAGAGAGTTGTGGTCATACTATATTGGATAATATCTTAGACTTGAATGTAGTGAAGTTGATTGCTGTGAGGCTGTTTAGACTTGGGCGACAGTCAGATATAGGGTATAGATTGATGAACTGGTTTCTTGTATTTTGGGTAGATAATCTTTGGAAGGCGGAGAATGTCCCGTTATGTTAGTTGTAATTGTTTTGAGCATTTCTTGTGCTCCGTTATCAATAAAATTATTTTGCCGATTCAAAAAAAAAAATTAAAAAAATCTTATCGAAGTCTTTTATTTGCGCCAATTCCTCATTTCATGTTTCACTTTCTACATGTATAATCATCTACATAGTACCTAATTTTATTTGGTACTCATAACATATTTATATTTATTATTTATAATATTTTGAGGGTTGAAATATTAATTATGAGTAGTAAAACAAATATTTTGCTTAGTTATTTTATTATTGTGCTTCCTTCGGTCTCAATCACCATCAAAGCTTACTCCTCCTTGGTTTCACTCATCGTCGTGGTCTCCGTAGTTACACTTACATTATTTTATTTTTATTTTTTTGGTCATTTTAATGTGTTATTAATTATGTAGTTTTAGTAGTCAATTATTTCATTAATTAACCAGTGTTGGCGGGCATTATTGAGTTGGTTGAATTTATAGAGCAGATGGAATTGAAAACCAAATGAGATGTCCAAAATTCTTTTACTACTTTGATAGCATTTCATCAATATACGGTATCATTTTTTTTCTTCATAAAATAACTACTCATAGCATATTTATTATTTATAATATTTGTGTTTTAAAATATTATGAGTAGTAACACATTTTTTTTTTTGTTTAGACATCCCACCAAAAAGGAAACAATATTACAAAAATCACGTATCGTATAAACAATCCATCATAAGATCATAAACCATGACTAGGGCCTTGGTTGCTGTGGTTTGCACTAACATGGCGGATTCGCCATCTGCGCTCAACAAGAGGTGTCATAAGACATAAAGTAGTAACACATAATTTTGATTATTTATTTTATTATTCCTTTGATCATAGTCAAAGCTTACTCGTCCTTGGTCTCGTTCATAGTCGTGGTCTCTGTAGTTATACTAAGATTATGTTTTTGGTTTTATTTTCATTTTAACGTATTAATTATGTAATATTATGATGCTAAAATATTGCTAATGATGAAATTGTGGTAGATTACAAATTTTATGAAACGTTTCTCGAGGATGTTTGGATTGGGAAAAATCCTCCAAAATGTACAATAAGTGCTGCCATAAGTTTTCTACTCCGCCCATTTTGTACTGTAAGTTTGATACTCCCAGATTTTGTCCTGGAAGTTCACAAAAAATTTAATTTTTGTACTTCGGGCCAAATCTAGCTCGATGAACTAATATTAGGGTAAATTTGAATCTGATTCACCCCAATTTCACATGAACTCGCGAATTAGTGATAATTTTTCACTATTTCGCCGTCATTATTAAAATATCTAAAAGAAAATTTTCAAAACAATCAAGGTAATTGTGGACATATCGATGAAAGCAAACAAATAAAATAGATCTTATTTTTATCAATGTATGATATGAAGACAAAATGGATTTAGTTGTTGCTCTCCTTGTCCTAAGTTCTAATTATTTGCGAAAATCAATTGGGGTACGATAAATTCTTAATTAGCGTTATGTGTAATATAAATGCTCAATTTTGTTTTTATTTATTATTATTATTATTATTATTATTATTATTATTATTATTATTATTATTATTATTATAAAGTGGCATTAAATAAATAAAAACAACGAATGTTTATACAAAATTAGTGGGCAACCGAGAAACCAATTAGAAGAAATGGGCACTTCGATGAGACTTCCAAAGAGCTACCTGACGTCTGACGAGGAGATAAAGAGAAAACAAATTCCGCAGAAACAACAACCTTCATGAAATATATATCTGTCAGTGTTTTAATATTATTATTATTATTATTATTATTATTGTTGTTGTTGTTGTTGTTGTTGTTGTTGTTGTTGTTGTTGGCCCGAAGTACAAACATTAGATTTTTGTGAACTTACAGGACAATATGTGTGAATAACAAACTAAGAGTACAAAATAGTCGGAGTAGAAAACTTATGGTACATTTTGGAGAATTTTTCCGTTTGGACTATATGGTTGGTTTGGGGGTAACTAATAACTTTCACAATAGGTTTAGGTTGGGTGCAAATAAAAACTTGCCGTTTTAAAAACAATGCGTTGATTACGCATGTGCACACACAATACAAACCATACCTAGGGTTTTCAAGCGACACTTATTGCATAATTTAAAAAGTGGGTATTGATAAATTGTTTGTATTTTGAAGTTTTATTTCAACTCGTTTACTGTTTATTTACCAATCTATTGCGATTAAATGATTAGGTATTTGTCAAGTCAAATATAAAGAACAATTCAAGTCATTAATTAAATCAGAGGGACTCCTTTTCTTTTCCTCGTCCCAAATCAGAAACATCGCGTATGAAGATGAGCAAAAAACTACAAGTCATAGCGAGTGGACTGGAGCAGTAATGAAAAGCGGCTCTGATGTACCCCTGTTAATTTTTCGTCCACTTTTAGCTGCTAAGATTAGTTGAGTTGTGTTTGGTTTACATTACTTGCGTTGTTCTTTGAGTTTTCTAGCCTGGATCATGTGATCGGCGTCTTATACGGAATTATTTTGAATAATTGAAAGTGCTTTATGTTCCAATTTATCTTGAAGTTGCATTATCGGAGCGTGACGAGATATTTCCAAAACGTCGCACGAGATGTTTCAAAAATTTAAAAAGGAGTACTAAACACAATTCTAGACCGAGATTTTAATCAATGAAGCAAGCGGATGATAAAGAAGTGAAGCATGTGATTGGACGGTGAGACAGACGCGCGCGGCGCAAATGGGCAAGTGGGTCTGTTCTCTCCCTTTGCTAATTGCTACAGTGAAACTTCTCAGCTGGTCGGAAACGACAAGTATCACCTCCCTGCGAAGGTCACTCACTATTGTATTTGTACCCGCTTTCGGTTTGAACCGGAGTGACCCTAACAGTAGACGTGACGGTCCAATGGATGGACCCCAGCTCCATAATTCCATTCAACGCTTCACCCCTTGGCTAAAAAATATCGACACACTACTATTTCCAACTGCAAAAGCTTCCAAACAATGTTGTGGGTCTCACTTTTGTCTCCTAACCTCAATCTATTTCCACTCTAATTAATTAATCAAGCTTAATTAATTAACTTATCACTAATATTCTTTTTTTAGTAATAAACTTAAATAATACTAATACAATCATCATATCTTAATTCAATTCAAATTTATTTAGTGAATTTTATATGTATTTACATTTTTGTCCGTTCTTTTGATTTTATACGTTTCTATTTTTGACAAATCTTTATCTCACAACTTTATTGTGGGTTCTGCCACTAAACCAACACAGTATACTCATTATATAAATCTCATAAAACTCAGATAAAAAAGCAAACGTATAGAATAAAAAAACGGATGAGTAGTAAAAAAATAAATTCATATTATTTTGTTATTCAATTGAATCAAATAGATAGAGACTAAATTCATTAAAAAAAAAGAAAAAGAAAAAGAGACTAAAGTTTATGTATTTTTCCTTTTTTACTCCCATAGGACAAGTATTCATTACATGCAAGAGCAAAGCCATGCCTTTTTTTTTCCTTTCTTTTTTGGCAGTAATTACTTTTCCGAAGCCACCTTTTACATTTAAGGGGCTGATCAAACAGTTTTAAAGAATGCCAGAATTTCCAAGCGCTTATTTGGAATGTCCGAAATTGACATGGGGATGCTGGATGCATATGTAGATCACCAAGGAACATTATGAGTTTATGACATGAGGGCGTAAAGCCTTGGGAAGTAGTTTTTCCATACCAATTCTCCACATCAATGTTAACACTTCGTGACCGTGAAATTTACCCTTTTCTTTAATAAAATCGTCTTTATGCAATCCCTTACCCACAAATTATGACCTTGAAGCATTATGAGACTAATGAACCGGGGTGGTGGTGGAAAGAGTGGAATATATAAGGTGCTTCTTCAAATTCAACATAGGATTGATCCGTCTGATATCACTACTATATAGATAGTGTTTTTGTTGATGAATATATAAAACAATGACATTTCTTTCTACGTTTTTCAAAGGTTCAAATTAAACAACATAGAAGCATTGTTCGACTAGCAATCATAACACCCTTATAATATAGATCTAAATGTAACAAAGTTTGTAGCCATTAGCCACACATAACACAAGTATAAAGTGACAAAAAAGAGTCATCGGCATCATCCAAAAATGAACTTGACATGTTGATTACAACGTCATATATAGTTGGAGATATAATACAATATTAATGGATATTGAAATTAATGTAACCCATGAATCATGACCAATAAATCAGTTGAGGCTCGAACCTTTGGTTCGATTTGGTTATTCATGGTTGCTCATCGTATCATTTTAGATCTATTTAAACTTTATAAATCCTTAAAATAGTACATCTAATTACTTTAAAAAATCTGAAACATTTACCAAAAGAATATTAATGGAGTGTGTAATAATGACCGTACTCCATAAAATTAATAGTGGGCAATACAATAAATTTGGCAAAGACAGGACGTTGACTAAACTCACAAAAACAGTCTAAAAATATTAAAATCCACTTACTTATATGCAACTTAAATAACCCAAGAAAAAGTTTCAACGTGACCCGCTTTAAAAAGCTGAATATAAACACATACTCCAACTTTTTATTTGTCCGCTTGTGTTTAACTTAACGTTAATCTCACTTTCTCTCTCTTCAAAACACACAACAATGGTGGACTATAGCAGACCACTGACAGTAGTAGAGTGAGATAGATAGAGAGAGACCAATGGATGATAATCACTGCACCATACTTCTTCATCTTCGTCATCCTGCTCCTACACAGCTGGCATTGCAACGGCGTCGTTGAGCGAAGCTGTTTCTGTAGTAGGCTCGCTGCATTTCCTCAAATCGCAATTTATCTCTCTCTCTCCCCCAAGCTCCTCGTGATCTGTGACAGTACACGCGTTAGTGTGTGATTTAGGTGACTGTTATTTACTTCTATCTATCTACATTATCGGCTCCTTTTACGCTTTTGCTTTATTGTGGTTCGTTTCCTGTGAAATCTGTAAATGAATCTGCTGAAATTGACTCCTCAGCCCTTTTGTTTTATCTCTTCGTTTTATGCTCGTTTACTAGCCTCATTTGCTGTATACTTCAGTTCAGTTGTATTGCCTGCTCTGGTAAATTTATGCTGATTTTGTAACGGATTTGTTTCTTAGATATGGATCTTTGTTGTGGATTTTGTCATTTGAATCTGTGAATTCCACATTTTAACCATGTTAATTCGTCAAATCTTTTTGGTTACCAATTTAATGAGATTTTGCAATGTATATAGTAGTACATTAGGATGATGCCTTTAAGAACTTGCTTGCTGGTTGGTTAGTGAATGTGCAACTGTTTGCCACTGTTTTTATTTTTGTTTGTTTGGTTGTACATTTCTTGTCCTGCGGTGGAATTTGAGACTTAAATGTTTGTGTCAGGAGTAAAGATTATACGCGCGCAGTGGATTTCGAGTTTAACCACTAGCCAATGGATAGGTACGAAGTGCTAGAGCAGATCGGGAAGGGGGCATTTGGTGCTGCCCTGTTGGTGCGGCATAAGGTTGAAAAAAAGAAGTGAGCATCAAACTATCGCGGTCTTTTTTATTTCGTTCTTCAGCAGCTTAGATTTTTGTGGCGTGCAGTGTAGATTTTGACGAGTTTCTTCTATGTTGTGCATAAGGATCATTTTGAACGTCGTTAATTTTTGTGGGATTTTTAATTAAGGTATGTGCTAAAGAAGATTCGTCTTGCCCGCCAAACCAACCGGACACGACGGTCTGCTCATCAAGAGGTCAGTTGTATGGCATTTCCTGTAGTCATTTGTTTGTCTTCCTAGTTTGGCTTCCTTGATTTTGTTTTCTCCTCGTGTCATTTGAGTTTCATGGATCTTTTTGGTATGTCTCATGTGTTAGTGAGATCGATACGTTTAAATAATGGCAATGTAAGTTGTGTTAATATGCGGAAAAGGGAAAGCACATAAATAATACTTAACAATCTCCTATTGGTCTACTGCAGCTTACCTACAGCAATGCATATAGTGTTGACTGTTCTTTAAGTATTCTCACTGAACCTACTAATTTTTCCCCCCCCGTTCTTTTGGGTTTATTCAACAGATGGAACTTATATCAAACATGCAAAACCCATTCATCGTGGAGTACAAAGACGCATGGGTTGAGAAGGTAAAAGGAGTAGTTGTTTTTCATTGAGATAGTTTCTGTGGCCTATTCTCACTTCATAGTGTTTTTATTTTATTATTATTATTATTTTTAATGCTCGACGAATGAAATGAAGTAGAATTCTCTATGAACGAATCACTGTTAACAATCACTAAAAGCCAACTTTATGATTGGTTGTCCTGTCACGCTACTATCCCCACACCACGAGTCAAAGTCTACATAATCTCTTCCTAATGCCTGCCTTCTGGGTTCTAATCATGCACATTCTCCTTCCCACTGCTTTCTTTACATTTTGCCTTTTTTGTTCCTCCCATTCATTTCTTTACTTTTCCTTTTTTGTCTACCTTTTCGTATGAGTACTATATTATGTGACCCACATAATACTTACACACTCCTTAAAAACCGTGCGAAAGGCAAACATAAAAAATTTATTGGGACGGAAAGAGTAGAAAGCTGGAAGCTATGAACTTCCATAAAGGCATGCAGCTAAATTGGTTACGTCATGGATGGTCACAACTTCCGATTATATCGAAAGAGCAAATAAACAGACGAAAGTCTAGCTGGATGTAGTGTGTGTGTAAAACAGAGAGGGTAGGGACAACTAATGTACTATCTCAGCATGTTCATGTAGCCTGTCCGTAATGCTTTGGTATGAGAGGCTTAGTTGTTCTTTGCTTGGGTTTGATTGAGTAGCAATCTATGTGAAGATTGACTCTTTAAAACTCTGTCATTATTAGGTATGTGGTTTGAAGCAAATTTAATGATTTTCAGAATTCCAGCTACAGACTGAATTGTAGAAATCTGGAAGCCTTGATGAATAAACAGCATTTGTAAACCTTTTAGTTATAAAATATCAACTCCATCAAGCATGCTCCCTGGTTTTTTATGTCTAAATTTGGATAATGATTAATACCTCTTATTCACTTCTGATTGTCAGGGTTGCTACGTGTGCATTATCATAGGTTACTGTGAAGGTGGAGATATGTAAGCTTTTTATCTTTTCCAATATATACACATCCTGTGCTGGTTGGAGTATATTCTATCCATTAATCTGGAGGTGTTACGATACTAAATTTCAACATCTTCTATAACTTATGTTTTTATAGGGCAGAAGCCATAAAGAAGACAAATGGTGTACATTTTTCTGAAGAGGTAGTTTTCATTGTTAAGTTACATCTGTTGTCATATACTCATCTTTTTCGTAGTATAAATGTCACTGTATAGCTTCTTATTTTTAGGTTTAATGTTTACAGAAGCTCTGTAGATGGCTTGTTCAACTACTCATGGCACTTGATTACTTACACAAGAATCATATTCTCCATCGTGATGTCAAGGTTTACTGCTTCAGACTGAATCTTCTCAAGTCGTATTGCGAAGTTTGCATGAATTTGTAACTATAATTTGAATATTTTCTTTTTGCAGTGTTCAAACATATTCTTGACAAGAGATCAAGATATTCGTCTGGGTACGATTTTGCATATTGCTTTCATTTACTTCATTTTGGGAACATTTTCTCAACCACATCATTGTTTCAGGTGATTTTGGTCTAGCCAAAATGTTGTCCTCGGATGATCTGACTTCCTCTGTAAGTATTATGGTTGATGTCATTGATATCAGTTGTGTTTTGCCATTTTCCTATCCTCATATTTTACTGAACCCAATTCTCAGATAGTTGGAACACCCAGTTATATGTGTCCGGAGATACTTGCTGATATACCATATGGCTCCAAATCAGACATTTGGTCTCTTGGTATGTGAAGATCTCTGATCCTGAATATCTTCATTCAAAGAGAAGCAAATAAAAGTGTCCCAATAAAATTTCTTTTTTTTTAGTAAGCCCAATTTACTTTTGATACATCAATTTGAACCAAAACGTACCTTGTCATTCAGGATGCTGCATATATGAGATGACTGCACTGAAACCAGCATTCAAGGCATTTGTAAGTTGCTTGAGACCTGATCATAGTCCTATTTATATGGTGATTTTACTTGTTACCACTGTGGCACCGGTCATGATTATATAGACTGCTGTTTGTCAGCCATCAGTAGGATAGAGCCCAATACTTTTTATGATAGTTGGGAGCATTGAGAAGGGGGTGAATAAATCATCTCAGTATCTTGTCACATTGTTGTGATATTCATTGTCTCTATATCATGATCAGGAAGGCCTCACCTTTTAGTTTCTTGACCTGGCTTTCTACATTGAATGCTTTGGTGTTCAGTGAGTACATTTACTACCTCCATTAACTTTCTATGATGTTCAAAGGAGGGGTTGTAGCTGGATCAGTATATTGTTTAATAAAATCAGATTTTGCTAAAATGATAGATATTTAGTGTGGAGGGTCAGTTGGGCCTAGATTGAGATGGGCGTTAACATGCCTCAAGCTTTGCTTGACAGGATATGACATTTGATTGTGCTTGATTCTGGTGTTAAACCTGCCTTGAGATATTTTTATGTTTTTCTCTGAAAACAGGATATGCAAGCTCTCATCAACAAAATCAACAAGTCCATTGTTGCACCTCTACCAACCAAATATTCGGGACCATTGTGAGTTTTTCATGCTCTTGCTTCTTGTTCTCTAGAAGTTATTTACAAAAGAATCTATTAAATTAAGTTGATACTGCATAAAAACTATGCAATGGCCTTTTTTTCACTAGCTAGGAACTTAAGCATTCATGTGTATTAATGTATTCATACAAACCAGTAGAGGCTGATGAATAACAGCATATTACTATATTAACTAGATATTTGAAGAATGTACTTACTGCTACAGGGATGGATCACATCCATTATGGCATTATCACTTCATTTGTTGGAAAGTTCTCTTATTTGATTGTCATCTCCAGCAACTTTGAAGTGCCACTTTTTGACCCTATTTTATTCTTACTATTAAATTGTAAAAACATCACCTAAATGTAATTGACCCTATTTTATTCTTACTTTTTTGCAGCCGAGGTCTGGTCAAAAGTATGCTGCGGAAGAATCCCGAACTTCGGCCTGGCGTAAGTTCTACACGAGATGGAATTTGTACTTGTTATTTGCTTGTTTCTTGGATTCTGAAGTTGTTAGTTGTTACTACTTATGCACTGATTTCTTTCACACCCAGTTTTCTACTTTCTCTTACAAAAAAGAGTGAAAGGTTGTGTTCTTGTTCATATGGTGAATAGCGTTTGCTCTCCACTTATAATTATTCCCCTTTGCAATCAATTTATCTTCTTTCACCGGTTAGCCCTTTTTGCACCTCAGAACTTGTGTCTCCACACAAACATGAGAGTCTGATACATATATGGACCTACTTTTATCTATATTCTTCCGGTTTTCTTACAGCTCACTATGAATTTTGCTATTGGCACATCTATGTTGCAGTTCCATTTTTAAATTACAACCTTCAATTACGTGACCACTTCCAGTAATTACCATAGCTATTCTAAATGGTGTGGCTACCTTCGTCAACTGCACATCTTTTTGTGAATACCACCATCTCTTTATGTAGTTTGCGTGTTTCGTATAAAAACATCCATGGGGCTTAACAGAGGAAGTATTTTTGTACCTGCGTCTATACCGTGCCTAATTTTGTGTGTGAACTGTGAAAGAACCGACCAAGCACCACCTGAGCATGTAACGTGTATTTCATTTGAATGATGTTATGCATGTAATATCTGAAGGATATTTATTTGTCAACTTAATTGACCTTAACATAACTTCCCTGCAGGCTGCAGAACTTCTCAAGCATCCACATCTTCAGCCCTATGTGCTCAACGTTCATCTCAAGCTCAATTGCCCGAGGCGCAACAGTCTGCCCTTTGAATTGGCTGAAACAAATAACTCCAGAAAGATTAGGTTTTCTGAGCCAGTCTGTGCTCCACTCCCAGAGTATAAAGAGAGGCGGTTATCATGTGGGAACGACAGAACCTTGAATCCCAGTGTCTCTGATGCTGATCAAAGTGTCCGTTCTTCAACTAGGGTAATTGGGAGCGCCCCTTCCAATCTGCATCAGGGAGCAGAAAATTTCTCCATTAGAAGCATGCAAGGAAGTACTCCGATTAAAAGAGTTGTTACTAGTAACCAGAGAGTCAAACAGCCAAAAGCTTTGTCTGCTTCAAAATCGAAATCAGAGCTGTCCAAGAATTGTGAGCAGGTATGTACACTTTTTTGTTTTGTGTTTCAAGTTAATGGAATGGACATGGTTTCTGCTTCTTTTGGTCCCTTGTCATGTTCATGTTCCTATCTTCTTTAATAATGTTATACTCCATATACCAAATCATGTTTACTTGTAAAAAAATATTGTAAATAGTTAAGTCTTGAGGTCTGATTAATTTTAGTTGTGCTGGCTGCCCCTATTAGTGAGTTCACATGCATGTATAAGGATACAAGAATGTCAAGAACTCATAAATGTTAGTCGGGATAGATATTCTTTATCCAACTTAAGAGTTAAGACAAGGGAACTGATTAGATCCTTTCCTTTTCCCTCCTGGGATAGGATGGAAGAACTAATGCAAAATGGATTTTAGTAGGTTTATGGCTTTATGCCCATGCATGTTACTAAGTAAAAGCTATATGTTCACCAGCGTGGTGATTGATCGTAAATCTAATTTTTGATTTTCACTTTTACATTTAAAGGGGGTCATTTGACTCACTTCACTTCAATAAAGGAAACTTGAACCAATTACTATTTGTAACAAAGATTTGTTTCTTACATCTGAACTTAACCGACCTTTCTAAAGTACGAACAAGATCAACAGAAAAACTTGTGATTCAACAAAAATTTCTATTTACAGTCATGTCGGGAAATTGGCTTAGCATCTGAAATTGTAACTACTATAAGATAATGTATATAAAATGTTTATTAGAATTGCCGTAGAACATGGAAGGTCTAGAGCCATTACAAAATGTAATCTTTAGTGAGACTCAATACAGTTAAAGTGCCTTCTATCATGCAGGGAGATAGGCGAACAACATTGATTGATTTAACATGCGATAGTTTAATGAAGAAAACTAATTCTCTCCTAATGACAGCTGTTCAAAACAAATAATGTTCATGGACTGATTCAACTATCTTATGTTCTTTTATTTGCTAGTGCCAAAACATTTTCTTACAGATGCCTTTTCTTGTGCGTATTTACACTGATAAAATGCTATATGCAGCTTCCTACTTCAACATCGGTTAAGAAATCTGCTTCTACAACTCGAAGAGCTTCTCTTCCGTTGCCAGCCAAAGATGCGGTTAACAAATTTCAACACAGGCCCAGTGTTGGGCCTCCAGGCAGCATTCATTATCTGAAGTCTCCAGATGTTTCTGTCAATGCCCCAAGAATGGACAAGATGGTGGAATTTCCATTGGCTTCATACGACGAAACTTTTTATCCCACTAATAAAAGTTCACCAGGCTCAGCTCAAGGTTCCTCTAGTCCACCACGAGGGGACCGGTCTATTATGAAAGATAGATGTATTGTTGCTGATAAATCTAGCAGATTGAGCTTCAAGAATTGGCAAGGACACCAAGGCCCTGCTGTGGAGGATGGAAGTGAGTGTTCTGACCAAAATGCTACTGCTGGTGCATCAAGCAGAACTTCATCAGATCAAAGACGGAACCGCTTTGACATGTCCTCTTACCGCCAGAGAGCTGAAGCATTGGAAGGTTTACTTGAATTTAGTGCGAGATTGTTGCAAGAAGAGAGAATTGATGAACTTGGGGTTTTGCTGAAGCCTTTTGGGCCAGGTAAAGTATCTCCAAGGGAAACTGCTATTTGGTTGACTAATTGCTTGAAAGAAAATACGCTCAAGCCTGAAGATTTGCCCATCTGAAATGGTTTGGTTGCGGAGTATTTCTATGGTACATTAGGCCAAGGTTCATGACTTATTGGTATGCAATGATATTGGAGGATGCTGAATTGCTGATAGGTTTTAATTCATTTAGGGCTTATTGCAGTTAAGAGTATAGCACCTTTCTGGGTTTTAAGTAGTGTCTACATTAGATAGGAAAGTAATCTGAATTCTGTAGATTTTGGTCCTCAGAATCATTGTCGAAACTCGAAACCTTGTTCATCATTAACAGTATCTCCAAATTTTTTAGCTCTCTTGTTTACATTCAGCAATCCATTTTTGTGGTTCCTTGCGTCTGCTGTAACTTTCCAACCTATAGAGTATATAGACAGGTCCACTTTCTCACTGACTATGCCATTATCTACACACTCAATTGCAGCCCAATATACCCGCAAGGTACGTGAACGTTTACTATGTGAGCTTTCTTTCGTGTTTAAGGTAGACACCTTTTTTTTCTTAAATTTTTTTAACGATTCCTTTTGTTTTCTTTTACTGATAAATTACTAAGTGTCAGTGTGCTTTATTCTGGGATATGAAGAATTGTACAGATGGTAAAACAATAAATCTTGCAAGATATTCATGTTTGCTCCTATAACCTATTATTATACCCAGACAATCCATTTGTCAATACTAAACTGAAGGAATCATGTCATGAATTATTCCACTATTTCCCTAGTTTATTGAATGCCATGACCTTCCTTTTACAAGCTTCCTAGGCAGCAACTGTGGTCAAAAGCTTCCTACGGAGTGTATTTTCATCTTTCTCAGCTTTAATTATGCATGCATATCTTTCCATGGCCGGTTTCTACTAGTCTTCACTAGTATCTCTTGTAGTCCACTTTCGACTTGGAGAATGGAGAATCAATACAAGCTCACAGGGGGCTGCAATGAGTCGATAAAATCAGAGGACTAAATAAGTTACTTGTGTAGTACTACAAGTGAGTGTGTACACTTACCTCAAATGGCATTAAGCTTTTCTGAATGGAAGTTCTAGTCATGGCATTGATACTGGAGTTGCTATCCCCGTCATTCATGAAATTACTAGATCGATAAAGCTTGATCATCCAAGAGTACTGATCTTCTTTGTCAGTTTTCCCGTCCATTGAAGATGTTCGCCTGCTTTTCTGCTTCCTGCCAATTTTAGGGCGCTGTCTTGGTTCACTCTCTGACCTGACTTTTGCTTTTGAGGATTCTGTTTTTGTCATATAATTTGGTGCTAACTGAGAATTAGATGTTGCATGATCTGAGTACTGCATGATGGGATTTACAGATGCCTGCTTGTTTTCAGGCCAAGCATAATGTCTCTTGGAATTTCTTTGTTCCATTCTGTAAGAAACTTCCTCAAGTTGTCCATCATAGGTTGTGGAGCTTGAATCTGTAAAAGATGATGTGGATGGACTTGGAGGCATCTTTGGTGGGCATTCTCTTTGAGAGAATGAAAGCCGGCCAGAATTTTGTCTGGTATGACCATGTTCGGCTCTCTCAGCTAGTGTATCATAACGGACACTTCGGCTCCTGAAAGCTCCCCTCATTTGTTGGCTTCTCTCACTAGATACATATTCCTGCATTAGAGAGTGAACTGGTTAAAATTGCTGTACTTGTGATACAGAGTATCAGAAGTGCTTTTCTTTGTTTGTCCAACTTGTGAAACTACTTATCTTTTTTTTATTAGGCCTAGATCATAAGAAAGCAGGTTCTACAAGTTATCTGCTTGCGTTTGCAAAATCTGCTGGAAAATGGAAAAGAGAAACCAACTTCCATTTTTCAGCTCCTTAAGTTCTATTTCTAATAGTAAATGTGGCTTCAGTAGCCTACACATAGAGCAAGACTGAGTTTCTAGACTTTTTTCTTACCACTTTCACTGATGCCTCCTCAGCCACTTGAGCCCTGTTAATTCTGGCTCTAACCTGAATTGCTAATATTGCATGCATGGACCTCATGACTGCCTTCGTTTGTTTTCTCACCAAGTGACCCCTTGCTAGAGCTTGTAATTTCACCAATGCTTTTAAAGCACGGAGTGCTCTTCGTGCCTGCAGGAACAAAATTATACATGCAATTACTGCTATACTTTTTCTACGACAAAAAGATGAAAAGGCTTCAACTTTCATGCACTTACCAGATAAGAACGATATGCAGCCTGTATTCTGGTGGCTGCTGCATGGACACTTAATCTAACCGGCAATACTTTGTGTTGAGTGTAGTATTCCAGGAAGTCTTGTCTTGGCATATAGATTGAGTCAAAGGATCTATTTACATTGTGTGTGGTGGCCTTGTTGCTGGTTGTTCTTCTGAAACTCCATCTCCTCTTCGATTTAGGCGTGGCCGGGGGCAAATTTGGGAAGGGTGTATCTAAATAGTGAGTTTCTGCTAGAATGGGAGTGTCTAATTTCTTATACTTGTCTTCTCTTTTACCCATCAAGAAGTTCTTGATCCATGTGCTTGCCTTACCCATAGCCTATAGGTATCAGTGTATGTTATGGATGAGTTATAGCAGGGTACTTATATACACAGGACTTTAGCTAGTTGCTAATTTGCTGCATTGACTTCTTTTGATGTGTTTATCTTGAATAGTCAAATTGTTCATTATAATATGAAGTAGTTAGTGAGGTTTTTGTTGTGGCCTTAGGCCTGCACTGGGTTCCTTTGAGCTGCCATTTGCCAGTTATATGTTCTCGCTTTTGGAAGGTTAGGTTAAAATATACGGTGATTTGTAATCCGGTGCACTTCAATAGATTTTCCTATATTTTAGCTCAACACTACACAAATCTAGTTTCAATTTTCATTCTAGGATGATATGGTTTAGCATTTAGCTCCACTTCATTGGGATTTAAATAAGCATTTTTGGTTTTACCCCCTTTTTTTTAATTCTGTCCAAATTAATTCCTGTAGCAGCCCGTTCCCGATTAAACCTGGTAGGCCCGGTGAATTTGAAAATATAGGTTCTTATCATATAAGTTCTGATGTTCATACCACTCATAAAATTTTCTCATATTCTCCTTCCGTTGGTTTTAAAGCTTCTCGTTAGCTATTGTCAGAATAATTTTCAAAATATAGTTAAAAATAGAAAAAAGTTCGGAAAAAGTTTATGAGAGCTATAAACTTGAAGTTTACGTGATCATCCACATGAAAACATAATTTATAATTTTCTAAACTCTTTTCTATTTTAATTATTTTTTAAATATTATTTTAAAAATAGTAAATATAACATTTTAGAGGGAACAGAGGGAGTAAGATGTGTAGCTCCTCCAATACTTCAAAAGATACTTAATAGCAAATGTGGAATGGATGTGAGAGCCAAATTTTTGAATAAGGTGGTCATCATTGTCGATTAATATAATATGACATAGACGAGAAGATATAGAAGCACCAAACCGCGATTGAATATAAACACAGAAGCTGCTCTACTGTATTCAAACTCAAGATTGGGCAGAAAGGTTCTAAAGCGTTTGGGGGGGGGGGCTATTTTAACCCATATAAGGATTTATTCAACCGACAAACATGAATAGGAAAATGAGCATCTACGTAACTAGGGGTTGTTCCATATATACATGTCTCCGCGTACACAAACCATTTTAAAAAGCATTCTTTACGTCTAATTGATGCAACAACGAACGAGAATTCTTTACGTCCAAGTGATTAAACAATTCTAACATTAGTGAATTTAATAAGACTGACAGTACAACTGTAATCTAAACCCGGTACGTCCAAGTGATTAAACAATTCTAACATTAGTCAATTTAATAAGACTGGCAGTACAACTGTAATCTAAACCCGATACTTGAGTGAATCCATGAGCTACCAAGCGAGCTTTAAGACGTTTTACAGAGAGCGACTAGCAAGATGCCAAGATGTTTTGTACTGTAAACCCACTTGGAACCAACAATGTTTTTACTTGTGGGACAAGGAACAAGATCCCAAGTGCGGTTTTCCTGAAAAGCATCAATTTCTTCGTCCATTCTTTGACCCAATCTGGAGACTTGCTTGCAAACTAGAACCCAAGAGGCTCCACATGGGTGAGAAGAGCAGAAATTAAGCCCGAGGATTGTATTTTGTGCAACAAGCCTGGGTGTCTTATGCGAAAGCTAGAAGGTGCTAACATGGGCTTGTGTGGTCATATGATGACTTGGTGGAGGAGGTGGGTGTGGGGGGGGGGGACCACGTGGTCGACGACGATGGTGGTATATAGTAGTTGTGGGGATTGGTTACCTGGGGTTGGAGATGATTGTGGTGAGGGGCCAAGTGACGACGGAGGGAGTCGATGGGTTCATCAGTGGCTCTTGTGGTTGATTTACTTAATGGTATAGTGACGGGATGGACGGTGAGGAAGGTGGGATGTCATAAGTAAATCACTGGTCTGGTTGTAATGGGGCTGAGAAAATATATATGTGATGATGGGTCATCATTAAAGTTATCATGAGAATAAAAAAGTTATGATGTTCGGGTGAAAAAGGCGAAACCAAAGTAATCGAGCGTAAGAATAATCTCTAAGAATATGGAGTACGGACTTAGACCCAATCTCACACATCGGACACACATCCACAAGATCAATACAAGAGAGACAAGGTTACCAAGGATAAGTAATGAATTCTTTTCTTTATATCACGCCAAAAGAAAACTTTAATTTTCAAAGTGATTTTAATCTTTCAAGGGTTCAACTCCCACAAAATTCATCCAATGGGAACATCGTAAACTATATGATTCAAAATAATCCGCGTCAATTGAAAAATATACGTTTTACACTTGAATTGAATATCTACAGAAAAAGACAAATAAATAAATAAAAATTCATTCTCCAGTTTCAAATTAGTATAACAAATATCACCTTAGAGCGGCAACTCGTAATGAAATCACGAAGCGCGATGTGAGGAGCTTTAGCCGCGAATTATGTGATCTAGCTCCTATGACGAAATTTCTCGTCGACGATTTATTCCAATTCCAACTTTATGATTTGATCCTTTGTCAATTTCTGCTGCCTTCATTTCATCTGAAACTCCACCGATTAAGATCCGATTCCGATCGTGAAAACGATGATACTGTTGCCGTCTCATTGCAGATACCTCCTGCAAATTTTGTCTACTCGTGTTCAGAAGTAAGACTCAATTCCTTCTCTCCTCTTGCTAATTATTCGTTTTTCTATATGCATTTCGCACTACTTCGTCTGATCAATGCGAGCTTTTTTCAAATTGACTATTCCTCCTATTGTAGAATGATTAGTCGGTGTATTTTGGTCTCCAATTGATGTTGTTGAGTTTTGCTTTCAATAAGAGAGACGGTTATTCTACTTTCTGGATACATTATTCTCATTTCTAGGGCCTAGGTAAGCATGCTTCATTCACAATTCACAGTTCACAGTGTGTGTTGTTTTCTCTAGGAGTTATTATTATAGCATATGTGTGAAGTTCTAGAAATGTGTATGGAAGTGGACTATTGGATTAAGAATCTTATGCATTTGTAAGGTTGATTAGTTGTACTGGAATTCTTATGGCGCTTGAACCGATGGTGTTTTGTAACATTTTTCTATTATGTAGATACGTGTATTTCCAATTATGTATTGATGAATTCGCTTTGTGACAAATTTTGACATTTGCGTTGCAGTCTTGAGAAAGGAGCTGAATTAGATTGCCAGTGGGTTGAGTTTGACGATGTTCGCTACCATGTTCTGGTTGGTACTTCATGCTTCTTTTTATAATATCTGTGTTATTATTTTTCTTCCATTATATGGGAGGTTGAGGTTAAAAATTCATGTCCATCTCGATGTTGCCGTTTCATTACATACATAACAACTGTAACTAAACCTTCGTTCCATTACTTGGGATAGGCTTCCATTTCATTGCATATGGTATATTTATAGCCTTATTCATTCCATCTAGTAAACCACACTAGTAAGCTGATTCTATATTCATCTGCAGGCAACTGTGAAGAATCCAAATATCCTTCTGTTGTCATTGTCATTACCTACACCACCTCCAGAAACTGTATATTTTGGTGGCCTTCCTCCAGGAGCAATTGACGCGATAAAATCCGCGTATGGTTCAGTTTTGCAAATTCTTGATCCTCCAAAAGACGGTTTTAATCTCACACTGAAACTGAACCTGTCAAAGCTTCCTCCCGATGAAGGTTCAATGAGTTCACTTTCTTAAGGTCACTATTAGCTTTCCATTATCATGCTAAGAGATGTGGAATCTTGATTCTGTGAATAAACTCTGCTCTTTCTTGAACCACACATTTAATGAATCTTCTTCTAACATTGACCCAATACTGCTATGATTATATTGAGAATTCATGGTACTGTCAATCTTATACTCTGGATAGCTCTAACTGAGCTTGTCAGTTATACATTCATCTATATACATGGAAGTGTAATATACACTGCCTGTTAGTATCTGCCTGGCCATAAATGACTGACAGAAAACTATTTAGGTTCTTTATAGTATTTCTTTCTTCTGCTCTACGCAGAGATGTCGGGTGAACTTTCTCATATGATATACATATACCATCAATTTTTAAACATGAGCGCAACTTTGTCTATGTTTATTTAAAACAAAAATCATATGTTGGCAGAACTATCTCGTACATGTGTCAGGTGTATTCAGATTTACTTTCTTATTTCTCCTGCCTTGTAACTTATTATTATATTTTATTACAAACATTTTTTTTGCGAACATATTTTTCATTTTTAGTTTGTAAAATTACAATAGGGCTTATAAGTGTTGTTGTCTAAGTTTTCAGAACAGAAACATTCTCTCCTTGTCAAGATTGCTTCGATAAGAGAAGTGGTTCAAGGTGCACCATTGAGAGCTATCCTGAAACAACTTGTCTCAAGGGGTGTAAAGTCAGACCTAAACAAACTCGTGTCCCTTGTGCATCGGCCAAACGAATCATTTTGTGTTATTCCACAGGTAATTCTTTGCTTTCCTGAGTTGGTTGTTTTGTGTAGTCAACTACAAGATTGTCATACATGCATTATTTGAGATGGAAAAATAGGATAAGTCGACCTATTTCCTGAAGAAAAAAAGCAATATTTTTTCACCTGATTACCGGATATATTGCCTTCTAGATTTTTTATACGACCTGTTTCATAACAAGCTCCCATCTATCCAGTTTAGTTATTTCACAATAAGATTCCCTTACCATCTTTGGAGATAACACTACCCTTATAAAACAGACAGATTCACAACTTTTGCACCCTTTATTCATTCTTTACCAATTCTAATATCCCGTTTCAAAGTTTACTCGTTCTTTATTCGATAACACCCCACTTCCGGTTTTTTTTTTTTTTTTTTAAAACATTATTCTTATACACTGCTATTCGAATGGGGAGCTTAAAAGAAACGGAGAAATATCCTTTATGATGTAAAAAAATCAAACATGTAGTACTACTCATTATTGTAAGCCCTATTTTGTTAGAGAAACTGTCACAACTCGCTACTATGAAAACATGAAAACAAATGTGATCTTGCTTGCAAATGCTTCAGTGTGGATGCTTAAGTGTTTTCTGGACTTGAACTGCATTTCCTTTCTTATTAATAATAGAAATTTAATTTCATTTGATAATGACTGCAGGCAGACAAAGTAACTGTAATTTTCCCTATGCGCTTCAAGGATTCCATAGATACAGCTCTGGCTACCTCTTTCCTTCAGGTACTTGGACATGAATCTCTGGAAGATTTGATGCTTTATTTACTTTTCTGGTATGTTCCGTTTTCCCTTACGGCCTTGCCCCAAACTTCTTTCGTGGTCTCGCTTCTTTCAACAAGGATTATGTGATGGAGAGAATTTTGTAGTGGTAACATTAGCCAGAAACACCAATATGATGTACTTTGCACCTCATGTCTCTGTTTCATGTGCATCATAGACATGAACTCTTTTCATTCTTTATCCGCCGGGGGAGGGGGGGTAGGCTGTATGATAAATCAGTTCTGTATGCAACTGAAAATGTTTCACTAATTGAAGAAGTATATGCATGTGTTTATGTTATCCCCACTGTTCATGCTGACATGAGTCAGACTACAGCAGTTCCATTCCTTTCTGGCTCGGGGAACCTCGTTGTACTTAAATCCTGAAGGTGCTAAGTGGCGCTTGTCCAAATTAGCGCTATCTCTAAAGTCTTTTGATTTTTACTGCACTAGGATTTTCCTTCTTATCCGCGGAGTAAGGCTAGTTTCAGCATTTTATAAGCTCTGTTATCATTCAGGAATTTGTGGAAGCCAGGCGAACTGCTGGACTTAGCAGTGCTCCTCCTTGTTTGTGGTCCCCTTCTCCTCCTGAAGAACTAAAAGGAGCTTCTGATGAAGCATTATCTGCAAATTCTGGATTTGTCAGTTTTGGTAATTATGTTCTTTTGTTTCAAATTGATAATTAGACATTTAGCCTAAATTGATCTGTCTATCATTAACTCATATGCATGGATGAACAGTTATTTACCCACGTCACGTCGAAGGCAGAAAGCTGGACAGAACTGTTTGGAGTCTATCTACTTTTCATGCGTATGTGAGTTATCATGTCAAGGTGAGAAGCTTAGTCGTCTTTGTAAGTGTTGCTATCATTTAATTCTGCTAATGTTGAAGTGGATGAGTTGCTCCTGCAGTCCTGCTTAAGAAAGTTGATTGGCAAACCTTGGAATCGCGAATTAATAAAGCAATTTTTTTTCTTTCAAGTGTGTGATTGAGTTGACTTTTATGTGAGTAATTCATATTGTTATATAAACACAAGCATTATCTTTTTTTGAACAGTGCTCGGAGGGCTTCATGCACACTCGAATGAGACGTAGGGTAGAATCTCTGATAGAGGTGAGTCTTTGATGCCATTCTGCTTCTCAACCGTCACCCTTTCTCCCCCCTCTATTTAAGTGCCTCTTGATCATCACCTTAGCTGGTTAAATATGGCAACTAGTAACCCCTTACCTGATGCTAATAGCTCCTTCTCTTGTTTCTCTGCAGTAGTGTGAATACTCCGTATATCATTCTCTTATATACATATATATGAGGTTACCTTTACGAATGCACAAAAAATTATTCCAGTCTTACTAAAACTGAATGAGTTCATTATTGCTTCAAAGTATGCAGATGATTCTCTTGTATCAAAATTCAGAATAGGTATTATTGTTATGTGGTATCAAAGGTTGACATTTTGAAAAATGGAAACCTATACCACCACACGACATCTGACAATATGCAGAGTGCAGACCTCTCAACCTATTAACATGTGCTGTATTCCTTTTTTTTTTTTTTTTAATAATAAAGGTAATAAGCTTCAGTGTCCGAGATTTGTTCTAAAATAATGCCCTATATAATATGATGCATTTACATTGCAGTCTAGTATTGACTGAATAGTGAATAGCAACAGTAAATAGCTAATACGAATCATACAACTGAGCCTAGATGTATTTAAGAGTTTATATTGATGCGGCGAAAAAGATTGAGCCGTACCGAAGTTACCAGATACGCTGGTTACCCAGTTTACATATACATGATCTCATTGATCTATTATACTTCTTTAGCATACCTTATATTTTCTTTCATCTACAAATATTGAGCCTGCAGAAGTATGATATCAACATCTTTGTGCTTGCAGGCTCTAGATCGAGCCAGATCAGATTCGGAGACGACGAATAAAGCTGCACTAAACGGATCCTTTAAGCGATTGGTACGTCATGAATGCATATCCAACCCCAATACTCCTTTTCTTGCATTTTGGCTTTGATGAATAATTAAAGGTTTCCTGAACTCTTGCTTTTGGTTTACTATATGTGCAGAGCATGAAAGAGGGCCGGGGAAGCAGGAATTCAAGATGAGAACGCGCAGCCGAAATACAAATTTGTTATTACCTGCTTGGAGATGAAACATTATGAAGTAGGAGAGTGTTTTATTCATGATTGTCCTGACCATCATTTTTCAAGTTTAAATTGAATATGTATCATCACTGGATCTGGATGCAAATTTTGGTTGGATTAATGTTTGTGATTAACAAGTCGGTCACTTTAGTTTCTTTGTAAGTTGGTATATGAACAGACACTATTACTCTGATACACCACTTAAGCAGAACTAAAAGGTGAGAATTATATCAACGAAGGTTAAGGACTAAGAACCCATAGCCCGTCAATGATGATCCCTTAAAGGTTCACTCCAGTCCATAATACCCTGTAGACAATAAAACTATGGGGAAGGGGAGCAGCAAAAAGAAACAACAAGGACCAAAGTACATTTACAGGCAACAGCAGCACCAACCAAGGAAAAAGCCTAACTGTCACCTTAATTAAGTTGATCCACCGCCAAATATGTTCTTATAAAAGCATATATATGGAAATTTCATGATGTTTTGCATAATAAAAGGGTATGATGTTTTAGGTGAAACCATGGAGATATTTTTATAAACTATCTAAGTTTTCCTCCTAAAAAAAAAAAAAAAAATCAGGTTTGGTCCATAAGAAAGTCATATAACGCTGGTTCAACCCATATGAAAATTGACATGTAAAAATTCATTTCATCCGGAGGAATGTAGATCTATGTTTCTGCATTAACATCACCATTCACCACCATCATTTGTAAATTGATGGTATGATTATACTTCATCATGCATCTAGAGAATTGACTTGTGCAAGACACATGCTCCATCAAACAACTTCAAGCTTTGATGGTTTCAAAAGTAACGATCCATCTGCAATAAGGGATCATGGCAATTAAATATAGCCAGGGTAATGATCCATCTCCCGTGGACCATGCTTTGGGTAACATCGCCATATTTGTAGCCAGGGTACTGTTGGATAGCACCATCATCTTTGTTGCCACGTGGATCCTTAATTGGTTTAAATCGGTTCTGTAGCGGGATATTTGAACAAGAATATATGAGACGTCAAAATTTAGAGAGAATTAAATGAGACTGGTTTTGGAATACCAAAAGCATTTGTGAATCAACATATATATATATATATATATATATATATATATATATATATATATATATATATATATATATAATTCAAAAGTTTGAGAGACTTCGATTGCAAATTAAATGCGATTCTCCCAAACTATTGTGCATATGATGCGGTGATAATATTCTAAAGGGAATATATATAGGTCATAAGAAATCAATGGACACAATATTATACTCACATGAAATACAGAAACAGCACCAGCAAGCAGCGTTTTAGTTTCATTAGAGAAACTTGTTTTTCCCTTGAGCAACCTCCATGTTATTTCGCATTTTTTATTAGTTGCCAATGAACCTTCAGGAAGTTGTTGGTTACCTTTCATGATCACATTCTGAAGAACAGAATCAATTAATATTCTTACATTCCCTGCTGCAAAACCAATCACCCTCTGGCAAACCGCCTTGTTGCAAAACCAATCACCCTCTGGCAAACCGCCCTGCTTCAATGATAGCCGTCTCTAAAGTGCCAGAATGACCTAGCATCACAATCTTTCATCACTTCTTTGAGACTCTTCCCGTTCTTCTCCAAATATATGTTATCAGTTGGGCGATTCTGTTTGCAACCCAAATGATGCTCAAACTTAGTGAACCCGATGACCTACACAAACAAGCATGTATGTTAAGTAATTAAATTTAGTAAACTCATGATTAATTGTTGACAATCATCTTTACATTCATCACATGAACACCGTATTCCATTTCCCTTGATAACTCCTTTAAGGTTGTGCTTGTGACAGACTACTACTCTATCTTCAAGCAAGTCTGTCACCAGGATATCTCTTAAGGTTGTCTGATGACCTGTTTTACTAGTAGAAGCATGCGCATGATGCTTCTTCTTAGCAAACTTAGTGAATCCGATGACCTACACAAACAAGCATGTATGTTAAGTAATTAAATTTAGTAAACTCATGATTAATTGTTGACAATCATCTTTACATTCATCACATGAACACCGTATTCCATTTCCCTTGATAACTCCTTTAAGGTTGTGCTTGTGACAGACTACTACTCTATCTTCAAGCAAGTCTGTCACCAGGATATCTCTTAAGGTTGTCTGATGACCTGTTTTACTAGTAGAAGCATGCGCATGATGCTTCTTCTTAGCATCTTTCGCGTTTCTTGCATGCCTTAATTCAACTCCTGCCTTGGTCTTTTCTTCTGAGAAACCACTTGGCCTAGTTTTTTTTTTTTTTTTTTTACCTTTTTCACATTCTTGCGGCTCTTTTCCATTGCTTTGCTAGAACTAGCAATGTCATGTGACGTGCTCACTCTTTTACGCTTCCCCATAGGGAGCCAACCAATCTCTTTGCGTGCCTCCATCATCCGTTCAAACTCCCTCGTCAGCCCTGGACGGATAGCAGATATACTATCTTTATATAAGTTGTCCTTTGCGCCATTTCCTAGAGGGGGAAACATAGAGTTCAGTGGTTTGTTTGTTTAAAAGTGCAATATTGCGCTACAAGTGAAAGCGCAATATTGCGCTTCAAGTGAAAGTGCAATAGAATGCAATATTGCGCTACGGATGAAACAGGTTTTTTATTTGCAGTAGAATGCAAGAAGCAACAAGTCTTTTAATTTAGACTATGCATGTACTGGACTAATGACATAATTATATAAATAAAATATAAAAGTTCATCCAGAAAATTACAAGTCATAAGCTATTAGATAACTTGATATAGCCTAGTCGGTCTTAATTATACAACTTCATTTCACTTGTAAGATAAAAAAAACTAGATGGAAAATGAAGCAATGTTGTTTATTTTCCAAATAAAATAAAACAAAGCTTCTTAAATTGAAAGTTTAAGAAAGACATCTCATTCCAAATTGAGGTCGCCTCGACCTGTGATGTTAAGATGCTAAATTGAATCGCACATAAAACTGAAATCTAACCCAGATGTATGAGAGCAACACATGAAACAATCATTCGTACTGAACTTCCTAACTCCTCACCTATCAAGGTCGATTAATCTACCAACACCATTAACAACTAATCACATAAATCTTCGACTTGATACAAAAGAAGACCTAGATTTGATGAGAATAATCAATTGGATGCACAAGAATAGTTGATTACTAACCTTTAGGATGATCCCACAACCAACGGCCTCAAAATCTCCTAGGCTCCGATCTGCAGAAGAATGACTAATCAAATACAATAATCTACCAACACCATTAACAACTAATCACATAAATCTTCAACTAGATACAAAAGAAGACCTAGTTTTGAACATGATAATTAATTGGATACACAATAATAGTCGATTTCTAACCTTTACGATGATCCCACAACCACGACCCTCTAAATCTCCTAGGTTAGCCCCGAATCCGATCTGCAGAAGAATGACAAATCAAATACCTTAATCTACCAACACCATTAACAACTAATTAATCACATAAATCTTCGACTAGATACAAAAGAAGACCTAGATTTGAACAAGATAATCAATTGGATACACAAGTATAGTCGATTTATAACCTTTAGGATGATCCCACAACCACAACCCTCAAAATCTCCGAGGTTATCCCCGATATGCAGAAGAATGACTAATCAAATACCTTAATTTGTGAATTATGTATCACCAATAATGTTTATCTGGCGCTTGAAAATAAGCACATAGATATTGATTAAATGTAAAGGTGAAAAACTAAACTACATAATATAAATGGGCCAATTAATTTTTATTATCAACTTCGTACCCCTCAACTGAAAAGTTAATAATATTTCACAATGTTGACAATGGTAAAACCGTAAATGTACCGACCCGACCACTAATGGGCCAAGACCCGGCTCGTTGGGCCGGCGAGGTTACCCATGGACACTCTCCGGGATGATATGCTGGCCCCACAGACCAACACGGGTTCTAATCCGCGTACTTTGTCCTCACTCGTGCGCGCACTGGGAACTTCTCAGTAGGTCACCCATCTTAGAATTGTTCCAGAGCAAGCTCGCTTAACTGGGAAGTTCTTCTAGGTGGATTCCCGAAAAGAAAGGTGCACCTTATTGGTATGAGTAGCGTGCTCAACCCTTTTAACCCTCTGAAATCTGGGGCGTTACAATCACCCCCTCTTAAATTGCGCAACGTCCTAGTTGCGCGCTGTCCGGAGACCAACCTTTCGTGCAGGATTCTAGAGGTGGCTCCTACGGGCTCAAGAGGTGGCTCCCACTGCCCATACAATGTAGCACTTTGCCCTGTATGGCACTTAGCTCCTGCAGTTCCGAATAGTCCCGCTCTGATACCACTTGTACCGACCCGGCCCGTTGGGCCGGCGAGGTTACTCATGTGCGCTCTCCGGGGTGATATGCTGGCCCCACAGACCAACACGGGTTCTAATCCGCGCACTTTGTCCTCACTCGTCACTACAAGAAATTCCATATTTAGCTACGACCATTTAGCTACGGAATAAGCCCAAAATCCGTAGGTAAAATGGACGGCCTACGGAATGCCTACGGAAAACAGATTCCGTAGGTAAATGTGTGGTGGCTAAATTATGCCTACGGATTATTGACCGTAGGCGATTTAGCAACGGAATGGCCACATAATAGCAACGACCGTTTGGAGGACATGGGCAACAAAATTAGCAACAGAATTTTCCGTTGCTAAATTAATTCCGTTGCCAATCTAGCCACGTAAAAGGTTTTTATTATTTTTTTTATATTTTAATTACTGAACATTAGTGACCGAAATTCCCGTAGCTAAATTTACGTCACTAAAGTATTAATTATCCATTTTCTTTTATTTTCATTAGCGACTAAAATGCAGATTTCTTTTTCCCAGTTTTATACCACTCCACCTGTCTAATTGCAAAAACAATTGACAAATACTGAAACAAATAATCCCAACATCCATTAAAATTCTAAAGGAACAAAATATCATCAACAAATGTGTCAACAATGTACCAAATATCTCATAGAATGTCAAATTATCTCATAAAACACATTGAAAAATGAAAGTAGTTTAAAGTGTCAATATCCAAATAATACTACTGGTGATCAGCCTTGAGTTGGTGCGAAGTTTTTCCGAAGGAGAGTTGGCCATCAGGAATATTTCATCGACCTATCCTGTTGTCAAATCCTTGTTTCTTTCAATAAGTTCCTTCTCCACCGCCTCCTGCAATTTAGATAGAGAATAAAATCAATACACCAGATAGAAGCAGACTTCCAACGGTCATGCATCATTATGAACCCCATGATGCCAAATAATAATAGAAAAGACTAATCTGGTTCATGTTTACCGAAAAACTATATCTGCAGTGCCAGGTTGCAAAGGTAATTCAGTCCTCTTCACAAGCTTCATTATCTCAGTCACATCACTATGTTGTTTAGCATGTAACTGTCACAATAAAACAGATTGCATTTTGACATCCAATCAAATCTTAATACAGACGAAATAAATACTGGATGAGATCAAAAGAAGCAGAACATTCACATTTATAATATTCCTCCAAGAGGATAATTCTATTGTTATTTTACTTGGATTCATTTCATACACTGAAGCCATATGGTGCCAAATCCACCCAACTTAGGCAACATGCACTTTAAACTACAACTAGTTTACTTGAGATAACATACTTTAAAAACAATGACAAACATGAGATTTTGGAGCATCAACAAAATTTCAGCAAAAGAAAAGGCCATTAAAGGAGTTTCTAAGATCTGCCACTGTAAGTAGTATAGAGAGAGATGCCAAGATTATGAATTCACGTGATTAAAGAACTGTAGTTGACAATACACCCAAGAGTACTTGGCAATTAAATTATCCTAAAAAGAAATGACCAATACTAACTTACTTCACAAGTCCATTTCCAGGAAAGAGTGAACAAATCTTCTAGTAAACCATAATAAAAGACCAGATATCAAAATTCTTACCAAAATCAATGGCCACTGCACGAATACAAGCCTTAGTAACTTCCATGCTAAGTGCGCGGTTGAAATCTTCTGCTATCCGAAGATTGGATAGTCTCTGCATCACATTAGAGAAACTGAATTACAATTTCTTCACAAAAGAGGATTGATGACTAAATGTTAAGTACATAGACCAACGACCACTAACAAATATGCGAAGCCTCTTCAAAATATCAAAAAGCATCGTAATGTCTTCCGGGGTAGAACATTTTCCAATAAGAGACCACAACCAAGAATTTGGAGGTGCAGTTCTTATCTTTGCCACTGAATTGAGCATCTTGTCATAAACTCCCTCCACACTATCTGCATCTGAAACAAGCCGAAAAAAGTAACTGCCAAGACCAAAAAACCTTCAAACTCGATTCCACAACAAGACAATACCTGCAGCCTGATCTCCAACAACAGTCTCTGTGGAAAACAATCTAATATCCCAAATCATCAACACTACATTTTTCGAGCTAATCATCTCACCTAGTTCAGAGCTAACAATGCCTACACATTTAACACTTATCAGAACAATTCAGCATGGTAGGCAATAAATTGAAAATGCAAAACACCTCTGAAGGAAACTGATTTACAGCTTGATGAGGTAGAAACTGATTCTGTTCCAGTTAAAAAGAGAATCTCTTTCACATTATAATTCTAGACCGCAAAGTATGAGTCCTAGATCAAAAGTTTCCCTGCAAATGCACCAAGATTAACTTTCTGGAGAAATATTAATAAACTAAATACCCATCCTAAACTTATCCATCTACCTATTCAACTCATCTAAGGATCCAACCATCTATATCACACACGAACTAGTACATGAAGTAATTAAACTAATAATCCAATGACAAAGTTAATTACAATAATGAAATAAGTCTACCTAAATGCTTGGATAATTCTAAATTTACGAAGAAGGTCGTATCAACCACAAGCATGAAGCAACCTTAAATCAAAATTATCAAATCAATTGAACCTGCAAATTTCAAAAATCACAAAAGGTACAGACAGAAATCAATCTAACAATCGATATCTACCTGAGCAATTCCACAAAGAATAACTCTCGACAAACTACCGAGGAAAACATGGGGAACGAGACAAGACAAAGCTAATCGGGATAATACATAAGTAATCGGCGTAATCTTGCGGAGTTAAACCTTATCGGACCCGATTGAATAGTTAACTCTTCTGGCGGATTTTCTCTTTGCCGCAGGGAGATTCAGTGTGGAAGGAACCACGAAGAACCCTAGCATTTTCCCTTGAGATTTGTGATTTTTCTTTTTCTTTTGTAGCAGAGGAGAAGACACCACAGGACTGAAGAAACTGAATGACGACTGACCGAAGAAAGGGTTAAAAGAAAAAGAAAAAGCAAGCAGTTCGATCGATTAAAAGAAAAGAATCAGTTCAGTTCGTGAAGAAAAGGGGTAAAAATAAAATAAAATTTAAGACTCTCCTTTGTATTTCCCTACGGAATTATGTTCCGTTGTGAATTTTGCAACGGAATGGCTACGGATCTTGTGTCGTCTTGTTATTCGGTTGTTGTCCGTTGCTATTCCGTAGCTAACGTGCCTACGAACTGTCATTCCATAGCGAATATAGCAACAGAACTTCATTCCGTTGCTATTTTAGCCACGGACTGGTGGTCCGTAGCCATTTTACTGACGGAATAGCAACAGACAGTTTGTTGGACTTGAGGTTCGCTTGGTGTCCGTTGCCATTCCGTAGGCATTCGGTAGGCCGTACAAATTCCGTAAGTATTCCGTTGGCATTTTAGCTACTAATTAGATTCCGTAGCTAAATTCCGTTGGCATTTTCAGGATTTCTTGTAGTGCGTGCGCGCACCGGGAACTTCCCAGTGGGTCACCCATCTTATAATTGCTATAAAGACCAAACACGCTTAACTGTGAAGTTATTCTAGTTGGATTCCCAAAACGAAAAGTGGACCTTGTTAGTATGAGTGACGTTCTCAACCCTTTTAAAACTCTGAAATTTGGGGCGTTACGGTAAAAAGTGTTAGGCAATGCCATTAACATGAGTTGTAACACGTGTGCATCTCATATATGAACATTCTTAACACATCCAATGTGTTTGCTCTCACCCTGTGATATCATTCGACTTTTTTCACGTCGTGGTGCTACTCCTCATTGCATATAATTAAGTATGTATATAGGGTGCATTTGGATTATTCAAATAGAGCAGTTGGTCATACCCTTCCATTAATCACATGTCTTTTTTAGGGATTATACCGCCCGTGAGGTTAAGTACTTTGTTCCAAGAGACCCACCGTCGAACTCGTGGCTTTCTTCTGGTGCAGGTCTTCGCTACAATATAGTTGACAACTTTATTGATGGTCTTTATCTTGTGCAGAGAACATATTCAGTGGCGACTAATGCACTTTTATTTGGGATTGCAGGCTCTCTTTTGGCTTCCTTCATCAAATTTGACGGAGGCTTTAAGAAGCAGCACCATGCCTACTTTTTGGATATTCCCACAAAGGTGACATTATGATGATGCTAAAAACTGGATTGGGTGCCATATTCATTTCGGTAGAGGCGTGTGGGTTGAACCTCTAGTTTGTTTTGGATCGGTGCGAATTGTGTGGGTAGATGCGGTATCGCAATTCTTTCATTTATCTCATTATTATGTTTTATATTTCTTTTATTGTAGGTTAGTGTTTTCGACAGTGTTGGAATAATACTGAACATTACAGTATTGTGTAAAATAGTTTCAGGCCCAAATTCGTATGAATATTCTTTAAATAATATGCGGGTATATATAAATAAATAGATAACATCAAAGAGAACTCATATGGAAACAAAGAAGAACATTGTAGGATGCTCGAATTACCATCTCCAGATTTACCGATTTAGATCTTAGAATGTGAAACACAACAAATCGTTCTATAAACAGACAAGTGGGTTACTTTCTTTTGGATACCATATTGATAATAACAAGGTGATTTAAGATTCTCAATTCCTTCAATATATATCAACTTTTTCTTAGGTTCTTTAGATTAATTTCATGTATCTACATGTGAGAACATTCTAGAAATTGACAGTGCCCAAAAAGGGCAATATGGAATACGAAAAAATCATGGGTTAACTTAGAACTAATATAGTTTAGCAACCTACTAGATTAATTTGAAAGATTGTAATCTCTTTGCTTCTGAAAGAATAGTGAAAAGTTTTATATTTTGTACGGAACAATCAAACAAACAGTGAAGAAGAAAGGGAAGGGAGAGGAGGAGGAAGAGGAAGAAGACGGAGACAAATAGACAAATCAAATAGATATTGGAATCCGATGCAATATTTATGAATGAGATGGATCCATATCAATTATTTTACACACGGTGGTTGAGAAAAGTTAACCTTAACAGTATATTTGAAATTTCATTAACATAATTTAAAAATAATTATATGGATCTATTACCTTAATACATTGAAATCACGTCAGTGATGCCAATAAACCCAGAAAAAGGAGAAAAATAAAAAAGATACCAATAACATTACCTATCACTTTCACCTGCTAGTCTCCCTCTAGCTAGCAATTACATTGTATGTAATCCATGTTGATCTTCACCTTAGTTGGAGAACAATTAGCCAGGAGTTCACAGAGTGCTGCAAATCAACAAAGAATCTACCAAAATGAAGTACACATAACAATGGTTTTTTTTTTATCATAGGGGTCAGCCTAGGACCCCTTCTGACCGTACACGGTGGAACTTAAATGCACAATATGGGGTAGGAGTCTAGTGAGATCTAGAGTGTAGCGGGGGGGGGGGGGGTAGTCTAAAGGGGTAGTGACACGGTATTTCGATACTTCGATACGCTTCTGTCTCAAGTAATTGACGAAACAAACATTGTAGAGGAATGGTTGTTGGTCGGCTTCGTGAAAATTGAGTGTCAACGGTTGAACCGGAGGCAGTGTGTTGGTTTGAGGAGTAGTAGTGAAGAAGATGAACTGAATTTGAGGCTGAGATCAGAAATTCGATCCTAGAGAGGGGCTCAATAGGCCCCCTTCCTCACTGCGCATGTGGGGCCTTTCACTCAATATTAGAATCAAAAAAGGGAAACATAGTACCCGAGGTTGCATTAATCAAGGATACACGACAGGAGGGATTGTTCAATTTCAAAACATCACCTTCAACAAGCATAGATTTATTTCAAAAAATTTCCCGAATCGGGCATCGTTCTCCTACGAGAGAAATGAAAAAAGAATCAAATCACACCATCTCTGTAATAGGTTAAGGCCTCATTTTCTCATGAAGTTGTTGGAATTATTTGCAATAAGATGTTGGCTACAATTGAAAGGTCGTATCAATAAAATTTTCATTTGTACACGTTCTAGACATAAATAACAATGCATTCTATAATTCTTCTCATCCGACTCGTGGAAAAATAATCTCGCAAAGAAAAGAATCGTACAATACGAAATAACATAAAATGATTTGAAAAAAAAAAAGATAGAGGGATTCGAACCCTCAGTAAACAAAAGCCCACGTGCTACAGTGAGGGGGAGGCCTGGCCTCCTCCCAGGATCGACCAAACCCTGAGATTGAGTCGTCTGAGGGCCTCGTCGGGGTGTAAGTGTGTAGGTGTGGTGGTGTATAGAGAGAATGGAGAGAAGCAATGTATGAGACGAGAAAGATGAGGAATGAGGAATATATGTGGGTTATTTGGGGTATGATGGTCAGTTTTTGTGGGAATTCCATGACGCACCAGCCGTGAAGTCGTGATTAGTTCGTGGACCAACAAATATAATAGCGGAAAGCATCTAAAATAGGTCAGGATCTAGAGTTTTTATATAAAAGGTTATTGGAGATTAAGACCCATAGTAGTTTTAGATTTATTAATTATAGGAGGGGCATATTCTCCACAGAAAGATGGTAGCTTTGGATTAGATTATTATAGATGATACATATAAAAGGCAAAAAAATACTACCAAAAGTTCGACGACTATCAACCAACTACAACTACTACAGACAGTTCGATCAGATCATAATCAGTTAGGTGAGAGGACTGAGAAACACACACACCCAATCTCACTCCAAATTCCCAATCTCCACTCATCCAATCCAAATCCATGGCCGCCACGCTATCATTCCTCTCTCCCACTTCCCTCTCCACCCTCCGCCACCGCAATGCATCATCATCACCACCCTTCCCTCGCCGCCACAAGCTCTCAGTCACCGCCTCCGCCCCCGTCCTCACACAGGACGACCTCAAAAAGCTCGCCGCCGACAAAGCCGTCGACTACGTCAAATCCGGCATGGTCCTCGGCCTCGGGACCGGCTCCACCGCCGCCTTCGTCGTCGACAAGCTCGGCCACCTAATCCAATCCGGAACCCTAACCAACATAGTCGGCGTCCCCACCTCCAAACGCACTTACGAACAAGCCTTATCTCTCGGCATCCCCCTCGCCACTCTCGACACTCACCCTCACCTCGACCTCGCGATCGACGGAGCTGACGAGGTCGATCCGAATCTCGACCTCGTCAAGGGCCGCGGAGGCGCCTTGTTGAGGGAGAAAATGGTGGAGGCCGCATCGGATAAGTTCGTTGTGGTTGTGGATGATTCGAAGCTGGTGACCGGGCTGGGCGGGTCGGGTTTGGCGATGCCCGTGGAAGTTGTGCAGTTTTGCTGGAAGTATAATTTGGTGAGATTGGAAGGGCTGTTTAAGGAGGAAGGTGTTGAGGCTAAGCTGAGAGTGGATGGGGATGGGAAGCCTTATGTGACTGATAATTCTAATTACATTGTGGATTTGTATTTTAAGACTCCGATTAGGGATTCGTTTGCGGCCGGGAAGGAGATTTTGGCGTTTGAAGGGGTTGTGGAGCATGGTTTGTTTTTGGGGATGACTACTGCTGTTATTATTGCTGGTGGAGATGGAGTCACTGTTAAGAACAAGTGAAGGAGATCATCTTTGGTTGATTTTTTCGTTCCGCCTCGAATTTTTGTGTATTTATTTGTTGTAACTTGGTTTTTCGATTTGTAGATGAAATAATAAACTGAAAGTTACTCCTATATATGCTTGTTGAGGGAATTGGCTGTGATTTGTGAATGCGTTTCGTTTTTGATGACTTCTGTTCTAGTTTCTACGTTGCGCTGTTGTTGAAAATTTGAAATAAATGGACGTGGTTGAACAGGCAAGGCGCCTTTAAGTTTCATGTTGTGTCTGCAACGCTTAACACCTTTGCTGTCTGAACTTTTGGTGAACTCTCAGACTGTTCACTGTTGTACATCAGATTATGCTTTAATTGTGTTGAGAAGGTGCCATGTGAAGTATCTTGTAGAGAACTTTGCTTTTGGTTGTGTCAAGGAAAATAGATTACATGTGATAGTCCACCATTGGTTGGTTATGTGTTCGGGAAGATCTTTATGATATTTGTAAAGAAGCTTTCAAGGAAAAAAGTCATTGGCAATATCTGTAACTTATCACTGTAGAAATCGAACATCTGTGTATGTATGAATGAACATACAGTATTGTTTTGGAAACAGAAATAATTGGAACGATATCCTTTTTGCTATCTCAGTTCTACACAAGTCTTGTGGTGTAAAGAAGTGTTTCCTGTTCTTGGTTTTTCTGTTCAATGCTAGAAGACTAACAACACCAAGATCCAAGGGGTCTAAAAAGCACATATATGATGATACTTTTGACAAAAGATCCCAGGAAAGCTATATAGCATGCCTGCACACAGCCAGACAATTACTCACCATTTCAGAAGGCACTATTATACTGCTTCCCAGCAGTACAGTTATCATGACAAAACAGCAGAGTATGGTTTAAGAAAACTTCCAAGTACCATTTCATAAATACTACTAGTATAAAAACATAAGACTAATGATGTAAAGAAACAAAACAATGCTTGGCAAATTAGCCAATGTTCCAAGGACATAGTTTGTCAAGAATTACTAAACAGTACAAATTCGGGGTAGGATGTAACCTTGTAAGATTAGAGGAGAAAAAAAAAAAAAAAACTTATACGAACTTCATAACCAGTCCAAAGATCAAATATATTTCGAACAAAAGTAGTCTTACCTATGCCTCCTATTCCAACAACAGGGAGTATCTCCAGAATCCAGATTACTTGCGTCATTAAAATGAATCCATCATTCTGTTTGTGTGTAATACATACTTGCTGGCAGTTGATGATGATGACCTTCATCAGAATAAGAAACAACCTTCCTGGCCATTTCTCCAAAATACAAAGTTATTGATGATTTGGATAATTTCATCTTCAGAGAAAAGTTTTGAGCTGTGTTTCCCGAGCTTGTGTTCTGAATTCTCAAGAACTGGATCCAAAGCAAGGCACTCGATGACATAGTCAACGATCCTAAGCAGCCTCTGCAATCTCCCCCTCCAGCTAAACAGTTTCTTATTCGTACAAAATTCCCACTTGATGTTAGAATTTCCAACTTGTGTTCTGAGGTATGCTTCAGATCATTGTAGAGGCCAGTATGGTCTGAAACAAACAAGCCCAGATGAGTAGCATTTTTCACAGAGGTCAAAGCCTGTACCCTCCACGTAGCAATCTTTGCATTTGTATCTAACACCAATTATGGGTATCTTTTCACAACAATTTTCCCTAAGAACTTCAATAAACGATGAAAAGAAACAAAACAAACTTATATAATTATATGTTGCAATTCTCTTCTACAAAGCCATCTAAAAGCATCAATCAACCTGGTCGAGCCTTACTAATTTGATGTTAGAATTTTAAACTCGTGCTCTGAGGTATGATTCTGATCATTTTCTCGGCCAGTATGGTCAGAAACAAGCCCTGATGAGTAGCATTCTCCACAGAGGTCAAAGCCTCTGCAATCTTTGCATTTGTATCTAACACCAATTATGGGATTCTTCTTACAATAATCACACCAAATTCCAGTATGTAGTGTAGAGTCTGTCTGTGTACATGGCAAGAATATATATAGTATAAGTTAGATTTAATATAATCTCTCCATTCGATGGAAATATATAGAAGTAACAAAAAAGTCGAAAGAGGAAAATTACGGGTTCATCTTTATTTGGCATTTCAATATAATTCTCTCAAGATCGTTTGCGTAATTTTTTCAGCAAAGTGGACATAACCAAATTGAAATTCTTGACCAAAAGGTTTATATTCTATACTTCACACGGTGTAAATCACACTTGGAGAAATAGATCACACTCATAGTTCACAATCGGTAAATAAAATGAAGAAGGGATGATAAAGAAATTTACTTTCACTTGAAGACGATACTTTCCCAAGCGATGTTGCTCTGTTTGCAGTTCATATGCTGATTCAGAAAGAGAAGTGCAACACCTTTCCAGGGAGACCAATCGGAGAGTCTGTATACATCCAATTTCTGTTGGAATTTTCTTCGGTCTCTGCATGCCATAGAAGGCCAGTCGCTCAAGTACTGGGAAGTGGCTTCTTTTGACTCTCCAATGCTCCAAATTTAAGCATCCAAGATGTAAGACCTTTAGCTTACAGAATTGTCCTTCAATCGTCCTCCACTCACTACCACAGAAGACATCATTCCACAGACTCAATTTTTCAAGATTAGGCAACGACCCTACTTCGCCATGTCCTCCCATGGAATCATGCTACCATCCAACCTCAAACTTCTCAGTGATTGCAGAAAAGCTATGTGTGTTGTAGAAATCTTTCCATACACAGGTCTTTCTGCAATTTCATACCCTTCCTTTGTGAATGTTTTCAGTTTCTTTAGGTTCGGAATCATTCTGCACATCTCCTCACTGAACTTGAAATTATATACATTGAGAAGTGTATGCATGTTTTTGAGCACACAATGCACTTTCTCACTAGCATGGGAATCAACATCAGGAGGATTAGGTAAGACGACTCGTTGGATCTCTACATGTTTAAGCAGTGGCATCTCCCATATTTGAGGTGGTAGTAAAACTGGCTCTTCCCCTGGAATACTTTTCATAATTATACTGTGTAGGTTCTGAAACATGGATATTGAAGCAATAGATGCTGAACAAATCAAAAGGCCCTTGACTTGAGCAGCTGACAAACGAATACACCGGAGGCGAAAGTGCATTAGATTCTTATTAGCAGAAATATTCCATCTGCTTGCCAGTTCGAAAGGAGATACTCCTATAGACCTGTCATGCGCGGGGAGGAGGTACAGAGGATAATTTCTCTCGGCGCCAGGGAGAATGCCGAGGTTAATGTATGTATGGCTCCGCAAAAAGTTATATTCATGGGCTTTCTTTAGGCACAAATCCCTTAGGATATCATGAATCTGGAGATAGTAAATCTTCCCCTTGGACGATCGCTCGGTAACCAAAATGAGATTTCTCTGGATAAGATCGGCTAGATACTCCATCCCAACATCTTCTAAGCATCGGTCTCCATTTGGTTTTAAAAACCCCTCGGCAACCCACATCTTGATGAGTAGAGACACTTGAATGCTATGATCCTCTGGGAAGATTCCCATGTATAAGAAACATGGTTTGAGGTGAATAGGCAAGCTTTCATAACAGTAAGATAAAATCTGTAGACACCAATCTTCACCTTCAAAACCGGCTGATCTCAAACACATTGCAACACTCTCCCATGAACCTCTTGTCATGTTGTATGACAGTTGTCCTGCAATGGCAACAATCACTAAAGGTAATCCCCTGCAATCTCTAGCGATCTGCATCCCGATATTCTCCAACTCAGGAGGACAGACATCTTCTCCAAACACCTTTTCTCTGAGTAGATTCCAGCCTGCCTCTTCATTTAATAACCGTAATTCATACGGTTTGCAAGTGCCAATATAAGATGCCACACTTAACAGCCTGGTAGTTATAATGACCCGACTGTAATTATGATTATCGGGAAAGAAACTTTTGATTGCATCCCAAACATCAACACTCCAAATATCATCCAATACTATAAGGTAACGCTTACCAGACAAACGGTTGTGCAGTTGTTCCCCTGGACTAATAGTTTGGGCAACATCATTAACATTATTAATCCCAAGGTCATGTAGAAAACATTCAACAACACTTTGGGTGTCGGGTGATTGAGAGATCGTACACCATATATGAACATCAAAAGTAGTCCAAATTTAAAAATATTTCGAACAAAAGTAGTCTTACCGATGCCACCCCTTCCAACAACAGGGAGTATCTCCAGATTTTGTGTGACACTGTTGAAGTGATTCACGAACTCAGCCCGGAACTCATGAAATCCCATCATTCTGTTTGTGTCTAATACATCATTAATAGCATTACTAGGCCGCGTGAGATTTGTTGGCAGTTGATGATGATCACCTTGTCCTTCATCAGAATAAGAAATAACCTCCATGGCCTTTTCCGCAAAAGACAAAAACTTATTGATGATTTGGATCATTCATCTTCAGTGAAAAGGTTGGAGCTGTGTTTCCCCAGCTTGTATTCACCAGATTTCTCAAGAACTGGATCCAAAGCAAGGCACTCGATGACATAGTCAACGTCATAAGCAGACTCTGCAATATCCCTCTCCAGCTCAACAATTTCTTCAGTGATTGTTTGGTAATCATAACTTTTGAAAACTTTGAGAAGAAAAGTGACTGTTTCTTTTACAAATTGAATCGGGTATTGGGCAGGGTAAACAACAGAGCGCTCTTGATGTTGGTCAATGGTGAAGTTGAGAGAGAGAAGAGCTGCATAAGCCGCCATGGATGGATTAGTAGTATTTTTTGGTTAAGCTGAGAGAATAATAACCCACACTTGCCATTCGAATACTACTTACTACTAGCATCCTCCTGTAAAACATCGGTAGTCACGAATCACGACTACAGTCCACATTAAGTATTTTTTTAATTGCTTCAAAATAAACAACTTTGTTAATATCAAGGCATAAATAAGCAAAATAGCATGTGCATATATACCATGGTGTTCTTTTTGAAACAGCCAAATTATATTAGTACTTCATAAAAAATATACATACGTCAAAAGTCATGGTGTTGAATATATGTGGATATTGATATTTGGTAATGCAAGGTATTTCCATGGGAGTTCGGATTGGCCATGTACAGTTTTGACTGCTCGGACAGTCCTGTTACTCTTTGGGGCGTAAACTAGCTTGTTTAATGGTCTGATGATTTACAGGATGCATGTGGAAGATCCGGTGTTGTTTTAGAACTTTCTATGTATCTGAAGGAATGAACTTCCTGGTTTGCTGATCATACGGTTCTATATGGCGTTACATGGCTATTGTGCTATAAGAATTCATCCAAATTGAGAAAGCATGTTTTTCTTGATGCCTACAGGGTGAATTGCAAAAAGATATACTAGGTGAAGCAGGTGGTGTATAAGTGGAACTGGTTAAGGTATAAAAGAAGCCTATTGCAGAAAAACGCTTGTACTGTAATTGCGCTTGTGTTTTCTTGAGACAGTGTAGTCTTTTGCAAGATGCGATATACACAAGGGCTGAGTGTTGTAAAGCAGCCCTGGTTATCCGGATTGAGATATAGACGCAGATGAAAAGATGAACATGAAAAAAGAAAAAGATGGTCAAGAAAGATCTAAAACTGAAGGCATCAAAAGATGGGATAGGGATGGGGGAAATGTCCTGTTGCTGGAAAGAAATGTATGTTAAGCACACACAGATAGTAAAGATTTACACCTGTTGCTTGATGCATTGCATACATGCCAAATGTACTTTCTTCACGTCATTGCAAATGAGAAACATCCCCTGTTTTTGACTTCTGAACTAAAAGTGGCTTCCAAACACCTTAATCACGTCATGAAACATGAAAACTGCCAGTAAAAGGAAAAATAAAAAGAAAAGGGATATATATAAACATACCTCTTCATGGTTATTTTCCGCCTTTCTCTGTTATATAATCCTTGCAATTGTATACGGACTGCTAACAAAGCCATCACTCATAGTTTCATCTAACTGAAGAACTGAACACTACCATGGCTTCCTCGACTCTCAGCATCCTTCTCCTCACCATCCTCTTCTGCTCTGCTTTCGCTCAACGTCCAAATCGAGCCCCCTTTAAGCCAAACTCTCTTATTCTACCAACTCGCAAAGATGCTGCGACTAGCCTTCACGTAACCCACATCCGTAAGAGAACTCCTCGGATCTCCATCCCGTTCCTTGTTGATGTGAACGGCGGTTTACTATGGGTTGCATGCGACCAGAACTATACATCTTCCACCTACAACGCTCCTATTTGCCACTCCAGCCAGTGCTCTCGTGCTGGCGTTCACTACTGCCATAAGTGCCCTTCTCCGGTCCGTCCTGGCTGCCATAACAACACATGTGGTGTAATTGCCACAAACCCGTTTACTAGGAGGAACGCAATAAGTGAACTTGCTATGGACGCGGTCTCAATTCAGTCAACTGAAGGGTCTCGATGGGCTACTACTCGTCATTTCCTGTTCGCTTGCTCGCCTTCGTCTCTCTTACAAGGACCGCTCCCGCAGGGTGTTCGTGGCGTTGCAGGACTTGGTCACACCCCGATTGCTCTTCCCTTACAACTAGCTTCTCATTTCGGGTTCCAGCCTCAGTTCTCCATGTGCCTGTCTCGCTCCGAACAGGATAATGGAGCAATCTTCTTCGGGAACATTCCGACGAATATACTAGCAGGAAATCTAACCTACACCCCATTAACCATCGGTGCAGATGGCGAATACCATGTACTCGTAAGCTCAATCAGGATCAACAGTGTTGTTCCGTTCAACACTTCTCTATTGTCAACCACGAGATTCAATGCCGGAACAACCATCAGCACGACTTCGCCTTACACAGTTATGCATCACTCGATATACCAAACCTTCACCCAGTTTTTTGCGAACCAGACCACCGGTGTGCCTCGAGCTCAAGCGATATCTCCTTTCGGCCTATGCTTTAATTCCACAATGCTGCCGCCAGGACCAGCTGGGATACCGAACATTGAGTTCGTTTTCCAGAACAGAAACATTGCTTGGACAATTTACGGATATGACGCATTGGTTCAAGTCCGGCCTAACGTGTCTTGCTTAGCTTTTGTCGATGGAGGATCGAATACTCGAGCACCGATCACCATTGGAGCTTATCAGTTGGAGAATAGCCTTTTCCACTTCGATTTCGTGAGATCGAGGTTCGGATTCATGTCTTCTAATCTGACTCAGAATCTAAGCGAGAATGTTAACTGTTCTAGCTTCAACATCACTACTCAGCCTGAGCTACCATTGGAGTTCCTGGATGAGATAGAGGATTAGAGGTGTTTTGATGTCATGTAGTTATATGCATGTACCTGAACTTGTGTTGCATGTTACTTGCATCCATGTAGTATGTATGGTCTAGTTACTAATCTAGTATGTAGCAGGCTATAATGCAAAAGTACTTGGTTACTTTCGCCAGTAAGAAATTTGGGACTTCAACTTCGCCAACTGTCTCAATTCAACAACAATGGAAATACAGTTCCTATTCAAGCACATTTTAGACCGGAAAAATGATGACATCTGTCTACAATGCCTTAGAACCAACTTCTGTTATAACTTGCTTTTCATGTTCCAGCAAATTGATAAATATGAGCAGTTGATCAGAGTGGGAGTGGTGTTACCTCAACACCGAGAGGAGTTGAGGTAGGAGTTGTGTCAACTTCGATGGCAATTCTTTGGAAGTCGAATACAGTTATGAGAAGGAAACTGTTGTTAATTAGGACACCAATTCAAATGCTCCTAGGATTAGTATTAGATGCAATATTGCTGGCTATGTATAAGGACGAAAACTGTATTGATTAGACACATCATCGATATCATCACAAGATACAATACTTCCCTAGTTTTTCGTATACCTATAGTTATATAGCCGATTGTCTGATATTACAAGTTCTAGCTTAATAAACCCGGATTCCGTTTCTTAGATCCTATTAGATATACTTGTAAAGTTGTAATTGAGATTGTGGAAATAAGGAAGCTATTGATCATCTTCGTGGACGTAAGTTATTTACAACCGAATCACACGTTAAATCTATGTGTTCGTTCTTGTTCTATAGCAAGGAGTTGCTATCCTTGCTCACGCTCCAGCCTCTCTTGATTCTATTGCAAAATGCAAATCATATTTCTCATTTTGTAGTCCAACCTCATTCTCCATCTGCCTTACCGAGTAGATAGACAGGAACAGTCGGAAACATCCTGGCGAATTTACAACCACGCGCGTTCCCTGCTGAATACCAAGATCTCCCATTAAGCACATCGTTTCGAGTTCTACGAATACAAGATCATGGGTCTGGTTCGAGCTCCATCAGTCCGACCTTACAAAGTACAAACTATGCTTTTACCAACCATCGACCAACACGGGTTTGAGTTCCCAGGATTGAGTTTGTTTTCCAGAAGAGGAGCGTAAATGGATGGTCAGCGGGCAATTTTATATTCTCTCGATTGATATCATTGATAAAATAAACCTCCAACATCAATATTTAACTCTTCTTCTTATTTTTTTTCCCGAAATCAAATGATACAATCGTGGGACAAAGTGAGTACATACATAATAATCTCAATAATCGTTTCATATATGGCACACGCATGTTTCACATTTTTTTCGAAACGGCCAAAATATATTAAACTTCGAAAAATTGTACATGAAGAGGTTAGTGCAAAAGAATTGCACCCCGAAAAATTACATCACATATCACAAGCCCCCAAGACAAAAAATGTAGTATCATTACATTACTCAATAAACCGTTACGGATGGAGTAAATCTTGACCACCCCGCCTCTAGTATGAAGAGGTTAGTGCAAGAGAATTGCAACCCGGAATACATCACATATCACTAGCCCTGAAGAAACCGTTATGGACGAAGTAAATCTTGACCACCCCGCCTCTAGTATGTCTTCCTACTAGCAAGAAGCCAAGAAGAAGGGGGTGACAAGTCGACAATGCCAACTCTAGCCAAAACCGTTACGCATGTTTCACATTGTGCAATAACCGAATTCATTTATTACTTATATAACAAAACTATGTTTTGTCTCAATTATTTTCAACAGACACGGCACGGCAAATGATGGTCTTGACAACAAGGACAACACCATCTCCAAAAATGCAGCAGAATTTAATTTTGATGTCATAAGCATTCAATGAACATTTTTCGGCCAAAGCAAATATTTTATCCTGGTCAATTTTAAATGACAACTTAGATGATAATTTTTTGTGGCATTCACGATAAATTTGACCACCACCAGATAAATATTCGTGCATGATTGAAAGACTTCTACAACAACTTTTGCTAGGGGCCTCTATTGGATCAGGTGCATCATAGTATTTCTTGCAATTTTTCAGAAGCTATTCCAATCGAATGCCACTACATGAATCTAGACCTACAGACATTTCAGTCACACCCAAAAACATAATAATCAAAACAAACACCACTGACCTCCTGTTGGTGATGATGCTACTATTTGTCATCTTAATTCTTAATTAATTTCTATCTTCAACCTGTAATGAACAATGTTCTGCGTACGTATTGAAGAGAAGATATGTATCATGGTTTATTTATAGAAGAACAAATCCATTGTATTTTTTTTTTCTTTTGCAAATTCAGGTAATATTAAATTAAAATAGTACAATTATATTATGGAAAAACGTGTAACATGTGAAAATAGTAGGAAAATTGCAAAAAACTATACCAAGGTTTGGTATAAGTCAAAAATAACATCTAGATTTCATTTATTGCAAAAAGAATACTGAAATTTATAAAACACTGCAATAATATTATACAAAAGAATGCTTTGAGGAGGAAAAACATGATTTTATAAGATGTACTCATTTACTACAAACATCCCCGGTCCTGGATCGATGTTCAACCCTACTGTTAGAAAACTTGTGTAATTTTGATGAGCAATTAATCAAACTAAATTAAGTTAAGTTCAGAAACTAGTACTTTTAAAGTTCATAGAATTTAGAATTTAAAGGACATTGTAAAAGAGAAACGTTTGCTGAAAACTTTAGACTAGATACTTGTATAGGATTTAGGCTTGTTGATGATGTATTTTGTGTTTACAATTTATTGAAGTCCTAATACCTTAACATTCCTGATAAAAATTATAGCGCTGTGCTAGAACTTTTACATTTTTTTTCAAATACATTATTGTCATTTTGATGGGTATCCCTCATTTTGATATAAATTAGTTATGAATTAAAATAATTATGCATTTAAATTTTGAAATAAAAATGAAAGTAAATTATGTGGTTTGCTTGTTTAGTGAAATCATTGTTGTATTTATTATAATTGTTTCTTTAATTTTCTTAATTGGTTTGTGTAAGTGGTACTTATATGTTGAAATGATTTGTTTTCTTTCCAATTTGTTTTGTTTGTTTAAATGGACTTGTTTATGTATTTTTCAAGTATTTTTAGGTTTTATGTTAAATAGAAAAATTTTTGGGTTAGTTTGATATTTTTCAAACTTAATATTAATTTTTTTGCAATATGATAAAAAGTTGGACCGCAACTAGTAAAATGTGGACGGCTGGAGTATGCGATTTACTAGTACTCGAGATAAGGTGGTATAGGTTGGACCACTTTTTGCCATTTACTAGTACTTGATAAGGCTCAGCCGAGTACTCCTTGCTGCCATTTTTCAAACTTAATGACTTTTTAGCTCGTTTCTTTAACGAGCCGAGGCTCAAATGTTTTCGAGCTCGACAATACTCGGCCCGGCTCGGCTCGTTAAACATCACTAGTTGTAATCTAGGAAGCACTGATACTTCAAAATGGCGAAGATCCATTCCGATACGTATTCGATACCCGATTCATCTCCTATACGTATCCCTCCCCTTTATTCATGTATTCATTATTTCTTTGCTTATTGCTTTGGCTGTTAACAATGATTAGTCCTTTGTTTCACTGGACTTGTAGCCTGATGTAGTATTTCCATAGATGTGTCTTGTTTGTTTTGATGCACATTGGTCTCAAATTAACTTCGTTCTTATATGTTGTGAACATTGGCATGGTTTCTGATGAATAACTAAGTCATTTAGCTATTTAATTTTTTATTTAATTGGTTCTTTAGTATTCTTTATAAAATAATTAGAAATTTCAAAACTTAAAATAATTTACATACTAAATATATTAAAAAATAAATATATCCAATACTAAATATATTAAAAAAAATAAATGTATCCGTATTCTACTTGTTCTTATTATTAGGTTGTGTTGTGTGTGATATTTGTTCATAAGACACATTAGTAGTAGGAAAAAAGAAAGACCTTCGTTTCTTTCTGCGCAAACAAAAGTGTTACAAAACCCCAAAATTCTCTCTCTCTCTCTCTAACATCGAAAACAGCATCCATGGCATCCGAATCAGCTTCTGCGAGTGCTAACCACAGAGACAAGGTAACTTCAATCGCCTCCTCCGTTATTGTATTTCTCAAATTTGCTTTCCTCTAGGTATGAAACTGCTCTCAAACTTTCATGGTTGTGTATAATCGAACGAATATATATAATCAGGTTGATTTGGTGGATTTTATCGATTGGTCTGGTGTGGAGTGCTTGAATCACAGCAGCAGCCATTCTCTCCCAAACGCTCTCAAACAGGTAAACCATTTCTCTGCTCTAAACCGTGGCAATCATTGTTGAGGAATGAACTTATGCAGATTCGCGAATTGCTGGCTGTTATGCTGTAATTTTTAGATCTGGTTAATCGATTTGTTTGTTTTGGTGTTTTGGATTACTGTGTTAGATTCTTCATGTTTGTTCTAGTCTGATTTGATCATGCTCAAATGCAGTGAGTTTAGTTTTCCTTGTTTAGCTGATAGTTAATGAGCATACCGGCGTTTTGTTTGTGTGCGTATTTACTACTCTCCGAATGCGATAGTTCTATATACAGCTCATACCTTTTGTTATTAATTCCCTTGCTGAAAGCCATTCCCGACAAAATGACCTAAAACTTTTGGCACTATTGTTTACCAAAAAGGATCACGTTATGCCACTTGTGAGCTCATCAGTTCCTCTATCTTAAATTTGTACCAATCAGAGAGTCACATATGATGCTCCAAATATTAGTTATATGTAAGGACTTGGGATGAAAGGTGTAGACATTAGCTTTCCCGTGGTGATTCACGGTCATTCCCGTCCTCAAGGTTTTGTGTATCTGATGTATGTTTTGCTGTTTGTTAGAGACTTAAGAGTTAAAAAAACTGTAGGAGTTGGCTCAATCTAGTTCTGAGCCCGTCTATAATTTAGAGTTCTTATTACATTCCTAATCTTTGTTTAGGATTTTCTAAGATTCTAAATGTAAGTGTTTTCCGGGCAAGTCTTAAGAGTGTCAGTACATTATGTCTATCAAAAAGCACCAGTGACATGATTACCACATTCCTAGACTTTTATCATGAATATGCACAGCTACGCTACACATTAGAAAATATAATGGTCTCTATCGCCACTGTAGTGGATAGTGATTTGCTGTTGTGAAAAGTAGACAGATTGTACTGGAGAACAACTCTTAATATCTACCCTGGATTATTTTTGAATTTTGGCATAATATTTTCAAGAAAATTTTGTTTAAGACCTTGGTTTAGTATGTTGTTTAGTTGCTCCATCTAGAACTTGGTTTATTTTTAACTTTGATAAACTAACTGAGTTTATCATGCATTTAGTAGTTATTACTTATTAGTGAATGACAATAGCTAGGCTACAATGGGTATAGTGATATAATCCAGTATTTTACACTTTGCAATGAGGCTGTTGTTGATATGGTCCGCTGTTACTCTTAGCCATCATGGGTTTCATCGGCCGTTCTTTTTATTTTTTATACAACTGTATTGCAGTTAGTGGCTGTATGGTTATTCCTCTGCTGGGTTGGGGGTAAGAATACTATGATGATTTGATTCTAATCATTTATCTCTTCATTATTTTGTTACAATGATAAACCAGGGTTACAGAGAGGATGATGGTTTGAAACTAGAAAGTGATGCTGACGAGCAGCTGTTAATTTATCTACCCTTTACTCAAGTTGTTAAACTGCATTCCATCATCATAAAAGGGCCAGAAGAGGAGGGTATGTACCTTACTAAAGCCTTTTGTATCACTCAACATTGTTGCAAAAATTTTATGCTGTAACTTTGTCGTATGCCTCCATTATAAGTACTACAGTAGTATTTAGCAGGGTTTACCTAGTTAATTAGCTCGTACAATTTGAATACATGATATGCAACGAATGGAGTATTTGATACAATGGAGCATTTGTGTTATATATAACAAACCAATTCTAACATATATTTGATTTCTTTTAACACCTTTAATAAAACACAATTCAATTCGAACATAGAAGAACAAAAACCATTTAATTTTATACTAATAGTCTTCAATCCACTGGCCATTAACTGCCCTTAATGTAAATTAGAGTGTATTGTTTTCTAAAAAATGTTATGGATTGAGAAGCACCATGGGAAATGTATTAAATAAGTATTTTGTATTATAGTAGTAGCATTTATAAATGTTCATCATACTTCTTTTTCTTCATTATCTCCATGCTGATCTCATCCTATCGAATGAATTGGTCATACCCGTAAGGACCCATGGTTTTGGACTTGATGAAATTCTGATGCATTAACAGCTAGATATATAAAATACCACATATTTTGTGTTGTACGATTACAACCATTTACTGTCAAATTCATTCAACTATTCAACTAGTCGAGTATGAATAAATTCTAGGCTTCACTACATTCATCTCTCCTATGTTCTCTTGCTTTGATATTCTGAGCCTGGTTATCCAATTCATGAAGGTTAAATTCAACCACCTCATTGGTGCGTTAGTGATTAGCATGTCATGTCTCTATTGGCTTTATGTGTTTGTTGTCATATGTGCTTGGCAAGCTTGAGCACAATGTTCTGACAAATTAATGGCAGTACTTTCCTGTCCACTCAACTAGTGACTAGGTTTATTTCAAAAATATAAAACTTCTTCCTTTTTCAGGTCCAAGAACCGTGAAGCTTTTTGCTAATAGGGAGCACATTGGATTTAGGTAATATCTCGTGATATTTTATTACTTACCCAAACTAAAACTCATGTCTCAGCAGCTTGCTCTGAACTGTCTTCTAACAACTACCAACAATTATTTCCTCAGCGATGTTAATGACTTCCCCACTAGTGATATAGCTACTTTATCTGAAGAAAACCTCAAGGTAAATTTTGTTGCCTTTTGCAGTACCCCTTATGAATAATAGGAGAGAGAACTGGAGTAAGTAACTTAATTAAATTATGTTTGATTTCTGTAGGGAACACCATTCATCGTGAAGTATGTCAAATTCCAAAATGTCCGCAGGTATGTTTGTTGTAATTGGTTTCTTCATGCTGGTTTCTACGTACTTTATCAGAATGTGCTATTCTCATTTTTCATTTTTCTGAAACAGCTTGACAATTTTCATCGAGGACAACCAATCCGGTTCTGAGACTACACAAATTCAAAAGCTTGTTCTAATAGGAACGACGTGAGTAGTTGTTCTCTCTTTTCAGTTTATTTTTCATATTAACTGTATAAACAGTATACTCCCATAAACACGGGTTTGGCTTTGGCATAATTGGAGTTTGAAAGCTTGTTCTAATAGGAACGACGTGAGTAGTTGTTCTCTCTTTTCAGTTTATTTTTCATATTAACTGTATAAACAGTATACTCCCATAAACACGGGTTTGGCTTTGGCATAATTGGAGTTTGAAATCATTGGTTCATAAAGTAAATCCTTTATTCCTTTTTTTATAAATTAATCAGAAATGACTACTAGAAGTGATGTCACATTTTTGCCCCATAGCTGCATATGCTTAAGTGCCTTTTTTTTTTCTTTGTATGATGCAGAGTGGAAACAACTGATATGAAAGGTTTGAAGAAGATCGAGGATCATTAACCGACAGGAGCAAAAGAGAAATAACAACTTGATTGCAGCAATTTAAGCACTTTGTTTGCTTCATCTTTAAAACCTGATGGAATATTGCCCAAATGTTATGGAACTAAAGCCATATCAGTTGAGCATTATGTCGTTATTCTTATGTTGCACAAGTGCTTTAAAAATTGGATTGGGAGAACTGCAGAAACTTGTTGAGTTTCTGAAATGGGTGCATCATGATGCAACTTTTATAAGGTTCTGAAATGTTTTAGGGTGGTGTAACTCTTTGGTGATCTGATGTCATGTCATGTAGTATGAAGTTTAATCTTGCCCACATTGACAGTCTTGAATCTTCAATGTTGCACTGAGTGGGGTTCAAATGAGACAAGCAAGCGAGTTATAAGCATATTACCAAGATGCTCGAGTTGTTTAGAGGTTGAGCATGAGCTCAAGCTTTATCGAGCATCACAATTACAAGCTCATGGGAGTCATAATTATGTACATCCTAACGATACTCTGTCTCATAAAATTTTACCCACTTTTTATTTTTTTATTTGTTAGTGTCCACAAAATACCTTTTATCCTATTTCCTAATATGGAAGCTATGCCAAACATTAAATTAATACTATGATTATGATCGTTCTGGTCGATCTCATAAAGTAAAGAAGATGGTAGTTAAGGATTAACTTTAGGTTTTTGAAAGACCGTTTTACCCCCAACTAATAACGTTATGTTTAAACTAAATGCCCCTGTTGCATAGGTTAGGTTGCTCCATCAACTGGTACATTGTAATCCTTTAGAGACGCTAGCTGCAATACGCGAGACGCTAGCTGCAATACGCGCTAGCTCAGATACACTCAGTTTGTATGGTCCATCCGCCAGCGTCTATGTTCCTGTTGGTCCGAAAATCGATTTCCAACAGAGTACTAGCAGAACCTGGGCTGCACCTCCTCCGGGCTGGGTTAAACTAAATTTTGATGCTGCTGTGCCTAAAGATAGTCGGACTTGTGGTGATGCTCGGGATTACACCGGATTTGTTTTAGCATGGAAACGTCAGAGGTTAATTGGTAAGTTGTCTGTGGAAGCAGCTGAAGCTTGTGCTGCTAAACTTGCTGTTCGGTTGGATATGGGTTTCCAGCAGATTATATCCAACCGAGACCTAGAGGTGAGGTGGACTGGATACTGGTTGCGCCTGTTTAATGATCCAGTAACAAATCAAACCCACAAGCTCCAACTGTTGACACACATAAGCACTTGTCAAAGGCGGCTTAGTTCTGTCTAATAGTGTACACTCAATATCAAACAATTTGAACATTAATTCCTTACATTTACAACGACAGTTCATAGTCTAGTCTCTCCTTTCACCTTCCATGCATTATTAGCCAGTATAAAGTATGTACCCAAGGCAGTGGTGTGGTGCAACCAATTTTGACAGTAAGGGTAATAATATGAACATTAACCAAGCTATCCGAGAACAAGTTGTTGGTCATTTCCTACTAGGAGCTCCACATGTCTTTGCATAAAGATCAATGCTGCCTATTTGAAACCGTGAATTTGATTTGGCATCGCGAACCGAAAGAATCCTCAGCCTGTGATGAGCAGAATGTTGGAGTCTGTCAAAATTAGATGATGTGCACAGTAGTTGGTTGACAGGATTAGTGGTCTGACTGGATTTTACCTGAACGCATTTGCCAAGAGCAATTGTGATTTGATTTCAAATGTTCTTCGCTCAAAGCGTTTGTCAAACTTCTGTGATGTTTGCTTATCCAAAATATGCCAGGTGGAGCCTTCATCTTCACTTCCTTCAATAATCCTGTCAGAGTAATTTGAATAACTTGAGTGTCTACTCAAGAAGTCTAGATATTGCTTCTGGCTTTTGTAGCATGCAGCATACTGGCAAGCCGGTACCTTCTTTCCATCAAAGAAATCAGTATATAATGTACGTACATATATTGGGACATATGTTCATATAGTGGAAAGAGGGTAAACGGATATAAATTAAGAAGTGTACAGCTTTACACTTCTACAAATTCTTGAAAAAAGTATATCAGAGTGCCACGTGTAAGATATATAGTGCTTAAGTGCATAAAGATACGATATTCACGTATTGTGCATGGGCATAAGAGTAGGAGTAGTTCATAAGTGGACTAGAATACAAATTTAAATTATCATACCAGTCCATTGGATCACGTTCTGGAGCATCGTTGGCTGACATTAGTTCATAGGAGACTAGCTCATGCTTCTGGTTATCGGACACCTTATACATAATCCAACAACCTATGAGATCAAACTTCATTAGTACCAGATATAATTAAATCACACACATCAGTGCAGTTAACAAAGGTATGTCAATCTGGTACTTTACTATTGTATTTCTAAGCATCTGGCTTGCATTTTGTTATTTCATTTTCTGGTTTGTCTGTTTGTTAGGGAGAAGATTCCATTTTCTTCTCATGCATGAAGAATACAGCACACAGATATCTAAATAAATGGACGGAGAAAAAAGTCTGGTAATACCTTTATTCTTAGTAGAGCAAGTAATATGCCTTAATATTAGAAGTTTTCACCAAACAAATCAAAAAATGCTCTTTCTTTTCGTTTTTGTATAACAAAATAATAAAAATTAAAACTATCCAACTCTTTAGATGGCAGCAGTTCGGGAGTGACTGTGGAGGTAGGGTGGTAGCTATAAGAAAACAAAATGATGTCCAAGAATAATAATCAAACCTGTTGCACCATTTGGTTCTTCCCACTTTGATACACGAGTTCCATCAAATGCAGAAGTGGCCTGATTAATTACCAGCATTGATCAGGTTAAGAACATAAAAGCCATTCCTTTAGGATCAAGGAAATTGAAATTGCACTAGAATATCAACATAGGAAGTAAAGTTAATAGGTACTTACTATTCCAAAAGGAAGCTCCTCTCCACTCGCAAGCACGAAACCAGAACATACTCTATTCAACTTTAGAAGTGGCCAAGATAGACTTTCTTTTTTCAAACTCTTACAGACATCTAAGTTAAATATCAAATCATCTAGAGCATGAAAGACAACAGGCAGTGCCACTGATGTTCTCACTGGATCAGAGGCTAGACATATACTGGTTGTCCCATGAGCACCCAACTCAGTCTTCAATGAAAGGGCATCGAACAATTGACCAAAAGATGGAAGCATCATAAGGAAATATGAACTGGTTGACTCAGCCTTTACAGTAGTTCTCCTTGTTTTGAAAGGGGTATTCCTTAGGCAAACCAAAATGCTTCTAAAAGTTGCAATGATTTCTATTGCTCTCGTTTTATCATATGCCTCCTCAATGAACTGATAAATGATAGGGTAAAATGCATTGTATATCTTTGTGACATGCTCATCTATACATTTACGAACCGGACAAGATGACGAACTCAAAGAAGAAGAGCCAAATTCTTCTCTTGACTTGCGCCATACTTCATCCCCGCTTAGTCTTCCAGGAAGTGATATTGAAGCATCATCTTTAGAGAACAAGTTTCTTTCAAGTTCTGCCTTTTCATACATGTCACGTTCTTCAAGCTTTATGCGCATGTCAGATGTGAAGTTCTTGCGACATTCCTTTGTTATATCAGAGATAATTGCTGCCAGAGCAGGCTCTGTGGTCAACACTCTTCTAGACAAAACCTAGAAGTAAGAACGACTCCTACTCATTATTTGGTTGTTCTGTGAAAAGGAGAATGGGGTATGATGCAAAAATGAGTTTAAAAATGAAGAAATTGGTTTGAGTACCTCATGCCACTTTCTTGTGTAACGCTTGGTGACATCATAAACTCCATCTCTACTTATTGCAATTACATAGTCCAAATTCTTGCTCCACCTTCAAAGTAGAAATAGGACAAAAGGTTCACAAATAATTCATATGGTAACAGTAACACTTAAACATTTGCAACAATTATCAAATAAAAGATAATACACGGTGTCAATCTCAGAACCATGTCCATTAAGTTGTCAATGAAATATTACCCTTTCTCATAGAGCAGTGGATTATCATATATTCCTTCACAGGGATCCAGGTGCATCCATCTGCACACATTGTCCCAAGATAATGTTTCTGGTTCTCGTGTAAAAGGATAATGCAGCATAAAAGCATTTTGATAAATATTCAAATTATACCTCCCAAAACATAGTGAGAAGCACTCTGTCCAAACATGATCAGTGAAGTCTAATATCTGCAGAAAGTGACAAACATTAGGAAGTACTTCACTCAATATCTCTTAAGATCAGAGGTCTAAAACTCCTCTAAAGTGACACAGCTTAATAGGTGAGATGATGATCTACAAATAACTATATAATTTTTCTTATTTAGGATACTATCTGATTACACAAAAATTCCCTGCGCCCATAGGCTCCTTCCAAAGGCACTTTGAAGGAGCTCAGGTATTATCAGATAGGGATGCCCTCCTACAAGATTCATGCATTAGGTGGGAGCACATGCATCAATTTTTGCCCAGCAGTATATTGACTAATGAGTGCATCATAGAGATTTATAACTACCCACAAAAGTCAATAATGAGTTCTTGATCACCTTTATCAATGACCCATGTGTACCTGCCAAATCACTGGTTTATGTGACTCAAGACCGAGTAACTAACAAGCGAATGCCATTTTATGGGGTACAAAATCAAGTTAGGTGTTGCAATTTAACTTTACAAACTCCCAAGAACACAGAAATAGAAATCTAGAAGGAAGACATTAATTAAAAAAAAAAACTTAATGATGTACATTCCATTCACACATTATGTTAGTACTAAACAATTGTCGATTTTATAGATAGAATACTTACCAACCTAGATTCATAGCCAAAAGCTCGACAATATAGTGTGAAACAATTAGCCCATTCGCCACAGCGGCCCTTTCTTGTTTCCAGAAGCTGTGGAGGAAAAAATATACATTGATGGGTGCATATTCTCAGCTTAATAGAATTAGTAGGATTTGTGCGACATTAATGCATTACATGGCCGAAATTACACTACAAGGAAAAATGGGTACCGCCCAGACATGCATTTTGACCAGTCTAACGCATTAGGGTGTTTGTTTATAAAATGTCGAACCTTGAGTGGATCATTGTATCTTGGGAAGCGGGTCACGTTTGAACACGATTTGCAGCTGCATAAGTAGAAAATATGTCAAGAATAGTACAACTGTGGCCAAGATAGAGCATAATTCTTTTGTTCTCACAGAGCCTGAGAAAAATCCAAGAAAAGTTAAGCTGGTTATTAAAATGTGAATATTCACGTATGGCTATTTAGAGTATGCAAAACTAGGGGATAAGGGACAGGGAAAAGAAAATCTAGTACTGCTTCTTTTATTTATTTATTTATTTATTTTTGCTTTCCCACAGGTACCACCTACACACGACTGATCCGTTTGAGCTCTAAAAAACTATAGAAAAGAGATCTTTCACTATTTTACAGCTTCTGATTTTGTTCAATCAAATTCTCCTCAATAACGGAAAGGAGACTTTATATTTGCATATGCATAAAAAAGTCTGATGCCAGAAGCCTGTGTGAGAAAAGAAGTTAATCATTTGTATGCCCTACATAACTACATTCATTCTGTCATATTCAGAGTACAAAGCTTGTCCAGGTGCAAAGAAAGTGTACAGCAAATACTTTTGCATTTAATGTTAAAGCTAGACTAAGGAAACATTTACTTAATAGATATAAAAGTACTCATTATTTCACGGAGAACCCGTCTTGGACTACTAAATATGAACTTAGAGCACTCCTTATGGTTTGAGGCTCAATAGGGGCTTTAAACATATAAGCCTAAAAAAAAGCCCCTCTCAAATTGAAGACTCCAATGGTTTTGCGGCTTTAATGGGGGCTTCAATGTGGGACCCATGTAACACATTCTACTTCATTAATCCATTTTCTAACTAATTTTTTTTTTTTTTATCTAACTTGGGGGCTTAAATAGAGGCTACTATTTAGTAGCCCATTCCCATGGGCTACTAAATAGTAGTGTAGCCTCAAAAAAGCCCCTATTGGAGGCATTTTTAGGCTTAATTTGGGTTTTAAGCCCCAAAAAAGCCCATAAGGAGTGATCGTAATGGTTTTAAAAAGTCAATTAATTAGTAAAGGTTACATTACATCATCTGCTAAATATGCATAGATGAATGCGTTGGATCCATACTAGTTGCAAAACACTTGAACAAAATAATGCTGCGGAACAATAAAATGCGACTGGTCATTTCAGCCAGTCAGGATAGTGTATAAGATAAAAGAGTGAAGAAATTCCAGTAAGAGATACCGGTAAAGTTCAACTCGAGATGCTCCATAACGTGACTCGGAATGATTTGGTCTTCCCATGCCCTGATTGAATGTGTCATTATTGCAACTCTCGCAAGGAGGTGCATTAACCCATCTAGAGACACCAAAAGAGTTTAAGTATCAGATCAGTGAAATGGGTTACATAAAATTATAAAATAATGTTATATCATCAATCCTATTAGGCTATTATTGATGGCTGCAGTTATTTGCAGAAAATATTACACACTAGTTTTCCAACGATAAGGGAGTTAAATAATATGTCAAAAGAATTGCAGTACTTTCTTAGATGATTGCTATATGTGTTTCCGAGTTGCAAATAGAAGAATGTGTCAATTTGACTGCCGTTATTTATTTTGCTAAATGTTACAACAGCCAGTCTTGAGAAAAGTTTAATATTTTATTACTTATTAATTCTATCGTATTTAACATCCAGTTATACATCTGACTTCCACCACAAACGTCAAGTTCCTTTTCCCAAACAAAAACTTCTGAGCATCAATCGTCTTTATCAATCAGGAAGCCATATAAGCCCAGACGAGCGTTTTTATAATAACCGCTAAGTCTTCCGCATGCAACTGACAGAGATCTATTACATAATAATCACCTATGAGAGAATACATAGATCTATTCAAATGATGACAGCCTATGAGAGAAAAATAGTTGTAAAACACGTTGAACGTGCAAACATGTCATATCATCTTCTAAATAGTTTTGACTATGCACTGAATCATGAAGGAGGGAACGGTAAAACTAAACCTGAATGATTGCTTGAACCAGAAGAGCAATTGCAGCAGAAAGGCATGGTCGAATTCATCTTTTGATGGTTTGAAGTTTCCTTCCTATCAAAGCAAATATATATGAGACTCTGATTCTAAAAGAAGTAACTGAAAACTTTAAAAGGAATACATACACTAGTTTGGTGCCAGCTATAGTTCTATACAGAGTTTACTGCATATAAATGCTTCAGAGATGCAGTGGATATTACAGGGGTGCAGGCAGGTGACAAGAAGTGATCTGGACTGCTTTGAGTAACAGACTGGGGCATATTTCAAGCATATAACAAATCACTCTGGAAGTTTAAATTTTTTTTTGTCATACTTTTTTCTTCAGTCATAACATAAACAACAATTGGATCAAACAAGATGGAGCAATGGACTAGGTATCAAGACCAGTAAACACTAGTTCATGGTCAAAAAATCAGAGAAATATCAGTTCTGTTTAGATCCTATAAGCTTTCAGCTGGACAGTTAGGCATGTTTTAAAGAGACATAGAGATTGAAGACCGATCTTACCCTAGCCAATGCAATCACTGCTTTCTCCTCAAGTTTCTCCACAGGTACACTTTTTCGAGCTGCTTCCTGTCGGTGTGGGTCTTCATACTGTGACAACACAATAAGAAACCTCAAGAGATGTGTCTTGGTTTTTTTTCCCAAATCATTAGCAAGAAAAATATTACGTTGCAGTCTCTTTGCCCTTGAGATGAACAGAGAACTTGTCATGCCAAATTTCAATTGTCTTATTCTGGTATTCTTCCTCTTTCTCAGCATTCAAAAGGGACTCAAAACCCTAAGGAGACTGGGAAACAAATTAGGAATTATTACCATTAGAACTTGATCAACATAAGGCCGAATCTTCTGCTCAACTTGCTCTCTGTTTTCACTTGTAACAAATTGTTGCATCATCATCGCTTCTTCTTCAGCCTACAACATGTATACAGTGCCTTCATCGATTCATCCAAAACATAAAGAACTTCACTAAATCATAATGAACCCAAAAATGACTCCAATAGCACTAGCAAAGTCGTATAAGTTATGACACACTAAACTTTCTAAAGTGAACTTTTACTTGGCCTTTCATTTTATCAAAAATGTTAGAATAACTAGTTTACAACAGATTGAAAAATGCAATTAACGCTAACTGACTAAATTAAAACATCCACGCCATTTTCTCTGGTTCTATGCTTACGAGATCATGGGGTGAGTTCAGCTTCATATGCCATCTTGGAGAAATTTTCATGTATTTTTGAACTAACTATTATTAACTAGATAATCTGTTAATTCACATTTAATGAGATTGTCGCGTGCAAGTCTACTAAAGTGGAATGTTAAAATAACTTTATGCTAATACTGAAAAAAGGATCAAGATATTGCTTGATGCAGTCTTATAGCTCCAATCCTGTAGTATCCTATATTTCCATCAATACATTGTATAACGGTAACCACTTAATCTAATACAATCATTCGACTGGTAAAATAGCACTGGTCATGAACAAAGAACGAAACAAACTAAAAATTCTCAGTTCAAACCTGCAGCATTCTAGCCAACTCCTCGTCCGAAATGACAGCCCCAGGATCATCATTTTCTTTAGGTCCTTCATCCTCCTCATCAATAGTCACCAACCTCAACTTATTAGAAATCGATTCTAGGTCAGCATCATCCAACACTGTGCGATTATCATCAGTTCCCAATATCTGAAGATACATATCCCAATTACAGTTAAATTGATCAGTCATCACTCGCCAACTACATTCCACATGCGATTGCTAAAATTTGTACATCGATAACAAACTACTCCGTATCATAATCTACGCACAGAGTACAACAATTTTCGAAACGCAATTCGATTGATCCATTAACAATAGATATACGGAAAGTGGAAAAAGTTTAATAGAATGGATAAAGCGAATTATACCTTCTGTTGATCGGGAGGAACTGAGGTGAGAGAGAAGAGCTGGAACTTTAGCACCTGTAAAGCAATCGCAGAAAGAGAGAAGAGCCGTTTGAGAATTGTTGGGACGGAAAATGAGGATTTATTACAGGAAAAGAGATTGAGAAGAAATGGAGCGAACTTCGAAGCCATCGTCAGTGTCGTAATCGAGATCGAAAGCGGAGCCACCGTGCTCAACGAGGAATTTACGTGCCACCATGGTTTCGGCACCGATTCCTTGCTTCTCTGAGATGATGATGTATCAGTGGAGCCGAGCCAAAAAAGTCAAGTCGACTCTGGTTTTTTATTTTCTGATGATACCAGCAACAACTTCATTTTAACCCCATGTGAAAAACAAGGTAAACAAAAAAAAAAGAAAGAGATAAAAGAAAATCTAACCCCTATCCATGAAAGTAACAACTTAATCAAGTTATTTAACCACTGAACTAAAACAAATATTGGGATTGACTAACTTCACCACCCTTCGCGTTCTATTAATTTTAGTACACTATTTAAAAATTGACACTTGGTAAAAATTTAACAAAATAATAATTTATAAATACAACAAATTGTATGTAAAAATAGGAGAAAAATAATTTTAATAATTATCAATTTTCAAATGTCAAATATTAAATATTAATATTTTAATATTCCACCACCACCACCACGCCGCAGTCCAAGCCACCACTACCACCCTCCCAATCGAAATTATATAAAGATAAACTCGATGATGAAAAGATGGGCTATGGAACGACAGGCGATAAGTTCGAAAACAAATTCACGAGATAAGCAATGATGCAGCATTATATTAACATTGATGCAGCATCGCTTGGGACAATGTAAGTCAACAGTAAGCATCAATGTTGCATTGTTGTAAATACATTGCAATAACATTACTTAAGCATCAATGTTGTATCGATGTAAACACATTGCAATGGCATTAGAAGCTGTGACGTAGAAGAACTTTCTCAATCTATGATGCAGCATTATAACAAAGTTGACGTTGCATTGATTGTAATATTACAAATACCCTAAACCCTATACCCTAATCCCTAAAACCCTATAATAATAATAATAATAATAATAATAATAATAATAATAATAATAATAATAATAATAATAATAATAATAATAATAATAATTTTATTATTATTATTATGATGATGATGATAATAATAATAATAATAATAATAATAATAATAATAATAATTTTATTATTATTACGATGATGATGATAATAATAATAATAATAATAATAATAATAATAATAATAATAATAATAATAATAATAATAATAATAATAATAATAAAAGTTGTTGACCGAAAAAAATCAAACTACGAAGCTCCTAAGAGAACGGAGGGATAATAATAATAATAATAATGTACTCTCTCCGCTTTCGCTCTGGCGATTACGATCGCCATGTGGGCCGTCGTTGCCCTTTCTGCCGATAGCGTCTCTTCCTCCCAATTACAGGTAAGTACGGTACGTCTGTTTCTTCTCTTCCCCACCTCTTCTATGTGTCGGGTTTGTTCGAGATTTGCAGCGTCAATTGGGTCAACTGCGTTTGCTGTTCATCGGCCGGTTTTATCATTTTCGTTTTGCGTTTGTGGTTGCTGCGTTGTCTCTGTTTTGCGTTTGGGTTTGTAGCGTCAATTGGCTGGAGGTGTTTGGGTGTTGTTCGGCCGGTGACGGTCTTTGGTCGGCCGGACTCGAATTCTCTTCTGTTCTGTTTGGTGATCGTTGTTTGTTGTCGGGTTTGGTGGTAGTGGTTTCTTGCCGGGGTTGGTGGTTGTTGTTTCTTGCCGTGTTTCTCTTATGTTCTGTTTGGTGGCCTTGCCGGTTGTGGTCTCGGCTGGGGTTGGATTTTGGTTGTTTCTTTTTGGCTTCTACTTTGTGACCGTGGGTGTGTTCTCTTCTGTTTTTCCTGATCATGTCACGGTCGTGTGTTGGAAAAATTCTTTGTCCTTTGCGCGGGAGTGACAGTTGTGGTGGACGAGTTGGTGGGGCTTTCGCTAAAACCTATTTCATCACTCATCTACGAACCCAATATTTTAAGTCGGACGAACTGAAAGCCTCCTACAAGGCTCGTATTGCCAGCGACCTATCTCTGTTTTCTGCTTTGGATCTCGCACTTCATCAGGCAGGCATTTGGTTGTGTGGTGATTGTCTTAGCACTCACACTTTCACTAAAAACTGCAAGCATGTTGATGGGAGTGTGGTCCTTGCGCCAGACCGTGCAGACTCTGCTATCCTTGGTATCCCGGCTCCTGTTGGTGTTGTAGGGCCTGTTGCAGGCTCGTCTGGGGAGCTGGGTGGGTCCCATGTTCATGATGGAGGTTTGGGTCCCCTTTGCTTTGATATTGATCTCCTTGACCGCGTCTTTTCGCTGCCTTTGCGGACGGTTAAGTGCATTCCTCCTAAGTTGAGGCTTGGGTTTGCCAGGGTTTTCCTTAGTGCTCTTGACCTGGTCCTTGCGTGCCCAGGGGACTTGTCTGCGTGGGTGCAACTTCTTGTTCTGCCTCGTTGCACCCTGGCTACTTTTGTGTCGTCTAGTAGAGCACAACGTCGTTCTGGGGAGAGGGAGCGGCGTCAATTTGAGGGCATTTCTAGTGCCATTGCACGCTGGCGAGACCCTAGAGACCGTTTGGGGTTGGTGAGGGACCGTTTATCTGCTGTTTATTCACCTCCCCGGGGGTTTTCAGAGCCTATTGAATTTGAGGAGGCTAATTTATCCCAGTGTATGCGCAAGCTGGGTGACGGGCACTTTACGACTGCCATTAAGGTCCTCACCTCTTCTGGGGTTGCCCCTGACACCACTGACACCTTGGCTGAGTTGGAATCTAAGCACCCATTCGCCCCACCTCCGGTTGTACCTCCTTCTTTGCTTGAGGAGGATGCTTTGTCAGTACAGAAGGACCTTGTGTTGAATAGGCTTCGGAGCTTCCCCAAAGGTACCTCCTGCGGTCGTGATGGTCTCAGAGCCCAACATTTTTTGGATGTTTTAGGGGGTGCTGCTGCTGCTGTTTTTGATGGCCTGTTAGCGTCTATCACTGGGGTCGTTAATCTTTTCCTTTCGGGTAAGTGTCCGAGCCTGCTTGGGGAGTTTATTGCCAGTGCCCCTTTGACTCCTCTCGTTAAGCCAGAAGGGGGTGTTCGACCCATTGTCGTGGGTACTGTTTGGCGGAGGCTGGTTTCTAAGGTGGCCTCTTCCTCTGTTGGGAACTTGGTGACCTCGTACTTACAGGATTTTCAGTTTGGTGTTGGGATCTCGGGTGGGTGTGAGGTTGTCCTTCATCCTGTCAACAGGTTTGTGGAGGCTAGAGGAGATGAGGTTGGGCTCTCTATGCTTTTGGTGGATTTTAAGAATGCATTTAACTTAGTTGACAGGAGTGTCATACTTCGGGAGACTCGGTTGAGGTGTCCGGCCATTTCACCTTGGGTTGAGTTCTGTTATTCTCGGCCCGCTCGGCTTTATTATGGGGACTTGGTTCTTCGGTCGTGTCAGGGGGTTCAGCAAGGGGATCCTTTGGGTCCTTTATTGTTCTCGCTGGTTTTGCATCCGTTGGTCCACGCTATTCACCAGTCATGTGCGCTTTCTCTACAGGCTTGGTATCTTGATGACGACAATATCATTGGTGATACTCTTATGGTTGCCAAGGCGCTCGATATTATCCGTGTTGATGGACCAGCTTGTGGGTTGCATCTGAATGTCGATAAGACTGAGCTTTTTTGGCCAGTGGAGGACCCTCGTGGAAGGGTGGCTGGCCTTTTCCCTTCTTCTATCTCTCGTCCGCTTCGGGGTGTCAAGCTCCTTGGGGGCTCTGTTAGTGCGGATTCTGGTTTTTGCCTTGATTTAGTTGCGCGCCGGGTTTCCAAGACCATCTCTTTGTTAGAGGCTATCCGCAAGCTCGATGATCCCCAGTGTGAGCTTCTTCTTCTTCGCAATTGTGCGGGGGTGACGAAGTTATCTTATGCTTTGAGGACCTGCCCTCCGTTGGCTTGTGGTGATGCTCTAGCCCAGTTTGATCAGGCCTTGCGTACTTCCTTGGAGATGATCGTTACAGGTTCAGGGCCTGGTTTCGGGGATTGGCAGTGGCGGTTTGCCACTCTTCCCATCAGACTTGGAGGTCTGGGGGTCCTGTGTGCGGAGGATGTCAGTCAGTATGATTTTCTCGCTTCTCGCTTGCAGTCCAGCTCCTTGCAGGATAGGATTCTGTTGCGGTCTGGGTTTTTTTCTTCTGGTCCTACCTTTCAGTCTGCTCTTGACAGTTTCACGACCTTTTGTGGTGTTGATGTTCTCTCTGTTACATCTAGCTCTCTTGCCCTCCAGTTTATGAAGTCTTTGGCAAAGAGTTATTTTGGTGTCATCGATGCACATCTGACGTCACGGTTTGGGTTGAGTCATCGGCAGCAGGCTCTTCTTGTGTTCGTGCACCTCATGCGCAGGTTTACTTACTCACCATTCCTATTGATGGGTTGGGACAGCGGATGAACCCGCGACAGTTCCGTGCTGTGTTGTGTTATCGCCTTGCAGTCCCTTTGTTCCCCGATGGTTCCTCTTGCTCGAGTTGTCGTGTGCGACGGATGGACCAGTGGGGTGACCACGCTGTCCATTGTTCTAGTGAGGTGGGGGTGAAGTTTCGACACAACCTTGTGCGTGATACCTTGGTTGACATCTGTTCAAGGGTTGGAGTGGCTGTGCGAAAAGAGGCCCCTATGGGGTTCCTCTCAGATGATGGACGAGACCTTCGCCCGACAGACTTGTTATTATATAATTGGTCCCAAGGTCGGGACGCCTGCTTGGATGTTACGGGTGTCTCTCCTTTTGCTGGTGGGGGTTTGGATTCTTGGGTTCCTGGAGCTGCTTTGCAGTCTGTCGTTCAGAAGAAGAAGAGCAAGTATTGTTCTAAGTGTGTAGAGCACGGCTACTCTTTCATCCCGTTTGCCTTCTCCACCTTTTGGGAGCTCGATGAGGAGGCCCTGGCTACTTTTTCGCGTCTTAAGCGCTTGTGTGTTAGCCATTCCAATGATGTTAGGAGTGGTGTTTTCCTTTTTTCTAGACTTAGCTTTTGTATTCAGAAAGGGGTGGGAGCACAGCTTGTCTCCCGACTCCCTTCCAATTTTGCGTGATTAATAAAAGTCTAGTTTATAATACTACTACTACTACTACTACTACTACTACTACTACTAATAGTAGTAGTAGTAGTAGTAGTAGTAGTAGTAGTAGTAGTAGTAGTAGTAGTAATAATCACACTCAAACATGTTGAAAATCATGAACGTGTATCCTTGAAAGATATGCACTATCTAGAATACGCAGTGGAAGAACAAGTGGTTAATGGCTTCAACGCTAACGTATAAGTAGCAGAGGCCGTATGTAAACACACGACATCGTGCCAGTATGTATAGTTGGTTATTACATTTGGTTTAATAATTCTAAGTTCTAACAGTATTAGTCATGACCTAGCCTAACAACCTTAATTGAACCGAACATAACTTAATTGAATTGAACTTAATGAGTCCGAACTGAACTGGAGTTGATGAATCTGATTAGTTTAACTTATATTAACTAGCCTCAATTTAGTTCAGTTAAGTTAATATGTCCTGTCAATGTTCGCGTTTTGATTAGTTCATATGCCCGGTCAATGTTCGCGTTTTGTTTCGAATCACAATTTGAAAATAAGAAAACTGTAGATGTTCGTTATTCGCACGAAAAAAGAAGAAGTAAATAATTTGGATGAAATAATAAGAAAACATACCTTGATGTTATTCTCGAAATAGAATTAATAATAAGAAGAGAAACATGAAATAGAATTCACAAATATATGAAAACATACCTTGATTTTATTCTCAACCTCTGATTTTCAGACTAGATGGAAAAGGATGAGGAGGGTTTTGAGTTTTGGTGAATTTTGGAATACAAACCTATTTAGTAAGACATTAATATTTTAATTTGTGTACTAAATATAATATTTAATAAAACACAAGGATCAATTTGCAAATAATTATTCTAAACTATAAGTCGATGTTGCTGCAACAATATACATCGCTACATAAATATATCTTAAAATCAGTGTATTAGTACGTATGCAATGATGCAGCGTAATTATAATTACGCTGCAGCATTGCATACGGAAGTGTTTTTAGATTTGCAGTTTGGTTTTCCGTAGTCGTATACTTCTGGTAGTGGTCGCCGGATTAAGGTGGTCATCGAATTTCGGTGATGGTTGCCGGATTTCAGGTGGTGGTTGCCGGATTCCGGTGGTGGTGGTGGAGTTTTAAATACATTTTATGTATTTAATTTAAATGATATATTAATATTAATTATAATTTTTTAATTTAATTTATATTAAAAATTACTTTTTGCTATTATGCGACCACTGCGAAGTCATGTCGCATTAATAAATAATCAACGGTTGAGATTGAATCTTGAATTGATCTAATGGTTGAGATGGTGTACTAAAATTATTATAGTGCCGCTGTACTGAAGTTAGACGCTCCCAACAAACATACATGTAAATTTCTACTAATACTTAATATTTAGAAGCGTTGTTCTTCGGAAAATTTTCAGAATCATATGAGGTAATGATTTATAATTTTTTTGTATCATTTGATGGCTTATTCACTTTACATAAACTTCTCGTGCATGAAATAATATTAGGAAAAATTACAAATTGTTGTTACTTTTAAAATTCTATCAAATTAGTGTCCGAGACATGTCTGGGCTGTTATGTCCGAGACGGAGAAGTCTGAAGCAAATATGCAACGTAGGCAAGCCCTAGCTTTTATTTCCCGATGAGTAGAAATCTAAAGTTAATTTGAAATGTAGTTATGTATGAGCTTAAAATTTTGTTTAGTGGAAGTTAGGCAAAACTTCAGAGAGGTCCCCGTCATGAACAAATGCTCTAAACTTGTGTATCTCTAAATTTACGTCTGTCTTAAACTCGATGTTTTAAGGTGGTTGCTAATACTAAAGTTTGATATATTGGAGTAGGTATTCACTGCTTGCCGGACTTTTAAGTTCATATACCGCACAAAAGTTTTTGGCACCAAGAAAATTCATATAAGAATATGATATAATTGATTACATGAATCATTTACGCATCTTATATTTGTCTATTATATCTCTCACCCATAAAATATACGAGTTTTTTACATCGTGGTTGGCACACTTGCAGGGGAAATAAAAAACTTGTTTATGGTTGTCATTTTGGAAATTTCAACTCTGCCTCTATCGCTACGAGTTGGGAATTTAAAACTTCTTGTCCTTCTGAGGTCGAGCTAGATTGGAACAGGTGATTTGTGTCTCTATTTCCATTTAAAAATTAGAAAGTATGAGATAGATTTCCTTTTGAGGCCGAGCTATTACCACGTATGGGAGTGGAGAACAAATATTTGGCGTTGTAGCATTTAGTTGCTTTGGTCGTTCGATGGACATTGACGGTTGGCCAAGTAACATTTCATATTTTCTGTGGGCTCCAATAGTGGATCATGCGGAAGAATACCATATAAAAACAATGCTTTACTTTTTATATGTGCCACTGGCCTCTTGCCGATGAATGTGTGAAGTCAGAGTATCTCATTCATTTATTGCAGAGTAAGATCTACAAATAGACACCAAATATAGAATCTTTTGTTCTTGTTGTAGGTGTGAAACTCACCATAATGTTTCCTTCATGATGTAGCGATCAATACATATCGCTGCAGCGAAGCTCTCCGGGAGGCCAGGAAGCTTTCTTGCTGCAGCGATGAAGGAACTTCGTTACTGCGATGTGAGAGTTCACTTCTTTCCAATTTGGATTTTCAACTTCGATACACATTTGCTCATTTCCCATGAACTTTAGCACAGTGGATCCAATTGTATTTAAATGACTTAACACATCCATGTATCGATCAAACACTATGTGCATTAATCATCTTTCATCACACGGGATTTTAGTGACATCTATTTCAACAAACGGGAATACATGGTCATAGAAAGGTTCTTTCCAACGTGTTGGGACTAAGCAACCAATACGCCGAACAAATTGAAAGCTCATTCGTTCACTAAAATTCCCAAAAAGATATTTACCGTACAAGAGTCTAAATCAATTTAATACTAAATGGTGTTTCTAAAAATAATTTGTTGAAATTTATCGTGGAAGATACGTACCATATTCCGTATAGACGTACGTCTTTTGAAGGCATTGTGGCGCGCGCGGTTGCCTGTTGTCTCAAACCATCTTCAGTTCTACTAGTTCTTACGGAGTAGCATTCTAGTCGAACATCTAAAGTCTTGTACAGTACATGTTAAAACGTAGAGGTGACACAAGTTCTTTTAAAAAGAAAATGTGATCATATCGGGTTGAATATCATAGAAAGACATAAGAATTACCATACCATTTTATATTATTTCGATCATCGTCTAATCCAGGTGAAACAAGTGAATGGAAAATTTGTACACGTTTAAACTTTAAAGTGACACATTTTTAGTAATATAATCACGCGAAGTAGGGAAGTACCTAATTTATGTTATTTTTGTTTCTACTGTAAGCCTATCAAGTCTTAGACATAGGATACGAAACTTTCTTTCTAACTTCATTTTTTAAACTTTAATTATAAATTATTTTCAATTAAATTATACATTATTAGTATATGATGAAGTTATATTAGAAGAATATATTTAAATTTTTTTATAATATAATTTTATTATAATTTTTACTGTGTAATTTAAGGGTAAAGTGTGATTAAAATTTGAAAAAGAGTGAACCTTAAAAATCTTAAGGTGGAACAGAGGGGGTAGTATAAGATGCACTACTTCCTAATTTAGAGGGAGTAGTATGTTAATTAAAATCACTGATCTTATTTACTGCCATCTTATCAACTAGTGGCATCTTGTTTTAAACCGTGATAATAAACTTGCACACATGCAGGAGATAACTCAAATCGACAAAGGAGTAATTGCAATTTAGTGTAGTAGTTGCAATTGCCTGCCCTAATAAATTCGCGGGGACAGAATAAATTGCATGTGTACTGTCTTTAATTTTTTTCTTTTGGTAAACATGTGTACTGTCTTCGGTATAAATTAATCCTTTAATCTTTTTAATGTCATTTTCACCATAAATTACTTTTAAAATATAATAATAAAATATTTAATAAAATTATATAAAATATAAATCTCAATTTTTTATAATAGAATTTTGTTAAATATAATTTAAAAAGAATTTATAATAAAATTAAAAATTGTTAATTAAAAAAATCAAACATGAGAATTTTTATTGGGATAGTGAGTACTTCCTCGGTTTTTTTTGAATAAGATGTTTTAACATTTTTACCTCTTCCACAAGTAGAAGATGTTAAAGATTTTTTTATTATAATTTCAAGGTAGTTTTCTCTTTATTTACAAACTTGTCTTAAATAGCAATAATTATCCTAATTTTTTAATAACTTCTTCTTTAATAGCCAATAAGATTGGATTTAGATTAGGTAGGGTTGAGATTTTCCACGACAATAATTGTTGGATGAAAAAAATAATATAAACCAATCATTTATTTGACTAAAACATCATATATTAAAAATTAAAAAGTGGAGATAGTATATGGTATATGCTATTTATAGATAGAGTAGGTTGGTGTGTCTCTGTCGCCCATTTAATTGGGTTGTCAAGAGTCAAACACAAGATTGGGACTACACACTCCTATCATGCACTATTATTTCAACGCGGCGACCCATAAATCTCAAAGAAAAGGAATTAAAAATCCACTCATATTAATATAAACTTGTTTTTTTTTTCTTTTCAATTCATCCATAAAAATTACTTGAATGTATTACTTTCTGAAATAATCTTTAGAATGAGTAATTTATTAATTGGGAAGTTTCCAGTGACTCTAACATATCATCCCGAAAAGCATTCTAAATGCGCAACAGAAATGTAAGGTGGACTGGTTGCGTTTGGGAGATGATAACAACTCGTATTTTCACTCAGTTGTACGTGAGAAGAGCAGACAGTCTTGCCTTTATAAATTACAGAATGCGTAGGGGGCTGTACTGACAGATTTCAGTGATTTAGAGCAGGAAATTCTGGAGTTTTATTCACAGTTGCTTGGCAGTCGGTCTGCTGAGTTGCGGTCTGTAGACATCCCTGCACTTCGTTAAGGGAAGCATTTAAGTGTCTCGGATGGGGATTGGTTATGTCATGATGTTACAGAGGAAGAAATCTATCAAGCACTACACGATATTGGTGACAATAAGGCACCGGGGATTGATGGTTATAATTCGAAATTCTTCAAGGAAGCTTGGCCCATTGTGAAGCATGATGTTATTAGAGATGTGATGGACTTTTTCAATCAAAACAGGTTGTATAAAGCCGTTAATTGTACTCTAGTGACTTTAATTCCAAAGTCGAGGGAGGCCAAGACCATGAAAGAGATGCAGCCTATTTCTTGTTGTACTACTCTTTACAAGATTATTTCCAAATTCTTACGGCAAGATTGGGTAAAGTATTAACTCTGTCATCCATGATAGTCAGTCTGCCTTCCTTCCAGGTAAAGTAATTCATGATAATATTTTTATTGCTCAAGAATTACTTAAAGGCTATGGTAGAAGAGGTATTTCGCCTAGATGTGTTATTCAAATGGATTTACAAAAGGTTTATGATAGTGTGGATTAGAGTTGAATTTCCCGAGGAAGTTTATACATTGAGTTATGTTTTGTGTGACTACGGTCTCTTACAAGTATAGTATTCAAGGGGTTCCTTCAAAAGTCTTGGTTGCGAAGCGGGGTTTGAGGCAAGGTGACAAGATTTCTCCACTTCTGTTTGTTATTGTGATGGAATATCTTCATCGTGTTTTACTAACTCTGAAAGATAATCCTAATTTCAGTTGGCATCCGAAGTGTGAAAGGGAGCAGATTACCAATATTTGTTATGCGGATGACCTTTTGTTATTCCCACGAGGTGATAACGAGTCTATACGGCTTGTTATGGAAAAATTCAAGGTGTTCTCACTCTCTACTGGGTTGATTGCTAATCCTAGTAAAGTTTACTTTGGTGATGTTCCTTTACCTCAACAAGATGGAATTCTGTGTGCTACTGGATTTGTAAAAGGTTGTTTGCCTTTTAAATATTTAGGGGTTCCATTGGCGAGTAAGAATACGGTGAATCAATATCAAGTGTTGATAAAGAAGATCACTGATCGGATTAAGCATTGGTCTGGACAACTTTTGAGTGTCATTTTCTCCACTACGAACTATTGGATGCAATTGTTTCCTCTTCCAAAGAAAGTCTTGAAGAAAATTGAATCGCACTGTCGAACTTTCTTATGGAGTGGACAAGTGGAAGTGACTAAGAAGTTGCCGATTGCTTGGGATAAGTTGTGTGATCCAAAGAAGCAGGGGGGGGGGCAGAATTTAATCTCATTGGCGGAATGGAATATTGCTACTATTGCTAAATTATTATGGCACATTAGTGTGAAATCGGATAAAATTTGGGTTTGTTAGATCCACTCTTATTATCTAAAAGATGTGCCTATTTAGGACTATACCGTGTCTTCTACATGTTCCTGGCTTTCGAGGAAGATTGTAGTTGTTCGTTAGAAAATTGTGCAGCTACAGGCCTGGGCGGATGCAAAAGTTATAGGCCAGTTTTCTACAAGCCGGATTTACAGTGAGTTGCGTGGAGCTAAGCCAACTGTATCATGGCGTAAACTGTTTTACAGGAACAAGGCTAGGGCGAGGGCGTTGTTTACTGTTTGGATGGTGTGTTTGAATAGATTATATACCAGAGATCGATTGTGTAATATGGGAATGGCAACAAATGCAGACTGCGTGTTGTGTGATGGACAGGAAAGTGCCCAACATCTTTTCTTTATATGTGACTGTCTGTGTGCTGCTTGGGGAAGGTTGTTACAGTGGCTGAAAATCCACCATACTCCGTTTGCTGTTGAAAATGACACCCACAGAGGCAATATATGCGTTTTGGAGGGCTAGAAACTCAAAGTTGTTTAGTCAATCTCCTTTTAATATGCATGTTGTTGATGAGATTAAACATGTTGTTAGAAGTCGTTGTATTGGCGATGATAAGTTGCTTAGCTACTGTTATAGTTGAGACTGAGATGCTAAGTGCTTTGAACTGAGAGTCAAGTATTGCTCCATTGTAGAACGTCTGGATCTGAGGATCGACGAATTGTTTTGATTGGTTTTGGAATAAAGTACAATTTTGGTTCCAAAAAAAATTAACTGTGTCGGCCAAATTAATGGAAGTACATTACAACATTGATCTATATATGTGACTCTGTTAATCTCTAACACTATTAAGAATGAAGAGATTATGGAAAATGGAAAAAGGAAAAAAACAAAAACAAATACACCCTCCGTTCTCTCAGAAAATTCTTAGTTTGATTTTTTTCGTTCAACAACTTTTAACTTTGACTTCCGGTTACTTTTAAACAATAATGTTAAAATATTTAGCGAAATTATATTATGAAAATATAGAACCTAAATTTTTATAATATAATTTCGTTACATACTTTATCATTATAGTTTAAGAGTAATTGAGATTCAAAGTCGAAAGCTTGTTGACCGAAAAAAATCAAACTAAGAAGCTTATGATAAAACGGAGGGAGTATTAAAAAGAAGAAATGGATAGCAAAAATGTTTTCAGACGTGGCCTCATCAATTCTTATCGCATAGTACAGTACTCATGTAAAATCTCAAAATTTTATATGTTTATAAATAAAAAAATGCACTTATCGAAAAGAATATGTACGTTTATATATATAGCGTTGTTTAGATAGCGTTGTTGCTAGAGATTTGCAGTCTGCAGATCAAAACAAGATTGCATATATGGCGAGGAGAACATATGATATGAATATCGCTACAGTGGATGTCCCATTATATCTTAACGTTCATTATCTGGTTATCAGATTTGTGGGTTGCAGTCGTAAATATTTGGTGTAGAAAAGAATACACAGTAAGCATGTACACAGATCCTAACTCCGAACATTGCAGTGTGGTAAATGATTTCACAGTGGTACTAGGAAAGTACCACGACGGCACTACTCCACTTATAAGGAACCTTCTGTTGTTGTATTCTATGTAAAAATTGTTCTGTTGCATGGGACCAAACACAAAAGGCATACAGTAAGTAGTAGTCAGTTCGTCTCATTTATTTAATTATTTAAGTTTATAATTTTGACTCAGAATTTGAGGTTAATCGTCCAAATTATATATATACATGATTTTTTTTAAAAGTTTAAAAAAATCATCATGAATATTACCTATATAATACATACTACGGAGTAATTTTTTATTTATTATTTCTTTATTTTGGGGGCGGGGGGTGGGATGGGGTGGTGGACGGAGCCACTGCCCCTAGGTCCGCCCCTATTTATTTCGTTAATTTTTTTTTTCTTCATGTTTTGAATTCTATTGAATTTTAAATCACACCGAAATCAAGAAATATAATTATAGATACTCTATATTTTTATAAATTATTTTTCTTATGGTTATGATTCATATATATGAGATTAAATGGAGAAAAACATTTAAAAAAATAAATATAGATACCTTAAACTAGGACAATAAAAGTTCTTGTTTATCGAAATTTTAAAGCTCAAAACGGGTTAATATGTTACCTAGTTTATAATACTTATTTTACCCGTATTCAAGCTTATTATTTAGAATAATAATTCATTTGTAAGGAAATCTAAGAAACACGAAGACGAAATACAAGACGAATACATAAAAACGTCAAAATTTACAAAAATAGAATACGAATAGTTGTAAAATACGTTTAATATTAAATATATTTTATATTTAATTTACAATTTTTATATTTTATTAAACAATCAAATAAGAAAAATATTCATTTAAATACCTAATAAACCCAAAAAGATATAAATATCTATCACAATGGCATCATCATAACCATAAACACACCATTGGGGAATTACTATTACTAAAATAAAGAAAACAACTAAAGGGATACGTAAACGTTTCTAATACTTATCCTTAAGACTCTAGAATACATTGTCCATTTTCCATTTTGAAATATACGTTCTCAAAAACCAATAAAACCAGTTCAAAATTGGGAGTCCGCGTATATCCCCATTAAAGCATCCTTCAACTACCCCATCTCCTTCACCACCGCCCTGCGCCCCCTGCCTTCACCACACCACTGACCACCCACATTTATAACTTTATCTATATATATATAGTAAAGTAACTACACAAGGTCCCATTTGATCTGTAAATTTTGCATAACTGTGTCCACCTTCACTACTTCACTGCAGACACTCAAAATCATAATCATCACTCAAACAGTCAAACATGGAGGGAACAAAGTCGAGCAGAGTGAAACGTGAGTCACTACTAAGCATAGTATCCAGCACGCCAACTGAGCCCGGAAAGGTTCACCAATTCTCCTTACTTGACCGCTCCATGGGCCTTCACACGGTCCACGTTGTTTTCTACTACAAGTCCAATCCCTTCACCGACGGCCCAATGCCATCAGAACTGGATAATCTACGGGTCTCTTTGTCAGGCCTGCTGGATCAGTACCCGGTTGTCACGGGTCGGTTGACAAGAGACCCGGTTCATGGCGGGTGGGCGGTCAAGTGTAATGATGCTGGTGTGAGGGTGTTGCAAGCTCGTGTGAGTGCCACGGTGGATGAGTGGCTGAGATCTGCCGATGTGGCGGAGGAGAGGGATCTGACGGTGTGGGAAGAAATGCCGGATGACCCGAGCTACTGGTCCCCGTTCCGGATCCAGGTATATTTTATACGGACTATTCGTATTTTTTTTGTCAGTGAACTGATCTGGCTTGTTGTACTTGTACTGCCTCTGTTTCAACTTTCAACTGTGTGTTTAGTTACTTGTTTATATATTTAGTTTTTATAGGTCAATGAATAAATAAATTAAACAGAACCAAATACAATCATAAAATTGCATTTTGAATAGTAATCTGCATGTTTTAAGGGAATTGGTGGACAATTTAGTTTTCATCTTTGGTAACAAGGAAAAAATTTTACGAACATGAAGAAGAAGAATGTACAATATCATGTAGAAAATAATTTTCCATGAATATTTTCGAAAGTATTTTCATTTTCCTTTGTCTTCTTTCAGGACAGGACAGACCCAAAAATTAGGATTAGCAGGACAAAATTACGATACACATTATTATTTCCCAGTTAATCAATTTTGACTTACAATTACTCTTAAATTATAATAATAAAATATTTAATAGAATTGTATTATGAAAATATAGAACCTAAATTTTCATAATATAATTTCGTTACATACTTTATCATTATAGTTTAAAATTAATTGGGAGTCAAAGTTAAAAGTTGTTGATAAAAAAAGTAAAATTAGAAAACTTCAAAGATAATGGAGCGAAGATTTTGATAGAATGGTTGGAGTAAATATTACCTAGTATAATTTTTTATTTATACCTAAAAAAAAAAAAAAAAATTGGGGTTGGTGGAGTGGGATGGGTTTGTCTTCTTTTCTTTTCCCTCAGTTGTTAACCTGTAACATGGAGAGCCTAATATAGTGTAAATCCTGATAGTAAATTCCAGTGATATGTACGTAATGGGTAGTTTCATTTGGGTAAAGTGTGGAAATAAATCGTCTTTGTACTAGTTTTACAAGTAGTGTAATGAAAACCGTATTTGCTTTCTGAAATGACACTGAAATTAATGGCGTTTCTATCTTTCATGAGCGTAGTGGACTGTGGACGCGTATTAGGATATGAAATATGAATGGTATGGGACCTAAATATCTAAATATCATATTTTTGGTTGAAATCTAGTACTAACAGAATATCCCCTAACGTATGTAACATCTACTAATTGGGTGTCTGAGCCACTGCTTTGTTTTGAACTTTGAAGTAAGAGTTGATGCGTTTGCTTTGCTCGGTGTAAATGTAATCCTATAGAGCAATTACTAATTAAATTTTGCCTTTTCTAAAATATAGAATTGTCAAAATTGAATTTTCGTACGAGAGTAATTTTAGACAGTACTCCTATGCTCACTTATGTTTGGTTTGGTTCTGAAGTGATTCATTATTTAAATTTGTAGGAGTTAGTAAAAATAACGTTTCTACCCCTATTAATATGTTACTAGAATTCAAGTGATCATATCTTTAAGTTGCATTTGTATTTTCATTTTTAAGTGATATATCTTTGCCGCTTCAATTTTTTTTTTTTAAAGTGATATATAAGTTGGTAGGGCACATTTCACGTGATCAGCTATTACTATACTAGTACTTCTACATATACTCCTATATATGTATAAAAATTAGCATTAATATATCGCGGGCCAAGAGTGTGAGTAGATACATATACTAGTAGTACATATATATTTGTACTAGTGTGTCGCTTGGACTTGGATTGCCTAGCCCAGTTTAATGAGTAGATAGTGATTGTTGTCCCATTCGTTCAGTTTTCGACTTTGTTTTGTCAATCTCTCTTAAATTCATTTGTTCGCAAATTAATATCAATATCAAACCGTAGTAAAAAATAATTATTACGAAAGCATAATGATCATCTATCTATTTACGAAAATGATAGTAATGCTTCACTTGAATGCAGATAAATAGCTTCAAGTGTGGAGGATTGGCAATCGGAGTTAGCTGCACTCATATGCATGCAGACCTAACAAGTGTGACAATGCTCATCAAATCATGGGCCGAAGCTCATAGAGGCCTACCCCTCACTCACCCTCCCATATTTCAACTACCCTCTTCAAACACCTCAACTCCTTCACCCCTTGCAACACCAAAATGTACCATCACTCCATCAAAAATGGCAACCATCACCATGAAGTTCGGAAGCCCATCGATCGAGAGGTGCCTTAATAAATGCCCCAAAGCCACCCCCTTCGACGTGTTGGTTGCTCTTTTATGGACCCGCATTGCACACTCGCAAGAACCGTTACCAAAAGGCCATGAGCATGAGCTCTCTATATGTGTCGACTTGAGAAACCGGGGCACTCCGCCAATAGTACCTCTCAACTATTTCGGGAACGCCTTCCATTTCTCATCACTCTCTCTCGACAACTCCATTTTGTCATCAACTGATGCGCTAGGCAAGGTAGCCCAGTATGTCCACAATCATGTGGTGGATGTCAAGGGGGACGACTATTGGGCCGAGATGGCTAGGTTGGAGTCACTTGAAAAAGAAGGCAAGGGGCCCAATAAGATGTACGGGCCTCGACTTACGTGCCTTGATTTAGCACACACGACCGATGCTGAGGACGAGGTAGCACTTATGTACAATGCAACATTCAAGAATGAGGAAAAACCGGCACATGTTAGTTATCGTGTCGAGAATGTGGAAGGAGAAGGCTTGATAATGGTGATGCAGTCTGGTGAACCGGGGTTGGGGCGAACTGTCACGGTAACTCTACCTGAGGAGCAGATTGCTAGCTTGTGCAAGGATGAGGTTATACTGGAACTAGACCCTACTATGCTTATGAATGAGAGGAAATGAAGTGTTCTCTCATGAGTTTACCTTTTTTTAGCCATCTCATGGATTTGCACGCATTATGGACATTCATTTGCCAAAATTTATTTTGTTTTTTCTTACTTTTTTTTTTTTGGACAGTCAACATATCCTTTGAACATGTTTTTGTATTTTCTACTGGCCGGAGTTCGATTCAGAACGTCAATTCACTTGTTTCCCAGGCCCCAGCTTAATAATAATAGGAGGATTTTAAGCAGAGTTCGATTCACTTGTGTTCAGTTTAATTATTTCTTAGACCACAAATAATTAAATTCAGTTTAGTTCAAATTAGTTTTAAAAAACATGGCGATAAATTACATAAGAATAAGATATTATTACTAGTTATGATTTAAAGCCAGTCCGTATCCTGTTCAGATTCAAAGTATACCTAATATATATATAATACTCCCAAGTCCCAACTATCTATCACGTTTCTCCCCCTAATTAAAAGACCTTCAAGATCTGCAACTTCCAGCCATGAATCCAAAGGCTTCAAAACTGCGTAAGAGAAAACGAAACGCAAAACGAAGACAGAATCTCCCAACTACCGGAAGCCATACTGCATAGCATACTCGCCTGCCTTCCTACCAAAGACGCCACACGGACGTGCTGCTTGTCAAAACATGGAACGCTGTATGTAACTCTTCTCCCTGGCTGGACTTCAATCAATTCGATTTCGCACCAATCAGAACGTTCACAGAATTCTCCAACTACGTAGATGGATGCATAAAACGGCGTCGTTGTCAATCAAATATTAACATCCAGAAGTTGCAACTCAGAATGGTTATTGAAGGTCCTTGCAATAGAGTTCCCTTGAAAGACGCAGACAAGTGGTTAGAGTTTGCTGTAAACGATAATAAGCCCGACCAGTTGCTTGTTCATTGTTATAAATTGAAGCAATATGGCAGCAAAGCTTATATCGAAAGAGGAACATGTCCCTACCTCTTGCCGAAGGCTGTGTTCTCTTCTAAGTCATTGAAGGAGTTGGACTTGTATGGTTGCAAGATTCCTAATAATATGAAGAAGAATCTTAACCTAATTTCTTTAAGAAAGCTGTCTCTTAGTCATGTCAATGTTGATCAAAAGACTTTACAAGGCATGTTTTCGAGTTGTTCCCGTCTGGAAGAAGTTTCTCTTATCAGATGTAAAGGGTTCAACACGGTGAAGCTAGCTGGCCTTAAACTGGACAAGGTTCACTTTGATTGGTATGATCAGTCAAAGAGCATAGAAATCGAAGCCCCGAATCTACGAGTAATTAAATACCGTAACACTGGCAGCCTCAAAAGCAGCATTGCAGGTGCCAATTGCAAGAACCTAAAAGAACTTATATTGGTTTATCTTACGTTAACACGTGACCTCCGCCGAGCCATCCTATCCAAGTTTCCAGCACTTGAGAAGATAGAGTTGAAAAACTGCGAGTTGCAGAAATTTGAGAAACCGTATTGTCATCATATTTCATCTCTGTCTCTCCAAGGATGTGCCACGATAAAGAGATTTTTCAGTTCATAAACGGGTGGGTGAGGACAGGGTAGGCAGGCGCTTATGTACTCTGCAATGTTCAAGAATGAGGAAAAACGGGCCCTGCAGGTTAGTTATCGTGTTGAGAATGTGGAAGGAGAAGGCTTGATAGGATAATAAGGATGCCTTCTTGTGAACTGTTACCACCTCCGGAGGAAGCAGATTACTACCTTGTGCAAGGATGAGGTTTAACAGAAGATTCATTTGCCATAGCTATCTTTTTCTTCATCATTATGGTTTTGTATTGTTTCTTTTTATGTTAGCTAGGGACAAATCAACAGTTGTTTTCAACATGTTTAGTATTGTATGCATTTTTCTATTCAAGATCTATTTAGAACGTCAATTCAAATATTGTTTTTCAGCTTCAGAAACGAGAATCTTAAGCATTTGATATCTCAGGAACCACCCAATATTTAAATGACAACAAAACATTGCTAGCCTCAAACTAATCTGCACCTTACCAAACCCTAAGGAGTTTTGATCCTAGTATTCAGCCAAAAGAATCATGGTCATTATCCATGTGACATTCTAATTTCTAACTGGTGGGTTATTACAGGGTGCCTTAACTAGATAGATACAACAAGTATAGAACAGGACATAACACAAGGGTGGATATCGGAAGACCATTGAGCCTCTGGGATCTGACTGGTACACCAATCAGCACCAGGTGCACCGGCATCATAACCATAGTCTGGTAGGGCTGGAACGTGCTCTTCTTGTTCCTTAGACTCTTCAGCCTACCGGTAGAAAAATAGATCCACCTGGAAAAAAAAAAGAATAATATGAGAGTAAGTCCTGTTTTCACTCAATGCTAGTACACTTCAAAAGTTACATGAAGTATTTTTTACCATGACATCCCACTTGTGTCCAGCTGGAATAACTCCGCGCATCTGCAAAAGTACCATCCTAGCCAAGAGCCAGAAAAAAAGACACCCAATGCTGTGTTTCCCTTTGTTATTGGCGGGAATACCAATATTAACATTTCTCATCAGTGTCACAGAACGCAATGATGGGAATGCTGGACAGATCTGATTCCTTGATAGGCTGTATGAGAGATTGAAGTAATGATTAATAACGATGTACGGAGTACATAGTTTTGCAAGTGAATGTACAAAACAGGAGATGAAAAATTGGAAAATAATGACCTGGTGATCGATCAGTTCTGGGGTCTGTAAAAATCAGAAGCCTCGGCTCACTGAATCAAGAGTCTGAAGCTGGTCTGTAACAATAACTCTAGCTGCCAGCATAAGCTTGTCATGCGTCTTTGCGAGTTTGATGATGTGAATTCCTAGATGATAAATCACACACCAGCAATGATCCATAACCAAATCATTTTTGAATGATATATATGGAGAAGGAAAATGATTCCTCTGATAGCTGAATTTTGTTGTAAACTTGTAATGGCACGCCTAAACCGTCCCAAAAACCACATTAAAAAAAAAAGGCAGCAATTTGGACAACGCCAATTGATAGTGTAGAATTAATAAGAGGTTATACACCCAAAATGATCTTGCAGGACACATGCTCACAATAAATGAGTCAAAAAAAAGGAGAAACACAATGCAATACTCTGCAAAGATGAAATCAATTACTATTGTTGTCCTTTTTTTTATCAGCTAATTACAAGGTCCGGAGCTAACAATATTGTATGTACGCATTGATCAACACATTAGGGAAAATCAAATTCAAACGACAACTTCGAATCAGCTAAAAATGATGGTAAACAAATTACTACTCATAAGCCAATAGAACACTATTCAAAGCAATGTTTTAATGTTCGTATATTGCTTGAACAATCATTGTGGAAGAAATCCTAACTTATTTTTCAGCTTCAATAATATTTTCAACCTGACATTCTTTTCAAAATTTCCAGATTGAAAATGTTCAAAAAACTTTGATTAGGCAAAATTTCATAATTTCAAAAAACTGGTTGCTGCATTTATGACAAAGCTTTGATTAGGCAAAATTTCAAAAACAAAAACACAATGTTCATAGTTCAACTATATAGTGTATATTGTTATACTATCTGTTTACATTCATATAGATGTATACATGACTTGGATTTACTCAAAAATCGATGAATATAACAGGAGTGATGAAGTTGACCCATGAGCCATGATGAGTACATAGAATATCCAATTCCGATATGAGCAGCGCAAATCTGGCTATACACTGACAGTGAACAAATAGAATTTAAGCACCAAGGCAAGAGCAAGCTGCAACAAGAAGATGGCAGCTACAATCAAGAACCAACTTTCACCGGCAGAAACGATGTGGTTCCGCAGATTAAGGGCAACAAATGTAGCAGACATGAACCCAGCTACACCTGCGATAACCCACCTGAAGATTTCCTGGGGTATGATTGATAAACACTGCAACAAATAATAGGAAGCATTTATTTATTTATTTTGGTCCAGAATTAGCAACAGAAAACAAGAGCTGAAACAAAAATGAAAAAAACAGAAGAAAACTTTGACCAACTCAACGCATGTCAACACAATAAAAAAGTAACACTTTAACAAAACAATACATCAAAGTAGTTATAGTAATACGAAGAGAACAGAAATGAAACATAGAAAAAAAAAAAAAAAAAAAGCTTACCAGAGCAGGAATGAAGATGAAAAGGGAGTAGCCATATAGACACAACAGCTGAACAATACCAGATGGGGCAGAGAAGTACTTGAGGATGACATACAAGGCTAGAGGCACTATAGTGACATAGCCATAGAACAGACCAGCAGACCAGGTAACCATATTGATATCATAGTCCCATTCTTTTGAATGAAGTTTGTGGTCTAAATAGGTGACAAAAGTACCAATGGCAGCAGCCACAAAAATTAAGGTAGTGCAAATCCAGAAAGGCCCATACCTGAAACCATGAAATCATCAATAATGTGTACTGAGAAATTGCCACATTTGCAAATCAACCCACGATATAACACTCAACAGATCTTGGTGTTTACATGCCACATATGATGCAGGAGCACAAACAACGGGTGTTTTCAGACCCTATAAAGTCTAGTTGCAGCATAGTATTTACTAGGGTCCATAACTTTTTACAACCTTAAAACATCTCTAATTACACAATAGATCACTAATAACCTTTTGGTCCAAAATCCCATTCTTTGGGTTGACTGGCTATTTGTTAAAATTTTTCCATGGGCTCATAATTTGCAAATCAAACAGGCCCTAAGAAAAAAAATCCAAGTGGTGGAGATAGGCGGAGCTCCGCCAGATCTGGGTGGAACAGAAGCCCCACCCTTAATTTGGCGGATTTTCATTAATGACAGATCTGGGCCATTTCTGATCTTTTTCGTTTTTTTTTTTTAATACTAAGGCCTGTTTGATTTGGGAAAATTGGAAAAGGGCATTAGTTCGTTTTTTGGTCAAATTCGTGGACCAAAATTGTTTGTCATATATTCACACAACTGGCTCATAAAGGCACTATGCTCGTTCTTTCTCACTCAGGTTGACAATTCATCTCACCCATGACTGTACCCAAGTCCCCTATGAGGCCATGAGTAATCAGTAATGCACAAAGAGAATTGAATACTCTGAATCACCAGAAATCAATATGAACTAGATAACTTACAGGTCCGGATTGTTGGCGGTTTTCTCATTGAAACTTCCTCTAAAGGGGAAGAGTGAATCTTTTATCCTTTCCAGAACATCGGAAGTGTCAACATCAAAATAGGGCCTGTATGCAGCAACCGTGAAAGTTCGGAACCAACCACTCTGCTGAGGCTCATCAGATCCAGATGCAGGTTTGGAAAATGAATCTAAAGCACAAGACAAACAAATGCAGGTTTGGTTTGCGTGTCAAAAGCCACAAATAACCAAAAAGTGCTACTAAAAAAAGTAACTATAATAATTAATAACCATCACGCCAGGAGCAGTGTTCAGGGAGTAACAAAATGTATTTTGTCCAATTGAAAATGTTAAGGCGTTTCTTCAGGCTTTGTGTTGTTGTCGTTACTGATAAAGGGTGTTAAGAATCCCGAAATTTTGGCTTCAACATTAAAGTTAAACTGATGTATCGCGACTAATGCTATCTTATTTTGGAAGCCTCAGCTTCCAGTTAAAACTCCTTTTCTAACATTACTGTAGTTATAAACACTTGAAGACTTTTCCAAAGTTCTCTATCCGATAGATGGAAGTTTTGGATCATTTGGTATCTAGGTATCATGACCATTGAACCTGTGGATAAATTTGGATCCAGTAATGACTAAATGGGTAAGTAATTGTAGTTCAATCTAATTTTATGATACGTGATTATTACCAGATTGTCATTTTTAGCAGCTTAGAGAGGATTGAGGTGTGGGAGTACTTGTACGCCATAAAAAATACTATTGATGGGAGTGGTACCAGCAGTTGGCGTATTTAGTTATTTGGTAGGATTAAAGCAATGAAAAACAAATATCCAATCCACATATATCATCCATTCTCCACTCCCATAACCAACCCCCCATCCACCAAAAAAAACCTCACCTCTTATCGTCACTAACACCAGCTGAACCATGCCTCATGCCCACTATCTATATTTAACACATCAGTTAGTTGTAAAAGCGGAGAGGTCTCAAGTCACCTTGGCATGAAATGTATCTTGGATACCAAAATAATGACCACGACAAGCCTAAACCTAATTAACACAAATCCGAGCCCTGTTACAATGTAGCTTTGGCAGTCAGTAGCACCATCATTTTCCTATCCTCTACACTCAACTACTCAAACAAACGTGGGAAATACAAGCATTTTTGGAACCAGGCATTCAAACTAAATCTCCTAACTAAGTTTGTAGTGGAACCAACACTACAAACTTGCCCAAACAGCTGAAAAGGCACCTACAAAAGCTCGCGTCCAAACAAAATCCATTCTACTCATAATGAACACACACAAACACACAAGATGAAATTGGCATTGCATAATAAGTTAATAACACCCGCATTGAACTAAAACATTACCATCAGCATCACGAGGCGGGCGCGAGCCACCGGAGATCTTCCCTTGCACACCCGAAGGTGGAAATGTCTGCAGATTCGATTCTACCGCAAACACAACCAATAAAAAATCCATCAAATTATATCACCAAATCAGATCACACGAATAAAACTACGGAAACGGAGACACATACCAGTGAATTTGACAGCAACATGTCCGGGCGAATCTGACACTGCCTAGGGTACCAAATTGACGCTAATTAGGGATTGAGAAACTAGATCTAGCATACGAAATTGAAGGGGAGAAAGAGAAGATAAAAGCATCGGAGAATTACCGGTACAGATCCGCTGACATTTTGGTTGTCGAGAGTGGTGTAGTTACCACCGGACATCATCTTCGCTGAGCTGAATTGGTTTTGGTTTTTTGGTTCGTGGAAAGATCTGTGATTCTCTTCTGTTCTGTTCTTCGTTGAGTCGCGCTAGCTGACGAGTCACTTCACCGCGTCAAGTTGTTTGTGACTCCGTTTTCTTCTTTTTGTTTCTGGATTTGGTTAATTGTTTTGTAGCTCCCTTGAAGATGACTTATTTACGAAGAAATTCCCAACTGCCGATGATGTCACTTTGCAATTCATTTATTTATTTTATTTTTGTTACTGGACATAATTCTCATTTGTTTTTTATTTTTCGATTATATACATCGAGGTTAGTTAATGTAAGTGTGTGGATGGGTGATAACTGACTGGTAACTGGTAAGAAAATTGAAAATTATATGCCGATTGAGATAAAAATTGATAGTTTTATGTAGGGCTAGTTTAATCGAATAGTGATTTCTAATAAGACAATGTATAATGTATTGAATATATATAGTAATATCTACAAAACACGACACAAGGTATGTAATGAACAGATGCATGTTGACGACTTTAGAAGTTGAAAGAATCAAGGTAAATTGCAAAACACGTGTGTCTGTGATTAGAAACAACTTATTTATATGGATGGTAAAATTAATTTAGCAGCACGATAACGATAACAAGTGAAAATGCGTTTAAAATACAAAAACAACAAAATGTTAAATATCTATTTAATAAATTTCAATAGGATATTTTACTTTCAACCTAAGAAATCTTGATAAAAGATGATCACTTTGTGGAGTATTTTCTAAATTTAATACCAACGGTTGGTTCAAGTGGTAATAGACTTGAGTTCACTTAAGTAAGGTCTCGGGTTCGAGTATTGTAAATATAAAAAACACCGTTGGGAGAGCCGTCCCCTCAAAAGGGTACGACAGTGCTCGGTTGGATTAGTCGCCAAAGCGGATACCAGTATAAATCGGAAAAAAAAAAAATTGAGTAAATTTCAGAATTTAACAAAATCAAATCAAAAGGATGATGAAGTTCTTTACTCTTGTTATGACTTATGATATGAGTTCGAATTAACTAGTGATCACAGTGCCAATACACGAAGGGTGTGTTAAAATCTCAATGTCATAATTCATAAACTCAATATGTAATTCGAGTAATATTTTTCTTCTTTTTTTAACTATACATATATAAGGAAATTATCCCAATTCAAAGAGGAAAATAGAAGTCAATTTATAGAATTAAAGTTTTGTTGTAAAAAGAAGAAAAAAGTTTTTAAAAACAAAAATTTCAAAATCATAGTTTGTGATTTGATTATAAATCATATCCCATCAGATGATATCAATAAGGTAAAATTTGAATGACAATAATCCCTCCATTCCATTTAAAATGAACTTCTTTTTTCTTCTCCAGTTTTAACTACAAATTAGTTTTAAATTTAGAATATGCGTTAAAGAAATAACGTAATTCAAACTAACTTATAAGCTAATAAGCTCAAGGTTAATAAACTAATTTTATTTATTTATCAAATAAGCTAGCTTATAAGCTAATACCCTAAAAAGATTATAACTTTGTGTTCACGTAATAAACTTATTCTACGTGTCAATAAATTTATTATGTGAACTTATAAAATGTTGGAACTTATAAGCTAAGCTAAATATGACCTTAAGAGTAATTTGGAAAAGTAACGAAAGCGTTAAAGAAACGGCTCCCTTAAACCAAAAAGTCAACTACAATCCATATCCCAGAACCTGAAATACGTTTATTAGAATTAAAACCCAATAATTATTTATTGTAATAATGAGTGAGATATAAATTTAGAGGATAGAGGGATAGCCGTTTATTTCAGATAGTACTTCTAAATAATAAGAATTCGACCGTTGGAAACCCATTTGTGTAGTATCCGTTACTTCCTTGTTGACCTTTCTTCATCTTTCACCCCCAAAACCCAACTCAGTTTCAGATTCAGTTCCTCACCAAGACAAGAACAAAACAAAACCACACACTAGTGGGGCTGTGAAAAAGAAGGTAGAAACTTCTCTTCTTCTTTCTCTGTCTGAAACAAAAATGGTTGCAAGAAGCCCACCAAAGTTGCAGAGGAAAATGTCTGCAACTCCATTACCTCTCAATCCTATTCTCCTCCGAGAAACTGTTAACAAGGTAAAATCACAATCCCACTTCTTTAATCTTCAAGAAATGGATGTTGATTGATTTCATAATTTTGGTTTGTGTTAATTTGAATTTCAGGTGGATAAGTGTATGGCTAGATTACAAGAGCTTCAATATACAGTCACGGGTGGAGCCAAAGTGATCTCTGGTGTCAATTTGAGTCCTCGCAGTACTCGTGGTTACCTCAAAACCAGTCTCCGTTGTAAACAGGAGTCTTTCAGGTACAGTTCTCGATTCGATTTCTCTGCAATGGTTTGATTCTTGTCATAAATTCTGTCCCAGTTACACGCTTTCATCACGGAGTATGAATGCCTGATAGATCATAGATGATAAAACTAGTATGGATGTATGATAATATTTGAAATGCTTTTTGTTTTGTTATTTACAAGGATGAAGAATGCGAATTCGAGATTATCTCCTGGAAGACTGCCAACAAATGCAGGTTAATGATCCATCAACTGCTTTACATATAGATTTCTGTTTAAGTTAGATTTGCTAGAATTTTACTAACATGTGAGGATCTTGCAAATTCAGAGGAATGGAAGCGAATGTCGTTACCGGCTATGCTACTGGGGGAAACCATAGGCGAAATCGTGCAAACGAGTCAGTTTGCGAGAAACATAGTCGATGCAGTGACCAAGAAACCACCAGCAACCGATGACCCGAAAACTCCGTTAACAGATAGGAAAAGGCAAAAGCTACAAAATGTAGGGAACTCCGAGCTGCTCTCACGGAGGAAGCGAGAGAAACAGCCTGTGCTTCAGAATGTGCGGTCAGAACTGGACGCCCCATCTCATCGAAGAGCTAAGTCCAAAATAAACTTCAAGATTTCACCTGTTCGACAGAGAGAATGCGACAAGGAGAACTGCAAGTATATAGCTAATAGAGTTTCGCCAAGGAACAAACCATGGGCTAGAAAAACCGTTCTGTTTCCAAATCCGATGTTTCATTCGTCTCCAACTTCGCAGAATCAGAAGATTTGCAGGACTAAGTCGCCAGTGATTGGAAGAAATCAAAAGACTCCACATAAGTTCTTGATCAAGTCTCCTGTTCCTCCCCAGAGTTCAAAATTTCAAGTGAAGATCAAAAGTCCTCCACTTTCTATTTCTCCCACGAGAGTGAGCAAGAAAGCTTCGTCGCCAAAGGGTTGTTCAACTGCAGCGAAACTAAGAAGGTCCTTTTCACCCTCCAGGCTGGCTAATAAGTTAGTTTCGCCTTTGAAAAGTAGGAAATCTTCTACACAGAAGACTTCTGAAGGGATGATGAGGATGATGAGTGGACTGAAACAACGCCCCGCTTCTATGTCATCTGCAACAATTCGATTCTCACCTCGGAGAATCTGATATCGATTCTCACCTCGGAGAATATGATAACATGTGATATAATGTGTTTTGTCAGACTGAGATGTCAATTTCATGACAGATTTGCTTAATGTCTATAGTGTATTGTGATACTCCATTCTTTAAATGCTTAAATAATAGTTACGAATGTTACTTGTGTGCCATTTCTTGCCTTCAACTAGACAAATTACTGCAGCACAGCAGCAGTATTTTGAGTCTTTTTCTTGAAATAGTAGAGTTCATTAAGATTGACACCACAGAAAGTATTTTGAGTCTTGTTATGGTTCATTCAGTGTGAAATCAGTTTTACAAAAACATAATATATGTTGCTGTATAAATTGCCAACACTTCAACAGTCATTTAGAAATTCCAGAACAGTCACAGTTCAAGTTTGTTTAATAAACAACTTTCTCAATCGCCTTACAAAAATAATGATACATGTGGAATGGGAAAGTGTGTGAAAACAGAATGATACCTGTGGAAGTGATATTCAAAGACATAGCTGTTGATTCTGCAGATTAGAATCAGAAAGAAATAAGAAGGTAAAATGAATAGGTTCTTGAAACAGGTAATATTGTGGTTGTCTATGTTTAGATAATCATAATTTTTGAATTACTTGTTTCATAAAATTGTTCTTACAAGACCTCTGTTTCTTTGGGACTGTGTTGTGACTTTGATCTTTAACTGATTCCACTGGTAGTAGACAGTAGTAGTAGTTTTCTGATGTTGCTGACAGGTGAATGACTGGGGAGGACATTTATAGGTTCTGTTGTTGTGCTATGCAGCCCGGAGAAATGCAGGTTGTTTTCTTACCCTAAATCTTTTCTTCTGGCCCCTGAAAAGATTTGAGAATAGATGCGAGAGCACAGCTGATTTCTGGTCAATATTAGCTACTGAGCGGCTTGAGGAGTACGGTAACAGGTTGATCCTGGAGCCAGAAGGAAGAGGTATTGCACTGGGGTTTATGGTTCGATTTCCCTTGATTCTGGATACTACTGGGGCTTTACACTGGGGCAGGAAAACTTGTGTACCCCACGTTTGAATTATTAGTTTAGATAATTGGTGCACTCTATCTTTGGGCTTCTTAAATAATTTAACTTCCGTGCAAATAATAATTATTCAATCCTGAAAACGTTCATGATTATACTTTAAAGCAAATTCATCTCTTTCATTCAAACAGAAACAAGTTACATTCATCAGTAAAATGTCATCATTCCATTATTCATCACATGTTCAAGTTTTCCCATAGCATAAGTTTCATATCAAACAGATCTCTTTCTAACAAGGAAGTAGACACATTAAGAGAATCCATTTTGTACACCAACATTCAGGGGCAACTACCAAAAAGTAAAGATTACCTAAGACTTCAGGGGTTAAAGACAAATCCAGGATACATCAAGTTGTTACAGCAACATAAATTGCTTCTGAGTTAAGTGTCCAGTAGCAGGCAAGCACATGTACCAAGGTTTACCGGACTGTAGAGCGCCACTATGTCCTCCTGTTCATTTTCATCTTTAACGGACTCCAGATAAAGGTTTTCTTCTGCAGGGCTACTACAGTAGGGTGCTTAGGCTTCCATGAGCGTGTCCTTGAGGGAGGACTTCCCCTAAACTTGCTTGCACCTCCGACATAGGGTGTGGCTTCTGCAGTCGATAGTGGAGAAGAGACTAGCATTCTCTGGACTCTGTGTGGATCCCACAAGTTTGAGGTTCGGCCCACAACACCTCTTCTTGATTTACCAGGTGGACTTGGCTTCAAATTGGATACTGGTTGAAAAGTTGCAACGGATGCCCGTCTTTTTGGCTGAAAAACCGCCTGACTAGTAGCTCGAGGTGCCAACTGCTGAAGTGCAGAACCTGTATTCTGATTAGATTCACGACGAAAAGTTGCAACAGACTCCCGTCGTTTGGGCTGAAGAACCGCCTGACTTGTTGCTCGAGATTCACGGTTTGGAACATAAGAAAATCGTTTCACTCTCATAGTCTGCTTTCCTTTGTCCTCCTCTCCCATTCTGGATATATTATCTCTGTGTTCATCTACAGCTGGAAGAACTGACATCCTACTTTTATTTGAGACCTGTTGAGTGGGGATGTTCGAGATTATTCTCAGTGGCATCCTTAATTTTGTTCGGGCAAGTGGTGGTCTTCTCTCTGTAGGGACATTCTGTGCTTGGTTTGATGATGGTAAGCTTGATTGAGCAGAAATTGTGGCCAAAGCTCGGTTTTCCTGTTTTAGTCTTGTTTTTCTTTCCTCTGCCAGCTGGTTTTCCAGATCCCGGACCTGCACAGAATTGATCATTTCAGAATTTACATAATAAAGGTAGGGTTTTTAGATGTCATTTTATCAACCACCAGCTGGTTTTCCAGATCCCGGACCTGCACTCTCTACTAAGTTTCTTCTAATTCAATATAACAAAGGTTTTTAAGATGTAATCTTTTACCTTTTCTTGAAGATTTCTGCATATATTTTCTCTAGCAGCCATTTTCATTTGCATGGACTGCAAACTATCCTGCAACTTCTTCGTTTCTTTCTCATCCTGCTTTGCCTTGTCAGCAAGCTGCTTGTATTTGAGAAGCTCTGAATTATCAATCTGTCTCTTCGCAGGTCCATGTTCAACTCCTCGAACTCGAGTAGCAAAATTTAATGAGCATAATGTTTCTCCTACGTCAGCAGCATTAGGACTTATTTGAACAAACATCAGAGTCTTGCAATCGCCCCCTACATTAAGAGAAGAGACCATTAAACACCATTGCAACTTTTTCTAGTATTATAACACACCAGCTTTGTTAGTGGCTTTCAGTGTCCTGATTAAACAAGAGATCATTAAAAAACCTTTTTTTCTTCACTGTCTTTAAACTGTCCTTTGAGCTACAAAGTACAAGCACTAAATACTTGTGAATTCTTGTATATCTATCAAGATTCCATCAACATCAGGATATCAAAATTCAAAGTTTACTCACCTAGGGAACTTTGCAGCATATGAGTGAGTTTTGAGTTCCTGATGACACAACAAAATAAATTGTTTAATTTTAATTTTCAGCAGTGTTGGTGTGAATAGTACAAAGAAACATACACAAAGGTGATAGATACCTGTATGGAACATGTGATGTCCTCGAGGCCAGAGAAGATATAACATCCCCGAGGGCTGACAGGGATTTGTTGATGAACTGAGATTCCTTTAATCTCTCACCTTCAACTTCAGTTCTACTGACACGCTCACTTCCAGCCAAGTCAACTAACCACAAATGGCTTTTTGTCCTCTGGCCATTTAATAAATTCTCACCCATGACAGTCACCCGCAACAAGCTGCAATGGAAGTGTAACAAGTTGGTTTGATTCTGAATAAACTCTAGTACGAACTATGGTGTAATGCAGCTCAAGGAGCTTATGACCAACCTGTGGGAACGGCTACTGGACTCGTTAGCATTTGTAGATCCAACAGATCTAGCTCCACTTCCTTTCTTAAGCAGCTCCCAAACATCATCTGTGCCATAAACACGTGATTCTACAAGTCCAGGGACCTCCTGAGTACCCTCAGCTGATTGCTTTATCTCCAATCTGCATTTGCATATCATCATGGGTAATGAATGACCTTTAACAAATTACCCATTTCGTCATATATGGAACAATAATTATTATCAAAGAGCAATAAATCTGGTTAAACTTCTAAGTTTGACTGCACCATTAATCTACTGGACACCGACGGCTATTAATTATATCATGTCCAATCTCAAGCTGTATAATCTTTCTTGATGAAACAACTGAAAAAGAAAACATTTAAAACAAGTGAAACTTTGATGGAAGCTTACTTCTTTGCAGTTTGGTCCTGATTCTCAACTAGGAGATCCCTTATCCTTTCGTTGTAAACTTCCAACATGCTTACAAACAGTTCATGTCTCATAATACTGCTCCTGTCTTGAGATAGCCTGAAGAGCTCCTCAAGAGTCCTGTAGTTTACACCCCTGTTTTCTGGAGTTCCTTCTATCGTGTATGTCTTACCCGTGCCTGTTTGCCCATAGGCAAAAATACACACATTGTAACCATCCAAGACAGAGGTCACTATAGGCTTAGTCTGAAGAAAGACCGCCTCTGCATTTGAAGATGAAATTGGATCAATGAAGCTGTGATAGCAGGCAATGAAATACTATAGCTTGGGGAAAACTCTAATTTTCCAAATGAGGATTGAAAATTTAAATTTATACCTTGGTCATCCTCAGGTCTAAATACATGATCAAACTTGAATTGCTTCCTAGTTGAATCAGCAGAAAGAACTTGCAGCTCATTTTCCTGAGACGAATCGAAATCAACAACTGAAGATCCGCCATTGTCAACTTCGTCCTGTGACAGTGGCCTACACCTACAGAAAACTCGAATATTTCCTTTAAGCTCAATCACTTCATTGTAGAGTTTCTTTCTTTCTGAGCATTCTTCAAGACACTTCTTCCTCAAAACTTCAAGTTCTTCAAGACACTTAGTTTTGAATTGTTCATTTTCCATGCCTGTCATTAGCAAACCAACATAGCAATAGGTTAATATTAAGAGACAGGAATTAGCAGATTCAATCATGAACGAGCACTCAAAAGAGGAAACGCACCAATTTTCTGAAGTGCAGCCAAGCTTTCTAGACCAAGTATACTATCAGCAGTGAAGCTCTTTACTTCATTGCACAGAAGTTCTTTATCCTTCCTAATGATCTGAAATCAAGTAATAATTATAAATTTCTAATCAAGTAGAGACTAGAGCGTTGCTGTTTAAAATAAACTCTTCTTTCCGCTATCGACCCATTTACCTCTAGTTTGTTGCTGACATCTTCAAGTTTCATCCGAAGAGCCTGCTCACTACAAGACCGCACCAGTTGCACTGTGTTAGTGTCAACTTTCGGATCCACAAACTCTCCATCACAATCAAGTTTCCCTGAAACGATATCCAGAACATCAGAAATCCAGTAATTGTCACGCCTTCATCTATTATAATTTATAACCCGCAGCATTTTACTCTATTTTATTTGCTATTTCATACAATTCTTCAGTTCAACTATCTTATAATTTTGTGAGAAAAAAAGTCAGTTCAGTGAAGATCCTAAAGGTTTGGTCCATAATAAACTACGCAAAATAATAAATCATCTATTTATGAGATACAGCATTCCTGAAAACAGACATTCCAGTGAAAATCCTAAAGATTTGGTCCGTATAAACTACACAAAATGATAAATCATCTATTTATGAGATACATCATTGTTGCAAACAGACATTTCATTGAAAATCCTAAAGATACGGTCCGCAATAACCTACAGAAAGTGATAAATCATCTACTTACGAGACTACTGCTGAAAAATTTACCTGAATTGTTCATGCCAGTGTCTTTCTGCGGAACTTCCTGAGATTCATGCGAGGATATAGTGACAACAGTATCGAAATTCGAACACAGAGTGTCTAGGGTTTGTTCTGCGAATTACAAAAACAAAAAAAACATATCAATTAGAGTGAAATTAAATTTCTAGGGTTTTGAGTGTAGAAGAGAGGGATTGATACCATCCATGGTTGAACTGCAACTTCGCTTCTTGTTGAATTCAGTGTTCGACGGAGTACAATCAGAATTGCAGAGCTCAATTGCAAGATCGAGAAATCTATGCAGAGAGGAGAGAGGGAGAGATAGAGGGAGAAAGTGTGATATGATTTGAATGAAATGAAGAACAATAATAAAGTATATTTTTGAAAATGTAATTTGAAATAAGAGCCTCTCGTTAACGGCTATAAGTTTTAAAGATTGGGGTAGATGCTATTAGGACTAGTCGGGTTTAAAGTCCAATGGACTCTGGTGAATTGTATGTAATTCTAAAAGTGTGTTGATTTTTCTAATCAACTTACTTTAAAATTTCAATTGGTTAAGTTTTAAATATAAATGAATCCTAATTGTTAAAACATGCTCTGACATATTTAATTTACATAAAAAAAACGGTGCTACATCTAAATACAAACAGCAATTTATTATTATTACTAGCAGCGTCATAATATCAATCACCGTTTAAATGATTATTCAATTTACGTATCTACTACAATTTACAGATCAGATCGACTAAATTCATAGACTAACGGATCGGGACATATATAATATTTTTTTCTAGTCTTATATTAAAGGACCAGATCGATTCAAAATACACTAAACTGTTGGGGGATGTGGTAATAATACCATGTTGGTAGTATGAACCTCTTGAAAATGTATTAAACTTGGGATGGGGTGTTAGTGCAGTATAACGATTTGTCATGTGGTCAATCGGAGCAAAGATACTTTTATTCGAGTGTGGTTGTTATCCAACCCTACAAACAAACGAAGTGCACAATAAGAGAGTTTATAGAGAGCATCTGAGTCGAGTATTATGACAGTGAACGGTGGAATGTATGTTGTTGTCTTTCTTGGGGGTTGTGCTATTTATATAGAAGGCTAGTGATAATGCTGGAGTAGAAATTACTAATGCCAGAACAATCATTCCTAAAAATACACATTGATGTGGCATTAGTAATTTCAGCTATGGCATGATCACTAGCCTATATAGAACCCTCAACTCTTGAGTCGGTCCAATCTGATGATGTTAAGTGTCATTCAATGATCCAGGCAGTTGTATACAATGAACCTTATGTTGACATTTATGGGTTTGGCCTAAGTCCAACTTATTGGTAGCTTCTCGCTTGTGTGTGTAGATGACACTATTGGAGTGTATCTTTTGTACCTATACGGTATGCAATTCGGGACAAGGTTTGATTCTTTGTATCTTTCATTGTGAGGTAGAGGTATAGTCTATCATGCACGGAGGTTTTACCACCCCGAACTCCTTGATGACAATTCCGTTGTAGTTCGTCTCAGACACACTTAATTAGACGGATCTGACATATTTTAATATCATCAATATATAATATTTAAAGACTTTTAATGAACAAACCAAACTAAACAACCAAATAAAATAGATATTTGTATAGATAAATTAATTAGTCCAATCAAATTATAAACAGTGCAATAAATTGAAATAAGTATGATGTACATATTACTAAGATAAATTATGGGTAATTAACTAAATTTACTTACTCACATGCATTAAAAATATATAACATATATTATGGACATAAATAATTAAATAAAAGAAATTTTCTAATGATTAGAAATGTAGGCTATGACTTTCCACTGCGGAAACGCAGAGAAAACGTTTCCTAATTGGATCATTTGAAGTTTTCGTGCTACGTAGAAAACTGATAGTAATATCATTGATATATCAATTATTGGTTGCAATCGTAGAAAAATGTAATATAAGTTCCATTTGGGTTAGATGTACGGAAGCCATAATTGGATCGATTTAGAAAGATACTAATATAAATTACAACTCACTCCATCTATCTATAATCTTCTCATCTTTGGATTTTTGCTATCCACCTTCAATCTTCCCATTTTCATTTTGGGATATCACACATGCTATTTTATAATTTAAAAACAATATTCATAGATATCCACACATGTCATTAAATACTCTCTCTCTTCCACCGATCACGTTATATTAGTACTTTAATGAAATCTTAATATTTGGACTTAAGTCAAAATGAGAAGATTTTAGATATGTGTTTTGTTTGACGAATCATATTACGTATTTGTTTTGGTAGATGGAGGGAGTAGTATTTTTACGATAGTTTCTCTTTATGATAGAGATTAGACACGTGTATTGTTTGACGAAGCACCACACCGAAAAGCTATGACCGATATACATGTATATTTTGTTTGCCGATGAAACCCATAATGATGGATGTGCATTAATCATCCTAAAAATTAAAACTTAATTGCAACTTTTTGCATGCCTGTGGGCTGTGGCCTAGATGTGACTTCACGCGATGCCTCGACCACAAGGTACGAGACTAATAGGTGTTTATTAATTCAAGTCCAAATTGAATCCTATCAATCTATTTGCGATTTTGCGTGATTACAAATTTTTTGTCATTCTTAAAGCCAAAAGGGTGTGATTCGAAAACAATTCATATTACAAGGGTGTCCTTGTAGTTTACCCAAGGAATTAGAGGAGCTATTCTAATCTACACACCTGATCACTCAAATTTTGTTATCTTCTTTGGCAGTTTTTCAGCTGCCACTGAAGAAGAGGAAGAAGCACCAACAATGGCGTCTGCATTAGCAAATCTCTCTAGTCACATCTCCTCAATTCCCAAATTACCCTCCACCACCCAGTTCCCCTCATCCCTTTACCCCTCTGGTAATTCTTGTTGGTATACTGAATTTTCACGTCTCAAGTCCATTTCTACACCAAGAACACAAGCCAAGTTCGAACAATTCCAAGGCCAAGACATCATTGAAGATCAGCAAGAAGTTCAATTAGACGATGAAGCTGAAGAAGAGGATGACAGGTAAACAAAACAACAAGACCTTTAGGTTTATTTTTTTTTGCTTAACTTCTTGAATCCTGTAAGTTAGTCCTTGAGTGTTTTGCTTACTGATTATTGATTCAATCGATTGGATTCTGTATATCTCAGTATTGTTCAAGTTCTTGGTTTTATACCACCATTAACCATTTGAGGGGTATGTTGTCAAATTACTCTCTTTAGGCATATTATTTGTGAAATCATGAGGTGCACTCCAGTTTAAACTAACACACAAGATTGGAGTTTTTTTAGTTTTTTAGATTGTGGTGCATGGGAGAAATCATTTGGTTCACGTTGGATTGTATATTTGTATGTTGTACAGTTTAGAACAAGTACATCTAGTTGTGTTATCTTTCTTTTGATATTAGTAGTAATTATAAAGAAAGCTTGTTTTGCTGGATTTACATTGTTATATTATATGTGTCTTAACCAGCAAGGTTGATGGAAATTTACCGTTAAATTTGTGTTTCAGTTGCTTGCCTAATGATTTGGAGGGTGCAGTTCGGCAGTCAGGCCAAGCAGGCGCGGAGTTTGTTTCTGCAGGTGGAACGAGAGCCATAGTATGTGCTCGTCCTCACATCTTGGTTTTTTTTACCTTGCTGCTTACTACACTTTTGGTTTTACCCAAGGAGTTAGAGCTCTTATTCTCGGTACAAAACGAGTTACACAGAATGTGATAAGTCGGAAATGCATGCTTTATAACATACTAAGTGAATGTTGAAAGAAAGTGAAAGACTAATTAAGGGTAAACATTATTTGTGCATACCAATTACAGATTTGACTGCAGATTGGTAATTATGCTATGCTTACTGATTTGCTACAGGTCGAGTTATTAATTCCGCAGTTGCAGTTTCTTGATGATGAAGGGGCACAAGCTGAGCTTTGGGAGCTGTCAAGGATATTCATAGACACGCTTATTGAACAAACAGGCCAGGTTTTATATACTTACATGGTGTCTGCTTATTTCCAGTTACTTTTCTGATGTGATGTTAACTACTGAGGTGTAAAAGCTTTTTGATTGCAGAGAGTTAAGGCCATATTTCCTGATGCTGGTGCGGCCGCATTACTAAAGTATCGTTGGAAAGAAGCTGCATTTGGTTTTGCTAGGTAAGCCGCCAAAGAAGTATAAACCCGTTGATGATCACTAACATTTTACATACCTGTACCATACTCCATCTAAGCAGCACCTATATGGGAATGTGCACCCTGCAGACATATAGGTGCTACATATAAACAAAATGTTTGTACCTTTTCTAATTTTAACTCATCTTGACTATTCAGTCTAGGTGACCGTAAACCTGTAACCAGTGAAGATGAGATAATAGTAATGGTGGTTCCAGATTATCAGATGCTTGCATACGTGGAAAGAATTGCATCTGATCTCTCAGACGATCCGGTAAACAGTGCTTCTGACTCTGCGTACTCATGAATCATGATTAGCATACCGAGTGCTAACATAAAATAAAGTCTAGTTTCTTTAGTTAGCTTAGATATTTCATTACAGTAATTCATATGCTATATTTTGTTAGCCTAGGCCTCTCATCATGTGGAACCCGCGCCTTATTAGTGAAGATGTCGGAGTCGGAATAAATGTTCGGCGGTTACGACGGGATTTTTGAGGTAAATGGGTCTTCATCATGACTTCAACATCCTTACTCCCTTTCAAATTCATTATGTTTTGTTTATGTTTCTGAGAAATTGTTGGAGCCAAGTAATGTTAGCCCTCATATTTCTCCTGCTAATCTACATGTTCTTTTCAGCAAATTTACAGTGGTCTACTCGATGAAGCCTCTCCAATATGGCGCTGTGTTCAGATGCTACCCGGGGTAAGTGCACTGTTAGCTAGTTCACTTACTTTTCAATGTCCAGCTGAGATTTTATTCTCAACCTCTCATATGCATAATAGAGTGGTTCGTGAAAGAACATGCTAAAGATTACAGTGACTTCAATGCAGTATTGGTAATATTGGTGTGTCACTCAGCAAGATACCAAGAAAGCATTGACTACTTGGTTTTATTGATTATTCTTCCTTGTATCTCATGGAAAGACTAATTTCCATTTAATAAAAAGCTCTCGAAACTATTCGTTTGCTGCACTATATATAGTTATATACTACTAATATCAAGTGATAAAATCATCTGATGACTAAAAATAAGTTTTGTCCAAATCAGAATGTGGAAAGTCTTTTATGATGATAAGGAGAGGCCCAACAGATATCTGCTCGCGAAGGAACAGATACGCCGTCCTGATATAGAGGACCTCGAGGTTAGTTAGTTGTTCCATCACATTGAAAACTGGCCTCTTATGGAACTATTGATTATAACTCAAGGAAATAGTCAGTTTCGCGCAATGTTGTAATCACTCTTTTCGTGTTAGTACTGGATGCAAGGAAAACTAAAGCCCACATCGCGTAGACATTTATTACCTTGTTCTTGTTGTTTGGCAGATTATTTTCGGTGGCGTAGATAACAAGTCTGAGAAGGGGCCATCTTTTTTTGATCAAGCAGCCGGCATCTTCTCCTCATTCAACCGATTCATGAAAGTCATTTCCAGATGAAGTGTTGGAAATTTGATGATCAACTTTGTTCTGTCAATAAGTTTGTTTTAAATGATCTGCAACATTGTAATGTATTCTGAACTGACAAGGAAATTAGAAAATATATGATGAAGAAAAAGCTTGTTCGACAATTTGATTTACATGGAAAAAATGGAAAAGCCTTTCAGAAAAGGTTTTATTACGTAGTAGTACTAATTTTCAAAAGCAGATCACATCTTCTAATTCCTCTTGTGTACGCATTCAACGAGTGGAGGAGATGGTGGCTTAGGCGCAGCCTCTCCCGAATAACGGGCATCGCAGAAGCCAAGTAGAATATCATCTTCTTCTGCGGTAAACCCGAGGGAACCAAGCATTGCAGGCCAACAATCCTTCTGGATCACCTTGATAGCTCGACAACACCCCCGTCCAAGATAAGTCTGTCCATTGAGGAAAAACATAACAACCTCACTAGTACATGCTTGGAGTTGAAACAGTGACTCCCAGCAAGTCGATGACCCTTCCGCCTCGTCTAGCTTCAACCTTGCGGCAAGAGTTGGTTTCGCAGTAAAAATTCTAGCTGTGGCAATGTTTGATGCTACCAAACACAGGACGAACATTACAGCCAGAACTAACTTCGAGTTGGAAGACATTTTTCCAAGGGATTGTAGTGTAATGTTCTTGTTTGTTTTGGTGGTGTGGTGTTTGTTAGCTAGTATGAGATGAATTTATAGGAGTTGAGAGAATTGGAATTTCTGTAGGTGGGCAAGTGAAAGAACGCAAATTTAATGTACAGAAAGCTAAGAGGTTGTGATAACAATTTGAGTTAGTATTACATTGATTAGCTGAGTGAAAGCTAGATATAATGGTGTCAGCATTGCTCATTAGGGGTCACTCAAACGTCTGTTTCTGTTCCAAACAGTTCCTTCAAATGATATGCTCTAGTGCTCTACTGGTGTTTCTCCATATTAGCATACAAAAACACAAAATTGCAGTGTGAGAGATTCAATATCCAAAACATCTCTATTATATTCTATTCTAACTCATGTTCTAGCTATTTTAAAACCTACTATCATCCGCCTTCTTTTTCGGCCTCTGATACCTCCGGTTCTCATACTTGGCCTTAACAATGAGAGAATACAGCAGATCCGCCTCTGCCGAAGTATCATACGGCACGTTCATGATGCTGGTAGCACATAGACAGGACAGTAGTGTTACACAAAAAGAGGCAAGTTTTATAGAGAAAAGATAAGATCAAAGGTTCAGAACAAGATTGTCTAAAGTAAAAAGCATTCGCACCTGCCAAGAAGCTCCTCCAGAATAATTCTCTGGGCCGGTGTTACATAATGAATGCAACTTCTTGGACACTGGCCAACTGCAGTCTGAACTCGATAGTCTTCTCCATGCCCTGGACGAGAACAAGAGGACTGAACTTGTACATATTCGGCATTATCATTTTCATTTTCCAATCTCTATTAGTTTTATTATTGTGTCTGTTCTTTTTCTGTCTGAAATCTTGCATAGCACTTTATGTCGATTGCAAAATGAACAAGGCAGAGAACAAACCTTGTGAAGTTGCTTGAGCAGTCTCAGTCAGAGAAGAAAATGCAAAAGCATGAGGTGCTGTATTAACGCATGAATATGGACACCCTGCATTATTAAAACGACGATCCATCAGTAATCATAGCACATGAAATCCTAAATTTTCTGATACTAAATTTCATTTTGGGATCAGAATCATGGGAATAGACCTGGTACCTTTACCAATGCAGAGAACCTCATTGACAAAGAGATCAAATGCCTCACATTCAGGTTTGTCAAACGGATCCAAACATTCTCTACAAGGTCCAAATTTGCATAGAAATGTAATTGAGCAAAAGAAAACATGTAATCAAAGTTACTGATAGAGTCATAGACAATGAAGTTGCCAAAACATTCTTATGGTAAAATAAAATGCCATTAGGAATGAAAAACAAAAAAGAGGAGAATGATCTTTGCATATTTTTTATAACAGGATAGTAAACAACACTTAAAGGATCACGAAAATGAGCCTAACTCATGGATCAAGAAATGAGAGCTACACAAGGGAAATTCATGCAGAAACTGCAATATACCAATACATAACACTTGAGTTCAAGAAAAGGGAAAATATTGAAGATACCTCTCAATGATTTCAGATTTGCTGTAGTCGGATAGTATCTGTTTGGTATCGCAAATTACTACCAATTAGCAATCTCTAACCAACAACCAAAAAGCAAATTTATGCTAAAGCCAATAGGAATAGAACCAAATCTTAGATAACATGACATGATCAGATACTGATGATAAACAGCAACCTCATGCATTCAGTGATACTAGGCTCCAAGGAGAAAGGGTAAGGATGGAGATGAAAAATGCAGGATTTTCGAAAAAGGCTGCTTCTAGGCCTCGAACAAACAGGTCAGCAGCTGAACAACTGATAGTTGTATATAGGTCTGATATGAAAATAGACAGAAGAGGTTAACAAACACCTCGTAGGCTTGAATAACTTGTCGAATCATAGCATCCGATTTTTGCTCGTCCCTCATCACATCTGGATGAAACTCCTTAACCTGATCGCAGAAACATAATTAAAATATCAGAAACAAACAAGAAATCAGCCAACGAAAGTACGAATTGCATAATAAAGCTAGCTATTAACAAATACTAGTACTACTTTGGTTCGAAATGCAGCTTTGAGTTCAGCAGGGGAACATTGAGGATCAACACCAAGCACTTGGTAAGCCGACGAAACAGTGACGGCTTTACCACCATGATCTCCATTTTCTTGATTACCAAAGCTACAATTCACTCTGATTGAAGAAATCAGAGATGGTTTAGAGGATAAACAGTGACCAGTTGTTCTAGTTATGGGATTAAAGAACAAGGTGGCTGAGTTTGATACGAGACTATCACGATACACTGAAATGGGCTTCATTTGTCTCAGCCGAAGAATCTGATCGAGTTTCTCAGAGTCTCAAGTGATTGTGATTTTACAGAGAAACAGAGTCAGAGTTCTGTTCTGTTCTGAGGGAAAATGTAAGGCTGATGTTAGTTGGATATATGAGCTTTTCTTTCATATTTGAGAAATTATACATAATGCCCCTACAATGTTTTCTGTAGACGTTCGAGTCCCTGAAACTTTATTTGTAAAGTTTCCAGCCATTCAATTTCTTCACTTACTCACCGGCAAATCAACTGCAGCAACTAAATGAGGTAGCTCAACCACCATCCCCCATCCACTCCAACCAACAGAATTACTCCTATCATTTGTACCTGATGATTCGTCTATAAATAGAAGCTCTTTGAGACTGTCATAACTCATAAGCATTACAAATAGAGTGAAACACTGAGTGAGTTTAGTAGGATCAGTGTTTTTGGAGTCGACTGGTTCACAAGATCCTGCAACCGACTTGTGTGTTCTGTTACAGAGGTGCCACCACGGCACCACCTAACTTGTGGTTTACCAACCGTCTCATTAGCAACGTCTTGTTTCGAGCTGTTTTTGCCTGACACACTTTCAAGGTTTTCCCAGAGTTTGTATGCACTCTTCTTTTGTACATCGTGATGGAATGCACTGTGGTCGATCCACTCTCGTATCTGTGCGATAGTTTTCCGGTTCATTTTGGCCTATTCGTTGTCTGTCTTCTTGTTGAGTTTGACATCTTTGTTCTCAAGCGGCTCAGCTAAATCTTTCAAATTTAGCAGAATGAACCAGAATACTGTCGCACAGAAACGACAGTGGATCGACCACAGTGTATTCTATCGTGTTGCACAACAGAAGAGTGCATAAACTCTGGGAAAACCGGAAAAGCTTGAAAGCATGCATCATGCAAAAATGGCTCGAAACAAGAACGTTAGTGGTGGTACCTCTGTAATAGAACACACAAGTCAGTTCCGGGATCTAATGGTGGTACCTCCGTCAAGGAAACAATGAATTATAGAACATAGCTAGCTAGTAAGTATTAACAAATGCTAGTACTACTTTGGTTCAGAATGCAGCTTTAGGTTCAGCAGGGGAAAATTGAGGATCACCAAGCACTTGGTAAGCCGATGAAACCGTGAGGCTTTACCATCATGATCTCCATTTTCCTGATTACCGAAGCTACAATTCCCTCTGATTGAAGAAATCAGAGATGGTTTAGAGGATAAACAGTGACCTTGAGACAGCAGCACTTTACCTTGAGACAGCACTGTACAGAAGCTGCGAACCATTCAAGCAAAGCACACTGCTGACATGGAAGATAGAATGTGAAAGAACGATTATTGAATGGCATATCATCATAATATTCTCAGTTACTACAAAGCAGTGACCATTTCAGCTCAGCTTAGAGGGCTAACTGAAGATATAGGTACTTTTACAAACAACAGTAAATACACTCATGATGTATCAATTGTGAGTGACAAAACTCAAAGGAAACTGGGAATTAGCTACATGATTTCTGATAAACACAAGTGCATCAGGAGCAGCTAGGAAACTATATGTTCGCCTTCATAATTCCAACCATGGACCATAATACGAGGAGTAATGCCCGAGGGAACCTCAAAGTTGAGTGTTACTTTCATTACTTCACCTGGTACAAGTGAGAAGTAGTTGTCAGAGTAATGAACAGGCAGGATTCGAGTATCTTCACCGTTTTTCCCATCTTTCTTTGAATCATGCACAGAGAAATGAAGAAAGAATGCCACTCCAGGCTCAGAACCATTGATTTCAGTAACTCTTGCCGCATTGCTTGTTCCTGCAAAGCTCTTAACTATCTTCTGAAATATGCTGTTGTGTTTACCCTCCTCATACTTATCAAAGTCACTTTCACCACATTCTCCAAAGGCATTATTTTTGTAACGGAGGCTCCTTGTGTCTGGTTTCTTTGATGTATTTGTAACAAACATCCTAACCTCGTAGCTGGTACCTCGCATGAAAGTTAGGGATGTGATTTTGAGGGAAACCTTTTTCTTCTTGTATGGTTCCAGGAGCTTGTAATCACCACCCGGCAAATGTAACCAATAGAAGTTTCTGGACAAAATCTGGTCATCTGACATTTTATAGAGCTTAAGAAGAAGAAAATATACAGGTTTGGGCTTTCCAGACTTGGGATACATCATCTCAGAAATTGAAAGTGTTTTTTTGCCAGGTAGAGATAGTTTGTCAAAGACTTTGTAGTATGGGCATGCTCCTTCTAGATCCCAAACTGAGGCTTCTATTGCCATGTCAGTTAGTTCCTTAGATGTTGTGTTGACCACCTACACACATGCCAAATATAAACCCAATCATGAAAAATTTCATGTGTTAAAGCAACATGAAACTGTAATATAAAAGTAAGAGCACACTATAAGATTATTGAACTGACATAAATTTCACAAGTCACTCAGTAGTCCACATATGTTGCATGCAAAACATAATGCCATAGTAAAACATGTGTTCTATACCTAATTCTGAATACACTATAATGTATTAAGCAGCAGGGAGAAAGCTCACAGAACTCAGGGGAAGTGAAACTCAGATCGGCTACTTTTGGAAATTTCATACGGATTCGTGCAATCATACCTCGATGAAACATGTAGCCAAATTAAGCTGGACATGGATTGGTTCTGCAGCAGAGCGACAACCATAGAAACCTGCTGTTTGATCATGAAGGTGGTCGTAGAACTGGCCCCTCAAACCTGTCCACGGGTTTTGTGTTTTCCAAATCAAAACACCAGTATATTTGGTCCACATTCTCGAGGTCCAGCCTTCCAATAAAGCCCTATACTGAATATAGTTCACCAACTGCGCCTGGAATAGATAACCCAAGTTGATGTTAATGACAAGAGAAACAAAAAGGAAAGTTTTACTTCGCCATCAATAAAATGGCAAGTCACAATTTTCAGGAATCACATAACATAGCACTTTACCTTGAGACAGAAGTCATCAAGATCCTGCGGTGTTCCGTACTGTAAAATTTGGTCATGAACCTTGTCTGGTTTGGAATATGGAATGTACTTGTGATAATCCCACATAGGATTAGGGACTTCCTTTATATAACCATTAGATGACTTCTGGAAATAAGGAATCTGCCACCCTGTAGGAGGGAATGTGGCCCTAATGGTAGCTGCCACAGGCATTCCTACCGAACCAACCTCAGGATTGAAACCATATTCGTAAAATGTATCCTTGAAAAAATCCTCAGGGTATTGAATTTCATAAGGACCATCAGAAAAGTCGCCCTGTCCATCTGCGAAGCCATCCCACATGGATCCTTGGATGTAAACTCGTGTCCCATCTAGATACTGACTTGGGTCTTTCATAGCAAGTGCCGTATCGTCAAGATACTTGTGTTGAGGAGAACTTAGAAAATGAGGATGGAGTTCTAGATCTTTCTTCAGAGCTGCATTGATGTCTTCTGGCGGAACTTGCTCGTTACCCCCAACCCATAAAGCAAGACTAGGATGATTCCGTAGCAGCTTTACAGTGTCTCTCGCGCAGAGTAAAAAAAGGTCATGATCCAAAGGGCCATCAGGATTTGATACAGGGTCACCCCGTCCATCAACATCTCCAGTTATCCAGAACTCTTGCCAAACCTGCAAAAGTATTATAAAACCATGAATTAAATTACCACGTGCAATGCATAATGTCAGGGGCTCAGGGCTATCACATGCTCCTTTACTAGGAATTATATTGCTTTTAGGATGGATATGTAACTTCAGAAAAATAAAAAAAGGTTTGACAATTTTCAACAAATTCTACATCTCCTTCTATAGAGGGTAATAACTATCTTCTCTTGCTTATGTATTGGAAAATGTATTAACATAAAACACAGAAAAGACGAGGTCAACATGTATGGAAGTGTGGGCAGAATAGGCGAAAACAAATAGAAGAGCTAACCAGAACACCATAAACGTCACAATAATGGTAGAAGTCCGGCCTCTCAGCAAGTCCGCCTCCCCAACAACGTATCATGTTGAAGTTCATGTCAGCATGAAACTTGATGTCGGTTTCATAGCGTTTCTTAGATAGCCTTAATAATCCATCTGACAATATCCAGTTTCCCCCACGGATGAATATCGGCTCTCCATTGACTTTGAATAGCCTGCAAGCATACAAGTAAACATCAATTTGTTTTTATATGTCTTAACTGCTTCTTGGGATGGAGCCAAAAGAATTAAAATTACCTTCCACCAGTAGCTTTGTCGATAGAACTCTCAATCTTACGAAACCCGAAAGGCTGGCTCCATGAGTCAGACTCTCCATAACCTTTCACATCAACAGTTATTTCTACATTGTGAAGGTATTGCTTTCCCATGCCATTGGGCCACCACAACTTGGGTTTATAGAAGAATTGCTGAACAAATAAAATAATAGTAATAAAGTAAATATTTAACTGCAAGTCAGACAATGTAGCTTATAAAAGAGTACAAAAATGAGTCGGAACATATTTTAAAATGCCTTTGGAGCACCTCATGTTTAAAATAGTAATCTATGTATAACATGATAAAGAACTGATCAACTTAATTGTGGTGCATGTACAATAAAAATGAAGACACACACATGTACAATTATTATACATATAGATGAGGAAAATAGAAGGACAAAATGAGTTTACTAGATCATTGATATTCTTACACTGTTAGGAGATGAAATTTTAACAAAAATAGAGTTTTAATAACTAATGTAGAAATGCATCATGATTTATCATATTTTAGGCCACATAAGATTAAAGATACTATAGAAAGAACAAAGCCAAGTTTTACAACACAAGAAGACAGAAACCCACCTCAGGAAACGTATATTCTACAGTTGATCCAGCGGGAATGGACATGTCGAAATTCTGATTATTCTCAAGCAGGTATAAATCTCCTTTGACATCAGTACCCACTTGGATATTCAGAGAGCACTCAACAGCCGACTTACTTCTGTTCACCAACTCCACTGTTGTATGAAGATAAACCCTCTTATAATTGTCAAAGAACGTTGAGACTAAGTGAGGATCCACAATCTTCACCGGCTGCATGAAGTGTCATATCTCAAAATCAGGACGTGCAACAAAAAAGACTCTTGCATTTTTTCTCCCTCTGAAAAGTAGCCAATTCATATAGTATTGGGGAACAGGGGTTGAAATTTTTGAATCTTATAGAATTCTAGATGGTGTTACCAGAGCCCAGGTCAGACTGGAAAACTTTACAAGGAATCGTACCCCTGCTGCAGATCTCAGCAAATTTTATCATGCTTTTGACCTTTTAAGCTAACGTAGTAAAAAACTTTGCTATATGATTCTTTAACACAACAATATAAAAGCATCCATAACTTACACCGTTTTTGGTGTAAAGCAAAATATCTCGCATGCGCAACTTACCCCTGTAATAGAAAGAGAAACCTCATCCCAGATGCCCGTGTTTCTGTCCCTGAAACCAGGAAATAAAATTTTGAAGTTTTGTCTTTTGCAATGGATTTTCCCAACACTTGCGCCTGGGATTAGTTTCGACAAAGAGAAAGTACGAGTGTTTCATGGTGATGTTGAATATCGACTGCATAAAGTTCTGAAAACATAAAAGCATAAACAGTTCATGCTTCTAAAACACTCTTACCCATGAGTTACATTCACTGAAAAAACAAAAAAAAGTAGAGGGTGCATATTGTACTACCTAATGGGAGCCATCCAGTCCCAGCCCTCAACATACTGTGTCGTAACATCTTTCCCAATCTACATTGACAATAAAAGATGAGTTAGAGGCTAGGTACATCCTGAATAGAAAGATTCTTTCAAATTATTGCACATTAACTGAGTTGAAAGTTCCATACACACAAATGAGTTTTCCAAGTAAGCATCATCAAGTTGCCAAGTCGGAAAATCTCTCATGTGTTTTCCTTCTCCCAGAACAGTTTTCCAGACTCATTATACTATACAGTCTATACTCTATACCTATTTAAGAACATCTATTTCTGCTGAAGTTTGAACAAGTAAAGAGAGAACTAATATGAGATGAAATAATACCTCGTGATCACCACCTTGACCGCCTGCTGGGGGGATTTTTCCAGGGTGATCAGGAGGATAAACCAAGACAGCCAACAGATTTTCACCATCAGGTTTTAGCATATCAGTTACATCTATCAAATGCCTGCGGAACATCCCCTTTGGCAGGACCTCTTTGTGCCCATTCAAGTAAACTTCCGCGGAATAATTTATACCACGGAAATTTAGGTCTACGTGTCGATTGGTCGACTGAAAACCATTTAGAGTACCATTTATGAGAAAAGACAACAATGGGAAGTCAGCAGCTTCAAATCTCCACAGCAATCAGAGTAGAAATCGTACTTTAAGTTGCAGGATAAAACATGGATAGGATCACGCAATCAAGTTTGATATGCACACTTACATTTTCTTGGAAAAAACATGTGAAGAAGAAATATTCATAACTTTTTAAACTCTAAATTAAATCCCCATTTATCCTTTTGCAAATTCTGGAATGTGATAACAATGCTGGAGCTTCTAATAAAAGAGATCTCAATTTCCAATTGGGACATGCCACACTTAATAGTTCTCAATGCATAAATTAGAGGGAAAAAGAAATGCAAAACAACAAGAAGAAGAAGACAAAGAAGAGAACTTTCAGCAGATTTTCATCCAACATATGACTAGAACATGTAAGATCAGTGTATAAACAAACCACACATCTAACATACCAGCTTGCAATCAAATGTTGTGAAAAACCAGAAAGTATAATATTCCCTTCCTGAGTCAGCAATATCGATAATCGTCTCATTTTCCAACCCATAGAAGGGATCCGGCACGATTTTGTTCTTCACAAGCGTTGCCAAAACACTGACATTCAAAATTACACAAGTTCAGTCATGAAACCAATTTTCCTTCCTATACATAACTCATACAACATACACGAAAGCCGAAAAAAAGTTCCCAAAGATTCAATTATCTACACAAGGAACATGAAACAGCCAATTCAGACCGTTAGGAATTCTTACTGGGGTCAAAATTTCGCACCGGTAAACCTGATAATTAAGCTCATTTCTTCCTAAATATAGGATATTCAACAACACACAGCATTTTCCAGACCAAAATTCATAATCCCAACCAGACAAAAATCCTTATCTACAAGCCTAATACCAGAATGTACTAGCAACATGTTCATACATTCCCATTTACCAGTCAACTTCATCAATTATCACAACACTTGGACTGATTTTTTTTAACCATATCATCAAATCTCAATAACATAAGAGAATTTTGAAACATAAAATTCAAGTCAAATTATCAAACAAATTAACTCCAGCAAAAAAAAAAAAAACAGAACAGAGAGAAAGCATAATTACGTTCCAGGGACGACAGCTTCCATCCATGGGGAGTGAGTGGAGGGAGGATGATCGGTGGTGAGCTGAATTCCGGTGAGTTCGACCTCGGTGGATCGAGCAGCAAGCCAGCCTTTGTCAAGCACTTTCTTCCCTATCCCTTTCTCTTCCGCCATAGCCAAAACTCAGTAACTCAGTCACCCACAGAATTGAGTGAGGTGATGAATTTGAAGAGGTGGGTTTTGGCTTTAATATCTTTTTCCACCTGCCTTTTTATCAGTTGGTAAAGGTGGTGTTGACGTGAATTTTTGTTGTCTGTATTTTGCAAAACAGAATTGAGCATTGAATTTCATTGTCAGCTTTTTTAACTTTGGGCGATACTGTCAAGATTCAAGAATCAGTGTAGATAAGTCTCCAGTTGTGTTAATGATCTTAAGTCTTAACAAGTAATCAGCCATTAACAACCTCGGATTTGTTGGGTTAAAGTATTAATTGGACAAAAATATGCTTTTAAATCCACCACTGGGTTTTGTAATGTGGTTGGGATTTACAAAACAGAGATACTTTAGGTGTAGGGGGCCCCTTCTTCATGGCTATACAGTCAACATATCCTTTCATATTTTACTATGCTTATTTATTTTATTTTATCCACTTTATTTCTAAAAATATTTTGCTTTTATAATTCTTTAACAAGAACTTTAATAGTATTATCTATTAAAACAAGTATTATAAAAATTATACTATTAATCTATCTATATTAAAGGAGAAAAAACTTTATAATTCTTCATTAAGTCATTTGCGCTATTATGATTGTGGCACATGTCACAATTGTATAATCAAAATTCTGAATTTTTAAATAACGATGAAAAATTCAGCATTTATTGATAAAAATAATTGTGCAAATTTTGTCTTTCAACATGGACAATGATTTAATTTAATATGATTCCTCTGCAACAATTAAGAATAAGGATTGTTTTCCATGTAATTATTTCATCCAACCATCATATATAAAATAATTAAAAAGTAAATTTAAAATTACGCATGACAAATGAAAGATGAGTCAAAACATATAAAATAATTGTCTTATGAGGACAATGATTTGTCAGGTTTGGATCTGATAAGTGTTCTAACTGTATTCGACAGATCTACACGATAATAATTTAGAACACTAAATGTGTTTGATAGATTTATCCACAATAATTTAGAGCAATAGCGGGCAAATGGAATTCCTACTTATTGCTTATTTAAATTTTGTAAGATCATTTGCAACAAATTCACTACAAAAAATCTGAGTTATCCGTGGCTAAATAGGCTTAGACACGGATAGATCCGTTGCTAATAAGCTCGTGGTCATTTTTTGCGTAGCAGCTTATTAGCCACAGATACTTATCCGTGGCTAAAGCTAGCGGCGGATCGGGATTTGTAGCCATGAATAATAACTTGACCGGGTTGGATCCGGACTTCGGATTTGGCGACGGATAGATTCTTATCCGTTTCTACCTTCACCAACGGCTAAAATCTATCTGTTGGGAGAGCTTCCATTTATTAAATTAAAAAGAAAAAAGAATAGCAACGGATAGCTCTGACCAAATTTTGTCACACAAGTTTCGAATATATATTATCATTCACTCAAGCACCACCCATGCCCTTCTTCCCTTCGCCCCTGATTGGATGTGCTGGATAATCGGCTCCGGCAATTCAAATTCAACAGATCGCCGATCACAAACCCTAGCTCTCTCCAATTTCGACTTTCTACTCTTCCGCATTCCTGAATACTTTTGTGAATACTTCTGTTTGGCGTAGGTCTAAACTCTAGAGTATCAATATTATAGGCGTGGGCTCGAGGCTGTGGTGAACTGGTCACTGGTTTTACTGAGGCCCAAAATTGAAAATCTAACTCGGCCTGGTAAGGTGTTCCTATTTTTTATCGTGTTGCTCCATGCTATTATTACGTATTTATTTTTATTTTTCAATACTTATAAATTGAGTTCAAATGGTCAATGGGAGGAGATTTGTGGTGGGCATCAAATAGACATGTGGTTTGTTATGACTTATGAGCAAGTCTTATGACTTTTATAAAAATTTCACACTTGTTAAGTTGTTATGCATTTAGGTCAAAGTTGATTTTATCGACTTTATACTTTCATTTTTTGGAACAGTAGAGAACTTCTCATTAAAATTCCAAAACTTGTCAGTACAATAAGGCAACAAAAAGTCCAGGCAAACCCAAACAACCAAAATTACGTTTGGGCATTCTTTATATATATCACCACGAAACTTGTGTGACAAAATTTGCAATGAGATATTGTACTTGTGAATGATAATTGGGTCGAAAGTATTGGAACTTTTAATACAACATATATATATGTTGGAATCATTGAGCAGATATTCAGACGTAAGTGTGATGTGGTTTAGATGATGACGATGTATAACTAAACATGGATGTTGAAGATACACGTCTTCATCACTGTTACAGTTCTCCACTATAGATAATAGAGAGCTTCGGCTCTCGGTTGTTTAACACACCAACAAGAAGCAATCCTTCATATTTTCTTCTCCTTTCTACACTTGCATACACTTTAGAGTGTCGAGAATTCTAGCCATGAAAGGTTCGAAAAGCATTTGAATTGTACGCTTCCATTCGAACAATTGATTGGATGTTATACCTTGGAACTCATTTGTTTGGTTAGCCTTGAATTGAGAGAGAGAGGCGCACAAATAAGAGTTTAGGGGCACATTGGTTGACATGACCTCGTCCAGGATTTTAATCCGAAGTTCATAATGTTTCGGAAGACTTCCGTAAGTGATTTAACTTATTTTGATCTTTATCGTAATGCAGATTTTGTAATAAACTAACAGTAATAACACTATATTTTGAAAGTATATATGTCCTAGAGACAACCTACGATAGAGACGATATGTACTTGATCACATTCAGTTATTGTATTTATCTATACATTATTAAATACAATTGGCATTGCATTTTTATGAATAATATATATATTTGGTTGTTTGAATTATTCAATAAAATGTTCTCAAGGACTTAAGGTAATCACCAAGTTAGTGGGAGCTTGTGTGTCAATAATTAAATCCTAAAATTAAGCCACTAGTTGAAGGTCATTGAGATATGGGATATCAATGACGCGATTGAAGCTAGCATATGTTGCATTAGATCCTTCGAGGATGTAGTAGGTCTCACTGCTACGAATGAACTTGGTTAATCATAATGAACATATGAACACTTTGGAGAGTGTTGGCATACCCAACCGAGAAACCATTTGGTAAAGCTATTTGAGTGTCTATGGTAGTATCGGTGTGTAGGGTGATGTTAGTAGTCCTTAGACTTGAGGCCAATACTACATCATATGTGAAATAATGTACTTTGACCATGCGCAACACTTGCACTCTTAAAGTAGGGTAGATACGGCGTGTGTTGGGTACATTAGGAAGCATAGGGTGTGAGTGATCGGGCCAAGAAATGATTCATTCCTCCGTAATAGATACAAGGAGAGAATACTCACTTCTCATATTTAGTGCGATCATAAAATCGATGACCACCTTAAGTGAATATGTCAAAATGGTGTTTGGACATAATTCATAGATCGACTAATAAGATTGAGAGACCATGAATGAGTTATTAGAATAGACACATAACCATATTCTAGACTCATTCGAGTATTCGTGAATGAAGAGACCGTATCATCAAAGTACCCTACACTACAGGTGGTTTGTTTTCCTCACAAACGTTCCTTGCATATTAATATTGTCTGATAAATTGTCTATGAATTTATTATGACCTTAATTAGATTGTTGCTTAATATGCAAGGCCCTATGAGTCACACTTCAAGGTGGTGTTTCTACAAACGAGCTATGTATATAGGATTAAATATTAATTAGATTAATGTTGAATTACTATATATAAATATAATGGAATTATTATTATTTATATTAATATTAATTCATTATATATATATGGAATATATTTTAGAAATATAATTAATTGAATTGAATTGGATTTAATTAATTAATTGGAGACTTGTGCATTTGGACGTGATTTAGAATTAATGGCCTAATGCAAAGAAAAGTAATTGAAGAAGAAAGAAATTGGGTTGGACCGATTTGACCCAACATATGTGGGGCTGGGCCAAGCGGCCCAGCATCACGTTGACAACGTGATTTGGTTTCTTTCTTCCTTTAATTTATTTTCTTTTTATTTTCTTCTTTCAATCTTTGGTTTAATTTCTCTTTTGATTGAGATAATTAAATGCTTATTTGTTTGTTAGTCAGTTGATAACTTTTGAAGTCCCCTAGTCAATAAAGATTTTCTTGGTAAAATCTTACGTGACTTTCTGAACTAACTATCTGACTAAATCAGAAAGAAAGAAAAGATGTCTTATTCCAACATACGTGAATAATACTCTCTGATAGTCAGAAAGAAATATTTTCTCGCTCAGAAGCTCAAAATATACAGAAGAACCTCCTAGCGTTCTTGTAGAAACATTGTCCATGGATACCGAGGTCTAAGGAATCAAATAACCTGTTGGTGAGCCATCTTGAGATAGCATTGACGAAGATTTTATCTCTAAGGATGGAGAAATCAACCAGCTACCTGAAGAGGAGATAGCAAGGCTCTGTCTGGAGATCAAGGAGCAACAGTATGGTGAATTTGCTTATCTGTTGGAGGACACGTAAGTGATTTATTACTGTTAATAAACGTAATATAGTCATATCAGTTTAGTGAGAACAAAATTTTAAAACTTCCGCCTCTTAGACTTAGAGGCAATTTTTTTCACTTTTACTTACGTATTTAACAGTTACTTAGTTCTGGGCAAAAAATTCAATTTTAGGCCGCATCTCCTAGACACATTTGCAGGCGGATCATATATTTTCGAATCAATGTTATATGTGTGTTATAAGAGTAATTAGCATCGATATAACTTGATTGAGTTAGAAAAGTGCAAAAGCAGTAGATGTGATATGATATGTTAAAAAGGACAAGCGATCGAAAACGAAAAAAAGAAAGATGTTGAGAAGGCAGAAGAACAAGGGTACTACTCATCGAAAATGTGAGGGTACAAGTGCAACAACACCTTGGGGTGCATCGGTCCAGTTTGTGTCCCTTTCGAGTTGACGACTCGACTCGACTCGACTCTAAAACCAAAACCAAACAAACTAAGATTAAGACACCAAACAAAACTTGCTGACTCACTACTCTATCTAATACTACATTATGGACCCACCGATAATTAATTAATTCTACTTGATTAGTATTTACACCAATTAGTCTTCTTCTACTCTAGTCTCTCTCTCTATATTGAGATTTACCACTAGTACTATACTACTACGACAGTATATATAGTTTGCTTGGCTTAAAATGGGCATGATAGGGTCCTCTTCAGCCTATGCTTTTTTGGATGCTGCTCCTCATCATCATGTGCTGCTACACGAAGCTGCAAAATCACTTCAAACTGTTAAAAGATGAATATGTATAACCAGGGCCGAGCAAGAAAACATGATCGACTGGGGCACATCGTATTTTGAACCGAACATGAAAAGTGAAAACTATACAATATGGTAGATAATATCGTAGATAAATATCCTATTTTTACTAATAATTCATGATTCATGTCCATTATTAAAAAAAAAAACAATTCAAATAAAAAAAGTAGGAGCATGTGCAAGATCGAAATTATAAAAAATAACGTATTATATAAGAGTAAAAAAAAAAGGGTAGTGCGTGCAAGAGAACTACGCTGCCCCCAAACCTCTATCAAAGATACCGTGAGGTGTTTTCAGTACAGGTTTAGTGGCTTAGTGCATGTCTTTTTAGGCATGGCATGCACTCTTTTAGTTGTACTACTACTACTACATTTCGAGCCCCAAAAGATTGTTCAGGCCACTACATATAGTCATATACATATAAATACACGTGCTATTACTGCTATTTGAGAATGAATATTTCACTACATCATTAACTATATATATGCACCTACGGTTCCAGTAGTACTCGTACTATTTGTGCAGGAAAAATATATAAAGCTGAAAGATCGGGTGATTCAAATTCATTCATTTTTGTAGGGTAGAGAGTGTAACTGTGTAATAAACTCTAAAGGTGACAGATCACGAATATTCCGGAATCCAACCAAAGAAGATAACAAGAGGAGATGACCCCATGCCAATAGGATATTTTACCCTTTACAATTGTCCTCATCATATTCATTTCTTAAACTATGCTATATGCCCTTGATTGGTTTAAGTTGACACCAAATCCAACAACTTTCACCCTACATCATTTTTTTTAACTTACAAAAATACCCCCTTTTTTTCTTCAAAGACCTCAAAACTTCAACTAAAAGTTTAACGCAAAACAATATTTAGAGACCAGCAAATTCTTTAACCTTTTACTACACTTATGCTTATAATTAATGTGAACCACTATTCGATGCTATAAAAAGCACTACTGGGGTCCGATATAAAACTTGTTTAACCTAAAACAGTTTGGTAATGCATGCTTTATTTCTTGGACAAAACGACATCCTATGCAAAAAAGATTTTATATCTCTACAGTGCACAAAGAACGAGCTGAGGAAACATATTGCAAATTATGTGCAAATTACTAACTTAATTTCCACATAATTAATAATATACTCACTTTTTGGGAAAAAAGAAAAAAAACTGAGATCTTACGGTGCCATGTTTCAAAAGTGTCCTCCAACATGAAATACGGTTTTGAGTGAAAAGAGTTCTTACTTGGGACTTTTGTAAGTTTTTGGTTGAACTGTTAATTTACTTCACTCAAGCTCAAGTACAAATTCCGTTTCGAAAAAAAGAAAAAAAAAGGCTGAAGTACAAATTAACACTTTTTTTTCTTTCTTTTCTCTTGCTAATTTTGTTTGTGGTCACTGCATCTTAAAAACGATGGACATGAATCTAGATCATCGCAAAGCAATCAGTTACATGAGTTGACTTTGAGTTACCTGTTCAAGTATTTTCTTGATTTTGTCATTCTGTTCCACCAAGTGTGCAACTTTAGCCTCCAACTCGTACGTGTACGCCTGCAATCCATCGGACGAAACAATAAAAATCGGCTAGCCATAATGTCAGGAGTAAAATCGTTAATAATAATTAATTACCTGTCGTCTAGCTCTTGACCTCACAGCCGATTCTCGGTTCTTCATCAGTCTTTTCTTCCTCTTCTCAACGACATTCTCGTCAACGCAACGTTTCTTGCCATGAGCTTGATCATGATGAGTAGTGGGCAAGAGTTCTTGTAAGACGTTGGTGGTTAGCGGTGGTTTTGCGGCAGTGGAGGAGTGGAGGAAGGAAGAGAGAGTGAGGTCTTGCCATAGTTGGTCCATAGTAGTAGTAGTTGTTGTTATATTTGGTAAACACAGAAAGATAAAATTTGTGGGAAAAAATGGTGCTAGTGAGTGAGACACGAGAGAGAGAGAGATGAGATATGCTTGATTTTTTTGGGTAAGGCCTAAGGTTGAATTCTATTTCCACTATTGATAGGCAAATCTTTCCCTATCCAACATGACATGATTGATCGATGACCGAATACAACTACTCGTCCTATATATACTATTTACTCTTTTATGATTTTTATCAAACATAAAACTTAAATATATTTGGGGACACGCAATTGGGTGCGTACTTGTGAAATACTTACTCGCAGTTACTCCGTCGCTTCCTATCCGTTGATTTTTTTTAGTTTATGTTTGACTCTGAATTAGTTCCAATTCATATCGAAAAAATAATTTTGAAAATTATATTATGAAAATATAAAATTTGCAATTTTATAATATAATTTCAAATATTGATTTTGGGTATGATTTAGGACAATTTGGAGTCAAATAGAGACTAAAAAAGTTAACAAAATCAAATGAGAATCTTTAGCAGGGACTGACCAAATACAAATTATTATTATTTTTTAACATTAAAAAACTTATTAAAAATTTGCAACGTCTTAATACAAAAATTATAAAAAATATTACAGTATTAGAAATACAACCGAAACTCAGTCCCGGACATTGAATTGTTTTGTTCTCGATTAGTAGTTGGTGTGGAGGTTTTGATGTAGTTTGGTCTATGTATATTGATCCGGAGTTCTATTCCGGTTTAACTTTCTTGTATTTATTCTGACCATCTCTGGTGGTCTTTAATCAATAGATTACTCATGTGTAATGTATATAGACTTAAATAAACAAAAAGTTATTAAAATTCGAACGGGCGACTAAGATAAGATGATACACATGCTTACATTTTGCTGCTTTATCGATTCCTTTAATTCTTAAATTTTCGTTTGTTATAGTGGTGTTATTCCCGTTTTCCAAACCCATTAAGAGCATGCTGCATGAAGACTATATGACCCAACAAATTATACAACGTTACTATTCTTTGAATTTGATCAATAAAAAAGTCAAATGAAAATTAGAAAATTCATAAAAATAGTCGGTCATACTCTTATGAGGAGACTGAACCAAACAAGTGACAATTAAATTTAAAGTAGTTGAGGTAAAAAAGTTGTTATTTTAAGAGTGTTAGTTTTTTTTTGAAAATAGCCAATTGAAATTTTATTAATAACAAAAGAATAGTACAAAATTAGTGCAAAAGATTTGCACCCCTTAAGAGAAACAATGACAAACCAAACGTATACATCAAGAAGCTATAGCATATGAAAATAACTTCAGTAATGGTAATAAGAGGGAATTATACAACATCACCTTTTTCGTCTAGTACATTTCTTCCTGAGTGAAAATCCAAGAGTCCAAAGGTTACGAATTTACAATAAACTGTTAAGTAGTTTTTTAAAAGAATAAAAATGCATAATATTTGTAGAATATAGTTTGCTGGAAGACTGAAACTGAAGGAGTATATATAGTTAGAGTGTTAGACAAACATCGTCACATACTCACATGGTATAATGAATTTTGGTGATTGTTAATGAATTCTCCTCTAATAAGGTACTCCTTTCGATAATAATTAACGTTTTAGGGAGGTGTAAAAGTTTTAGGGAGACTTAGACCACTAGTTATAGAAGTCTTAAAATCTAGGGTGTTTGGAATGGGAATTTGGAAAATTCCAGATTGAGATTTTTCCGAATAATCCCGATCCCAAAATTTTCAATCCCGTTTTGTCCCAATCCCGAATTTCCATTTACAAATTTGGAATGGGATTGGCATTGACTTTGTCCCCCAAATAGGATTTGAACTCCCGAATGGATATATATATATATATATATATATATATATATATATCATCTTCACTCTCTGGTCTGGATTCAGAACGTTGTGAGAGAATTTTTGTGTCTCTTAATGAAATGAGAATGAACAAAATTTAACAAAATTTATTGAAACTAGCTAGTAGTAAATAATTTCCTGCATATATATATAATTTCCTGCATATATATATATATATATATATATATATATATATATATATATATATATATATATATATATAATAAACTAACATATTGTGTTGGACAAATATGTTAGTTTATTGTGTTGGCCCGAGACGTTATATATATAGTTGTGGAAGGTTTGACTTTCACTAGGTCAAACAAATAAACAATAACTATGTTGCTTTTCATGTTGCATTAGTTGTTGCTTTCCATCCTAATATTTCAATTATGATTATTATTAATGAAAAATGTGTTGAATTTTTATATTAATAGCAAAATATGGAAAAAAAATATTATGCATCGTTTATAAAATAGCTTTTATTTTGTTTTTAAAAAACAAAAATTAAAGATGGGAACCCAAATTCCCGCCCGATCCCGAATTTCCAATTTCGAAATATCTTGACACTATTTAGGGTGGGATTGCGATGGCAAAAAACTATCCCGAACCCGAAATCCATATATCCCGCCCATCCCCGCCCAGCCCTATTAAAACCTCTCCCAATCCTATATTTAGGATGAAATTGAGAAAATTGTGTTATAAACCAACAACCTCAGGACTCAAATATACTCATTGGTCCACATAAATGTAATCCTAAATTTGGTATTTCCTAAAAAACTTACTACAACTGAGTAGTCATTTGACCCTCCATATTTCTTCCCTATCTATGTGGCACCATATATATCTTTAATGTGTCCTTTTTCATCACTAAAACATGAATAATAGGAAACCTCTAATTATCATTTATGGAGTTGATATTCTAAATAATTATAAGGGACTACTTAAGAACAATATTTAGAGAAATATTATAGGTATCTTGTAAAGAGTGTTAAGATCTGTTAATGTAATTACGTTTATGATAATTAATGAGCAAAACAAATAAATACCCCTTTCTTTATGGTTGTTAATGAACAAAAATAATAATAAAAAAATTGTTAGATGCATATGACTTTGAGACATAATGATGAAATTAGTAGATCGTTGCCTCCAAAACGTCAAATATTTCGCAAATACTTTAAACCTCCAAAATGTCAATTATTATAGATTGGAGGAAGTATAATTTAGCTATCGTTTGGTACAAAATGGCTCTCCATTTTACTAATTGGTTTGACTAAATTCTTGTGTTACCAATTCGTACATTGTCCCACGAAAGGACTAAAATACCCCTCAAATGGGTCCATCTTGTCCCATGACGTGACATCAATCCCATAACTAAAATATCTCGCGAAAGGAGTAAAAAATCCTACTCTATTTTTTTTTCTTCTTCAATAAAAAAATAGAAAAAAAAGAAGAATCGGAGCTCCAACAAGAGAGGAGGAGGAAGAAGAAGAAGAAGGGAGTGGCGGCGGTTTGGTGGTGGATTAGTGAAAGAGAAGAAGAAGAGAGAAAAAGAAGGGGAAGAAGAAGGAAAAGACGAAGAAAGTAATTTTTTTCTTTCTATTATTTGGATCCCTAAATTATTTAAATATGAAATTGTTCATTATATGCAGGGATTTTGAAGAAGCAATAAAGAATATTAAGCGTCCTGTTTGCAAATAAATGTGAGGGGACAAATTGTTATTACATTTCAGTCCAAAAATGTATCATTTGTAACAAAGGTGTCTAGAATTTAAAAGTCTATCCTTCCAATTTCTATTGGTAAAATCAAGAGCCAATTGGTAATAAATTCATTATTATAATTTATAGCAAATGACGCATAGTTGTAAGTGTGGACTTAAAAAAAAAAGTTAAATTGGTATGAGTTAATGATGTTTTAGCGTAATATCTGTATACCACTATTCTTTCAAAGCTTCACACCTATTTTCAACATCTAATTCTTAGTTAACTTTATTCATTAAACAATTTAAACCTCTTGCAAATCCCATAAAACACGGTTTATCCAAGTAGTGCAGCTGGTTACTGTTGGAGGCTCATCAGGACAATTGTGGAAAGTCAAAGTGACACGTGGCAAGTTCATATGTAAACGTTAGAGTAATTACATACGTAGGATCCAAGCAATAAGACATGAAGTCTTCAAGCCTTTAAATTTTCCCATGAATTTCATTTCTGACTCACAAGAACGTGTGGCTTCTTAACTAACAACCTCCCTTTTTATCCGGATCAATTAATCCTATCTAGCTTCATAAGCCACATTTCTTAAACATTCCTCAACTCTTGTAGCAGATACAATTTCAAATATACGAATACATATATAGTGACACGTAATACATGTAAAAAAATTATCGAAGTGATCACCTATAATCCGAAAGATTAGAAAAATACACAACGTCATGAATGACATACGAAATACCAGCACGTGGGGATTTATGGGTACACGACATTGTTCACACAGGTTGATAAACGCGATAAGAGGATTAATTCTTATCCGAAATATATAATTAATTTTCCTCTTTTTTCCCAGAGCAAATTAAAGCTTATATTGACAATATTCCCTCCAGAGAGTACACGTATAGAGAGAAATTCTAACGTGCAAGGAAAGGCTTTAATAATGTATGAGATTATCTCAAATTAGACCAGTGCTTGTTATAACCATATATTGCACATGATTCGGTGTAAAAGAAGCAAAAAGTACAAATATTCACCAATTTTCTTGTTAATCTTGTCATTACTAAACTACTTTGGTTTCTAATCGAAGTTAATATTCTGGTCCTGCCAACTATATATATATATATATAGGAGCCATCATTTTCTACATAAGCTCTCTAATTACTTTCTTAGTTTCCTTAGTGTTCATGTTCTCAAAATGTCTGCAGTGAAGAAAATTATCCGATCGAAGCTTAGATCGCCCTTCAGCAAGAGAGGTACGTTTCTTAATCTCTACACGCAATGTGTGTTCATTCCTTAAATTTCTTCTTAAATGTTTATGTTTGTCAGATATGTCGTATTAGGGGTGTTTTGATTTTGATTCAGCTCGCGTTTTACTGATTTAATGTTGCGATATGATTCTAACGATAGTAGAAAGAATTTGATGGAGTTCTGTTCCATTGGTTTCTGCAGGGGGGTTAGAGTTCAGAGATGACAGTAGCTTGATGAACAAGGCAGATGTAAATGAAGAGTATAAGGAAGCTTTTAGAACAAAATCTTACACTGACATATACCACAAAGTTCAAGGCCAAATGGAAATTACAATGAAAAATCTTGATCGGGGCAAGTCTTTTGCTTCCTCTTCGTCATCTTCATTACGCTCTTCTCCTCCTGTCCGTGATGTCCATCTTTCTGAGCATTTGGTTGAGCCACACAAAGAAATTTCAATTTCCATAGCCAGCCACTCGGAACAACAGCAATATCTTGACAATTTCTTTGAGGTTAGTTCGGAAGCGTCTAAAGCTTGTGAATGCCTACTCAAGAGCCTCCACCAAATTCGCAGAAATCATCGTTTACTCAAGAATGTGATAGGTTTGATTGAACGAGTGCCTGATGTATCAAAGTGGACCGGCAATCAATACCAATCTGCTTTTAACAGTCTCACAAGGTTTGGTTTGCGGGCAAATCCCTTCTCATCAGCCACTCCTGAAACATTCCGCCAGTTACATGATAAACACGAAGCATTGTTTCGTGACCTTACATCACAATGTCACAAGAAGAAGAGGAGAACAAAATTTGTTAGGGGCATAAAGAAGGCTGTGGAAACTTCTCTGGTTGTTGGTTTTGGGGCATTAGCCATTGCTGTGATAATACTCGCAGTACTTCAAGTATCGATAGGAGGACTCGTGGCTGCAATAGGCCTACTTGCTGGTTCTGTCGGTGCATTCATTATAAATAAAACTAATCAAGCTGAGAAGAAACTGCGAAAAGATTGGTTAGAAGGTGAGCAACTTGATGTTGCAGCTAGAGGAGTGTATATCATGATCAATGATTTCGACACCATAGGCAGGCTTGTGCAGAGGTTAAAAAATGATTTGGAACATAGAAAGTTCTTGTCAAATATCTGTGTAAGGAAGTGGAGGAGTGAGATGGTGAAAGAAGTAGCCAAGGAATTTCAAATGCAAGAGTTGAGCATTAAGGAACAGATTGAGGAGCTTGAGAAGCAGATCTACCTGTGCTTCCTTGACATAAATCGATCAAGAAGGCTTGTGGTTCAAGAAATGGCCAAACACTGAACATTTTCATATGTATGCTAAAGGCAGGCTAGTTCATAGCAGAGATTTGGAGGTTGTAGCCCTTGCTTCTTCATGGAATTGGCAAGATGTCGGCATTATATATATGTTTCATACTCAAGAGGTGTATATATGCGACGACCTACATATACAAACCTACGCGTCTTTTCTCGTTGGAGAAAACGATGTCCAACTCTTGTAGCTTGCATTAAATCTACAAATTCCAGCTTATTAGCAGTGCAGTATATAACATAAGGGATAACTCAAGTATATATATATTCCTTCATCTTGTGTATATAGTATAGATTCATGGTAATCCTGCTTCTGGATTCCTAGCTTGTTTGTAGACATTCTTATAGTTTGAGGTTCAATGTAATTAGTTGAATATTTGCATTCAACAATTTTACCAGCAAGTAAATTTCCAAAAATGCAATTTGTATCCTGAACTTGTAACTTGATCTCTGAACTTTTGGGTACTTATCTCATATATACTACTATATATGACTCGCATAAAGCTAGCCGCCTAACACATAGAAATTAATCAATCTAGCTAAGAACAATCCATATCAAAGATACTCACAATTATCTACAAATCATCGAAACTGGAACAGCTGGTCAGACGAGGCACTCTTCTTTTCCAGCTCCAGGAGTTTCATCTTTAATCTTATTTGGCCTAAAATATGACAAATCATGATGCATTCCTACATTAGTAATTAAACTCTAATTGTGTTAAAACTTCACTTCCTAACAGTGTAAGAACATCAGTGATCTAGTAAACTCATCCATATGTATAATAGTTGTACATGTGTTAATGTGTACATGTGTCTTCATTTTTATTGTACATGTATCACAATCAAGGTGACCAGTTCTTAATTATCATGTTATACATAAGATTACTATTTTAAGCATGAGGTGCAACAAAGGCATTTTAAAATATGTTTTGATGACTTATTTTTGTACTCTTTTATGAGCTAATAATTGTCTGGATTATAGTTATAGGCGTCCTGAAAATGTTTAAAGAACAGCGTTTCATTTTATTGACTTTCACGATATTTGGTTTGATCTCAAATTAATTATAATTAATTTTAAAATAAATAATTTAAAAAATTATATTATAAAATTACACTTTTTATATTTTTATAATTTCTATACTATAATTTTTAAAATTACTTTTTTTCATAATGAATCATGATTAATTTGAGGTCAAACCGGATATAATCAACAAATAAAATAAAATGGGTTCACGGAGGAATTAGTAGAAAATAGTCATACTTTTCAAACTTTATATCAAATAGTTATTACCTAATTTATTTCCTTCAATTTAGTGAAAAAATGTTTACAAATAAGTGATTTTGATATATTTGGTAATATTTTACAAAAAATAAACCCCTGAATTTTCTCCAAAAGTGTGTAAACCCAAAATCTATTTTTGTTGTGTGTGATGTGTGAAAATTGATTTGTTAAAAACATGGTTAAGTGTATATTTGAGCTCATCGATATGCCTATGGAGTGTGTGAGACCTATTGCGCGATTGTTGCGCTTTGGAGGACTCACAGTGTTTTGTTTTGTGTTATTATGTGTGAAAGCCGGCACGGTGTGCCACCCTGTACGTGTGGCCAGTGTGTATGTCTGATTCGAGTTTAAGTGTTTTAAGTGTACATTGATCCATGCTAAAACGATTTTGTGTATGTGTGATATATTGCTTGTGTATATATATGTATATTTCTAAACACTCTGCTTGATCCGGGTGGAGGTGTCAAGATATCTTATTACTGGGCTCCTAGCTCACCCCCTTACTCCCCCTTTTGTATTGTTGATTGTGCAAACTTGAGAAGATTTTTGTTGGAGTAAAGCGGGATAGAGCATACATGAATTTTGACAGGATGATTATTTAAGTGTAGATTGATTGTACTTTCAAGGATTTAGTTGTTGTACTCGGATGGTTGTAAACTTTGTGGAGTTATATAGATTGTAATTTAAAGTATTAGAATGTTTAGTTGCTATGTATTACCATTCCAATTGATTTTATTGTATTTGAGGATTTAAAGTAAAGACTTCGTGTTGGCGTGAGCCCATCTCACGATACATGTCTGGACGTTCCATATTTTGGTTTTGGGGCGTTACAAGTGGTATCAGAGCTTACGCTTCATTCTTTTGGGCGTTAGGGTTTGAATTAGAGGTGTTTAGGTTTGGATCGTTGGGATGTAGGCTTGAAAGTGTTGAGAGTTCTGATGGTTATTAGCGATCTTATGAGTGAATGCAGTTTGGAACAATTTGGTTCAGTTAAGAGTGAGTGCCTTTGTGTGAAAATTTGATGAATGAGATTGTCAGACTCGAACAACCAAATAAACTTGTTTTAGCCAAAGGGCAACCCACAACTACACAAAACACGTAGTGCAGATGTAAGATGACCCCGAGTGTCGATCTCTAGGGACTTAACTAACTTTAACTAAATAACTATATACATATATTCAGAGAACAAATTAAACTTAGCTTAAATTAACAGTATATGATGAGAGTTGGTGATAGTATGCTCATTCTAAGCATCGGGTTCTAATTATGCATGAAAGTGCAACTTGTACTGCTTTAAAAGTGATTCGAATTAACAAATACCAAAAAAACAGATTTGTAGACGTGTATTTTGAAAGCTTCCTATCTATACTAATACTTGGCTAAGGTTGTCAGTCTTAGTTCAAAGCAGTACTTGATAATTATAATTATTGCGATGATCTTGAATTGTCCTAGTGTTTCTAACACTTTTATACGAAGATATTGGCTTAGTCGGATCAAAGAATCGAATTAAAAACAATTATACAAGTAAAAGACTCAGAAACTCAATCATGCACAATATGAACCCTAGCTACGAATTTACATACTATCACCAACTAGAAACTTAGCTACTCATATCAAAATCTAAATCAACACAAGCAATCATATATGAAAACATCATTGAATTGAAAGATAGAGTGTGAAAAAGGTGAGATACAAAGTTACCACCGAGGGTTGTCAATCTCCGGTGAATGGCTAAACTCACAAGTTTCTAGCAAGGTGAGATCAAAAGATGTCCGAATCTCTACCTTGGTGCTCCAAATTGCTAAGATAATGTAGTTCTAAGAGAAAAAAAATACCCAGAACAAGCTATAGGGTTTAAGTCTGCAAAATAATGATCTCAGATATGAAAATTCGCAACTTTACAAAATATATATATTGCTGCCGGAACCTCCCAGGCGGACCGCCGGACACCAGGCGGTGCGCCTGGCACGGGCAGAGAGTTGCCCGTGCCTTTTCTTCCTCCGGGTCTTCGATTTTGGCCTTTGGCACGGTTTTGAGCTCCGAAACTTGGTCTTTTGGTCTGGAAACTCGTCCCGGTACTCCTTGACACACCACGGGTGATCTCGTTGCCCCAAAACTTCATTGTTTCTCCATGATTCATATCCAAAAGTGCTATTTTCACCTAAAACCCAAAAATATCAAAGAAAATGGAAACGTGACACTATTCTAACAAAATGCACTAAAATGCATGCAAGAGGATAGCTAAATTGGTGAAAAAGACCCGAATGATAGTGTAAAAACACTGTCCTCAAAATTGATGCAATACAAAATCCCATCTAAAGAGAATCTCAAGAAAAAAGGTGTTTTCTTCACCAATGATGATAATAGTTGTAAACGGTGTGATGACAAAGTGTAAAGTACTTGGCACATCTTCGCAGATTGTGTATTTGATTCAAAAGTTTTGACCGTGTTATTTGATTGGCTAAAGATACAGAACTTCATGGGAGCAAATATGGAGGAGAGATTCAAGAATTTTTCTAAGGTGTTTGGGGGGAGAGAATGCAAAAAGTTGGCAAGTCTTATGGTTTGGGGTTATTTGGACCCTTTGGAAAGCGAGAAATGACTTTCTCTTTAATGACTTGGAATGGACTCATTGACAAGTTCTTGAAAATATCAAACTTTTTCCTTGACTTTGGTTAAAAGGGAAAGGAAAACTACTTTATTATTTTCATGTGGAGGATTGATTTTTGGACCCTAATATTTTTCTTCAACAGTGAAGTCGGTTCTTCAAAGGTGTGGGAAGGGGACGGTTTTTTCATTAATTTTTATTTTTTTTGCTTGATTTTTCTGTTGGCAGTGACAGACAGGACCTATAATTTTGGAGTATCCATTGTTAGCTTTTTTTTAAGTAACTAGAAAAATGGCAGGCGATACCCGCACGCATCTCAAATAATTAGCGTTTCCAATAATTTCTACCAATTAAGTTAATACCGTGTCCCTAAAAAAATGGATAAATAAGGTAACTACGAATGAAGTGGGATTATCTTCCATTTGGTCTGACAACTAACTTGTGTCTTTCCTTTATGTAATAGTGTAGATAAGGAGGTCAGCGGACGTGCTTGTTGGACCATTGGGGTTGTTGTCCTTGTGTTTTTGTGGTATTAGCGAGGTGTTTTGGCTCTTTGAATTGATTTGGTTGTGGCCTTCCTACTAAAGGATTGGGGTGAGTAGACTTGTTTAGAGGGTTCGGTCGTAGCAAAATCTTAAATTTGTTTCTCAAATTGTAACCCTAGGAATCACACCGTTGTGGTGTGGTTTTAAATTTCTTGGGGTTCACTCTTTTCCTGTTTAGGGGTTTTGGTCGTGGCTGGATATTAAACTTCCTTCTCAAGCTTTAACTCGAGAAATCACACAGTACTTTGTGATGTGATTTTAAAATTCTTGGGGTTTGGTCTCTCTTTTCGGTTTGTTTTTTTTTTCCCTCACATTTCGCATTAAATTTCTTGTCAGTTATTGGTCTGTGAGCTTAGAGTGAGGGATATTCTATCATATCCATCCCGTTTCGGGAAAGGAACTCGACATTTGATAGAACTTTAAGTAAATATCTTAAAGTGCTCGCAATTTGCTTGTTTATCGGTATAGGGTGGAGGACTTCGATCACTCATAATGTTACTCTAGGCTGGGGTGTAAGCTCGTTCGTATCCTCGGAGTGGTGGCTCTTGTGGTCTACACTCCATCTCTCAAGGCGTTATGCTCTTGTTTTTTGTTGTGGTTTTGTAACTTTGTCTCCACTGGACCTTAGCTTCTCTGTTTGTGTCTTGAGTCCCTAGTGCCACTGTTATTGTGATTCTCTTGATAGTTTTCGTGGTTTGGTCTAGATTGGGTGTTCACCCGTTGTATTTTTACTTTTTGTATTCTGAGCATTTCTTATGTGATAGCTTTTCGTTATTAATAAATTTTTAGTCATTTTTTTTAAAAGGCTATCTAAGAAACGCTATGAAATAGACATCAAGTTGACAACGAAGCATAACTCAGTTGGTGAGTTGCTTCACCTCCAACCAATAGGTCGGGGGTTCGAGTCACCATTTAGCCGATTAAAAAAAAAATAAACATCAAGTTTCATGCTAACATGAATTTCAACATAATTCATTGTTGGGGAGGTGGACTTGTTGAGAGGCCGGGACTTCTACCATTATTGTGACGTTTATAATAATACTTTTGAAGGTTTGGCAAGAATTCTGGATAACTGGAGATGTTGATGGACGGGGTGATCCTGTATTAAATCCTGGTGGCCCATTCCTGACCTTGTTTTACTCTGTGCGAGAGACACTGTAAAGCTGTTATGGAACCATCCTACTGTCACACACGATCATTTTCACGGTATAAGGCTATCATGTAAATTCTCTAGAATGTTCTTGTATATATTATTATATTCCAAAGCGTGTAGGATAAGATTGAGACAGGAAAGATATAGATGGTGGAAGGACCTAGATGGTCTCCCACAACCGTTAGATTATATCGATCTTGACCGCCCGTTGAGGAGGTGCACTTGTATATAAAGGACTTTGGCCATTTTATTTCATCATCAAGCAATACAAGCATTCAAGCATCCTTTACAATATTTCTCTCACTAGAATAATGCTCTCTTCTTACACATTAGAGCAAAAACTCCATACAGTAATATTGTCGGGACCGACAAAAAATATTTTTATAGGGAGTTTATTCCTACATTTAAATGTTAACATGGATACAAAACATATAACATAATACTATATAACATTTAAATGTTAACATGGATACAAAACGTGTACTAGTGTAGCAAATATGTTAAATAGATAGTATACATAACAAACAAATCAAAATTTGAACAAAGAACGTATCGGTACATATAACTAGCTAATAACAAAGAGTCAAAGACTGATCGAAAACAACTCTGTATGGAATAACAGATCGATCAAACAGTGGAATCTCAATTATCGTCAATCTTTAAGCACTTATACTACAATTAGCTAGAACAACATAGAAATGTAACTAGACAAAGATAGATGACATCACTATGATCTATATCTAGGCACTTAAATATATACATATGTGACTGGTACAAGGGGAGAACAATGGTAGAAAAGCAATGGAACGGACAGTAGGAGAAAATCATGAGTAAAATACCAAGAAAATGAAAATTAGAATCATAGAAGAAAAGTGAATGTTAATTCACTTCACATGAAAGCATCAAAACATTACACCATCAGAATATCCTCATATCTTTAACAACTACAAGTACATTTTACAAGTCTGTATTATAAGGAAACTGCAGGAACGAGGAACAAACGTGAAGCCTGCCAAACCAAAACATGACACAAGAGAACATGTTCCTTCAAAGGCAATAACAAAAAAGTGCTGCCAGTTAAGCATCTGTCAAACTAGCTCCCAACTGATGTGATACAGCAACATGTGCCTCTATGCATTACCAATCTAGAAGAGTTGATATGTAGGAAACTGCAGGAACGAGGAACAAACGTGAAGCCTGCCAAACCAAAACATGACACAAGAGAACATGTTCCTTCAAAGGCAATAACAAAAAAGTGCTGCCAGTTAAGCATCTGTCAAACTAGCTCCCAACTGATGTGATACAGCAACATGTGCCTCTATGCATTACCAATCTAGAAGAGCTGATATGTAGGACCTGGAGGTGGTGACTGAGGATCACCCTCTGCCGTCGGTCCAAACTTATGAAACAATGAATTTGGGTTTGGATTTGGAGGAGGTGGCAGTGGGTTTGGATCCTGAGGATGTGGCAGGTTAGGTGGGTAATATGGAGGAGGTGGCAGTGGGTTTGGATCCTGAGGATGTGGCAGGTTAGGTGGGTAATATGGAGGAGGTGGCAGTGGGTTTGGGTTTGGATCTTGAGGATGTGGCAGGTTAGGTGGGTAATATGGAGGAGGTGGCAGTGGGTTTGGATCCTGAGGATGTGGCAGGGGTGGTGGGTAATATGGAGGAGGTGGGTAAGAAGGTGGGTAATCCGGAGGTGTTGGAGGAAGATAGCGAGGATAATACGGAGGTCCCGGTGGCAGAAGCTGTGGTCGGTTGTATGCAGGTCGAGCCTCTACGTGCTTGAAATTGCATCGTTCTCCCCAATTGGTCGGTGGCAGAAGCTGTGGTCGGTTGTATGCAGGACTTAAATATATGTATATGTGACTGGTAAGAGTGAAGAATAAGGATAGAAAATCAACAAAACTGAATGTAGCAGAAAATCATGAATAAAAAGCAAATAAAATGAAAAATCCATCAACTATATAAGTCATATGTTCACCTGCTGAATTCTACTTGTAACTGGACTTGAAGGGACTTAAATATATGTATATGTGCCTGTTAAGAGTGAAGAATTAGGATAGAAAAGCTACGAAACTGAATGTAGCAGAAAATCATGAATAAAAAGAAAATAAAATGAAAAATCTATCAACTATATAAGTCATATGTTCACCTGCTGAATTCTACTTGTAACTGGACTTGAAGGGACTTAAATATATGTATATGTGACTAGTACAAGTGAAGAAAAATGATAGAAAAGCAACTAAACTGAATGTAGCAGAAAAACATGAAGAAAAAGCCGAGAAAATTGAAAAATTCCTCAACCATACAGATCATATTTCAGCTGTTGAATTATACCTGAAACTGGAGTTCTAGGCACTTAAATATATACATATGTGACTGGTACAAGGGGAGAACAATGGTAGAAAAGCAACGGAACGGACAGTAGGAGAAAATCATGAGTAAAATACCAAGAAAATGAAAATTAGAATCATAGAAGAAAAGTGAATGTTAATTCATTTCACATGAAAGCATCAAAACATTAACCATCAGAATATCCTCATATCTTTAACAACTACAAGTCTATATTATAAGGAGACTGCAGGAACGAGAAACAGAGGTGAAGCCTGCCAAACCAAAAACATGACACAAGAGAACATGTTCCTTCCAATGCAATAACAAAAAATAACAAAATAAATGTTGCAAGCTTAAACATCATCATACATAACGTGGAGGTCTTTAGTTTGCTGCAGGTTCTGCAATTACATTCCTTGAGTTAATACATTCTGTGAATTCTGAAAACAGACTATATAAGGATCCATAGAGAATTGCTAACAGAACACGAATGTTGTCCAAATGGCAGGAGTTAACAGATCCTCAGACAATCAAGAATACTGAATAAGTTTCACAAAAACCATAACGTTCTTAAGAGAGTAAGTCTAAACACACCACAATGAAAATTTCAAGCAGGACAAAGCAAACTAGCACTATTAACCAGGTTACCAGGCAAATCTATTTAAGGACCCATAAACCAGAATTCCAGCAAACTATCACTATTCACTGATTGCTATCATCATCATCATCATCATCATCATCATCATCATCATAATACTAATCTCCAGCCTCAAGAATTTCTACCAATGCCATAACCCAATTCTTGAATCCCCTTCTGAATACTATCATAAAACAGCTCCACATTCAAATCCAAACAGCGCACAAATAAAACTCCAATGAAACACAGGAAACAAGAATCTTGATTGAGAACAAACAGAGAAGAGGAGGCAAGAAACAGATAAACGAGAGAGAGATAGAGAATTGTACCGTGATAGTTGTCACTTTGAGTTCCCAGAAAACTGATTTTGTTTGAAATCAAGTAGAAGAAGAGTACGCAGTTGGATTAGTGTAAAACTGGCTCTTTTATAGGCGATTAAGAATTGGATGTCAAAATTGAAAGTAAAACCGACTCTTATTTTATAGGGAACATTTATTTTGGGGAAATCAAGTAGGGTGGCGAGTGTCATGCAGCAGCAGCACTTGAGGGAGTCCATTAGAGAAGCAGAGGAACTTGAACGCAGAGTATGATAAAATTGAGATATTAGGGCTGGGTTTTATAAGAACGATGGCAATCAGTGAATATTGCATTTTGCTCCTCTCCAATTCAATAATATTCGTCATACGTCCACCATCTTCAGTATATTTTCTTTTCCGCTAGTTAGTTAGCTGGTTCCTAGTTAGCTTGATAATGATTTCGAGCGCCGTGTTCGAGGCACCTTTTAAGTCTGTATTACTAACAAGATCGTCTCGGCCCAATAAGGCTCGTTATATACCTTCACACATTTAATTTATACTCGATAAGGCTTGCGATACTTTGTTAGTAATATTTATTTTTCGATTCTTATTATTAGTTTAGGCTCGAACTTCGTTTAACCTTTACTCATCTATTTTTAACACGAATTTCATATGGACTCATTCGTTTATTACATGTAAGGGACCATCTCTTTTTCAATAACACCTAATTATCGGCTAGATATACTTTAATTACACCTAAGTCAACGAATTTGACTTTTGACGAATTAAAATATGAAAATTACATTTCTGTCCCTCGTTCAAAATTAATTTGATTTTTCTCTTACCCAAACAATTTCAATTTTTTTTTTTTTTTGCATTTTTGAACCTAAATATTTCTATTTTACAAAATTAACGCAAAATTTTTAAACTAAAATCACACAACTTGATGAACAAAAATATGCATTTTTCACTCTAAGAGCAAGATCTGCACGTAAAAGCGAAGGGGTCTATGAGCGCTCTATGTGATCTAGCTTGGATGTAATTAAAAAAGAAACAGTCCCGTATATATAATGAGGTAGGGGTCTAGAGTCTAGACATAAATATTCTTATTTTTAAGAATGTTTACGTATTCTTTTTTCATTTTTTTTAAATGTTTTTACTACTTAGAAACTCCTAAGCAAAATGGAGGAAGCATCTCACAAATGACAACTTTATTATGGGTTTATGTAACTAAACCAAAAACCACCATTATTATACAAACATTCTAAAAAACAAACGCCAGATGTTGTAAAAATTTCAAGAGCTAGCTTCTAGTAACTTCTTTTAGCAAACTAATTCTTCATTTCACTACAACAAAAACTACATATTTAAATCTAAGTATTTTCCTCATGATTTTTGTGCTGCTAATTTTAAAACTTCTCATAGTTGGATTTGGAAAAGAATGCTTAAAGTGATTCAAAACTGTCAAAATTATATAACTTGGGACATAGGAGATGGCATTGGACTGGTAAATGGATCAATGGGACTCCTTTAATTGATTATGTTTCTACTGTTAATGACCTTCAGAGCAAAGTGGCAGAATTTTTCATTCATGATCATTGGGATAAAGTTAAGTTATCTCAAGTCCTTCCAACCTGCGTTAGTTTTGCAGATAATGGCAGTGCCTATTTTCTAGATAAGCCTGATAGAATAGTTTGGGGTTATAATACTTCTGGGGAAATTAATGTGAAGTCAGCTTATAATATAATGTACTTAGATCCCATGAGTGTAATAACTTTCAACCAATTATTCCATGGATGAGAGTTTGGAAGCTCCATGTTTTCCCTAGAGTTGAGAGTTTTTTTTTGGCAACTTTTTCACCAAAAGTTGCCTACAGCTGAAAGACTCTTGGGCTCCCAAGACTCTTTAGAATGCAGATAGTGGAGACTCCTTTGTGCCAAATTTTCTTGCAGGATAATGAGTCTCTGAATCATATCCTTTTCCAGTGCCCTTATTACCAGGAAATGAGATTTAAGTACTACCCTAATGATTGGCAGGATAACAGTAATATTTTTCATTTTTTCTCTTTACAAACAAATTCTGATACTCAAATAAATATTGCTTTATTGTGGTGCCTCTTTTGGCAAGCATGGTGATGGAGAACACTAAGTAATTAGGCAGCAGGCCTAATTGCTATATTATTGTTTTGGTGTCTTTATTTTATATTTATTACAGTTACCTTTTGGTTTATTATTTTTAGGTCCTTGCTAGGGTTTCGATTATATTTAAAGAGTCGTTTAGTTTAGGTTTTATAATTATTCCAGTTTATCAGAAAAACATACGTGTTGTCTTGTCTCTTGGCGTTTTGAAGCTTTGCTTCGTTTAATGGCTTCTTTGCCATGTACTAGTGGATTCTAGTAGTTTATCTATTGCAATTCTACGGTGTTAGAGTTATTTTTATCTTTATTGCTTCCGCCTTCTCTATCACAAGGAATGATTTTATATTTAGAAAAAACATTTGGAGGCCAGGTAAGTTCCAGTTCTCTTTGTGTAATCATAGGAAGAACTTACAAATTCTATTCCCACAGGTGCACAAAGAGCTTAAGCAGGTGAGTTGTAAATGGCAACCTGATCCACTATTCCAGTATTGTATGGGAATAGATGGTGATCTGTGTTGCAAGAAACAGGTGAAGCAGGGTATGGTATAATTATAAGGACTAAGGGGGTCTTTTGTTAAAGCAGCCTTAGGTTACATAGGAAAAACTGATATCAATTCTGCAAAACTTTTGGCCCTTCTTAATGGTCTGAAGTTAGCTGTGCAACTTAACATTGATTCTTTATTTATCCATTCTGATTCTATGTACTTGGTAAATTGTATTAACAGGAAGATAGAACCAGTTTGGAGGCACAGGAGGCAGGTCCATCAGGCACATCAGCTCATGACTCGGATTAGACAATGTACTTGCCGATTTCAGTTCAGAGAAGGAAATGCAGCTGCAGACTTATTGCCCCGAGTAGGGAGCGGTGTGAATACAACAATCAGGTCTAATATCCGTAGTTATGATACCATGAAAAATCACCATTCCATTTTGGTTTTTTTATGTCTGTCCCGGAGTGGTACAAAATTTTAATAGATCAGGATTTGATAGCTTCGAACTCTAGGATCGTCAAGGCCGTGTTGCCTCAGTCATGTAAATAACTGTTTGCTATGTTTATGCATGAATTTAAAAAAAAAAAACAAAAACAAAAACTACATATTGGGATACTAATTTAGAGTCACTTCCCATTAAGTGACTCTAAACAACTAAAACAACTAAAATAGGGGAACTTATAGATAACGAGGCGCTTATATACATTTGAAAAAAAGAAAAAAAAAGAATGAACTTGGAAACCCATTTTAATTCTCCACTATTTTGACATTTTGGCGGAAAGTTTTCCCGGGAATATTTTCAAATACTCATCACATCTTGGCAAGGGAAGACAAGAAAACCTCTCTTACGTGCCGGCGAAAGCGGTATGATTCTCTCGTTTCGGTCTGTTCTCTTCTCTTCTAACCCTTTCTCTATTCTCCATCTCTTCGTTCAAGACCTCTGTATTTGTTAATTTTTTCTCGAATTTCAGGTTAGTAATCTTCTTGCTGGAGAAACATGATACGAGATCTTGTTTCTTCACATCCCTATTGCCCTTTAATTTCGTCCTTTAGGTTAATTATGAGATAATTGCCCTATTAGAAGGTACCTATGAATTGTATTCGGCTGGTAGTTTTCTAGGGTTGGTAATTGGGGATTTCTGAAATTTGACATCAGAGATAATCCTAGAAAAAGAACATTTGTGATAAAAATGTGATTCGTCTCGTCTCGTCATTGACAAGGTGAGGGCCTATATTTCATCTTATTTATTACTCCCATGTTTGTACTTCAATTGTATTGTGTGATGTATGTTAGAGACGTTGAGTAGGACTGATTGTTGATTGGGATGTCAAATTTTATCTTGGCTATTAGCAGCTTGATTAATATTCATAGTTCAGGAGCATGCTTTTAGTTATTGTCCATTCTTTAATTAGTAAATGATACTCCTCATATTGATGATACGTACCTATAATCAGGGGGGTACCCAGAGGGGGCATTGGGGGCATCCACCCTAATATTTGCATTTTTTGTATTGGTAATATTTACAATTTCTCACATGTTTACATCCCAATTCCCAAGAACTTAGTTCATTTCATGAAGTAAAATCTATATCCAAAATGTGCTTTGTGAAAATTAGACAAGACTGGAGTAATTCAACAGTTAATGAATAGGTAATAGTCTGATAGGATTTTGTTGGGAGACATTAATGGTGTTTATGAGCTTTTAGTGTAATTTGTTTATTAATATAACTATTATAGATAATTGGCAATTAGCGACACCAACTTTTTCTTGTTTTTGATTATTATCGTTTACATATATGATTCTAAAGAAGTGATGCCTTCTGAAGCATAAGTTTATTGAAATCACATGCATCTCTTCATCCAATAAATACACTAACATAGCTGATATGTAACATCTTGTAGATACTTTCACATATTTGAAAAGCTTCTGAGTATAGACAAGTAATGTAAAGTCCTGCTGGTCTACTACACTATTCATATACATAAAGCTCACAAGTTCATAGCTTCAAATCCAATTATATATCATTTCAAAGTGTTTTTGAAGAAAACTGATATAGGTTAGTTAAAGGTTGTTATTTCACCTAAACTACTGGTAGTTTATTTTCATGATCAAGGAATTTCATTAATCATTAGCTATTACTATATTTCTACTCGTCATTTAATGTATCCTTGTTGATAAAAGTTTATATTTCCATTGAAGGTGCAGAAGTCTGCCATCAAAGATGGAAAGCTTCTTCTTTAGTACTCAGTGTGATAGATGTCTGCTTCTCCTCATCTTGCAGAATTCAGATGGCAACACTGGTCCAATTAGCAAAGATTGTAATGCTTATTAATAATTCAATAGGTGAGGCTTTGTGTTATTTTTCCCTTTTTCATTTTAAATTTGTTAACTGTTCGGGGCATTAACTCAAGCAAATATCAGCTCATCCTGCAGACTTAGAGAAAGCAAACTCCGGCCATACTACTATCTTAAAGGCCCTTCTTAATGGTATTAGTCTTCTAATCTCAGAAAATATTTGCAACGTGGCTATCATGGTTAAGTGAAATTACCTGCCTCCTGATCTTTATGGGAATCTGAATTCAGAAAAATTTATTGCTCTATCTGATATTTTGTCTCACTTTATGCAGATCCAATTAACTTCATCTCTAGGATATAGCTGTTTTGGTTCCACTAAACGCGAGAAGGATTGCTGTGAAGTTCGAATGATTTGAGACTGCATCACCAGCGAGTAAAATTTTGTTTTCTTTTAATATCCTATTATTTTCAACTGTTGCCTTTTTCCTTTCTGGTAGCCAATTAACTATCTTACATAATCGTGTTTATAATCCCGTCTAGCATTGCACAACAGAGCTTATGAGTTGATTTCATTGCATACAAGTAACTTCTGGTTATAGGGAATTGGAAATTTTGCAAGAAATCCAACATTACCTGATGCTCTAATTTTGTTCTCTTTTTCTTGATAAAATTCTTTTATGTTCTTAAGAAAGAGAAAAATACATATCATAAGAAACCATTTTTTTTTTTTTTAATTTTTATATAGAAGAAAAGTACAATAAAGTGATGGAGTAACTTGCTATGAATGTTGAGTCATAGTAAAAGTGTTTGCAACTGGAGCTTCTGGTGCTACCTTCTTAATATAATGTTTTCTTTTTTAAAACTTATTTTTCGGTCATATAATATTTTGGGTTATTTGAATTGATTTGTTCAGGTGTTATATCACTTTTTTCTCGTGTCATGTTGGAGTTCTCATTTGGAGATTATCATGGACTGTATCTGGCTGCAACCCAATTTTCTTTTTGTGAGTTGTCTCTATCTCGTTGGCGCTCTTGGTGGTTTCTTATGGTAAATACATTGTCATTTTGAAGTCTCAACTAATAGGAAACTATTGCATTTCACAATGTGAAAGTGATGGGAGGAGTTATAAGTATGACAGAGATCTTGGCCTAGTATAGGTTCAAAGTTCAAACTCGAGTGAAGCACTTGGAATGGCTATTTGCCCTTATGAACTTATTACTTGGAGAGGGCCTTGGAGAACCAAATGTTTCAACTTTACCATTGGTATCTTCCTCTCATTTACTTATTTAACTTATTAATGGATGCAAAGCTTTTTCCTTTTTCATGATTTCTTTTGTCGGCATCTATAGAGTGCTTTGATGTGCTCTGTGTTCTTGGAATTGAAAACTGTTTTGCAATTTTAGACTGTAATAGTGTCTTTGTTTAAGTTTTGTTTAGGTTTTCAGTCTTTTGTTTAATGTTACTGTTGGGCTCACACACTGTTTACCAGGTGTTGAGATTCTCTTACTTCTGTTAGTATCTTGGTTGTGGTGATGTGGAGAATAGATGAATTTCTAGCTGATTTTTGTGTTTTCCTTGTTAGAGTAGATCAATAGATTAAATTCGTTTATGAAAAATAAGTTCAGTTTAGTTTTTATTTCTTGGGATTTTGTTAGTTACAATTCAGGTTCTTTGATTCCAGTTGCATTTTATATTTACTCGTACTTGGTCGAAGTGTATTTAGATATATTGATCTCCTGCATTTTACCTTAGACGATAACTGTATTGTAATTGCAATAAGGTCATGTATGTGGTTAGATCTATTTATTTTATTGCAACAAATTGTATTCATACACGTCTCCAGTCTTAATTGTTTAGGAAGAAAAAGATCATAAGAGCTGAAAGACCATAGAAAAATGGACTTGTTTAGAAGAGCATTAGTTTAAATTGTTTTAGGCCATCATCTGAGATATGTGTTTCTTGCACGTTTCTCTGTTCATATTTGTGATAATCCGGTTAATTCTGTTCAGTCTCGTTGATTGTATTGTACAATATAGTAGTTTCTAGTAGTTGATTTTATGTTACATAGTTTTTATATACTTATTTGGTATTGGACAATTTCTGACGAGGTAAGTGGTGTCATGTTTAAGTTTTCTCAATATACTGTGCAGGTAGTCTTCGGAAGAAGACTACAGATTATGGTCCAGACACGCAAACACAAGGCTTTTGATCTTTTGCGAATTCATATTCACTCGGTGTTACGTTTCAATTGTAAAGTGTGTTTTAATAGTTAAGGGATTCTATGTTTGAAAAATTCCTTTTTCCAACCTGTGCTGCAGCACAGGCTGGGAGTAAGCTCCCTTCGCCCCTGGAATCATCTAACATGCTAAGAATCGCAGGGATTCTATGTTTGAAAAATTCCTTTTTCCAACCTGTGCTGCAGCACAGGCTGGGAGTAAGCTCCCTTCGCCCCTGGAATCATCTAACATGCTAAGAATCGCAGGATTTGCTCTCACCTTGTGGAATAATGTGTGGAGGTCACTCGATGTTCTTGGGGTTGGAGACACCCTCAGGGATATATACCCTCCAGATTCATGGGTGAGTTGACTTTGTGACCTACAGACCTCTGTGTTACAAGTTCGAGCTTTTACATGAGATAGAATATTGTAACTATTTCAGTTTACTTGACTGACTCGTAAATGTTAACAGATCATTAATTGTTTTTTTTGGGAGATAATCATTAATTTTGTTTTTGTTTTGAGATAATCACTAATTGTTTATTGGTGCATGCAGTTTTCAAGTTGCTTCACCAGATGCTAGTTCAGGGAACTCCCCTGCCGCAGCTGTTAAATTGTTAATACATGAGTTTTCTTGATTCTCTGCAACGTAAACTATATCTGTTTCTCGGATTTTTTAATTCTAGGTGCAGTATCGTAACGAGTGCTACATCCTCTATCTTGTAGCATAGCTCATAGAAATTGTACAAGGTGTACCAATTCTTACACCTTTGGTTCTTATAGTGTTTGTTGTACATGCAAATTCAATGAAGAAAAAAATGGATTAAACCCCCCAAACTAATACATTCGGTGATTAACCCCCTTAACTATTATACGTTTTGAGACATTGCCCCTCAAGTTGAAAAACTTTGGGTGCGTTGGCTACATTCTTATTATTTTAAAGGCCAACAGATAGAAGATTTCATTCCGCATTCAAATTGCTCCTGGATTGTTAGACGTATTATTAAAACAAGAGATAAGGTGGTGAATTTGGATGCTTGGAAGGAGGCTCTTGATACATATAAATTCATAACAAGGAAACTCTATGGGGAGCTTAGAGGAGTTAAGCAAGATGTGTGCTGGCGGAAACTCTTCTATCCAAATAAAGCTCGACCACGAGCACAGTTTGCCTGAGGTCAAATCGGATAGAGTCTTTACTCAAATGAGGTTGGTTGTCGTCCTTGTCTAAGTGTAATAAGTGAGAGTCGTTAATACTTGATACCTTGATTTCGGGATTGGAGCCCTTTTTATAGGTATTGGTCATCTCTATGTCGGTCCAATCTTTAGCTTCCATCTACCACCTTTTCATTCTTCCACGTGTACATAATAGGCCCAACGTTGACATTCATGGGCTTGGCCCAGGCCCATTTAAGTGTATCTTCATGAGCCCTTCTAGAATTTTTCACTTCTTCCTACGTGTATATCCATTGGAAGACGGTAGCATCAATAGTATTCCACAATTCTAGAGTAAATTTGCCATTTAAAAAAAAAAAACACTATTCACATGCTCGATTCTCATACGGTGATACCAATACCTCCTAAACCAAATGGGTTCAAAACTAGTGTTGTTAAACGAGTTGAGTTGAATCGAGTATTGTCAAGTTCAGCTCGAGTTCAAATACGGTTCGAGCCGGGATTAGGCTTGGTGATGCAGTGCAATTCGAGGAGGTTTTATGCAAAACGTGGTGCACTCAAAAATTCTGCGGAAGTGTCAGAATTTGACGAAAGCCTTGCGTTTTCCATGCAGAAATGGTATTTTGAGTCAAAGTCATCAATTTGCCATGTATTTGGAGGGCTAAAATTGCATTTTATTAGTGTTTGGACACTTTCCATAGTTTTTAAAAGTTGTTTAACTTTGTTTCTTAGTTTATTTCCTTTCCAGAAATTAGGGTTTATGTGTTTAAACACTATTTGGATGTTTTTCTCTGAAGTTTTTGCTATTAATAAAAATATGAGGTTTCTTCATATCTGTCAATTTACGATATTATGCGAAATCAACGAACTTTAATAATAGTTCATCCAGCTTAGCCACGTACCTGCATCACTTGGCACATTAAGAAAACGAGTTAAAAAGAAGTTGTACATCACTTGGCACATTTGGCCCAGACGAGCTCAAACCTTAATGAGCCGAGCTTGTGATAAATAATCTAAAGAAAAAACGTTGAAAATATGAAATAAGATGTTAAGACTAAGGAATTACATATTACAATTTATATATTAACATTTCAAATAATAAAGTTATCAAAGGATAACAATACAAATATAAACAATTCAAACGAATAATCTAATACTAAGAGACCTCAAGTGACAAAATACCTTTACGATCACAGATACAAAATAGATTGGGGACCAAAAAAAAACTTGAATTGATAAAGTTTGAAACAACCGAACAGACTTAGGCATGCAAAGGAATAGTTTCAAATATAAGCTACACTATTGGGTATATTGGGGAGCGAGTTATAAGGTGATTCAGTGGAAATGAGTTAAGATAGTGAAGAAGATGTGCAAAGTTCAATCCGTAGCGGAGACATAAAAAGGTGGTTTAGAGGTACAGATATATAAGGTGGTACATGATCGTTAATAAAAACACCTTAACCACAAATCGTGTCAACCCTAAGTTTTGTGACGTACAGCTTCTTCAGCATGATGTACAAGTACATCATAATTCATAGCTACTGCAATTGTGGTCCAACTCCTTCCATTTTATTCAGTTGAGTCCAGTCTTTTATTACGTTCTACAATTGCTATACAAGTCCCCACTTCTTATAACTTTGGATTTAGTCCCTGATATAAATTTGAAGTTTGTTGTATAAATTTGGCATATGAAGTTTATGTCCTAAATTTTAGTCCCTGACAACATTAATAAAACCTATTTTTTTCAGAGCCAGCACACAGTACATATATTCTACAGAGACAGGAACAAAGGTTTGATTGATTGATCGATCGATCAATCAGATTACTATTCTATAATCTCTATCTTCCTGATTTGACGAGAGATTACCGAATCAGATCGATGATATTAATGATCATTAATAATAATTGATTATAAAAATGAAATAAATTAGGTGTAAATAAACAACATTGATCTGCTAGCTAGTTTAGCTTATCATGCACATTGTAAAGCATGTGCATCACACATGAAGACTAATGGGCCTTGTCACATATAAGGTCAAGTATGTGCACATGCAGAAGGTACAATGTCTTCATCTTAATTAGGTGAATATTTTTTGCCAGATGTTCTCTATCTCCTAGTATTCTTTATTTCCCTCATTGTTCTCTAGTGATTATGTATACCACTACATTGAAATATTTTTTCGTTATATATTCTACCAACCGACTTGAATACGTTTACTAATTTCACGAGCTCCTGATTTCACATTAGTGTAACACACACACGCAGTGAATACGCGTTATGATGAGATGAATGTGTTTGTAATTCGCACGAGTACAAGAGTTGTAAGTTGAATGTAGCATGCTTTACAAATTGAATGCAAATAAGTCTGAACTTTAATGAATACAGAGCACATCATTACAATATATAACCGATCTTTTATTGTTATTACCTGATACAAACAACTGATTGAGATCTAAACAAGGTTATATATTGAGACCAATCATCTGCAGAACAAGCTAAGTCAGTAATTACACTAATCAACAACGAATGCCTTTAAAGAAAGTGAAAATCGAATAATGTGCATGCTTAATTTGTTCCATTCATGGGTAAGATCCATGTGGGTCGAGTACAGAACATGGGAATAATAATTGATTGTCATCAGAACTTTCACATAATACCAGTTTAATATGTTTTGTGACATTTTGGCTGCTTGTAAAGTCCTTCACATGTGACCTTGTTGTTCTGTTCTCCTATATAACTTATCCTCTCTCCTGTGTCTTTCTGTACTCCCACCACAGTTTCACTCAACATTCCATACCATCAATCTCTCTTTTAATTTCCAATATCCCCCCTTTTGCATTCGGTACAAGAAAATGTCGAAAAGTAGCATTTTTTGCATACTTTTAGTAGTTGGATTATGTAGTTTTGTCAATGTGAACGGTTTTAGAGCTTCAGGGTGGACTCCAGCTCATGCTACGTTTTATGGAGGCAGTGATGCTTCCGGGACAATGGGTAAGCGATTCTTTTTGCAATCTTATAGTAACGTCGTGAATTAACTTTTAAAAGTGTACTTATGTTATGACATTGTGATACAGGGGGTGCTTGTGGGTATGGCAACTTGTATGCAGCTGGCTACGGTACTAATACTGCTGCATTGAGTACTGCATTGTTCAACAATGGAGGAGCTTGCGGACAATGTTACCAGATCATGTGTGACTACAACGCTGACTCTAGATTCTGCAAGAAGGGGGCATCTGTGACTATTACCGCAACAAACTTCTGCCCTCCAAACTACGCTCTTCCGAGCAACAACGGTGGTTGGTGTAACCCGCCCCGCCAACATTTCGACATGGCTCAACCAGCTTGGTTGAAGATCGGCATTTACTCCGGCGGTATAGTACCTGTCATCTACCAAAGGTACTTGGTCCTCTTAAAATTTCTATTTCACTTCAATTTTAGCTCCTAAGAATAGACCATGAAACTGATCGCGCGCGATAAGTTAGTTGATTTTAATGTAAATCTTAGTATACTAGTTGATGAAGTGGATGATATTTGAATAACGTAAATGGAGTAACCTTTCAAATCGACTACCGGTGATTAATGTAATTAAACGTTCAAACAAGTTCACCTAGATAACTCTAGATGACCAAAGGGTACTCAAATATATTACCACTAGAGTGACTGGCTAATTAATGGTCAATATTGTTCATGCCAGGGTGCCTTGCCGGAAGTCGGGTGGTGTGAAATTCACCATCAATGGAAGGGCCTACTTTGAGCTAGTGACAGTATCAAATGTTGGAAATGCTGGATCAGTCCAGTCTGTGAAAATCAAGGGCTCAAGAACAGGATGGCTGACAATGTCCAGAAACTGGGGTTCAAATTGGCAATCCAATGCCTATCTTAATGGACAGTCCCTCTCTTTTATGGTTACAACAACTGATGGGGTTACAAAGACTTTCATGAATGTTGCCCCAGCAAACTGGGGATTTGGACAGACATTCCAAAGCCGAATGCAGTTCTGAGGAGCGTGAGTTGTGGGCTGGTTTGAGTATTCTCAGTTGACAGGCCGCGGCGTGCTTACTTTTACTGAAAGCAGCCCGCCAATTTGGCGTTACTTTCTGTCGTCGTATATGTGCTCTATTAGGAAATTTTTTACCTAAACCATGTCTACGAAAAGGTTCATAAAACTTTTGGTTATATAACTTTTGCTTAATATCACACACACACACATTACATATATGATTGAAAATTTCTTGGCTAAAAGCTTGGTGTATTTCTGGTAGACTGGTCTAGGGAATAATTTTTCGCAATAGGGTTGAGTTGTACTTTTCTGTTGTTGAGTTTTGAGATAGGGTGGACTCAAGCCCAAACTTAGTCCAACAAGAATAATCTGTATTTAGCCCATTGTTTTTAATTTGAAGAAGTACCCACAATGTATGATAAGAAGCTGAACTGATACATGGCTTCATATTATTATAATTTTCCGATTCATTCCAGTTTCTATATACTTCCATACTGTAATTATGCAGTTATAAAAGTGCTTCATCTTTCTTTTGTCTACGAATGACAGTGTGTTATCGAATTATTGTTCATGAAGTAGTGTGCAAGCTACAAGCGTTGGTCATCGTTTCTCCAATGAGAAAAGACGCATAGATTTGTATATGTAGATCGTCGCATATATACACCTCTTGAGTACGAAACACATAATGCCGACATCTGAATGTTCATCATTAGCTTGGATAGGTTCTTCAAGTTCATCAAATGTTACAGCAACATTTGCCCTTGCCTTATAGCTTTGACCAGAACCAACATTCCTTTTGTTGCCTTTAGAACCTTTCCAGTTAGGAGGATAGCCATTCTTCTCATAGCATCTCTCCACAGTATGGCCATTCATCCTGCAAAAAATACAAAACAGTGGTTTCTTCTCTTTGTTATAGAATTTGTTGACCACATTTGCAGAATTGGCAGGAACATTCCCATTGTTATAACCATCAGAGGCTGTATTAGCTTGAACCCGAGACATCATTGCCATGGAGTCCATATCATCAGTAACACTACTAGAATGAAAAGTCCTTTGACTCTCTTCTTGAAGCAATAAGTTGTGCACATATGACAATGAAGCATCTGGAGTGGTCAACATCACATGACTCAGACTCTTATAGCTGTCATTCAGATTCACAAGAAATTTCAACAATGCATCAGACTTTTGCCTCTTTGTCACCTTGTCTACAACATTACACGTGCACTTGCCACAGGTACAAATTGGCACTGGCTTGTAGTTCACAAGTTCCTCCCAAAGAGACTTGAACCCATTGTAATAGACTTTGACAGATTTGTTCCCCTAAGTATAAGCATTCAACATTTTCTCCAACTGCAGTACTCTAGTACCATCTGTCTTTGTGTACCTAGACTGCAAATCATCCCATATCTGATATCTCCTTAGCAGTTTCAAGATACATCAGTGAATTCCTTATCTCCTTACTTACACCATTCAACAACCAAGATAGAACCAGACAATTAGCCCGCTCCCACGCAATTTTATCAACATCATCAGCATCTTCAGCTGGCTTATTCAACTTTCCATTTATAAACCCTACCTTGTTCTTAATAACAAGTTGATTCTTAAAATTCATGCTCCATCCTGCATAATCGGAAATTCCCTCCCCCCAAACTTAGTCCAACAAGAATAATCTGTATTTAGCCCATTGTTTCCAATTTGAAGAAGTACCCACAATGTACCCATAATCGGGGAGGGGGGGGGGGGGGGGGGTTTGAATTTCCTCCCAAACTGTCCCAATCCGCCCGAATTTGTCTCCACTTAGTATTTCAGTTCGCCTCCATTCATCAATTCGCCATGTGTGTTCACATGACCAAAAGCACTCGTCAAAATGATGCTCTAGTTTTAGGTTTCATATCAAACTTGGCGGACCGTACATCAAAATCTGTTAACCAAAAACACAGTGAACCTTGACATATGGGACTAAAACTACAATATATATACCCCAAAATTAGACATGTTCGGAATATTCGAAAGGGAAAACATCTAAGACAAACAAATAGAATGTAAAATCATGCGCTAATAAATGAGAGCATAACTAGTTATGAAAAATTTCAGTTACAATTATGGTTTTTAAGCCGACAATTATGAATACTGCTATAATGGTTCACATTTACCCCGTGGTGACTCAAACCCCCAACCTATTTATTGATTGAAGGTGAAACAACTTACCAAAACGTTTTTCGTTGTTCTTATCACTTCAATATTGGTTATGGTTAGATTATTAACTTAACAGTCACCACCAGCCAAAATTAGTTATGTTTAGTTATTAATCAACCATCGTCAAAGACTCAATGGATTTCCACTTTACAGAAGTAAAAGCTGCTACCTTTTAGATTGAAAAGGACTTTTATTTGATATCCTTGGAATCATTAAAAACAGTGACAACAGAGTCACAAGTTACATATCTCTAGCTAGCTCTTATAGTCTTATTTAGGCAAGCTATCAAATCAATGAAACTGAACCAAAAATCCAGTTCAAGAAGTTAAGAATTTCCCGAAGTGAAAGTCAGCCATCTTCACCACTGCTCTTATACTGAATCTTGCTAAAAACTTCTTCCTCAAGAAGCTCATTACAGCACCCTCTTTCTCTTGTATCCAACCAACTATATATGCCATACTAATAAGACTAAAACTTCTCCATTTCCTGTCGTTTGCGTACTTCTCCAGACCCATTTCCACCTTAGCTTCGTATCCTTCGTCTTCTCCAGTGACAAGAGTCGATTTTGTTCCTAGAGCCTCTGCAAGGCACCTTGCCAGAATGACACTGTCTTCTAGAGCCGAACACCCTCCTTGGCCTAGATCCGGTGTCATAGGATGAAGTGCATCACCAACTACGCAAACATTATCTTTCACAATGTTGGCAAAAGGAATGTTCCAAGGGTATCTGATCTTCAATGGAACACATGAAACACAATCCAGTCCCGTTCGCTCTACTACATCTAACACATGTTCTGGTGCATTGCTAATATTCCTCAACACAAATTGTTTCATTTTCAGAGTGTCACTCTCATTTGCATCATCTGATTCAGACAAAACGTCATTATTAGTGGACGAATTCATATAATGCAGCTTCAGATATTAATTGAGTTTGAAATGTGAGAGTGGCTTACATTTAAGGACAGAAGGATTAAAAGTGCAAAACCAGTATATGTTTCTGTCATCACAAGGGACGAAACCAAAACGCAAACCTCCTCCAAAGTAGGTATGGTACTTGGGCTCAAAGCCATGGCCATCTGGGTAGTTCATGAAGCCTCTAATCGCTGAACGCCCAACATTAACAGGTTCCTGGAGCCCCAAGCATTTTGCCACCACGGAATTAACCCCATCACATCCAATCAACACCTGCAATTAGCAAAATGCCAAAATAAAGGCAAATGTGTTAGTTTAGATTCAGAATAGACAGCCTCCCAAAACATAAGAAAGAAATGTTTATCAAAATCAAATTTTCAGATATACCTTAGTTTTGATAACTGAACCATCAGCAAGGTGTACTAATTTAAGGCTCCCAGATTTCTGGATGGACACAATCTTTGAAGAGTATCTTATTGTCCCTTGCGGCAGTTTGGACTGTAATGTTTCTAACAGGTCTTTTCTTCTCACACAACGACTTTCAAATTCGCCACTACATATTGTCACAAAACACTTTACTAATTAGACAGTGGAAAAATGCAAGCTCATCTGGCCTTAATTAACAAGTACATTTGATTGAATTCGTTCTTTCTATAATGTTTCTGCTTTCTGATTAAAAGACTAAAAATAAAAATAATAATCTTCTATGATCAGTTGACAGCTAAACAATAAGAAAATGTAAAGAACATTTCTGAAAGCGAGCTAGCTAGCTTCATTGAAAACTTACATATTAACAGCTGCAGCAGGGGACTTCCCTGAACTAGCATCTGGAGAAGCAACTTGAAAACTGCATCCACCAATAATTGATGTTTACATTTACGAGTCAGTCGAGTAAACTGAAATAGTTACATTCCATCTCATGTAAAAGTTCGAACGTGTAACACAGAGAGAGACAGAGTGATAGACAACTCACCCATGAATCTGGAGGGATTTATCCCTGAGGGTGTCTCCAATCCCAAGGACATCGAGTGCCCTCCACGCATTAGTCCACAAGGTGAGTGCAAATCCAGTGATTCTTAGCATGTCAGATGATTCCAGGACCTGACATTTTATGCCACACCTACACATAAAAAACAAACCTGGACAATTAGATCATTTCCCAGGCTGGCTAAGGACAACAAATTCGAACATTTAAATGAGATGAAATATATATATATATATATATTGTACCTGTGAAGTTCCAAAGCTGTGGAGAGACCGGCTATGCCAGCACCAGCAATGACAATGTCCTGTTCGATGAAAGAAGGATCTTGCTCCATGCTATGTAAGTTCGTTAAGACAAGTTAATTAATTTACAGTGTCCTGTTTCAGTTTTAGGAGGTGAACTATATATAGAGAGACAATGGAGATAAGGGTGAGAGAGCACGCACATGTTTATATGAAGCCCATACCAACATTTATAGAGTTGGGGAGCGACAGTTTTGACCAGAGACCAGATACTATGTAGCAACTTGGATAGATTATTCAAGTATTGAACTGAACTTGGCGTGGAAGGAAAAGATAGGACCGAACATGTTTGTTTGTTTATTTCATCAAATTTCGGTCAATACTTTTGTCCTTGCAATTTAAAAAAAGAAAAAGAACAGATAGTTTATGTTACTTTATCATTTTAAAAACTTATTTAAAATAATAAATAATCCATTTTCATTATGCTATTATTTTTATTATACATAGTAATACTATACTAATATTTCAAAATTTCATAAAATTTAAAGGGAATGAAAACGTTAATATTTATACGAATGATGTGCCTCTCTTTTTGTTTTTTATTTGGAAAATATCAAAATATATTTAGAATTTCGGAGTTAGTGTGTTAGTGGGTGTAATTTATATTGATGTATGATTCCGAGTAAACAAGTAAAAATCGGATCCTATGATAGCATCTTATAGTGACATGAATCACCAAAATTCATTTTATAATATAACAAAACTAACCATAAATATAATAAAATGATCATACTCACCAAAAGATTAGTCCTTTTGTCTGTCACTTTTAGTAAATTAGTGAAGGAAATATTATTGGGACCTGAATGTCGACAGCAAGAATATAGTAGCAGCAGCCTCTTTAAAATATTAGTACTCTCGGAATCACGATGATTAGTCATGTTATGTGAGTGCTTCATTATCGAGTTCATACTCCATTTTGAAAGGCCTGGATGCGACGACTGGTTTGATGAAGTGTTCTAATTGACTCTCAACTTCACTTCACTTCCACCTCGTTTCACTAATAACCTGAACATTCCATAAGGTTTGGGACACATGACACATATTTTTGTCTTTGGGGGGCAGTTTAGTCTTGTATCTATTGGCTTCAATTGTTTGTGTTTAATCATATATTTAAAATATTAATTCTCAACGTGTAATCTTGAATTTCAGATTCTCTAATATCTTATTACGAAATTAGTTTGAGTTCGAGCCCATTTAAACCAAACCAATAGCATAAATAATATGGATAGAACTCAACCATGTAACAAGAATATATAAGACTAATGTTGACAGCATACAGTTTCATATTGAATAAATATTGCCACAACAATGTCATCACTTCACAGAATCCTATCAGCTGAACCAAGTAGTTCAAGAACTTGAAAACTTCCGAAAATCATATTGAGCCATTTTCAGCACAGCTCCAAAAGTGTACCTAGATAAGAACTTCTTCCTCAAGAAGCTCATCACCTGGTCATCACTCTGTTGTACCCAACCAACTATATATGCCGTACTGATCAGACTAAAACTTCTCCATCTCCTCTCCTTTGCGTAATTCTGCAGACCCTTCTCCATCTTCACATACCCTTCATCGTTGCCTATATCACTGAAAGTCGATCTTGTTCCTAAAGCATCAGCAAGACACCTAGCAAGAACAACACTGTCTTCTAAAGACGAACACCCTCCTTGGCCTAGATCAGGCGTCATGGGGTGAAGTGCATCCCCGACTACACACACATTGTCTTTCACAATATTGCCAAGCAAAACGTTCCATGGAGGTCTGAACTTTAAAGTAGCACATGAGATGCTGCCGAGTCCTGTTTCCTCTACGACAGTTGTTAATTGCTTCGGTGCATTGCTAATATTGCTCAATACAAACTGCTTCATTTTCAAGGGATCACTTTGATTTTCATCATCTGCACAAAAATGAAGTACTTAACTTCCTGGGTGCTTCTAGGACTAATGCAACAATGTGGAACTTGACATAAATTGCTTAAGAACAGGAACGAAAATAGATCATATGAACATGGCTTACATGTAAAGCGTGAAGGAGCAAAAGTGCAGAACCAGTATATGCTCCTCGCATCACAAGGAATGAAACCATAACGTACACCATCCCCAAAGTAGCCATGGAACTTGGGTTCAAATCCATGGCCATCTGGATAGTCTACAAAGCCTCTAATTGCAGACCGCCCAACGTTAATAGCGTCCTGCAGCCCCAACCATTTCGCTACATTCGAATTTACCCCATCACATCCAATTAACACCTTTCAAATAAACAACAATACTTGTCAATCGTAAGAAGCTAATGCACGAGAAGGCAAGATTTATTGAGATGTCGATAATATACCTTGGTCTTTATCATTGTGCCATCTGCAAGGTGCAGCAGTGTAAAGTTCCCTGATTTCTGAATGGACACAATCTTTGAAGAGTATCTGATGGTTCCCTCTGGCAGTTCATTTGCTAGAGTTTCCAACAAGTCTTTTCTCTTCACGCAGCGACTTTCTGATTCGCCACTGCATCACATAAAAGAAAAGTATCATAACCTTTCATCATCGTTTCGTTAGTTCTCCTCGGCTTTATAGTTATCCCCCATATAGAGTCTATTTGAAAGATGAATATATCACTTACATGGTGATCTCTGCAATGACAGGTTGCTTTAAAGAAGAATCCTGTGAAGCCACTTTGAAACTGAACCAACAAAAGTACAGGTTACTGAAATAGTATAATAATAATAATATTTAACCAGGCTTATTTACCCTTGGATCTGTTGGGATCTCTCCCGAAGGACGTCTCCAATACCGAGAGCGTCAAGTGCCCTCCACGCATTAGTCCACATAGTAAGTGCAAACCCTGTGATTCTTTGCATATCCGATGATTCCAGAACCAGACTCCGAATACCACTCCTAGAAAATAAACATGTTCAAGCTTCGGAGTTCAGAGTATCTCCTTTAACTAAATAGATCAAACTGGGGGAGCATAGGCTCAAACACATACCTGTGAAGTCCCAGAGCTGTAGAGAGGCCGGCTATACCTGCACCAGCGATCACGATATCTTCTTCATGGAGTACTGTGCCCTGTTGTTCCATTCTGTGATGAGACCGACTTACCTTGCGGAAACGAGTCGAATTTGGCAAGGTGAAGAGGCGAAGATAAGGCAGTGGCACTACTGATCTCATTTACAACATAAGCAACAGATATTTATAGAGTGGTTATACGATTGATGAGGAAAGCAGGGACGTAATGCATTGATTACAGTCCAAATCCGGCACCACAAGCCATAAGTCCACTTGTGGGACAATCTGTATCACGGCTTTGTCAAGCAAAAATAGCAAATACGGCACTTATGCTGTAGCCAACATTAACATCACATCATTCACAATTTCTACTGGATAACTTGATTACAGTAGATAACTTTATCATACTACTGGATTAGCTGATACTTGATTACAGTGGATAACTTTATCATACTACTGGAAAATTTTATTCAGAAAACTGATGCATACAACTCTTGAAAACACAGCTTTACTCCACAACTATTGAAAAGAGAGATGTCTAATATTTTCTCTTGTCGATTACTTGCAAACCAAAATTTATGGCAAACTGAGCTCAGCAATCAAGGGGCATCGCTAACAGCTAACGCACTCGGCTAGTTAACGTTCGCAACATCGTTATTCAACCTTGCGTACAAGGATGCTTCAATGGGTGAGGAAAGGGGAGAAGTGTATATATGACGAACGAGAAGAGCATCCGATATTACAATTTAAAGAATGTGCTTACACCCAATCGAAAAAACTTGATTGCAGCAACTAACAACCTAGTAAGAGAGAAAGGTAATAAACTGATGAATAAACAAAAAGGCTCAGCACGCAACAGCGTACCCAAGTTAGTCTATAATTATTATAGAAAATATCCTACAGTTGTATATAACTAGCAACAACTATGAAAAACAAGATAGAAAGGGAACAAGACTTCATCAACACAAATGTGCAACAAACTGTCCCTCATGCACAGCCACCAGCTTTGAACACCTCAGCACATCAAGCGGCGACATGGATTGGCGGTCCATTAGATCTGAATCCACGGCCCCTGCCACGATTTCCCCTCCCACGGCCACGGCCTGCATTAAAAGAACCCCACCACAGAAAAACAACTATAAGAACATGACCTTCCATTTATGCAAAACACGTCGCACTAGAAAACAATAAAAAAGCATGTGAAGAATGGTATGGAATCAAAATAAGGCAATGGGTGGTTTTCCACATTGTGGAAATTATTAATTCCATGTTAATATCTGAAATAGGTATACATCATGTCTCCTAGTAAGAATGCACAAGTATCAGGTAGGCAAGTTGTGTAACAAAAGCAATTTATCACCAACACAGGGACTCTCCAAACCATAGCTATAATGTTTCTTTCATATCAGGGCAGAGATTAGTGTAAAGCTCGAATGCGCACATAATGCAAATACCAAAAAAGCATTAGACAGAGACAATATAGCTCAGGGACTCTGAAGTGAAGACTGTTGAGATAGCAGCAACATCATGGTAAACTAAAATAGTATATTTACACATCTCCAAAAATCTATCAATTACAGGTACCCCTTTGCAGCAATTTTTATTTATACACATGTCAGCATGTCATATCAATTAAATCTACCACCTCGTGGCCTGACACTCTGATCAAAATTAAAGGCACCTTCCCAGCTTCTATTGAAAATGTTATATGTATTCTCCCTAGAGGATTTATTGTATATATACCCACATACCACTCCCACCCTTCTCTTTTCCCGGCCCTCTTTTCTTTTCTAATAGGGTTCAATGATATTAATCTTCAGACTGCATATAAACCAGGCATATTTTCAGACCAACACAAGGTAATTTATCAACAAAAACAAGTACCTCGGGGTGCTTCTTGATCGTAACCCCCAGCATCATATTGATTATCCATCTGAGGACCATTGTACCCGCCCCTCCCGCGGCCACGGAAACCACGTCCTCTACCTCGTCCCCTACCCCTTGGATACCCACGATCTTGCTCATAGCCTCCATCGTCATATTCAGCAGGTGGATAACCATTTCCTAAAAGGATAGACAAACAATAGATATATAAAATGCTTATTAAACTTGCCCAATAAATATTAACACAACAAAACTCCAAATACTGATAATTCTTCACGATGCATGACTAATTTCCAGTGATACTATATTCATACCAGGTCGGCCTCTAGGTCTCCCACGACCCCTACCACCTCGGCCTCTACCTCTTCCTCGAGCAGGAGGTGATCCCTCTATACAAAACAAGAAATGTCAGAACATTTGTATCAGCCAATGTATCAAATTACATGCACCTGAACCAGAAATGAACCCACCTCCATCAAAGTCAGCCTCGGCAGGCACCTTCACCTGGTCTTCTGGTATGGGAGGTTGGTACCTAGACTCAATAAACAATACACGTGTGGGTTCAGCATGCTTATATTAAAACAATCAATGAAAATCACAAAATAAATAGGAAATGAACATCTATTGTAGATTATATGTTTTTCAGCATGCTTATGATATGAAGGGTCTTTGCTCATGTAGTTAAATGGTGACAGAAAATGTTGGTTAGACCATAAATTCAAAGATATTTGACAAAAGAAACATGTGCCTTCAGTTCTGCACTTCTTCTATATCCACTAACATTACAGGCAAAATGTCTGAAATTGCAAATAGAAATATCATGACCAACTCACCCAATATGTTTCTCGTCCAACTCCTTTTTGGACAGAGTAATTGTAACCATTGAAACTTTCCTGGTGGTCTCCAGACTGATAACGAGCAAACAAAGTCAATGAAACACGTCAAGCATGCCAAACAAAATTATGAGTCACTTAAAATTCTCTTACATTTGAAGGCCTTCCTCCAATGGTTCCCATGTGTCAGTTATGTCCGTCGACTGGATTGCGGTAATTTGGTGAAGACCAACAATTCTTCTCTGAGATATCAGAAATATTACATTTTCAGGCGATCATAATAAAGGATAAATAGTTTTTTATTTCCTGCTAAAAGGAATTTTATATACATATATATAACTATCATGCTGTACCTTGATCAACTCCACGATTGTTACAGTTTTGTTGATAGCTCTGCCCATTGCCTTGAACACTATTTCATCAGACTCCTTTTCCTACACCCATTGTAAATCAAAGGTAAGAATGACACTGCGTAAGTGTTTCAGTAAAGATGTATCATGTATTGTGAAAGATTGCATGCGGAAATTACAGAACTTAGAACAAAATTATGCAGAAGAAGATACATTATTTAGCTCCTCTGATGCAAATTTATGAAGTAATTTAGCAAATGTATTTCCAATCAAAACTTAAAACCATCTACTGATATAAAACACCACCTCTTTCTTACACATATTAACACAGATCAGGATAGTATGTGTTCGTTGGGGCTACAAAAAAGTCTTCATGCACATTTTTCATCCTCACCTCCAGGTTAAGGAAAAGACTTCTAAATAAATAAATTTAGAATGACAATGTGGCATTATCAAACTCTGAGCAGGATCTAACAGATAAAATTTCAAGGTACACATGGATACATATCAATTTCTATTACTGAACAACCAGGTGAGAGGGGGCCCTGTCCATCCCTAGCCAAAAGTCTACTCCTAGACAGGGTATCCTGATTCTCTCAACTCTCAAGCCCCCGGCAAATTGCAAACCGGGACACATGCTCCAGTTTGGTTCTCTGGAGTACCAGTTTTCCTGGATTCGCATTACAGCCAGATGAAGACATGAATGGATTCTAATTGATTTTAGTAGTATTATAGTGCTTGTTCAGTACATTCTCTAGCGGTAAATAATAATTTATATTTACTAGCCAGGGAACATGGTTGCTACTAAAAATCAGAGAACCAGTGCTAGTATAACCAAACCATTGCTCATTTAATATTAATTATACTAATAATACTAAACTTGCACCAATAACCGATTGGTCATTGTAGCACAACCATATTCACCATATATTAACTAAGACACTCTGCCGCCATAATCCATCCTGAACATTTAACTGCATCGATGCAAGTCTAGGACTTAAATGAATAAAAAAGCTTTTACCTTCCAAACCAAATCACTAAAATAAACAACCAACTCTAGTTCTTCCAACAAATTTAACGCATGATACTATATCTACATGTTTATTGGGACGATGACAAAAACCAGACATTAAAAATCATCAGTCATCACCCTAGAATACAGAAACAAAACAAATGCAAACTTAATAAGATGATGTGGCATACAGCATACTAGCATTATCAATTACTGAGGCATACTCGTATCACCAGAAATGACTTCAGGCTACACCTTTTGAGACAAATTCAATGAATTGCGGCAACGGGAGGCAACCTGTCCCCTCCCGAAAACCCACACCTAACCAACAAGAATTCGAACCATAGGCTCTTTATACACCAATTCATAAAAACCACACACTGCCCACATGACAAATTAGTTCTTAAAAGAAAACAAAGCATCCGAATTCGCAGTCCAGTATATCAAAGAGCAAACATACACCCAAACTACAACTAATAAACACCCCAGTGAGATTCAAAACCACAACAAACAACAGAACATAACACAGCTCTCACCAATAAATTAAAATAGAAACGTGTTGCAAAAAAATAAAAAAATAATACTAATAATAAAAAACAAAATAAAAAGGTATGAACCTGAAGCAGAGTCATGGCATAGGTGATGTAGCTCCGCATCCTCCCTTGACTGGTAATCCGAATCTCATTGGCGTCAATGGGTGTGTCCACCTTGGGTTTCTCGACCTTCTGGTACCGATCCATGCCCCTACAAAATTACACACACCAAAAAAACAAAATTGAAAACACACAAAAAAAACTAGGGTTCTGTTCCGGTGATGAATTGATTAAATAGGGAAATTAAAAGATGTGAAACCTGAAAATAATCGATTTGTAGAAATAATAATAATAATAACAGTGAGAATTAAAACCAGACAGACAGACAGACAGAGATAGATAGATAGATTACCTTTGGTGATGTTGTTCTGTCTGTGTTAATATAAAAGGATAAGGTACTGTAATAATAATCGCCCAGCCCTCTTCTCCGGCTACGTTTTGATTTTACGCCCTGAAAGGAAAAAGTGTCAATTTGCGTACTTGTCACTTATTTATACTCGCACCTGTGTTCTGTGTGCCCTAATTGAACAATTCTTCTCTTTCGCCCGGTCCAACCGGCTTACAGTTGTTGGTTTCTTAAGGACAGTATCTATCCAATTACACTTGCTGACACGTTTCCTCATCCAACTAATCACATATTTAATCATTTATTTATTTATGGGCAATTTACATATAGACCCTCTTTTATACTCGGCATTTATGAATCTGTCCCTATTACGGAAAGAATTATATATCTTCCCCTCTTATGCAACATAAATTACAAATAGCCCCGCGATCTTGACTTTTGCCGCTCTTTTAATCCCGGAAAGTACATTTTTGTCCCTGAACAACTATCAGATTTTAAATTTCAGCAAACAACCTCAAGTTTAAATTATTGCAAAACAAACCTATATATCTTATCTAAATTATAAATTTCCCCCAATAATTTTTTTTTACTTCTTCTTCTTTATGTACTCTACCGGAATCCGGTAGCTGGAAACAGCTCCGATCTGGAGCTGGCGCAGCTCCAAATCTGGAGCTGGAGTTGTTGCAGCTCCAGATTTGGAGCTTTGTAACAGAGCTCCGATTGAAGCTCTCTGTCGCATTCCGGTCATCCGGTGATCGCAATCCGGCATCTCTAAACAAAACAAAAAATTGGAGAAGAAAGAAGAAAAAGAAAAGAAAAAAATGATTAAATTGCAAATAATAAGTTAGGGTGTGTTTGGAGAGAGGATAAGGAACAGTAGCAAATAAGCTGGTCAACTCCAACTGCTTATTTTGGGGCCAGATGTAATTCTTTGGATGACGGGGAAGCATTCGTAAAGTGGCTTCATAAGGAGGGTGTTGCAAGTAATTTTCCCTTTATTTATTTATTATTATTTTATTATATTATATACTTATCTAACTTATTGTATCGATTTATATATTCACGTCGGAGTATCTCTCTTTGAATACAGAGCGTCAGATGTAATTTACAAATTATGTATCAGGTGTGTATAATTTGTTATTACAGTGTATATAAATTTAACTTGAAATTACTTTATATATTTCGAAGCCGTATGAACTTGTAAGATTATATTTTCCAAACTTCTAAAAATCTTGCACGTTACAAATACAAAGTGATAAAATTAAACTCTAATGGAGGACGTAAATAATACTTTTTTATAAGAATTAAAAGGGTGTAACTAACTAATAAATGTCTTTGGGAGGTTACCTTTAACGCCTAGAAAATCTTGAAGGACTTGAAAAAACATCGGTAGAAACTAGCGCCTAAGTTGAGGTGGAAATAAGGTCGCGGTCCTAGGTCATTGCTTTGAAACTGGTTGAGATGTCTCTAACCTACGTGGTCTGATCTTTCGAATCTGACTAATGAATAAATATGAGAGAAATACAAGTGATTAAAGGGTTGGAGGCCAATTATCCCTTCACACCCGACCTATGTGCCCGAGCTCCCGACTCAAGGCAGGACTTGAGCATCATGATGGGGTTGGAACAAAAACAACTTAATATTGAGTCATTGACATTCCCATGATTCAGATCATACTTAGAGGGTCTATTGAGCTACAATTCCAACAGTGTCATTTACTTAATTAAGTCAAAAAATGTACATAAATGAATGAGAGGGATATATCTCAATTTGTCCAAGTATTCCAGTCAATTTGAAGTACAAAATGAAAACCCCATCTAGTCGGTGTAACTAACGGAAGAAGAACTCAAGACACAAGATTATTATCTAATGGTCTCTTGCCTATATTTTGACCCCTAATGGACTACATGAACACCTGTGAATGTGCAAGCTTTTGACGTGTAGGGCCTATCCATGGCTCGGACCTTGGTGTCTATTAATGCTTCTCTGATCACTTCATATGTACGTAGTGAGAAATGTACCTCGATGAAGAAGGTCAGCTCATGCCTTGGTACCCACGACTCCACTTAAAGTGGTGGACGTATTTTGACATCATTAGTAGTGTATTATAAACACTGTTTTTCATCATTCTACTTTTGTATATATGCATTCGTTCCCTTTTATTAAGAAAAACAAATGACTGGAACTAGACTACAACTTCATCACCACGCATAGTTCAGAGAAACACAAATGAAATAAAACAAGAAGACAATTGTCATGTTCATTAGTTATTCAAAATTGAGCTTCCTTCCTCTTTTTACCATTTTGTCTTGTTTACTAGTACTTCAATGCAGTTAGTGCAGTCAAAGGCATCTAACAGTTTCTCTATATACTATTACAGCCACAGTCCGGAAGATCACACCGCGATATTTCCGATTTCACCAAGGTCATACGTTGATCATGACACGAAAACCAAAGGCGAAGAGTCATCCTCCTCTCGCACACCCTGACTTCTTCTAATCAGAGGATCTATTACCTTTCTCCATTCGTTATAGTCTAGGGGAGATCCTGCGTCAGGTAATGGAAACCCATTGACAAAAAAGAAAGGCGCCCCATAAACTTTCCGCAAGCAACCATACTACAACATAGGAAAAATATCAAACAGATTAAAGTGAGTAACAAGAAATTTCTTGAATGCTACTCTACGTAGATGAGCCGAACTAATTGCATTGTTACCTTGAAAGACAACCTTGTTGCATGATCAGTTTTGTAGTCCGAAAAGCCAGACTTAATTGAAGAGTAGTAAGATGTTCCAAGCTGCTTCACCACAAAGGTCACTATTTGGTCTATGGTGGCTGCTCTGGACAGGTCATATGTTGCTGAATTAAAAAAATTACCCTGTTCAAAGAACAACCATCTTCAGAAAATAAATACTGTGACATGCATATTTCCCAACTGTCCACTTTATAATTCAAGATTGTCAAAGGTTCATGCAATTCACAAGTAATTCCTGTCACAGTTATACGAACGATTCTGCATGTGGATTTTCTGTAATAGCTAATCATCTAACCATATACTTGTATCAAGTTCCTTTCCTGAGGTACGAAAAGTGAACAATCTAACCTGGTGGGCGTAAAACGCCTCCATCACATCATACGTAGCTGAAGAATTGAGCTTGTCAACGATATGCAGTGCGCGAGAAGTAGCATAAGCATTGTCATGGTAACTGCAAGTTAACCAAACAAACTTCAGACACATGAAAAAGAAAACAAGCACTCAACATGTCTCAAATACCTCAAATCATCATAACCATGACCCAATATAGCATTGATAAGGGAATTACCATCGATTCTATCCCACATACAATTATAATAATATCAATGAAAGAACAAAAACAAATAATAAATAATGATTAAAGCAAAAAGGAGGCACTATTATCAGTCTATATAAGCAACGAAGTAATAAGAATGAAATATTTATGAAATCGAAGGCTTATTACGGCAAGGGAAAAGTATGGGTGACAAGGGAAACTTTGGAGCCGTATTTCTGAAGCAACGTTTTAAGCGGCGGCCATGAATCACGGCTATCGGGGCAAACCGGGTCGATGAAGGCCTCGATGAGTACCGATCCTCCGACAGGTTTCTTTCCGCCGTACCATAATCCGTCCAGCGCGGGCGGGATTGAGGATTGAATTTGAATTGGAGAGAGAAGAAATGAAAACAGTAAAATTAGGGGAGCGAGAAAGGGGAATTTGTTCTCAGCAATCGTATAATTATCCATGTTCGGAATCTAATTTGAGAGAGAAATTGTAGTTTGAACAGAAGAATAGATCATACAAGTATAATGAGGATGAGTGATGATGAGTCACATTTGGCGGGGAATTTGGAGGTCAAGGTTTTCCCTTTGTCATCATCACATTTTTATTTTTATTTTTATATAACCACTTAGAATTTCTGAAGGGATTAAAAATATAAAAAATTACTATAAATTAGTCATACTATAAGTTTTAGCAAAAAGCTGATTAACCAAAATCATAAATTCTCTCTCTATCAACCTACACTTTTATCTGTTCATCGACCTACACAGGAAACACTTCTTAGTTTTTTCATGGATTATGATACTTCATTGGAGTAGTCTCGGTGTTTTGGGCATAATCGGTGTCAAATTGACCTCAAATCAACGCCCACGTAAAACTAATTGAAAGACATACACACTGATTTTCTCTCCTAGGCGAGCTTCTGAATTTCTACTAGCCCACCTAGGTGCCATTTTCAAAGAACTGGAAAATTTTAGCTCACCTAGGCGAGCTAGACCTCTCCTAGCTTGCCTCGGTGAGTTCCTGAGCAGGAGCGGTTATTTTCTTGTAGGTTCAAACTCCATAGACTGTTTTGGAGGCTATAAAAGGGACATTTGAACCATCTGGAAGTTAGACTTTAGTTGACTAGGATTTCATCTTTGCAACTTGTTCAATTGATCATGAAGGATTGGTCATTTGTGAAGGATTGTTATGATTCTAAGAAGTGCAATTAAGGTACTAGTTCTTCCTTTGTCACCGTGTGCTTTATTCTTATTTTATGTATCTCGAATGGATTTGAATACAAAGATGAGTGGCTAAAATTACATTGTAGATGCGGTGGTAATCTAATTGAGCATGATATGTAAACCTATACTTGAATCTCTGCACTGTGTTCATCGCTAGTCTGGTTCAAAATATTCTAAATGAGTGCGTTGTGTTTTATTATATATGTTTTATTGGTTGAACTTGATCATATTCGTTGTATTCGTTGTGCTCTAACGCAATAATATTCGTTGTAGTTGAACCTTGATCTCCGTAAGAATCGATCCGCCAAGCTAGTCTAAAATCATCTAAGAACGAACATGTTTCATGAACATTTGATTACAAAGTGTTTATGAGATTGATTCCCCAACCTATAGCTTCGGAATTTCGTCAAAGTGTTTCAACTAATTTCCTTTCATCCTTCCTCTACTTCAGATAGGTTGGCAGATTTATCACAGGTTCATTTTCTCCTACGAAGGCATACTTAATTCATTCTCTCATATAATTTTTTCCATCTCACGATTATTAAACACATTCATATAATCATACAGTATTTTACCAAAAATTTTCATGGAATATAGGCATCACATTTCAGAAACGACATACTTTCTTGACTTCTTGATAGAGATCGACCCCTGACACAGAAATCGTACATTGTCAGTTAGTATGCGGTTTCACTAGGTCATTTTTTTTATCATGACAGGAAAACCAAAGGCGAAGAATCATCCTCCTCACTCACACCCTGAGAGCTGCTAACCAGAGGATCTATGACCTTTCTCCATTCTTCATAGTCTATAGGAGATCCTGCGTCGGGTAATGGAAATCCATTGACAAAAAAGAAAGGCGTCCCATAAACTCCCCGTAAGCAACCATACTACAAATCAGGAAAAAAAAAATCAAAGAGATTAAAGTGGGTAATAAATTTCTTGAATGCTACCATACGTAGATGAGCCGAACTAGCATTCTCACCTTGAAAGAAAACCTTGTTGCACGATCAGTTTTGTAGTCCGAAAAGCTAGACTTAATTGAAGAGTAGTAAGTTGTTCCAAGTTGCTTCACCACAAAGGTCACTATTTGGTCTATGGTGGCTGCTCTGGACAGGCCATACGTTGCCGAATTAGAAAACTTATCCTGTTCAAAGAACAACCATCTTCAGAAAACAAATACTGTGGCATGCATATTTCCCAACTGTCCACTTTATAATTCAAGATTGTTAAAGGTTCATGCGAATAATCAGGGCGACTAGCAAAAGCTATGTAGGAGACTACACCCTTAAACTAAGGCTCAACCAGGGCATTCGGCTATTGACTTTATTCTATCAGTAAGAGAAACTGCAAGTTAGATCTCTCTACAAGAACAAAGTTTTACACATAATTGAAGAACCAATTAATGAGCTCACACTTATGAAGTATAACTGAAACTACATCATCTAAGTCATCAACACATATCCTATATGTACATACATGCTTTATCAGGAACAACTTGATTGCTAGTATTCGATATGAAACAGAACGAATGGCAACACAATTACAAAATCACGTTATGCAAGAACACGTATATGTTAACAGCAAACAAGTATTCAACACCTGATGCACGTACGATAAGTAAATAATCTAACCTGGTGGGCATAAAACGCCTCCAACACATCATACGTAGCTGAAGAATTGAGCTTGTCAACGATATGCAATGCTCGAGAAGTAGCATAAGCATTGTCATGGTAACTGCAAGTTAACCAAGACAAATTTCACACGTCCCACCATATGAAACTTAATTCAGACACATGAAAAAGAAAACAAGCACTCAACAACATGCTATATCAACTTCACATAAATAAATAAGACCAATCAAATAGACTGCTCCAGCAAAGTATAATATTATAATATCAATGAAAGTAAGGAACACCAGAAACCGAAAATTTACCAAACAGTAGACACCTTTATTATATTAGTATAATCTATACAATCAACAAACTTAGTTTAAGATAAATGAACACTTAGAAGGAAGAATCAAGGATAAAACACTAGAGGGACAAAATCGGAAGCTTACGGCAAGGGGAAAGTGTGGGTGACAAGGGAAACTTTGGAGCCGTATTTCTGGAGCACCTTTTTAAGCGGCGGCCATGAATCGCGGCTGTCGGGGCAAACTGGGTCGATGAAGGCGTCGATGAGTACGGATCCTCCGTCAGATTTCTTTCCACCGTACCAGAACCCGTCCGGCGCAGGCGGGATTGAGGATTGGGTTTGAATTGGAGAGACAAGAAATGAGAGCAGTAAAATTAGGGAAGCGAGAGTAATCGTGGAATAATCCATGTTGGTTGGGAATCTAATCTAATCTGACAGAGGAATTGTTGTTTTACTGATGAATGATGAATGATGTAAAGAGGTGCACTGTGCACACACGGATGGATGACTGATGATGACTCATGGTCATGCCTTCTAAGTTAATGCAAGCAGTGGACACTTGGCGGGGGACCTAAAAACACAACACAACTTGGACCTCAAGTTGTTTTTTTGGGAGAAGCAATCGTTTAGATTTTTCATGTCCTTTTTTTCTTTTTTTAAAATCTACTCTATTTATGATTGATTTTATAATGGTTTTTCCTTTTTTTAGATCATTTATGCTTGATTTTAGAATTTTTTGTTATAAGATTAGTATGATGATAAAGTTGTGAGATAACATCTGGAGCAGGAGTAGCCCAATTCCCAAGTGTTCCAAGGAGGGTTAGGGTTGGAATTGCTAGCAAGAGGAATGATGATGAGGATGCCAAGGAGGAGCTCTACAGCCTCTACTCTCTTGTTAACGTGGCTGAAATCCCGCCTCAAGGCTTAGGTACCAAGATAATCTTCGATTATGAGTAATATATTATGGTTAGGTTGATGAAAGCTTTATCTACACTACAACCATTTTTCTTTTGTTTTTCCACTATGAATTTTGAATACTGCACAATTGCTGCTTAATTAATTTTGCAGAGAGATTTGGTAACATTTAAGCTTATTTACGACATGTTTGTGAGTTTGTCTATGAAAGAAAAGATTATTGGTTATCCAGGAAAGATGAGGGTGCTGCTTAGTCTGGACTCTGGTTATCAAGCACATTAGTGATGGAGATGGGAAAACTGTTTCCCGTTTTTAATCTTCTATACAGTAGTTTCGGAACGTCGTAACCATTGATTGGATTTTGAATCTCTCTACACGTGAGTCTTTGCTTCACCCAGTAATAGTGCAGGGCCTGCATTTGAAGAATGCGATTTCTACAATAAAAGCTGCTGGAGGTATTGAACAAATACATCACTTTGCTTACTGTAACAAGCAAAAGAAACTGCTGAAGGGAAACACAAAGGGAAAATCGAGGAGGGCACAACTGCTGAAGCTAACCTTTACTGAAGCAGTTTATGCATTGTGGAAAGGAAGGAATATGAAACTGTTCAATCTATTACCTTTTAACATGCACATTGTTGAGGAGATTAAGTCTGTTGTCAAGATGAGATGTATAGGAAATGAGAAACTGCTTGCTTATTGTTACAGTCTAGATTGATGTGATAGCAGGTTTTAGTCGAGTTGTGACTTGTAAGGCTTTGATATAGCCCGCCTGGATCTTCTGATCGACGTTTGTATTGAACGCTTTTGGAATAAAAGTAACAATTTTGGTTTAAAAAAAAAAAACAAAGCAAAAGAAACCCAAAACAACAAGTCTAAATGTCTAATCCATGAATCAAAAACGTATTGTGATTCTATATTGAAACAAATTTGGTGGTATCTGGTGTATGTCCACAATACATGGCCGTTGCTAAACAGAAATATTTAGATGATACAAGACTATCTGGAATATGATTTTTTAAAGATCAGCTCGTCCAGGGTATCTTGGGAAGGGAATCACATCTCTGATGTTCTCAATTCCTGTAGCAAACAGAATCATGCGCTCAAAACCAAGTCCAAACCCACTGTGTTTTACAGTTCCAAAGCGCCGCGTATCCAGGTACCATTCGTAAGTCTCAACCGGCAGGCCCATCTCCAAAATCCTGAAGAACAGAAACAGCCTTTACAAGAATCCAAATGACTAGTATATGCAAGTAATTTCATCAACAAAAGAGCAAAACAGCAACTAAATCTATGGGACGGAATCTCTTTTAATATGTATAACTAACTGAACGAAATTCATATAAAAGATTCACTCACCTCTCCCTGAGAACCTCATAATCCTCTTCTCTTTGGCTTCCTCCGATAAGTTCTCCAACCTGATAGAAAATAAAATGTGAAGCAAAACTCATGAATCATGATACTACTATTCGTCCAGAAAATATGCCGATAGAATTCATGACACAATAAAGTGAGGGGTCCACTAGAGAGCTAAATTGTCATAGCAGCATACCTTCGGTACAAGAACATCCATAGCAGCAACAGTTTTCTTGTCTTCGTTGACCTTCATGTAAAATGCTTTAATGTTTTTAGGGTAGTTGTAGACAATAACAGGTCCTTTGAAATGTTCTTCACTCAAATATCTGCACAGGTTTAACGATTATTCATGGACCACTAAAATAGACAATAATTAATCATGGATGTCCACACAAACTAGTCAGCTTGCTTACCGTTCGTGTTCAGATGCCAGATCAATCCCCCATTCAACCTTGTTTACAAATTTTTTCTTCTTATCCACCTTTTCAAGAATCTCAACGGCCTCTGTGTATGTCACTCTGCTGAACTTGGAAGCTGCTACATTTTGAAGTCTTTGGATGGCAGTTTTGTCTATGGTCTTGTTTATGAAGTCCATGTCATCACGACAATTGTCCAGTAACCATTGACAGAGAAATTTGACATATGCCTCTGCACAGTTCATGTCATCCTACAGTAGCAAATTAATTGCCATCATCTTTCATGTTAGAGCGGCCTATATAACACTGATACAAATATGGATGCCAGTAACAAAAGGTAATACAGCAGATCCTCAACAATAGGACATAAGGTTTTTAATAATCAGGTGCACAATACTACTATTGCAATGCATAATCAGTAACCCTTGTTCGAAATAGTTAACAACGATATCATTTGCTAATCATTGAACAAGTTACTAAAGGAAATGGGCCACTGAAAATGTAGAATTTGCATACCATCAACCAATATGAGAACGAAAAGAAATAGTTAGATTACCGTGAAATTACTCAGGTGAGAAGGGGAACTTTGATGTTTGTGAGGACAAGTATCAATGAATGTTAAGAAAAGACAACAAAATGGGATAATATGATTCCAAGTAGACAAATTCTCGATATGCTTGAGTTTACTTTCAATTGGCAAAATGACAGTATGATTTATGGATTTCCTGATATTAATCAGGGCATCTGTCTTAACCTGACTACAAAAGCGTTTGTAATTTATAATGACCACAGAGGGCCTTTCGAAGTGGAACAAAATTTTTTGAATTTATAACATTCTTTATCTTGCATATTTCAAGGCATTATAATGTAGGTAACGTGGAGTAGTTAAAAGATTATACCTGTATATCAGCAAATGCTATTTCAGGCTCCACCATCCAAAACTCAGCAAGATGCCTTGTAGTGTGTGAGTTCTCAGCTCGAAATGTTGGCCCGAATGTATAAACACTGCCGAGACCACATGCATATGTTTCAACCTGAAGTTGACCGGATACAGTTAAAAACGAAGGCCGCTCAAAGAAGTCCTGCTTGTAATCAATCTTCCCATCAATCTTGGGAAGGCCACCAGAGAGGTGCCTCTCCAGCAGTTTCAGTCTTTCTTGCAATTTGGCCAGATTCTCTTTGGTTGCTGTGAGCTCTACAACTGCAGCATTGATCTCCTGTTTGCTCGCTTTGTCAGCTTTAAGTTTTTTAACTGCTTCTCCTTTCTCCGCAACCGCAAGTTCAGCAGCACTTATATCAGCTTCTGATGGAGCAGGGTTCTCTTTCAGATCCTTCTCTATCTTCTCTAAATCATTGATTAACGTTGTGACTTGGAACATCTCCCCTGCCCCTTCACAATCACTGGTTGTAATGATCGGAGTGTGGATGTAAAGAAAACCATGTTTCTGGAAGAACGTATGCGTGGCATACGCCAAGGCGTTACGTATCCGAGCAACTGAAGAAATCTACTTCAAAGAAGATATTACTTTGTCAGATATTGATAATCAAGTAAATGAGAAGCTATAAAACTAAAATTTCCAAATCATTTAAAAAACAAATAAAAAGGGATATTGATTGACTGACCACGTTGGACCTGGAACGGAGATGCATAAAATCCCTAAGATACTCAAGGGTCAATTTGGCCTTGGGCAAGGGGTACTGGGCCGAATCCACAGGCCCAATAAACAAAATCTGCTCCACATGGAGCTCAATCTTCTGCCTCACACCTTCCGGCGGATCCTTCAACAACCCAATCACGTGCACGCAGGTGCCAGTAGAAATGATATCGCTTAGCTTCTCGCGCACAATCACCTGCAAATTCGCTGGGCAAGATCCGTCGTTCACCTCCAGAAATGCCATTGTTCCCTTCTCCGCCAAACGCCCAGTCTTCACCCATCCTCCGATCTTCACCCTCTCACCTGCTAACCCGGCGCCCATGTCTTCCCGGCCTAATATTGAGTGGATCAGCACACGCTGCGAAAACTGCGCCTCCTCCACGGCGGGGCGAAGTGTCAGTCCGTCCAGCGACGGCGGGGTGGCAGCGTCGTCTGACATTTTTGGAGTTAGCTCTTATGTGACGAAAGGATTGTATTGGAGTTTGGTATTGTGAAATTGATAAAAACCCTAGTGATTTGGAGTGGGGAATTTATAGTCTGGGTTTACAGCTCGCAGTGGTGAAGAATCGGGTCACTGGAATTTGGAAAGATTCTCATTTCTCCTATTTGGACCGAATCTGGACCCCGGGTTCTTCCCTGTAGCCAATGGGAATTTGACACGTATCGTTATTACTGGTGAATGCTTGCATGCCAAGTTCAGAATTAGAATTTTCCTAGTAGTGGATCGGAATTTACGTCATTTAATTTACTGATGAATTTGTCAAATAACGAATCAGAATTACAAATTCGGTAAATTTACCAAACATGCCAAATTTTTATTTTTTTTGAGAAACACATGCCAAATTATTCTAAATCAGACAATGAGGTAAATTTGGTAAATTACAAAATGAATCGGAATTTAACTTTCACTTGGTATTTCACAATTTAAACAAAAATATTATGATTTATGAAGTAAGAGATATTAAACTAAAATTGTATTATTTAGGATTCATTACATTTTATCGAGGACTTTTGACATGTAGTCTATATAGCATGTAGTATGTATGTACCAGGTACACAACTTATTTAATGTTATGTTAACTTATAAAGAAAATCTACAAAAAGTTAATTACAAAATTTTGTAAACGTACAAGTCAGAATATACGTAAGGAAGGGGCCTCAATCTTATTTACATGTGTTTCGGGACTGTCCATTTGCAAGATTGTAATCGGCTTTGTCCACATCGCAGTGTTTACTTTGTTGCTCAAACTCCATGGGACTGGATTCATGGTGCAAGAATCAGAATAGATGCATCTGTTGGAGATTTTTTATTTTTTTTTAAACGGCTAAAAACTTTTATTAATGCAACTGTTGGAGATAACTTGATGTTCACACAAGGAAGTGAGTGTTGGAAGATAGCACGGGAGAACAATAGTTAATCGTCAACGCAATATAACAGTATTAGAAACAAACTCGTAACGAAAGCACATGTCAAACGCTTGCACCAAAGTACACTTTTCAAAATGTTGATGCAACCAATTAATAAACACTACCTATAACATATATCTTTGGGAGTTTGAGTAGCACATGAGAGGTCGGGGGTTTAAATCCCAATGGAGACATAAGGTTGTTTAGACATTTAATTATTTTTGGAATTATATAACGCTTATATAGGAATAGTATAGGATTAAAAGTTGGGTAACTAGATTTGCGGTTATGGTTATGTACTCATGAGTAATGTAAAGTTTTTTAGGAAATATAAATAGTATATGTACCGTGGTCATCAATTAGAAGACCAAATTACGGGGCAAAATGCAAAAAGCCTCTAGAAAATTAGAAGATCAAAATTAGCTACCGTGTCATTCATTAGTACCATTTTCTTTTTTACAAACCAAACATATTTCAAAGCATCACCTAAACGGCTAAACCTCTTCCAAATAAGTCATAGAAAATTCACTCTCCTAAACTTTTAAGCGGCTGAAATTCACATTATAATTTATTATAACAAAAAAAAGAAAAAAAAAAAACTGAAATACACAAAGGTCAACACGTTTCATTCTAGTGGTCAACCCAAAGTCAAAACCCAGAAAAATTTCCATGGTAAGCAAAATTACAAAACCTCAATCCAATCAATAACACTCTTTTTTCTACAACAAATTCATTTTAAAATTAAAATCCATTAATCATAAATAATAACCAGGATATAAATATATACAAGAACTAATGATCAGAAAGTAATTAAAAATGCAAGTATCAACAACATTTGTAGCAGTGTTTATTTTGTGCACCAGCCTATGTTCTGCATTGATGATATACATCCGTCTGTTATGCTACCCCACCAGGATAGACGGGTCGTTATCCAGGGATATGCTGAAAGAGACAACGGGTTTATCAGCCTCCGACCTCAACAAACTACCTAACTATACTGGGAAAGATTTAGTCGTAGGAACAGAGTGCGCAGTGTGTTTAGATGAAATTGAAGGGGCTCAACCGGTTAGGATGATTCCAGGTTGCAACCACGCGTTTCATCTACAATGCGCGGATACCTGGCTGGCAAAGAATCCTATTTGCCCTGTTTGCAGAGCAACAATTAGGCCTCAGTTGTTAAACTCCGATGAGAGCAATGCATGCTAGCTAATTATGCAGGTTGAAGAGGATGATAGATATATATGTGATAACTTCATTAGGAGGAATTCAATTTGATTGATTTGTCTAATTATTGTACATATATTTTGTGTAAGAACTTGGATAATTAGGATTTAGTTTTGAAAGAACGAAGTTTGAATTCATTCTTTAACATTTTTCTTGCGCATCCAGTTAAATCTTTCTCCAATTCCTTGAATTGTGAGATATTCCACATCATCAATTTTACATATGAGTTTAATATAATTCTACACCTTGATTAACAGGACAAGGAGGCGATAACCTAATCTAATCTAAATAGGGGTTTTCTATTCTCAGGTCGGCTTCGTACCAACCTAAACGTAGGTCTTTATTATATATTTCATTCTAATTTATTAAATTTTGATAAAAATATATAAATGTACAGTTATACCCCTACTTTCAAAAAATTCATTTAAATAATTTAAATAAGTTCTTACTATTTTATAAGTATTAAATTAAAAATAAAAATTTACTTTAACTAAAATTAAAATTAACCAATATATATCAAATTAATTCCAACAACAAATCAAGCACTAGCTATCAACATTTGTAGAGGACAATAACAGAGGCTTATTTTTTTAGCTACGAAGTATATTATTTAGAAGTGTTCGATAGTTTATGTATCATTAAAATGGATAAATTAATTGTGATCAATTAACTTTGGTTTGTGATTAAAATTAATTAATAAGGTTTACGTATATATAACCATATAAATTGAAATTAAGGACATTATAGTTAATTTGTATTTTTGTGGTGATTTTTAATGTTAAAGAAAATTAATTAGAATCCATCGTACCAAAAATGACTTTGAACCGAAATGAATGGATAAGATTAAATTAAGCGCCACATGGCAACTATTGAATGAATACCTGAGTTTAGGTCGGTACAGAGCCGACCTGAGAATAGAAAGCCCCATCTAAATATGGTAAGAAAACAGGTTCAAAAGTTAATGAGGGTGCCTTAACTAAATGATGAGTGGTTTAAAAAGAATGATGTTCCCTCGTAAGCGAATAGTCCAAAATAAATAGTATTCCATCATAAACGTATTTAGGTTTAAGGCCAAGAGATCCTAAACTAGAGTATACATGAGGGGGAGTGTAGAATATCCCACGTACGTGTTCCATCATAAAATTTGTCTACGTACGCATAAGGCCTGAAAAGTAATCTATATGTGGTGGGTGGGGGTGGGGGGCACGAATATCACTTGAAAGAAGATTTGGAACTAGTAGGCCGAACTAGCAGATATTGTGCTTCTCCCTTTTTCAAGTTATTTTAAAAGGGATGTATTTTCTTGTAAAGTTGTCTTGGTGTGTTGGACACATAAGTTGGACACGCCTTCGTAGCGTGTCCGACACATGTTCAAAATATTTTTTTTTAATTTTCATTTGATGACACACCACATGGGCTTATGTCCGACACATAGATAACCATTTGGAGTTTCCGTGGCTTCCCACATTCACAATGCCTTGTCAGTTGTCAAGTTATATGTTCATGGCATGGATATCTCTCAAAATCTAATTCCAATAAGGTAAAAGGTAAACTATATATAATTCCTATTCCAACTAGAACTGGACAATAAAACAGTATTATAAATTGTCGAAACCTTCAACAATAACAAGGGACTATTACAACAAGCTCTCGTGGTTTTTTTTTTTTACTGAAAACTTTGTTCACGAAATCCGTTAACAGATCCTCGATTCGTCGCGTAAACTGAATAAAAAGATGCACCCACTGATAATAGTTTTTCTACTTCTGATCCCAGTAAGTTTATTAGCCTTGCTGGAGTTCTACTTCTGGTTCGATTACGACTTAGTTGGCATTCTCGAGGTTTTGTGCCCATATCCCTTTGGTTATTCCTGGGAAGCGGCGGAGGAGGAGGAGTTCAATCATAACCGTTTTCAAATGCACATACCCAACAACACCTTGTCAGCCTCGGACCTAGAAAAGCTTCCCAAGGTAACCGGCAAAGATTTGGTCATGGGAACAGAATCCTGTGCGGTGTGTTTGGATGAAATCGAGAGTGATCAGCCGGCTAGGATGATTCCAGGATGCAACCATGGGTTTCATCTCAAATGCGCGGATACATGGCTTGTTATGAACGCTACTTGCCCTATGTGCAGGGCTCCGATCGGGCCTGATTTTTTTCATTCCACGGAAGCTAATCCATGCTAGAGAGACGATCGATTTTCTGGATTGTGATTGCTATATAATTCGATAGCCGAAAACACTGAAGTCTTTTGGGAAAATACTAAGCTAACACAGAAGAATGAGTTGTACGTTATGCCTTGAGTTTCGTATCTTCATAATTAGACTAGGGATTTCAATTGTACAATTTGCTACCAGACTGTACCTAGCAGTTAGTTTGTTAAGAAAGCTCATCAGTATAACAGGGCTAGCTCATTCGGTTGTAAATCACTTTTTCTTTTTTTTTTCACTTCTGAATTTAGAACTTTCCGTTTCCAAATACTACAATTAGCCCATTACACGAACCAACAAGCTCTAAACCACTTTCCGGTCCAGATGCTTGACATCCATGATAATAGTTTTCTAATCGGGGTGTACGGAACGATGAATCATGTTCATTTTGTTGGGAATTTTAGTATAACGAATGAGCTTTCAATTCGTTCGATGTATTGGTCGTTTGAGCCCAACACGTTGGAAACAAGATTTCTATGTGTGTGTATTTCCATTTGTTAATTGATGCCACTAAGGCGTTAAGTCACTAAAATCCCGTGTGTGAAAGGTGATTAATGCACATAGTGTGTTGATCGATACATGAATGAATTAAGTCGTTCAAAGAATCCACTGTGCTAAAATTCATGGGAAAGGCAAATGAGGCTTGCATAGATATATGCAAAATGCATTGTTGGAATGTTATTCATTTGTGTTTAATTGTAATTAATTGCTCAAAGTTGATGAGAAAATTAATTTACAAGTTAAACAACTTGAATTTGTGAATTTGTGACCTTTCACAATAGTTTCCAACAAGAAAAGGTGAGGAAAACGTTATTACTGAAAAATCACGACTGCTGGGTTTCGAACTGAAACGCTACCGCTGGACCATTGAAACTCTTGGGAATAGTTTTGTTCAAACTGGAACTTATCCAAAGAAACATGGCAGCGAGATTTTGCACCTTTTATTGAAGCTTTTGAGAAGTATAAATATGGGAGTGAGGTTCATTCCCAAAAACACAAATCCAAGGTATTTGATACTTCTCTTCTCATTTGCTTTCTCTTTGCACTCAATCATACTCAACGTAAGTTCGCCAAATTCGACTATTGGAGTGCTCCTTAGTCGTCTACAGAGTAGTTTTATCCTGGGATACAAATTGCCATTATTCCGTAAGTACCACGAGCGGGGCAAGCATTTGTCTTAAGGAGAGATGGTCCAACCATCGACTCTACTCGTCATTTCTTATTGTTCGTTACCATATTGGAGTTGCTTGAAGACATGACATTTTGTGGCGTGAAGGAAGAAAGGGAAGTTTACTTTGTAAATTTCTTTATTGTTGTATTTTCGCAATGTTAATGTACAAGTTTCATTTTGTTATCACTCTCTTGTTCCATCTTCTAACTCTCACATTCCCCGTGTGAACACCGAAGTTCCAACACATTAACATAAGGGACTAGTTGGTTTAAAGTTGGGTTTAGTATTAGACAGGAGATGAGAAACATGACAGTGCATAAGTTTTCCATCCGCGCATAACATCATTCTGATCTTCTTCGAATGAATGAGGTGGACTTTTGAGAAGTTTTCGCTAGAAGAATAAAAATAACAATCGTAATGGTATTGTTTTATTTTATTAAAGGCCTCATAGATAAAATTTTGTACAGGGCCTCCGAAATCTACGAGACGGCCCTGTTTGAAACACACCGAAATTTCAAAAGGGCAATGGCTGGAAGGTGATATATAATCTCGATGATGATATCCTCCGGCAGCTCAGGCCTCATTGCTGATGAACGCGATGACTACAACGGAAGATCAGATGAAGAAGGAGACATCATGTAAAGAGTTCGGAAGCAGAGAATTTGAACAGAGCAAGTTAAAACAGAGCCAAACAAGGAAAACATAACGTCCAAAAAAAAAAGTTGTAATAGGATTCCAAGTAAGAATCAAATTTGTAGTTGAAAAAGAATATTTATTTACTCTTTCTACGATCATCTATCTCCTTTCCCTACCTTTTTGCTTTGACAAAATCCAAATATTTATTAATCTTAGGGTTACACCAACTCCAAAGTTCAAACCTGTTTCCAATATCTCTTCAAGTTTTCAATTAAGATGAATCCCGAACATATTGCGGCAATTGTTTTGGGATGCTTCAACATCACCTTAATGATCGTATGTTTAATAATAGCATCATGTTCCCGGAGCCGGGTCAAAAAACAGGTCGAGGGGTTGTCTGCATCTCAACTTCGGAAGCTACCCAAGGTTACCGGCAAAGATTTAGTCATGGGAACAGACTGTTGTGCAGTATGTTTGGATGAAATCGAGAGCGACCAGCCAGCTAGGATGATTCTAGGCTGCAACCACGGGTTCATCTACAATGCGCGGATGAATGGCTAACTAAGACTGCTACTTGCCCAATTTGCAGGGCTGACATCTCGTCGGAGTTCTTTGATGATGCTCCTGGCACCAATCCAGAAGTTGCTGTTGCTGTTTAATCGAACCGTAGCAGGTTCCGGGGCGACCCCATCCCCAAAATTTTGAATTTTTCCTTCTTAATAGGTAGTCTTTACAATTTTGTAAGATTTTTATAGATAATATTTATTACGATTTTTCAGGTTTCCCTCTCCCGAACTTTCAAAAATAATATATATATAATATTACAATATTAACTCAAATTTGAAGGGTTTTATGATTTTAACTCAAATTTAAAGGGTTTGTAATATTTTCAATGATATATGCAACTGTTCCAAACTCACACAATCCGACTCCGACTCTAGATGTTACCGCGATTTTTTCCGCCATGCTTTGTGTTAACTACTCTTTCAAATTATACGCTTGCCTTTATTCAAACGAAATCATATATGGTACTACAAGATTTCCAAGTTCCGAGGTACATGAACTTAAAACATCACATATATGGTAAAATAGTTAATGTAGTATATCATTCACATTCTATTGCATTCATATAGCGCTGTCATATTTGTTCCATTTTCCCTTTATTCCATCAACATATATATAAAAAACCTTACTCAGTTCACTGTTCTTCCCACTAGCCTATTATCAACTATGGCGCTTTTTTGTTCAAATTCGAACTACTTCTCTACGTCTACGCTGGCATGGTCATCACGTTAGCAACGTATATCCATTGGCTTTGGCGCACTAGAGGTGAAGAAGATGAGAATCCGAAAGAGTACAAAGGTCTGTCTGTTTCCAATCTGCGAAAGCTCCCCAAAGTTACGGGTAAAGATTTGGGACTGGACACATATTGTGCTGTGTGTATGTGTGAAATTGAAAGTTGTCAATCTGCAAGGTTGATTCCGGGCTGCAACCACGGGTTCCATCTACAATGCATCGATACTTGGCTGGTTAGTAACGCTGTCTGTCCTCTTTGCAGAACTAACGTTGGACCGAACTAACGTTGAATATGTAAATAAATTGCACTCAGTTTTGCTCTGTTGTCACTATTTGTTTGTTTTATAAATGAATATCATCGGGTTCTCTGGATAATAATTTGTTCTCAGGGAAGAAAATATGCAGTCAATTGATTGTGTTCTTCGATTTTATTTTAATTAGACCGTGACCATCTATTCGCATAAGTTAATTACAACCCCCACTCGGTGCACATTAGATACAAACTGAAACGGCCAAACAGGGGTGAATCCAGAATTTAAGGTAGGGGGGGCGAATACCCCACAATGTCCACCCCTGAGTCCTCCCCTGTGGCCAAACCCAAGGGTTCATGAAGTCGTGTGTACCCGAACCATCAACCATAACAATAAATCTTGCAACGTCACATTCTTGACATAATATAAATCAAATACGTAATTCGACTTCTTAAAGGTAAAAGGTAAAACTATACAGTATATAATTCCTATTCCAACTAGAACAGGACTAAAATACAGTATTATAAATTGTCGAAACCTTCAATAATAAGAAGGGACTGAAGTTATTACAACAAGCTCTCTTGGTTTTTTTTTCTTTTACTGAAAACTTTGTTCACGAAATCCATTAACAGATTCTTGATCACTTGGTGGTGTAATAAAGTAGTAGTAAATAATAAGATGCACCCACTAATAATAGCGTTGCTTGTTTTGTTTTCATCATGCTGCTTATTAGTCTTGTTGGGGTGCTGCTTCTGGTGCGGTTACAACGTGCTTTGCCTTCTCGAGTTATTGTACCCAAGTGGCTCCATTGGTCTATCCTGGGAAGAGGAGTTCAAGTACCCAGTCAAAGTCCAAGGTTTGTCAGCCCCGCTCCTAGAAAAGCTTCCCAAAGTTACCGGCAAAGATTTGGTCATGGGAACAGATACCTGTGCGGTGTGTATGAAGGAAATAAAGAGTGATCAGACGGCTAGGATGATTCCAGGATGTAATCACGGGTTTCATCTGCAATGTGCAGATACATGGTTTGTTTGTAGCACTACTTGCCCTATGTGCAGGACTCAGATCAGGCCTGAGGTTTTCGTTTCCAAGGAATCGAATCCATGCTAGAGGGTCGATTTGCTGCACTGTGATGATTGCAGAGTACTTGAGGGGAGTTGAATGAGAAAGCAGTTACAAATTACAATCGTCCTTAGTTTATTATATAAACTCAGTTTATTTTTTATCATCTCCAATTGTTGGTTATGTTGTATTTGTAATCTTTCAACCTCGCAACAACAACATTCATACGGTAACAAATTGCCTTTACTATTAGGGTCTTACGAACAATATTTGTAACTCTCTTAAGTAATTTTACTAATGTAACTAGCAAATAGCCTCGTCTAGGCCACTTTCAGATCGTATGGAATCAGCGCATACTAAGAAATCTTAATACAGTAAGTTTTATGCACTACTAGCACAAATTAACATAAGTTCAATTTTCAGTTAAAGCAAGCAAATTCTCTCCAACTATTAAACGCGTCGTTATCATTTCGCGCACCACTTGACAAGCTTCTTTGTGTCTTCCAGTAGTCATCAGATTTCTCACCAGGACCCTAAACACCTGGGCTTCTTTATCCTTATCCTCCTTGACCGGAAATCCCCGCACATAATCCACCACCTCATGACTAACCTTTCTTCTGTTGGAGCCGATGGGCTTTTACTTAAACAAGAGTTTGAGACAAGAACAAGTAGGAACACAAAACCAAATGCAAGTATATATATCAATATATAACAAACAAAAGAACTTACAAAGTAGAGTATTCAATCACAAAGTCCTTCCTTGCGCACTATAAGAATGCAACGAACCACGTACAGATTGCAACAACCGATGGACTTCCAACAACTCCTCAAAGGAGTAACAACAACAACAAATGGGGAGTAGAGTCGATAGTTGGACTATCTCTCCTTAAGACAAATACTTGCCCCGCTCGTGGTGCTTACGGAATTTCGGCAATCTGTCTCCCAGGATAAAACTACTCTAAGACGACTAAGGAGCACTCCAATAGTCGAATCTAGCGAACTTACTTTAAGTATGATAGAGTGCAAAGAGAAAGCAAATGAGAAGAGAAGTATCAAATGCCTTGGATGTGTGTTTGGGAATGAACCCCACTCCCATATTTATACTTATCAAAGGCTTCAATGAAAAGGTATGAAATCCCTTCAAAAGGTCACAATGAATGGTAGCAAACCATTCAACAAAATGCCAAAATGTGGGAAAAATCCGCCAGACATGTCTGTTGGATAAAATCGCCAAAAGTCAAAACCTTTTACAAGTGTTGTGATGGTCCAGTGAAATGGACTCGTGCCTGCCAACGAACAGGTCTCAGGTTTGATTCCCAACAGGTGCAACTATTTTGTTTTTGACGTTTTTATCACCTTTTCTTGTTGGAAACCATTGTGAAAGGTCACAAATTCACTAATTCAACTTGTTTAACTTGTAAATTAATTTTCTCATCCAATTTGAGTAATTAATTACAATTAAACACAAATGAATAACATTCCAACAATGCATTTTTCACAAATCTATGCAAACTTCATTTGCCTTTTGTCCATGAATTTTAGCACAGTGGTACCAACTGTATTTTAACGATCGATTTAATTCATTCATGTATTGACCGATACACTATGTGCATTAATCAACTTTCACCCTACGGGATTTTAGTGACTTAACGCTTTAGTGACATCCATTTCAACAAACGGGTAATGCAAAGCTTGTTTCCAACACGTTGGGCCCATATGACCAATACATCATATGAATTGAAAGTTCAATCATTTCACTAAAATTCCCAACATCTTCTCTTAAGCATCAACGAAATAAAATAGTCTAAGGTCTCGTTCCTCAAAGGCACTCCTTGCGCTGCCATTTTCGATACACACTCCAACGCCTTGTCTAAATCCATCGCCCTCAGCGCGTGTAACACCAGCTAGTGTGGTACGTCTTTGCGTTTGGCATATTTCCTGATCCCTCCAATCTCTTCATCATCAACATCATGTCATCCTCCTGGAGCGTGCAGTTACGGAGGAACCACTGAGCTATGTGATTGTAGGTAACCCCATCCGGAGTGACGCCACGCGCGTGCATCACTTGAAGCACGCGCGGAGCAATGTAAGTTTCGCCAGTCTTAGTTAACGATCCAATGACCGCGTTGAATGTTGAGAGATCTTCGGCGTAGTTTTTCTTCGCAATGATTTTCTTCACGCGCTTGGCTTCGTAGCTATTGTGCAACTTGATGAGAAGAGCAACGAGTCCGTCGAGTGCGTGCTTTTTGGTGGGGAGGAGGTGGCCGACGGTGGATCTGGAAATTAGTCCGATGACGGTGGAGGGTTTAATTGGGATTACTGGATTTGTAGGGTTTGGGGTGATGGTGGGTTGAGAAATTGGATTTTTTAGGGATGAATTTTGGAAAAATAGTTTGATTCTTTTCAGAAGAGGAGCAAACATTTTGATGATTTCTCAGTTCGTTTTTAGCTAGGTAGTGAAGTGACCAACTTCGCTTGAAGAAGAGTGAAGACCAAGCAATTGCTGAACACACCACGAGGCACGAGTTATCGACTAGTCAGTTAACTTAATTACAGTACTCCTATAATTAGACGATGAAACCATTAAAGATAAAAAAAATATATATAATAAAATTACAATATGAAATAAAATTAAGAGATTATTGCTACATGGGTTTCTTGTGAAGTAAGTCTAAAATCCACATAGATCAACACTTAAAAATCTGATATTTTAGAGTTGAATCACGCTTATTTACAATACGTATGGGCGACAGTGTACAATGATACGTGTTATGCATCGACACTATAACTGACGTTGATCGAGGTGACAACTTAACTGACGAGAAAACCCATACTCACATTTATCAACAAGAATAAATTACTCCGACGGATAAAATTTTAATAAAATTATAAGAATATGTTAAACCTAGCAATTTTTACTAACCTAGGAATTTTTTTAACATTTTATAAATAAATAAATGTCCAAATGAATGAATGAAAAATTATGAACGGACAACTAACGTATCTAACATTTGAGAAATTACTACACTTTAAATTATCAAACATCCACATTCCTCCTATTACGCTTCTTCAACCATCTTCGTAGAATTCCACAAATCTAGTCGCTTGAGATTAAATAGCTTTTAAGTTGTGTTTTAAATTTAAAATTAATTTAAAATATTGTTAATTTAAAGGGAGTTTTTATATACATCCCTTTTAGATACCCACTTTGCATTTCAGTGACAAGTGTTCTTTTTATTACATTGAACTCCATTTTCGAGTAGAACAGTTGACCAATTTTTTGGGACTTATTCTCTCTCTTCAAGCCAAACATGACCATGACCTTAGCTAATTTTAATTTTCCCTTTTTATCTTCTTATTTCTCTTTTTCTTCTTTCCTTTTCTTCTTCTTTCTCCTTGTTTAAAATCCGACACCGGACGGAGCTACAAGCTCCGACTGGAGCCTGCAAGCTCCCGATCGTAAAGCTGCATGGTGCAGCTCCATTCGGGGTTCTATTACAATTTTTATTTTTGTTTGAATAATTCAACGAAATTAACTAATTTTCTGATATTAATCGTTCAAAGTTGGATATATTTAAACAATAGTGTAAAATCACTGTAAATATTAAATATTTAATTATATAAATAAGTTATTCTTACATCTTCTACTTATTATATTTAAATAATATTAATATGTTTTATTTTATTTATTAAGAATGAATTCTTATTTTTTAATAACCTTTTATACATTTTTTATGATTTTGTTTTTAAATTCTTCAATTAATAAACTTTCAATTATATGTAGTAATATGTTGAATAGTTTAGATATTAAAGTGTAATATATGTAAAAAAAAAATGTAAGTTGTTGCGTAATAATTTGGGTAGAAAAAATTATTTTTCACTTTTTAATTTTAACATACCCCACCAAAAGTTGGCCTATAAAAAGAATTTTGTTGGCTTTATTTCAAGAATATTCCGAAAACATTTATTGACTTGGTATTTCTAACAACCATCTCATCTTCCCGTTTTTCTTGCTTACTTATTCTCATTTGTTGCCTTCATTTAAAATTCAAAAATAAAATATTTTGTTTCTTCGTATGAAAAAAGTGAACGAAACTACGAATATGGTCATGAAAAGTAGCGTAGCGCGTTAAATATAACCTAATTATCACTCCATCCACTTATTGAGGAAACAAAATCAACACCCAATTTACCAAATTCACTCACAGCCTTACCACGGCAGCTATATGCCAGCTAGACTCATTTAACCTTTTCAAAACACCAACTTTTTCACCAATATATAAACCATCATAACCTGCTGCTCTATCACTTTCACACTTGAGAAAAAAACAACATAAATATTTCATACTTCAATATTTTCAATAGGCCACAGAACATGTTCCAGTATATCGGATCATCGTTCGTGGCCTTGTTACTTTTGTGCTCCAGCATTACCATAGTGGTCATGGTGTACCTCTGTTTACTGTGCTTCCCGCTAGCGGACGTGGAGTCCAACGGGGACATAGAGGCACTGGAAAAGCCGAATAAGACCAAGGGGTTGTCTGCAATTCAACTCGAGAAGCTCCCTAAGGTTACTGGCAAAGATTTGGTCATGGGGGCGGAGTGTGCGGTGTGTTTGGATGATATCGAGAGCCATGAAGCGGCTAGGATGATTCCAGGGTGTAACCACGGGTTTCATCTGCAATGCGCGGATTCTTGGTTGGCTAGGAACTCTGTTTGCCCTGTTTGCAGGGGTAAGATTAGCCATGAGTTGCTTGAGGAGGATGTTACTGAAGCTAACCAGTGCTAGTTAATTGAAGTTATGCAATTGTATGTAACAGTAGAATACTTAATTAACATATTATTCAATTCAATTCAATTCATTTCAATTCAGTTTCGATTGTATTTGTTCTTTTTTCTAATTAGATGAAATGTTTTGTAGGAATTTCATGTGTCACAAAACTAGATTAATGTTGTGCAAGTTGTTAGGCTTTGGTTTTATGTTGAATTAGTAATTTTCAGATTCATGTAAAAATACATGAATTTGGAAATGAATTTTGAATGTGGAAGCTTAATTAGGGAAATACAGCTGGAACAAGCTAAAAGAAGAGGTTTGTGTGAAGAAAATGTCATGGGTTGATGAGTTGTACACTTACTACATAACTCCATCGGTTATAATTTATAAACCAAATGTAGCATATGTCATTTATATCAGCTCGAATACAGATGTTCTAATTCTAATTTGGCATATAATTAGTTACATACACATACTGTACACTGTATTTCCACTAAATTTCACTCTACACATTACAATCTTCATAAATTAAATAGGAGCATGATATTTACAGAAGGAATAAGGTAAAAAAAATTCACAAATACTGCATATGTTTACTTGCCTCGCAAGTTGATACTGAATTACCATTTTAACCTTATTTGCTCAAATGGAGTACTATGTTTAAGTGTTTAACCCATATTTTTCATTTCTTTTATCTTTCACAAACTGGTGGAACTTTTATTGGAATCTCACTATAACACCCAACAATGTTTCAACGTATTTCAATAGTAGAAAGAATGGTTTCCCTCACTAGTCACTATAATAAATCCAATGAGGATCACTTGGTTGACGAAGTCACACGCGGGGATTGAACTATTGAAGAGTATCAATTTTTGTATTTCCCTGTTAATTTGCTAGCTTTTACTTACTAGCTGTCTACACTCTACATACATAACTAATCATGTGCTGGATATAGGCAGTTTCTCAGTAGCGTTGCTGTATTCTCAAATCTCAATGGCAGTGAACCAAAGATCGTTTCAAGTGACAACTTTGACCTTACTAGAGACAATCTTTCACAGAGTTCCTACATCCAGACTTCGGTTTCTTTAACTATTTCAAATCAATACGATACAAAACACAAACCATTCAATTACCAAACAACAAATTAAATTGAGCATCTAACCACATTACATTATACAAAGCATAATGTGACCTTGCTGCACATGTCCAAGATTATCATAAAGTCCAGGCAACCAGTTTCATCTACACGGACTCGAGGATATGATTCATGGAAATATCTTCAAGTAACAAGGCCACTCAATCCGTTGTGTCTGTTTCCCAGGTCTGGACCACCACTTTTTGCATGTTTTAGAAAATTCTTGACTTTTCCAAACCTTTAACATTATTTTTTCAGGCCGAGAATGAACAAGATAATAATGACAATTTAAATTAGTTAAGAAAAAAAAGTTGCTATTTCGAGTGTCACAATAAGTTTTCCGAACAATCGTATAGTATAAAATAACGTGGATAAAATTTTGTAGGACGGAAAAAATCAATAATTTTTTTTCCCAAGTCCAATAAGCGTTTTTTTAAAATCGAATATTCAAACCAGTCGTGATTGAAGTTGGCACTTGGCACTAAGTTCGTATGTCGCTTTCTAAGTGAGACGGTCCCTTGTAGTATCTTCAGTAGCTGCTTGACTATCATTAAATCACTTTGTCAATGTGATAAAGGAAATTTCTCATCTTTTGCATGCTTGCTTCACACGATATTCCATTCAAAAGCATTCTCAAATCAGAAAGTAACTGAAACCCTTCAAGAAATAGAGATGGATTCAAAACCAAGTGCTCAACCATAACATGTCATTGAAACTACAAGCTATGAATTGAATTCAGCAACGTACAATCTCTTTTTGCTGTTGCTCCAAGTTCTAACAAGTTCAATATACTAGCAGTTCAGTTCATAAGAGTACCATAGAGAAGTTTCTGGCTTCTCCAAAGACAGCTTGCACAATGACAAATACATGCATAATAGGTTCTACACTTCTACTTTTACTTGACATGATAATTGGAATCTGGAATAAACCTTGTTAGCTAATTTCCACTTGTGTCTTCATCATATTATTATCATCTCCAATAAGGGAAACAATCAAGGGGTTTCTTGTAACTTCCAAGATAAAATTGTGAAGAAGCATAAATTGTCATACAGGCATCATAGAAACTTTGAAGCAAAACCTCTGATATTAAAATAAAAATTCCTCTTTTGATGTCCTCTTTGCAAAACTTATATCCTAACACCAAAGTTGAAGAAACAATAAATATGTATAAGGAAAACAACAAAGCAAGGCACCTAAAAAAGTAGAACCCCACTGCAAGAACAGGTTATACAATCCAATCCTTAAGAGTTGCACCAAAACTACATAAACATTCCTTGTTTTCCAAAATCATCTTCACTTTATCAAAATGGGACTCTGTTTCTCAAGCTTACTCAAGAAACCAAGGAACATTCCAATTTCATCATCTTCTCAGGAAGACTCCCCTTCTCATTCTCACCGTTACCACACACCTCCAACAATGCCACCAGCCCCTTCCTCCAAATCCCACAGCATCGCTCCGCCAACATCTCCACCCACCGGCCAAATTCTTGGAAAGTCTTACGTCGACATAACCACTCTCTATGATCTACAGAAGGAACTCGGGAGAGGCCATTTTGGAATCACTTACCTCTGCACTGAGAAATCCACTGGCTTGCAGTACGCGTGCAAGTCAATATCAAGAAAAAAGCTGGTAACTAAGAAGGACATACAAGATGTTAGAAGGGAAATCATGATTTTGCAGCACTTGACAGGACAGCCCAACATCGTGGAGTTTAAAGGCGCTTATGAGGATAGGACTCACTTGCACTTGGTGATGGAGCTGTGCTCTGGTGGAGAACTTTTCGACAGGATAACTGAAAAGGGAAGTTACTCCGAAAAAGAAGCTGCCAGGATTGGAAGGCAGATTGTAAATGTGGTTCATGTTTGCCATTTTATGGGTGTTATGCACAGGGATCTCAAACCTGAAAATTTCTTAATGGTGAACAGAGACGAAGAATCTCCATTGAAGGCTACAGATTTCGGTCTCTCTGTTTTCATCGAACAAGGTCAGTTTTACATGAAAATAGACGTAAACATTCCCTGTTTTATAGCATTCATACCGCATGAGTGAATCTTAATCAGGCTAAACTCAAAGAAGAATATCTGCCTATATCCTATGGCTTGAGCTTAAATCATAAGTTCCTAAAATCTAGAAGTACTCTAATCAATCAAACTAAAACCAAAGAAGTTCTTGCCTATCCTATTGGCTTGAGTTCAACTGAAAACCTTCAAGAAATAGATGGACTTCTAGCCCATTGCTCAACCATAAACATTTCATCAAACTACAAGTTATAAATTGGATTCAGTAACAGTCTCTTTTTGCTGTTGAAATGTCACTCCAGTTTCTAACTAGTTCAATTTACTAGCAGTTCAGTGCATGAGAGTACCATTGAAGAAGTTTCTGGCTTCTCCAAAGACAGCTTGCACAATGACAAATACAGAAATACTTGCATAATATACTCCACATAGTTTCTACTTTTACATAACATGATAATTGGAATTTGGAATAACCCTTGTTAGCTAACTTTCACTTGTGTCTTCTTCATAGTACTAATTATCATCTCCAATAAGGGAAACAATCAAGGGGTTTCTTGTAACTTCCAAAAATAAAATTGTGCAGAAGCAAAAACTGTCATATAGGAATCATAGAAACTTTGAAGCAAAACCTCTGATCCTCTTTTCATGTTCCCTTTGCAAAAGTTATCCTAAAACCAAAGTTGAAGAAACATATGTAAATAAGGAAAAAAACAAAGCAAAGCACCTCAAAGTTTTCATAAACATTACTAATTTTCCAACATCATCTTCACTTCTTTTTTTCCAAACCTCTGTCTCTCAAGCTTACTCAAGAAATCAACCAACCTTCCAATTTCATCATCTTCTCATGAAGACTCCCCTTCTCACTCTCGCCGTTACCACACACCTCCACCAGTGCCACCAGCTCCTTCCTCCAAAACCCTGAGCATCGCTCCGCCAACACCACCTCCACCCATCGGCCAAATTCTTAGAAAGCCTTACATTGACATAACCACTCTCTACGATCTACAGGAGGAACTCAGCAGAGGCCATTTTGGAATCACTTATCTCTGCACTGAGAAATCTACCGGCTTGCAATACGCGTGCAAGTCAATTTCAAGAAAAACGATGGTAACTAACAAGGACATACAAAATGTTAGAAGGGAAATCATGATTTTGCAGCACTTGATAGGACAGCCCAATATCGTGGCGTTCAAAGGCGCCTATGAGGATAGGACTCACCTGCACTTGGTTATGGAGCTGTGCTCAGGTGTAGATCTTTCCAATAGGATTACTGAAAGGGGAAGTTACTCTGAAAAGAACCTGCCAGGATCGGAAGGCAGATAGTAAATGTGGTTCATGTTTGCCATATTATGGGTGTTATGCACAGGGATATCAAACCTGAAAATTTCTTGATGGTGAACAGAGAGGAAGACTCCCCATTGAAGGCTACTAATTTCGGTCGCTCTGTTTTCAACGAACAAGGTCAGTTTTAACACGAAATGGACGTAAATCATAAACGTTCCCTGTTTCCATCGCATTCATACCGCTTGAGTTACTCTTAATCAGGCTAAAATCAGGCCTACATACGTTCCTAAAATCAAGAAGTACTCTAATCAATCAAACTAAAAAAACCAAAGAAGTTCTTGCCTATATCCTACGCCTCGAGCTCTAACACAAGTTCATATAATCGAGAAGTACTCTAATCAAACAAAAACGACAAATAATAGTTTCATAACTCAGAATTCACTTTGGGGATGAAATCAGCTAATTTCTTACTAACTGGCAAACCCAAATTTACCATTTCTTCCACAACTTGACGAGCTTTTCCAACTCTTCCACAACGTATATGCGCCTTGGCCAAAATCCAACAAATATGCGCCCCCATTCCTTATCCTTCTCACAAACTTTCCTCACATACTTCAACACATCCGCGTACCACATTCTCCGCATCATTTCAAACACAACAGCCTTATGAGTGCGTGACAACACCTGAACTCCTGCCTCCTCCATTCGCCACAAAAACCACAACGCCCTCCCCAGATCACGCGCGTGACACGCACGTTCCACCATCTCGTGGTACGTCTGTGAGTTGGGAGAAAAGCCTTTTTTCAATAACACCTCCATCACATCATCATAACCCTCGGTCTGGAGGTACGCCTGGACAATGTAGTTCAGCGTCTCTGGATCCGGATCTATGCCCCACGCGCGCATCACATCGACCACGCGCCACATCGTAGAAGTATCTCCCAGCCGTTGCAGCCATTTGAGGATGGGGTAAAACGCCGTCGCGTTACGGAAGTCACTGCTCGCCAGCTGCCTCCTCACGTGCACGGCGGATCTGAGATAGTGGGAATATTTCTTACGGCGAGTTTTGATTGCACGAGCAATGAGTCCGTCGATTGCGTGTTTTCGGGTGATTGGATCGAGATAGGAGGCGGTGAAGGGTTTAGGGATTGGTGGCAGGATAGGGGCGGAGGGTTCAGGGATTGGTAGCGTAGGTGTAGGGTTGTGAGTGATGACGGGAGCCGAATTTGAGAATGGATTGAATTTTTGTAAAATCAGGTTCAATCTCCGGGGAAGAGTCGACATTTTACAAGTCGTCTCAGTTTCGAAGCTTATGGCGGAGAGAAGTAGTATATGTTTGCAAGCAAAACTAAACCTAAGCGGAGTTTTCAGACCCTTTGTGCCGGCTGCCGGGCGTGTACAAATAACCGAACCGGAAGATTTACCAAAAATGTCCTAAGATATTGGTTCAATCGGTTTTATCGGTCAGTTGAACTCTTTAAATATTAGTAATTATTTGTCTTTTCATAAAATCCTACTAATTTAAAAACAAATTAACTCTGAAAATAAACAGTCAAAGAAAGTAGGTCAACCCATTATAAAAGTAAGTATTGCATAAATTTTGAGTGAATTTCAAAACAAAACATACTAATACACTTAATTACACTAAGGGATAATCATCAAAATACAGGCACAATTGAACTAAACTCGCATGAGCTAAGCATCTATAGGAAAAAGTCATGGAATACCTTTTGGAGATAGGAATGCAACTTTGCTTATATCGATACATGGGCTGGCTAGCTAGAAGCCTAGAATGTTTCGAAGAGTTGGCTTTTTAACTCTTCACATGGGTTCTCAGGTGTTATGGAAAATGCGACAATAAAGTGTATAGACAAACTCCATAATTAGTGCTTTCAAGATTGTGGGGGCTGACTTTTTTCGCCCTCACAACAGAACATATTTGTGTAATAACCATATTCCATGATCCAATAATACAAGGCTTCCCAAACCAACATATAAAAGATTAATTGGCAAGCCGGTGCAATAACCAGACATAAAAAAAAAGAGATGGCAATATCTCTTCTCTATTATGTTTACAATTTTTTATGTATAAATAACAAATAAATGAATATAATATAAAATTCTAAGATAAAGACAGAAGGTAAAGATTATTGTCTATTTATTGATTGAAATCTATAAGTGGTTTTACTTTAGTCAAAATAAAGAGGGTTTGTTTTTCTATATCATATGGGAAATTAGTAAATAAATGAGTGAAATAAGTTGGTCCGGTTTAACCGGTTACTGGTTATAGTAAAATTGGCCGGGTGGTTTAATTGGTCCATACTATGATCAGCTGACATAACTGTTCTTCATCAGCAGCAAACAGTAGTGTTCAATTGCATTGCCTCCAAATTTAGAAATGTATCTAGACCAGGAGCTAGCCTCAATCATGCACCAATATCCAAGAGATATGACCTTAATTATGGCAACCTCTCATGGTGCAAGTGGCATCTGGATCACCTCTTTATGTTGTACTTTACTTGGTTGTTAATTTACATGAAAACAAAACATCTACTCCAGGTAAAGTTTATAAAGAGATCGTCGGTAGTGCATATTACGTAGCACCAGAAGTTCTGCGACGACATTATGGGAAGGAGATAGACGTGTGGAGTGCAGGTGTTATATTGTACATACTTCTAAGTGGTTTTCCCCCTTTCTGGGCTGGTATGCTATTTCACCATGTGTTACATTTACGCGCATTTTCCAAATTCTTACTGTATTACTACAAGTTACCAAATGTTTCGTTGAGGTTGAGATTTGAGAAGAATTGATGTATTGGATGCATGTTTGTTTCGTGTCAGAGACGGAGAAAGGCATATTTGAAGCGATTTTGGATGGATATTTAGATCTTCAATCCTCTCCGTGGCCTACCATATCAAGTGGAGCTAAGGATCTCATCCAGAAAATGTTAACCATTGATCCGAAAAAGAGAATTACTGCTGCTGATGCCCTTGGTAAGTAACTAGATTCTTCTATCACAAGTTGAAATGAATGAACTCTGGTTTACATGTCAGAATGATATATATGTTCAAACTATTATTTGTTGTTAATCAGAACATCCATGGCTCAAGGAAGATGGTGAAGCAACAGACACACCGATTCACAGTGCGGTGCTAATAAGGATGAAGCAATTCAGGGCAATGAACAAGATGAAGAAGCTTGCTCTGAAGGTATGTATCAAACATCACAAGTTAATATAAACTTGTGAAAAGAAAAAGGCCTTATTGTTCTTGGCATTTGGATTCTGTGAAGGTTATTGCTGAAAACCTTTCGGAAGAAGACATAAAGGGATTGAAGCAAATGTTCAACAATATGGACACTGATCGAAGTGGTACAATCACATATGATGAGCTCAGGACTGGCTTATCGAAGCTTGGATCTAAGCTTAGTGAGTCGGAAATTAAACAACTGATGGAAGCTGTAAGGATTTGTTCTGTCTTCGTGTTTCAGTTTGTAGATTGATCTACAATTGCTGATAACTTGTTACATCAGATGTATATGGTTCCCCCCCCCCCCCCCCCCCCCCCCTAGAGTGAAATGTATTAGGTCCCTGATAAATACGTTCATTTTTCGTATCCAGGCAGATGTAGACAATAGCGGAACCATAGACTACATTGAGTTTATTACTGCAACCATGCACCGGCATAGACTTGAGACAGATGAGCATCTGCACAAGGCCTTCCAGTATTTTGACAAGGATAATAATGGGTAAGTATTTTACTCGATTCAGTTACCATTATATAACCCTTCCCTGGCCAGGCGTACTACGCCTGGTGAAAAAAGTTCGATTGGTGAATTGTAAAATTGTGATTTTGTGTGACAGATTTATAACAAGGGATGAGCTAAGACAGGCTATGACACAATATGGCATGGGAGATGAAGCTACAATTGATGAAATTCTAAATGATGTAGACACTGACAGGGTAAGTAACCTGTTCTTCTATTTTCACACACACTATAGATAAGATTTTTTATTTTTGAAGAAATCTTTCATGCATCGTTCTACTCCAGCGAATGAGTACCGAATTAATTATAAGGTCCTCCAATTCGCTTTTGATGATTGTTTGCTTGTTTCACAGGATGGAAAAATAAATTACCAAGAGTTTGCGAATATGATGAGAACAGGAACACCGGGATCTGATAACCAACAAAGAACAGACTAGTTTGTTATTTTCTTGTAATAAGATGTACAAAGATTTACTGTAAAATGTTCAGAATTGTGATCAATTTTCATTAACAGTTGGTTGAAACTTCAGTTTTTGATTTATTTTTCCAAAATTCACTCTTCTGATCTAATTTTCATGTTAAGGCAGTGGAACACAGCCTAGTTATAACATGATTATACTGTAAAAAGAGAGCTCATAGTCTGTATTATTGGTGGCTCACTAAAAGCAAAAACATAGCAAGAAGCTCCTTTCAACAAGTACTGACATAGTAACATCCACAGCAGTCCCATCCAGAACTAATTAGTACTGCTATTGAAAAATTCAATTTGAAACAGTAAACTTATCAATTGCTTCAGTTGTTAGAGAATACTTATAATCTACGAGTTCCAGCTCTTATAGTTGAGATGGAGTTATGTCATGGTATTGGAGCCTGAGACAGAAACCAAGTATAAGACTCTTATAGATGAGATGGAGTTATGTCTTAGATTTTGCAGCACAGCCTAGTTATGTTCTGGGACGAAGGGAGTATAGGCACTTAATTTAACAATGTCAAGACACTGATAAAAGTAAAATCTAAAATCAGTAGTCATAGTAATGCTGCAGAGTATAGGCACAAATAACTTATATATCATGATTTGTTTTGTTGAAAAACTTCCATCCTTCTTGTCTTGGGAGGTGTTATAAAGCCCCTGACACCCTTCCTCTTCTTCTCTGTAGATACTACTACTTGCTGAGTGTCAAACTTGGTGTGTAACCAGCGTAGCTGAATGACAGTAGTATTAGTATCATCACCTAGTAGTGTGAAAGCAGAAAAACAATTCGATCCCGTATTGAGTCTATTGACAGGCTTCATAACACATTTGCGACCATCTTCAAACTCAGCCAAAATCTCTCTGTGGTCGTCGTTTAGTATACACAGTGGACGAAAATAGTATTGATCCAGCGCCAAAAGATATCGTCTTTCCCAACGAACAGGAGGGTCGTTAATGTCGTTGATAAAGTACCACACTGTCCAATCCTTCTTGCACCCAGGCGAAGTATTGCAATCAGAGGATTGAGGAGCAGTAACGAAAAGGGCAAGAGACTTGCCATCTGATGAAGTTGACAGCCTTTTAAGCTTATAACCGTGCATCCCCAGTGGAATGGGCTCTGTGGGCAACCGATAGGCTATAAATTCCTCCTTGACTAGATCAAATCCCATGATGCAGCCGTGTTCTCTCGGTTTCGCTATCTCTTCTAGACACATGTTTGGTAATTTTTTTATTTATTTAATTTTTTTTATTTTTTTTGAGAGAAGAAAGACTTTCATTAAACATAAAATTACATAAACCAACCACTTGAGGGTACCTAATTACTAAAAAAGCTAGTTTAAATAACTAGTTACAAATAAGGTCATTCTAATTTATTTGGCCCTAATTTTCGCTCATTCTTTCCAATTGTACCCCTGCCCCTTTCTTCCTCTGCAAGCCGGCAAATAAACACGTATTCAATCTCATTTATTTCTCTCTCAGCTCGAAATCAAATTTCGTTCCATTTCCGTACGGATTTTTTCCTTTTTTTCGTTTGAAATCGTGAATCGACTGCGTTCTTCGTGTTGTTTGATATGGATTTGTTGATTTCGTTGAAATCGAACGGGTTGTGTTATGCGTGGGTGGTGAGGGGTGAAATTTCGTTTTCTGAATTGCTTGATGTTGCGGTGTCTAAGCTTAATCTGAAGGATTTGGATTCGACTCAGTTCCAGTATTGGATCGGTGAGAATCGATATATTGTTTTCAGTGATGACGATTTGAAAGCTATGATTATGCTCTGTTCTGCCAATGGCATGAAATTTGTCAATATGGATGTTTTGGTTGGGTTGTCTGATGATTGCGTTGAAAAATCTGTGAAACGAGCTAGACTGAGCATTGATTGTGAGGACAGTAGATTTGTGTTGTCTGAAACTAGGGTTTCAGTGGGTGAAACTAGCTTTGGTGTTGATACTAGGCCTGATCTGCTTGAAACTAGGGATACTATTCTTTCTCTGGTTGAAACTAGGACTGGGATGTTTGAAACTAGTGATAAATTGGTTGAAACTAGTTGTGGTGTGGCTGAAACTAGGGCTGAAACTAGTGGTAGTAGGCCTAGTGGGTCTGAAACTAGGCTTGAAACTAGGGGTTCATGTTCTACGGTTGGTAAGGTTGTTTGTGCAGGTCCTAGCAGGTTTGCTTCTCAGGTGATTGTGGCTGAAACTAGTGAGGATCCACTAGTTTCAGGTCATGCTGCGCTGGTTTCATCTGATGTTCCTTTTAATAATAATGTCAATGAGGTTGCTATTTATGGAGGTGTGCCACAGGCTAGGGAGAATGTGTTGTTGTCTCAAGGGTGGCATAGGGAAATTAGGGAGGTTGGGCAGTCGTTTCCTGGAGGTGTGAAGGCGTTTAGGATTGCTCTTGCTAAGTTTTCGATTGCACTTGGTTTCAGGCTTAAGATTGTGAAGAATAATCCGCAGAAACTTAGAGCTATTTGTAGCAAACATGCTGTTGATGGGTGTCAATGGATGGTTTGCGGATTGCTTTATATTGCTAATGGCTGGTTTTACATTAAGGATTTGGTGAATGAACATACATGTGTGCTTTCGCCTCTTCTCGATAAAGGTGATCTGTTAGCTACTACACTTATGGCGGATTTGATCAGGGATTCAATGACTATCACCTCTGCTACTGGTGGCAATGAGATAAAGAAATTCTTCTGGGATTTATACAAGATAGAGGTTTCGTATAGCAAGGCTTATAGGGCATTGGAGAAAGTTCGAACTGATGTTTTTGGGGACTACCATCTGTCATTCAATGAGCTTGAGTGGTACTTGGAGGCTCTGAAGCGCACGAATCCTGGTACTTATGTTGCTCTCGATGTGAGTGAGTCCGATAACCGTTTCAAGAGGTTGTTCATATGCTTTGCTGGCTGTATGGAGGGATTCGAGCACTGCCGTCCTATTCTCTTTCTTGAAGGTGCTCATCTGAGGTCTAGATTTAAAGGGTGTTTGTTAGCTGCTACCGGGAAAGACGCTAATGATGGTATGCCTTTCTTTTTATTCTCTTTGCGCTCTGAAACTAGCTTTTTGTGTGAGCTGAAACTAGCACTTTACTAGCATTTTGGTCTTGAAACTAGCATTTTGGTCTTTGAAACTAGCATTCTGGTCTTGAAACTAGCATTTTGGTATCTGAAACTAGCTTTGAAACTAGCATTCTGGTCTTGAAACTAGCATTTTGGTATCTGAAACTAGCTTTGATGTCCCTGAAACTAGTATTGTGTGACCTGAAACTAGCATTAATATCCCTGAAACCAGTTTATTTTTGTGTTTTTTATCAGGTATATTCCCGTTTGCCTTTGCAATTGTCGATGCAGAAAACAATGAAAACTGGTTGTGGTTTTTGGAGAACCTGAATCAGGTTTTGAGAGAGCATAGGGTGATTGCGATGATATCTGACCGTGCACCCGGGCTAATCCAGGGTATCCCAGCCGTTTTTGGTGAGAGAGCTCACCACTTTTACTGTCTTGAGCACCTGAAGAGAAATTTGAGAGATTCTTTTGGGAAGTGTCGCATAGAGCGTAGTTTGAGGGAGACATTTGTGTTCCGCCTGAGTGAGTGTGCTTATGCTGTGAGTGATGATCTGTTGCAAGAGAAGCTGGATATGTGGCGTGAGGAAGGGTCACATGCTCTTGTTAGTTTCATTGATAGCGTCCCACTTGATCATTGGACAAATGCATTATCTCCTCCAATTCGCTATGGCGAGATGTTTTCGAATGTAGCTGAGTCTTTCAATTCGTGGATCGATGCAGGCCGTGGTCTCCCTGTGAAGCATCTGATTGAATTTATACGTGAGAAGGTCATGGTTCTTTTTGAGAAGAGGAGGAATCAGTCTCTAAACTGGAATGGTGTTCTATGTCCCGAAAGGGATAAGAAGTTCAGGGATATGGTGAGTGAGAGTCAGCACTGGTTGACTGTGACATCGAATTTAATGTTGTGAGTGTGTATTCTAATCCCAGCGTCACAGTCGATCTGGATGAACGTACTTGCTCTTGCAGGTTTGTATTTCTTATTCATTTTCTGGAATGAAACTAGCTCTGAAACTAGGGTTTTTTTTGTTGAATGAGGTCCTGAAACTAGCATTTTAGCAGGTGAAACTAGTTTAATGATGCCCCCCTGAAACTAGTGTTTTATTGTGTTGAATTTAGTGTCTGAAACTAATGTTTTTCTTGATGCAGGTGGTGGACAGTTAATGGTTTCCCTTGTGCACATGTTGTTGCTGCGATGAAGAGGTCGAGGATCAGGATGGATGATTTCATTGACACGTATTTCCATGTTACTTCATACAGGACATCGTATTCCTTCCCCATCTTCCCTGTGCCGTCCATTTTGAAGCACCAGATATGCATGGAGGTTCCACCCAAAGGTATCAATCCACCGATTACCAAGAGGCCTCGTGGGCGCCCGAAGAGTAAACGTATCAGGTCTAGGGGTGAAGTGGTGCAGACGAAGCGATGTGGACGTTGTGGTCGTAGTGGGCACAATAGGAAGTCATGCACTGCTCCTATTTCTTGAAGGAGTTCTGTTTCCTGTCTTGTTGTTCTTCGTTATGAAACTAGAGATTTTCGACTCTTTTTTGGTTATGTGTTTTGATGATTTTTTATTATTCTGTTTTTATCGGATCGTATCTTTATGAGACAATTACTTTCATTCATTATTTTTTGTGTTTTGATCTGTGTTATGTTATACAATCCTGAAACTAGGGTCTTATGATCCTCTGAAACTAGCATTTTTAGTTGTGAAACTAGCTCATTTTGGGGGTGAAGGGGTTCATGTCACTTGCAGCTATCTGAAACTAGCTGAAACTAGCTTTTTTAGGTGTGAAACTAGCATTATGAGGAGCTGAAACTAGCTCATTTTGGGGTGAAGGGTTCATGTCACTTGCAGCTATCTGAAACTAGCTGAAACTAGCTGTGAAACTAGCATTATTGAGCATCTGAAACTTGCAATACAATTAGAGAAACTAGTTCATATTACTTTCACACACATACTAGAAATTAACGTGATACCCTACGAACTAATAATTGTTTATACGTGATTCAACATACTACACAGCTACGACACTGATTAAGCTAACTAAACACCCCATAGCAGCACTTTTTCACCGCGCCTCTTCATCCAATGTATCCTGGCTGAGATCGTACCTTTGTCCTTCACAGAGGAACGTCCTGATGATTTGTGCTCTGTACCGACAACATTCTTCGAACGAGAAGATATGATCTTCAGAACCCGTTGATTTTATGCTCCAGACCTCATTGCCATTCACTCTGGCGTCGATGATCTTGAGGATCATTATACCGCATTCGACTCCTACTTGTTGTGGGCAATCATCATGGTCCTCGGATGTGAATGAAACACCTCTGAATCTCTCGTAGTAGCTGTCAGCATCTTCATCACCAACCGGATTGTCCATTCTTGTCTTTATGATTCTCTCGACAAAGTTGCGCTGTGGAAAATTGTAAATGTAAGGAAAGGGCTTTTTAGATTTCAGAAATGATCATGAAACTTGCTTTTATGTGGCCTGAAACTAGCATATTATCAGTTGAAACTAGCAAAATATTGCAATGAAACTAGCCTTAATTACCAAACAGTCATATAGAATATAAAAATACACACACATACCACTTTTTCACTTGCTATGTAGTATTCGTCAGAGTTGTCTGCTTTGTGCCTGAGAGTGTTGTAAAGGCGGAACTGTGATGTTGTTGTGTCCAACTCAAGTAGCACCCAGTGGCCTTTAATGATCAGCGGGAAGAATAGCACCTCTTCAACTGTGAGTGTTTTGAGTTTTGTTATTACGCCATTGAGCACACTCTCTTCCTCTGCTGGGGTCATTTCGTAGCTGAGCATTTCCTGCAATACATTTTTGTTTCTTCTTTTAATTAGGTGTCATTCTTTTTTTGTTAATGCAATGTTTAGTTCGTGGACTTACATAAAGCAGTGAGTCGAAAAAACCAAACTTGTTCTCCTTTGCCTTTTCATTCGCTTGATCTACCAGACGATTCCCCCATAGATCTACTGTCTGCATTTAAAACGAAGTCGTTATTTTTCAAATGAAACTAGCATTTTATACCCTATACACTCCTGAAACTAGCATATATTGGCATGAAACTAGCATACCGTGCCATGAAACTAGCATTTTTCACCATACAATATCATGAAACTAGGAGACAACCTCATGAAACTAGCTTTTCATATCACACAATGTCCTGAAACTAGCATTTTATACACTATAAACTCCTGAAACTAGCATATATTGGCATGAAACTAGCATACCGTGCCATGAAACTAACATTTTTCACCATACAATATCACACAATGTCCTGAAACTAGCATTTTAACTCTCACAATGGCCTGAAACTAGCATACAATGAACAGTTTTTCCCTTACCACACTGCTTATGCAGTCTTCTCTGATCAGGTATGCTACTTCCTTCATCGTCATCCTCTCTGTTCCTTTCTTGTATATCCAACAGCTATTTTTTCGGAAACAAGAAAGTATTATCAGATCACATAGACACAGTAATTAACATAAGTGATATTTTTTAAATGATTTTAAGTGATGAGCATGCTGACCTCTTTGCGTTGTAGCTGTTTATCTTGACCAACCTATCTCTGTCATTCTGGTCGAGGTACTTTGTTGTCCTGTACTTGTTGTCGAAGGTGAGTCCTTCAACTTTACTGTTTGACTTGTGGTATTGTGTTGCCATTCCTGAGATGCTCTTGCCGGGGTTGTTGATTTGTTCCCCAGTCAACTCAACCGAGCTCTGCGACGCCGAAACTAGCATGTCCTGACTCAATTGTTCCTGTGAAGATAGAACAATTGCATCCGACATCTTCAAATCTTGCACGAACTGATCCTGAGAAGAGGCGACCATTGTTGTGTCATGTGATGTCTCCATCTTCTTTTTATTGTCATTGTAGACAAACTGATCGTCCCTCTTCGCCGGCTGTCGATCTTTTTGCTTTATTCTCTGCACGTACGATGCTGGTTTCGATGTAGTGACAGGAATTGCTGCTATTGGTGTGGTGCTGTCATCTACATCGTCATCAACATCGTCGTGTTGCTGTTGTTGTGCCCTTCCTCCTCTCCTTCCTCTTCCCCTTCCTGTCCTTGCTCTCCCTCGCCCCCTGCCCCTTTCTTGTGTGTCTCTGTTGGTATCATGCACCATTTTCTCGTACTCACTCGCCTTCATCTCTAGCGACAGGTTTTCATTGCGCAAATCAGCTGCGACTTCCTCCACTTCAACCATTTTTTGATGCATCTGTGCATTTGTTTCTTCCAGGGTTTCTATCTTTCGTCCCATCTCTTGCACACTATTCTTGAGATTGGAATTTTCAGCCAATGTCTCATTCAGTTTGGCTTGAAGGGTATTGGTCGAGTTGTGTGCTTGCTGGATACGGTTATCTTTCATTGTCACACCAGCTTTCAGACTGCTGATCTCTTTATTTGCTTCTTCGAGCTTAGCTTTCAGCTTCTTGTTTTCAGCATCGGTTCTCGACACTAGGGTCAACAATCTCTCCCTGTCACTGTTGGATGAATTTAGCTCGGCTTGCACCGTTGCTCTTTCTCTGTTTGCTTGTTCAAACGATGCTTTCATCGTAGTATACATACTCATCATTTTTTCTGTTTGTCTTATTTGCTCCACATACTTTCCTTTGTAGTCCTCCTCCTCCTCGTCATCTTCCTCCTCGTCATCCCCCTCCTCGTCATCCTCCTCCTCATCATCCTCCTCCTCTCCCGAAGTGTCTGAAACTAGCAGAGATTAGCATGAAATTAGCTTTTTTCATATCATACATTCTAAAACTAGCATTTTACACCGTACAATATCCTGAAACTAGCATAAAGTGTCATGAAACTAGCTTTTCATATCACACAATGTCCTGAAACTAGCATTTTATACACTGTAAACTCCTGAAACTAGCATATATTGGCATGAAACTAGCATTATAACTCACATAATGTACTGAAACTAGCATATAATGGATTGAAACTAGCATTTTACACCGTACAATATCCTGAAACTAGCATAAAGTTTCATGAAACTAGCATAAAGTGTCATGAAACTAGCTTTTCATATCACACAATGTCCTGAAACTAGCATTTTATACACTGTAAACTCCTGAAACTAGCATATATTGGCATGAAACTAGCATTATAACTCACATAATGTACTGAAACTAGCATATAATGGATTGAAACTAGCATTTTACACCGTACAATATCCTGAAACTAGCATAAAGTGTCATGAAACTAGCATACACTGACTTGAAACTAGCATTATAACTCACATAATGTACTGAAACTAGCATATAATGGATTGAAACTAGCATTTTATTGCATATAATATACTGAAACCAACATAAACTAGCATTATAAGTCCCACATACCATCATTCTGCCCCTCTTGTTGATCCTGGCTGTCTTGCGGATCGAGATTACCTTCTTCCCTCATGCTGGCTATCACAGAAGTAGTGCTGTCGAAGAAATCGCCTAATGCAAACGATGGTCCAGGAGTCAAATTTATTGGTTGTGCATTCATTGGCGGCTCTTCTTGCTGCTTGCTGATCTCTTGCTCAGCCACAGTCGTTAGTCTGTCGATACCACTAGTTCCAGCTGGCTCTTCTTGCCTGCTCTCTTGCTCAGCCTGTGTTTCTTCTTGTTGATGGACCTGTTGTTGCTCAGCCTGTGCTCCTTCAATTCCGAGCAATTGTCTTTCCATTTCTGTCATTGGTTCCTCATCTTTTAACTGAAACGAAGAGCAAAAAAGAGGCTGAAACTAACATCTTGATATTTAATTTCGAATCCAAATCCAAACATACAATACGTTTTCCTGAAACTAGAACACATATCAGATTGTCCTCAATTTCATCCATAGTTTTCCCTACGATTGCACTGTACAAATGCCTGAGATCCCATTTCAGGCATCTTGGGAAAGCATTTTCTGCTGCTTCCTCTACGAGATGGGTGTTTTCGCATATGAGGTACTGTATCAAACGAAGCAAGACATTTTATTAAAAAAATGGACCGAAACTAGGATGTTTTTGTATCAGATAATGCCCTGAAACTAGTGAAATTAGCATAAATACACTTACCATCAGCATTTGCAGACATCCGGCGTGTGTTGTGCTTTGAGGATCGAGAGAATCGTTGAAGTGCTCGAGTATCCTTTGTGACCAGTTGTACTTCCTCTCGGTCAAGTCACTGGCGTAGTCGATGTACTTCCAAGGCAAGTTATTGCCCTTGTTTACCATGAGTCCTTCACAGAGGAGGTACAAGACCACGTTTATTGCGAAATCACCCTTGTTCATCCGTTGCCTCTGTCTCACTTGATTGTTCAACCTTGCCTCTATCGTTGCTTTTGTCAGTTTGAAGTTACTCCTTGAATTCTTTTCGGGGTAGTTTCTGTTGACGAACTCGGTGTTCTCAACTAGCATGCCCCGCTGCATTTTTATTTTCACTGTCCCATCTATTGGACCGAAGAAGAGCCTCACTTTTTCCTCTGTTAATCTCACTCTTCTCGTACCAATAAGCAGTGTGCTTGTGTTCTTGTCATAACTGGGAATCACCCGCCTCAGGGCATCATAGTTCTTGAAGAAGTAGTTCGTCTGGACCTTTTTGTCAATGAACTTCTTCAACAGCACCCTGAATGGGGTTCTCATTAGTTGCTCTTCATTCTGTTTTAGGGGCAGTTGTGCGAGAAATTGAGCTGTCAATCGCAGATCCCCTCGATTGAATATAGTTGGCACTGATGGCCCTGCACCTGAAACCAAGCAGAAGAACTTAAGATAATGCAATGAAACTAGCAGATATCAAATGAGCACGCACCGAAACTAGTCGAAATCAAAGGACAAATACCGAAACTAGCCGAAATCAAAGTAACAAACAATTGAAACTAGCATAAACTAGCAGAAATCAACTCTAACTAGCAGCAACCATCTTCTCATGCACTGAAACTAGCAGAAAACAACTGAAACTAGCAACAACCATCTTCTCATGCACTGAAACTAGCAGAAATCCAACAGAAACTAGCAGAAAACAACTGAAACTAGCAACAACCATCTTCCTATGCACTGAAACTAGGAGAAATCCAACAGAAACTAGCAGAAAACAACTGAAACTAGCAACAACCATCTTCTCATGCACTGAAACTAGCAGAAATCCAACAGAAACTAGCAGAAAACAACTGAAACTAGCAACAACCATCTTCTCATGCACTGAAACTAGCAGAAAACAACAGAAACTAGCAGAAAACAACTGAAACTAGCAACAACCAACTGAAACTATGTTTACCCACTGAAACTAGCCAACATTCATGTTGATCGGCGTTTGGAAGTGACAAAATCGTGAAAAAAATCACTCAGAAACTAGGGTTTCGTACCTTTGTCATTTCTACCGCTTGTTGTTGCCAATTGGTTGTTCGATTCTGCCATTTTCGTAGTTGGGTTGTTGATTTTAGTACCTTTCGAGTTGAATTTCGTCGGATTTGGTTGAGAATTCCGTGTCTGTCGTTTCGTCTGTGTTGTTGTTGTTGGAGAGAGAAACTAGCAGAGAGAAATGAATTTGCAGTTGTGATAATGGCGGAGGCGAGAAATGAGGGGCAGTTTTGTCCACTCATACACGCCTGTTAGTGGGAGTGAGAAATGTGTAATTGGTTTCTTAAGATGGCTTTTTTTGTAATTAATGTGTCTTATTGATTTATTTATGTATTTTTCCCTTCATTAAAAGGAGCAAAACTCATTACAGAACTGTCAAGCACAACTAACAGCGCCAATTACATTGCTTCAGTTGTTACTTGTTAGAGAATACTTATAATTTATAAATGAAACAATTTCAAACATCTCTACGAGTTCGAGCTCTTATAGTCCTATAGATGAGATGGAGTTCTGTTATGGTATCAAAGCCTGAGACGGACACAAAGTATCGAAGCCTGAATCAACACAGTTTTGCAAGTACTGTATATAATACTCTCGTACTGTTCCATTACAAACCGTCGTAATAAATCATAAGTACTCAATGATATCATTACGTACATGCTTTATTCCTATACAAACAACCACAGATGATCAGAATTCACAAGAACTTTTCAGGAAAATATAAAGATATGGTTACATTATACAGTTACATGCAAAACAAACAGTAACGGACAATCTTGGTCAAGCTCAACTAGGCTTGCAAGGTTCTTGCAACATCAATCACAAATCGGTACTTCACATCGCCTTTCGCCAGGCGTTCCATAGCCTTATTCACATAATCCATGGAAACGATCTCCACCTCAGGCAACACATTGTGCTGTGCTGCGAAATCTAACATCTCTTGTGTCTCCTTTAACCCTCCAATCAAGCTCCCTCCTACCATCTTCCGAGCTGCTGTCATTGGGAAAACTGGTAGCTCAAGTGACTTCTCAGTCACTCCAACCATCACAAGTTTCCCGTGTGGCTTCAACAGGCTTATGAGTGGCTGGATGGGATGAGCTGCAGATACAGTGTCAAGTATCCCGTCTAGACTGCCAGCTGCAGCTTCCATCTCCTTTGGCACACGGCTCACTATGAATGAGTCCGCACCAAACTTTTGGATGGCTTCTGCTTTTTTGCTAGCTGAGGTGCTGATCACTGTAACTTTCATGCCTAAAGCCTTTGCAAATTTAACTGCAACATGACCCAAACCTCCTAAGCCAACCACACCAATGTGGAGACCTGGCTCGTCTAGCCCATAATATCTCATTGCACTATAAGTTGTTACACCCGCGCAGAGCAAGGGGCACCGATGTCAAGAGGTAATTTCTCTGGCCAACGAATGATGAAATGCTCGTTCGCAACCATGATGTTGGAGTATCCTCCATAAGTGATCGTTCCATCAGTGTCAACGCTGTTGTAAGTGAACACCTATCAAGAGTATTAAAATGTTATGGTACACTCACCATGGTTTAAATTTCAGCGGGACTAATCGGAAAATACTAGTACGTCTTAGTTCATCAGCTCATTGTGATGAAATCAACATGAATTTCGAAACTTTTCCAAACTTTGATCTCACACGTAAAATGAAAAAACAGAACAAAAGACAATGGTGATGGTGCTTACCACTTTAGCGCAATAATTCTCGACATCATTGACACACTGAACGCATTCTCTGCACGACCCAACCATGCAACCAACGCCGACTTTGTCTCCAACTCTAACCTTTCTAACCTTCGATCCGACCTCAGTCACCATGCCAACGACTTCATGCCCAGGAACTACGGGGTAAGTAGTGAAGCGCAAGTCATTTTTTATGAAGTGAAGATCTGAATGGCATATGCCACAATATAACACTTTGAACTGCACGTCGTGCTCGCCTGTGGCGCGCCTTGAGAACTTGAACGGAGAGAGCACGCCCGACTCGTCCCAGGCTGCCAACCCTACCGCCTTGACAGGGTGCTCCACCTCTGCTTTTCTCGAAAGCTGTCTCTTGGTTTTCCTCTTTGAGGGGAAGATCATCGGAATAAGATAGTACAGGACAGCAGCAAACAGAGATGTTAAGGCTGCTAGATATATCTTATGATCACTTGCTAGATAACTTTTTGCCGTTTCCAGAATAACACGTAGAACTGTATCTACTGTTTGTGACATGGTTGCCCAGGTTTGGATTACGGGCTGGTTTAGGAACTATGTCATGATTTTTTGGATTGAATCGTGTAATTTATAATGATAATGTGATGCCCCGTTGATTCACAATCTACATGAGCCAAGAATCATTCTTGCTCATAATACAATCAAAGAATCGAATTAACTTTTCCAAAATACATATAAAGAGAGAAGCAAATACTTCCATTTCTCTTAATTAAGGATTAAAGAAATGTCATGTTAGATACAGCAGGTCATATATATAAAAAAGAAAAGGGGTCTTACAGGACACTTCTAGAGTACCCTATTCTTGTTCACATCTTACAATCAACGAATAGATTCGGCAGTTAAATCTATAACAGCAATGGTTTTCTTGTTTTTGCATGTTTTAATCAATTCAGGACTAAATCGTTTACAAAAGAAGCCGACAGTCATGCTACAGCTACATGAGTGAGATGTATATATCCGGACAAGGAATTTTCATCCGGACCAAGTCTATTAGGCCAAAAAAGTGAAGCTTCCACAAGATTTTGCAGAATTCTATTTAGGTGCTTTGTTCATCCTCCGTACTAGCTCCTACATTTTCCGCAGGACAGACTGCCGGATGATGAGTCTGACTCAGGAATGATGTTAGATGTTAGGAACTGCAGGTCCAAGATGCTGACTACACCACCTAAAGAAAAGAAGAAAAAAAAGGTGTTTGCAAAGTTGTAAATACGTTTGCTTTATGAAGGTTTTTATATTTAAAAAAATGGAACGTTTTGAAGTGACACATTTCTAATGGGACATCTAAATGACAAAATGACACATTATCAGCGAGACAGGAGAAGTAAAAGATAATAATAGATGGACATCTAACCTTCAAAGAGTCGAGGATTGACAGCCTAATCAGTATGCTCCCGGCCCCGTATGAGCTTCCTAAAGAAAGGCTTCTCCCTCTGGTAGCTGGTGAAAAAATAGAACATATATTCACTATGCAAATACATTAAAGAAGAATTTATGGTTTGAAATGACAAGGCCATGAGATGCTACGTCAATAAACAAAAGGAAGCAGCTTCAGGATCAGGAGCAATTATTTTGTAATAAAATAGTTATAATAAAAATACTTACATCACGAAAGCTGCAACACTGAAACAAACAACACCAAAGGAGAAGTGACCAAAAAAGGTAGCCCAGAAATTATCACGGTTCAGGTATACTCTCTCAAGGATGAAGGTAGCCACCCCTGAAACTAGTAACAGTTCATAGCCCCTGGGCAAGCAGCCACGAAAGGAAAAGGCAGAAGACCCCTGAACAAGGATAGTCAATCCATCAAGCTTAATGACTCACCATCAAATTGGAACAGCAAAAGCAAGAAAGATTATATTAAACAGACATAAAAACTGTACCTTAAAGTATTTTCTGATAAAGACTGCTGAGTAAATAATCCGGAAAAGCATGTCTTGATTGCAGTCAAGGAGGCAAACAAAGTATATTACTACTACCATCATCTCAAGCAGGATAGAAATAAGCTTGGAGGCATCAAGCATATAAACAAGCATAACTTTGAGCGATTCTTCATCTAGCTATACGTGAGGCTCATATCATGGACAGTAAAACTCTAAACACACTAATACATGATTCCTATCATTCGCAAATGTCTCATCAACGATTTCACATTTAAATGAATCACATCACAAAATGGACTTTACACAAAACAAACATTGAGATAAACTTTTAAGGCTGGCAGCTGACACGATAGTTGATTTGAGCAAGTTAAAGATGAAGTAAAAAGAGAATGTATAAAGACCAAATAAATAGCCATCTTTAGGAATCAATGAGATGCAGATACAAATGCCTGTTCCATTTTCTACAAAAATGCAAGCCACTATTAAAATTTTGAACATATCCCCAGCTCAGATTTCATTACAGATTAGTTTTGAAGTCTTCAAAATCCAAGATATTATATCTTTCTAGCTCAAAAGATGCTCCATTTAACTCAAGAAGTTGAAGCACATAATTGTCATAAAATACCATTCTTAAAGGATCAAAAAAGTAGATACAGATCTGCACAAACACATGATTTTGCAGAATAGTGTCGTAAATGCAACTAACAATCCAGCATAAATCACAATTTTCATCAAAGGCAGTAGATAATAAACTAGTAATAAGAAAAGAGGAACTTGAGCCGCGCAATAGCAAATTAAAAAAAGGATACTCAAAGAATTTGCTAATATCAATCCAACTGCGCCTGCTGTTTGTATAAGGACGACATTCAAGATTACATAAATCACCGAGAAGATAAGCAATGAATCATTGGATCGTTTAAGCTCTTTCTCGTTTGCAACTGCATGCAAGAATGCTTCAGATGTCCCTGAGAAAATAAGAAAATAAATAATTTACTATACAAAATGAAATTAAATATTCACATGGTGCAAGATTTTGATTCAATTGCTTCAGAATCATCAATTCAACGAGTTTTTACCATGTGAAAGAAGCATCATAATCAAATTAACAATGAGAATCATCACAAATAATAATCTACATAAGAACAAACCTATGTGTCATAACTACAATAATACACTTAGTCGTTTACCATTCATGGCCAAAACCACCACATAAAGACAATAATATTTGAGTGCCGTTGAAGCTTCTCCATCACTCCATTTGCGACCATATAATATTCTGACAAGGGAGTAAGAGTAGCTTGGACCAAATGCAAAAACAACAAGACCTGATAAAAAAGAAAGCAATTCTTAGACATTGAAGAAAACACACTATTCATGTGTAATATGCAATACTTTAATTTAATGATGAACATAATCAAACATCATACTGAATGATTTGTCTTAATTCTCCAAAGATATAAAACAAAACATAATCTGCACAACAAACTAGCTCCGTAGTTCACTTGTTGAAAGACAAGTTATTTACTTCTATACAAAAGTGATTGACTTGGGAGCCATTGTCAGATCTAAAATGATAAAATATTTGTTAAGTTTAAGAGATCAAGGATTTTAACAGTAGCACTCAATCTCTTGAATTGCATTTGCAGCCTATGTTACTCGGACTTTTCAATTTCCCTTGCATAACCGTGTCAGACGCTCGACACCCTGACATGGGTATGGCAATAGGACACTTCATTTTAGGCAAACCCCCCCCCCCCCCCCCCCACCCCCAAAAAAAAAAAAAAAAAAAGAAGAAGAAAGAAGTGGAAAGAAATAATCATAAAATAACCGAGTTCAACAACCGGATTCATAAACTGGTCAAGGTAACATAGTTTGCAGATGTTGAGTGGACTATTGAGGCACAAGTACTGATTATCCCAAAACTAATATTGCAATTGAGGTTTCACTTGAGATGATTCATAAAGGTACATGAAATTTCATTGGGTAATTAGTCTGATTTGGGTGTCAGGGTTGGATCATATCATCGAGAGGTGACTTTAAAAGCTTTCAAACCACTAAGAGGCATGATATTACAAAACAGCAGCTAAAATTCAATTATACTGGACCTCATTTCGTGTTGTAAATTATAATCTCGGTTACTCACCAGCCTTATCAAATTAAACTAAGTTTCCAGCATGACATGCTACACACATTAAGACTAGATTTCCCCGAAGCAATGTCAATTGTACCACAAAAGGAACAGTGAAAGAAATTATCCAAGAAAACCTGTGATAAAGCAAATACCTATTAGCAAAACAAGCTTCATAGCATGGGTGAGACTCCTTCCAAGATTCTTCTGTTTCTCTCTATCATCTCCTGCGAGCATATTAAAGCAATGAGACTATTTTGTAAGAGATGCGAGTCCTACTTATATTTTACAATTAAGCTACATAATATATAACAGAATTTTGTATTAGATGAGACATAATGATGAAATTTGGCAATTTTGTTAAATTTATTATAGGACCAACTAATGACAGAGTAGGTTTTAGCATGGTGATTTGGTCACCAACATTAGCCCCAGCCCCAGCTCTGCTAACTCCTTCCTGAATGCACTATGTGCATGCTATGTTCATCTGTATCTCAATAAAACAATGGCTTATTTCTGATGCTGAAAGGATTCTACTTGAATCTCAGTAGATACACCAAAGTTTCTTATGAAGTTTAAATATTTTGTGGCAGAGTGAAAAGAGTGAAATGCAGGACAGAATTGCACAACAAGGATTCAGGGATGCGTCAGGAATCAGAAGCAATCCCCACCTTCCATATTCAACCACTGAGATTAGTGCCTAGATAAAATATTAATGACCGCTCATCACGAAATACAAAATAAATTGACGTCTAAGCCAAGCCATAAAGGATAGGATTGAAAAGAAATACAAGTATGATAGGTTGAAAAAGAAGAGAAGTAAACCTGATGCCGACCTGGCAAATGTGGCATATGAACTTTCTTCAAACGGCAGAAAGATCAGTCTCACAACTAAGCTCCCTGAAACATCAACATAATGTTTTTAATATTCAATTAAAGTGAATCAAATAAAAGCTGAAAATGCAATTTTTTCCAAGTAAAGTATTACAACTAACTGGCAAAACATTCCATCTTATCGAAGAAGAGTTTATGGACAGCCACATACCAAGTTTATCGACAAGTCCATAGACTGCTACATTATAAGGTGTATCCCACCATACAAGAACCAACTTTTCACCCTCCTGAAGAATCAATTTCCGGAAGGATTGAAAAGTAAAAACCATACACAAGTTAGCCAGCGGCCAGTCATAGGTCATCATACTCCCTATCCTGCAACAACATTAATTCTTAAGACTTTAGAGTGACAACTTAAAGTACTGAGTAGTTTTGGTAGGAAGTGACACAAATTTGAAGTTCAAAAAATAAGATTCTGCAACATTGAAAGAAACCACACACAAGAAAGGAATATAAAATGCTTCAAAATTTAAGATTTCCGTTTTCCACATTATCAATAACTTAAAAAGAACTTTGGAATGAAAAGTGCTTTTCATAACAAATGTATCTTTCTTAGACTATATGGATGTACGAGCAAGTTCGATATTGGCAAGGACGGCAACATTTCTCTAAGAAACAAAATCATAGCGTACATTTTATGGATGTATGAACAAAGGTATACTAACAGAAAGCACACATCAATGAGATTATCAATATCTTTGTAAAAAATAAAAGTATATCGTATTATTTTGACAACTGGTTGAGCAATAATTTCCGACCACAAGCTCATCTGGATTTTTACATCAACATTAAACTGGAACAATTTTTTTAGTTTTTAGATTGGTAGGTTATAAAAATTTGATTAAAAGGTGGCAAGTAGTGTGAAATCAAGATAGACTACTGAAAGGTAAAAAAGCAGAAGTTACATATACCAAAGTACAAGAAAGTAATAGAATTCATCATTTTCATAATAGATATAACATGAGCCAGCAAGGAAGGAGGGTACCTGAAAGGAAATAGAACAGAAGTTCTATATACACGGAATAAAAGGAAGTAGCCCCAATAGCCTATAAATATAGAAGCACCATAGGCAGCTTGTGAAAGGGAAAATATAATGGATTTCTCCTGCAGTTGGAAAATATAGCATGTGAATATCTGAAGCAATAAGGTAGAGGAAAAGTTGACCAAGAAACACAAGTTTTGAAGGAGAAAGAGGAATCCACCTCGACTACATAAAGGTTCACCCAATTTAACCTCCAACTGTATGAATTATACAGAAACAATTGAAAATGGAATTTGAGATACTTTTTCGAAATCTTAACCCCAGTACTATATTTCAGTTTCAACATTGTTAGCTATTTGGGATATCAAATACCATACACTATTAGGTGAATTATAATCCCAAATAGAAATTCTCAAGTAATATTTGGCCCCTGTTACCTAAAGCTCACAACTTAAATAATCTTGAAATAATGTTGCTCAAAATTTTGGGTGTTCCTCCACCAAAGGTCAGCAGAAGAGTTCGGGGTGAGTTTGACATTCCAAATAAAATAAATCAAAACTCGTATTGTATACCAACCAGGCCAGGTTGTTTCACGATGAGAATATATGTTGTTGCACAGCGTGTCAGAGTGGCCAAAGTTTCAACCACAAGTCGCAATCTGAGAAGCAGCAAGTTCTGGGACAAAATATAAACAGGTTCCGCCAACAGCTCAATTAAACAAGCAAAGCCTGCATACAAGGAGAAAACTAACATGATAAATAGAACTATATATGATATACTACATCTTAACTGAAGGAAAAGATTTATGACAAACACGTAACAGTAATTGATGTGGTCCATTTCTCATGGATCCAAAGATTCAACTGTTCTTTTGGCTTTGAGATATAAAGGACTAAATCAAAATGGCTCTCAAAACTCTCTTTGCTTCATTTCATGAAGTGGAAGATGGTAGTCCTGTTTTCGGTTATGGGTCAATTGGAAACAGCCCCTTTAGTACATGGGGAAATGATGATGATGATGTATGTAACATTAATCGATCTACTATTACAAAATATGATTTCGCACAAAGGCTAACTAATAAAGAAGGAAACTGCCCAACTGCATCGTCATAATGAATTTAATTACAGGGAAAGGAAATCCTTAAGAAGAGGCAGCAAACAGCCAGTCATCAAAACTACCCACACCCCATAGAGTGGATAAAGGATATTAACCAGCAGGATGACGTAGAAGAGGAGGAAGATGAAGAGAACAACTTCAAAATAAATACTACAATGAAGGAAGAGAAAGAAATAGAAGATACATTTGGTGAAAAAAAATTCAAAACACACCATTCTAAATTAAGGAATTTTCCAACATTTTATTACATGAATTTAAACAATTATTTCTTATGCACAACCCCGCTGACCCCAGAATGAAGTTCTGGAGTTTCTGGTTTCGAACACATAGGTATATTTCAGAGTTTGCACAAATGTATATAGCTTACCGTTAAGCAATATGGCTTGAGCATATGGGCTAGAATAACTTAAGTTTTGCCACCTGAATACGAACACACATGCAGCAATCGTTACAATTATTCCTATAGGGATAGTCATCCATGCCACTTTCAAAAGCTTAGCTGCCTTTACTGTTGTTGCAGAGTCGTCATCGCTGCACAATCAAGGTGTAATAAGATTTCTGAGATTTTACACTCCAATAAACAAAGTGGCAGATTGTGTTATGTTGCACAGTACTGCCTGAAAGTTACAACGCGCACAAGGATCCGACCAATCAGAAAGAAACATAATAATAACATCTTTTTCAAGTATTACTGTCATGCTAGTCAAAGACTAGTTACCCTTTAGTTTATTCATACGAACACATCAAACGAAGTAATAATAAACAGAAGCTCACAACTAATTACATAAAATGTGCGTAGATAGCCGATGAAATAAATCAAGTTACTCAGAAATGCAATGCACAACGAAATAGGAAGCAAATAAAAAACATAGACATAACAGTAAAAGAAAGAAGATACCATCTGATGTCTTCCCTCATGCAGGCTCTGCGAAAGCCCTCTCGACTAAGAAACAATACGCAGGTAACGAATAGATGGAAGTGCACAGCATAGAGCTGCAAATTGATAAACAATGTAGATGCATCAAAAAGCAAAACAAGCAGCAGGCTACTCATTAATTACTGTGTTATGAAGTAATGTACTACATTCAAATTCAATTAATTAATTACCGCATAGTCTTCTTCAGTGAGGTGTCTAACTATCCAGGAATTGAAAACGAAGGGAATTCCTCTTGAGAAAAACTGCGTAGCTACAAACAAAATACTCGATCGATCAGAGAAATGGGGAATTAATTAAATTGAATAGACCAGTTGTGAAATAATAATAATAACAATTGGATTGAATTGAAGGATGATTGAAGAAACAAACGGACCTAATAAGTACTTGAAAGTGCGAGGTAGATTTGCGGCAGGATCACCGGCGGAAGGTGGAGGTTTCTTCGAGTCTGAATTCTCCGAGATAGTTTCTTCCTTAACCATATTTTTTGGTTGTTTCTCAACTTCGACGATTGAACTGATGAGTGTGAGTAGCACAGTTTTACTTAGATGTTGGAACTCAATGAGTAGTTGAATGGTTTATAAATACTTTATGGGGTTCATCGCCGGAAATCTATCTCCTCCAGACCTCAGTATTTCAATCAGATCAAACTCTGACTCTCGCGTGGCATCAAACTTTATCAATTTACCAACCATCATGACCTCTATCTTACACGGAACAAAAATAATAATAAAAAAATTTATAATTTTTTTTTTTTTTGAGAAGAAAAATTTATAATTTATGAATAGTGAAATACTTCATATGGGAAAATAAACTTATAAAACAACACCAACATAAAAATTAAAAAATAAAAATAAAAAATATAAGAAAATGAAAATAAAAAGCACTTAAAGAGAACATAAAACAAAAAGAAAAAGCAATTTAAAATTAAAAAAAAAAGGAGAAAGAAAAAATCATCATATCATATGGGGGTTTGGTGGTAGCATACTAGTTTGATCGTATCAAACATGGTTGGAGACAATTGTTTGTTCATCAAATGTTTGATTGTACTTTCAATCAAATTCGGATGGAGATGGTTAGATTGGAGAATTTAGGTTGAAGATGCCAAACCAGTGGGAACCGTACGGCTCTAGCTGAATGGATATTGATACATTTCGGTGGATTGCACTATAACCATTGACGAATGACAAACCTACTTGGTTGCCTTACAGGCTAGGTCACCTGATTTGCTGTGTTAGCATGTCTATTGGAGGCCTAATGTGCCCCCTCTCTCACCAAAATATGTATTGATGTTCACTTGAAAGATGCTTTAAGATCGGATTTTATCGATGGAGAACCACTTGAAATCCATTCCTATCAGTTTGGTGCATGCATTCCCGAACTCACCATGTTTATGTACAATCATCAGATTTTGCATTGTCCCATGCATGATTTCCGCTCGGGTTGGATTCCCCGAGTATAAACACCAATTGGCCAAAATTATGGAATTGCTTTTGAAGATTAAGAGTAAGAGCACATCTCGCATAAGTGGGTTTAGGCGTTTAGCCCTTTCAATGCGTCTTTATCACACTCTCAAAGAGTCCCAGTAAGTCCATTTCAATTCCCACACCGCACAACATTGACACCCTTGCTCAATGTATTCCTTTAATCACATTCCGTCCGTCCTTGACCAGTTCATGCACCTTTGAACCAGTCCATTTCCCTCATCTCCCAAACCACGTGATCGTTTCCCCAAAACCTACAACCCACCGATCCATTCGGTTATCAAGTGCGATTTGGTCCTTCGCAACATACCTCCACCACATAAAATTGATCAAACTAAAAATCATACTCCTTGGTTATCCCTCATAATTAATTTTATTTATACGAAGTCCATTTTCGCCCATCTCACCTAATTCTATATATTTCCTTTTTAACATTTTTATATCACAATTTTATCGATGAGTCATACACCATAAGAATTACATTCTACAAACATCCAAAACAAAATCTTCGTCAACAAATGATGTTGTGTTAGGATCTTTAACTACTACTTCTAATGTTGTTGATACAATGTACACTGGAGTAATTCTTTTGTTAAACACTTAAACCTGACATTGACCAAAAAAAAATTTAAAAAAACAACACTTAAACATGTCTGGCTTAACGAACTACAGATGGTTTATATCCGTATTCCCGTATACCAGACTGTCGGCCAAGACAATCGCTACGAATGTAATTTCATAATCAACAATGTAAATCGAAATTCCTGCGTGCCAATCTCGAATCCATTCTATAATAAAATGTCACTTTTCAGAAAATGAAAAATGCGAGTACATCAGCAGACCCATAATGCTTTAATGCCATTACGTCTATTCCTAAATAATTCATCTTCTGCACCAAAGCGAAAATCTGAAATGGAAGTCCGAGATAAAACAAAAAAGAATGACTATGCCAGTATAAAGCTCAGACAACACAATCATTTACAACTTACAAGTACGTACATACTGCTTCTTTGTAACTTACAACTTCTTCTATCTTCTCCTCTATCCTGAAACTGTTAAATACTGCTGAATCTTGTGACCGACACAACTGTAACAAGTACATCTCAACTTAAAGAGTCCATATAACTTCCCGCTTGGTGCTGCTCGTTAGAAAGGTATCGATGTTATCACAAAAATCACCAGCAGAAAAGCTCTATAGCTCGAATGGGTCATATCTGAACCAAACTCTCTACTTCTTTATATCCTACAAAAATAATTTCTAATATTAGTCATAAGACAAACATAAGGCCTTGCACTTGGGAGATATAGCAGGGATGAAACAGATAACCCTGCATTATCCTACATCTACAAACTACTAACCCTGCATTATCCTACATCTACATGGCCCAATTAAGAGAGATGGTAGTGATTAAAAAAAAAAAAAAACCTCAAGCATCTAGCACACACAGACAAAGTAGCTGAATGGAACAGTATTACAATTAACAATCACAGTATTGGGTTTTATTTTATTTTTTGGATAAAGCAAACTTTATTCTAAAGAGCATGAGAAACCCATCATGAAAATCAGAGTGCATGAGAGGAGTTCAATCGAAATTTGGTCCCTCAAGTATTGAAGTTGTATACAGTTCAGAGCTGAAAGCAAACGTTTCTTTCCAACAGAAGAATGAGAGTGAGGTCAAAGAGAAATAATTAGGAAAAAAGAACTTAACAAATATCCTAGGCAAGTAGAGTTTACAACATTACACTAGACACAGATCTTATCGTCAGCCTTACCAGTAATGAACAGAAGTTTATCTCTATTAAAACCATGAATAAAGATTTACTTCAGAGGACCAATGTGTTTGAAATCTATACAGCTTAAGATTGTGACTGACGATAAAGGAAAACGATTGACCTTTTAAACATAGCATCACTGAGGCAGGTGCAAACACCACAGAACTGATAACATCCAAATCAAGCCAGTGAAAGCATATGAATATTGAATGATAATGACAGCCTGAAATTGGGTGAAAATAACCATACAGAGCATGCACTCCAAAATCCAAGATATCATGCAACCGTAACTCTAAGATATGACATAGATTGAAAATTTATAGACATGAAATTCAACCTCCCAATAAAATAATCTCCATAACAATTAATGATGTATATGACTCCTCATATCAAATGTTTACACATACCTTGGATACAGCTAGATTTTGTATTCACCAACATGCATCCACTTTGTCGATGACCACTTATTTCCCTTGATAACAGGGCAACCACCTTGAACCAAAGTAGACGATATCACAAATGTGAGCATTAAATAAAATCAAAAAAATATTTACAAGTATAGCACTAGCTAAGATAAGCCATTTATATTTTTCAAGCATGATATGGCATAAGGCACGAGTGTCTAACACTTGCTACAGATAATGTACCTACCAAATTTAAACATTCAACAGAAAAATGTAACTTCAAACCTAACCCACTCTCTATTCACTTCATTTTCTCTTGGAAAGGAGCAATGCGTAAGATGCAGGAAAACAGGGCAAACAATATTGTGGAAAATTGTTGAATGAAGCTCACCATGCAAGCTTGTTGGATCTAGAGATGCATCTGGGCGCATGCTCCAGAAAAGTAGAGCATCACCCATTTTTGGTTTCACCGCGAGGCCTCTCTTAGCACATTCAGATTTCTCATTCCAGCCTGCTTGTTCACTAAAATTTCCTTTTGCAGCAGGGAATATAGTCTCACCGCCTTCTTCAACATCAGACCTTCATAAGTTGCAGAGGGTGATAAGAAACTAAAAAGATAATGCATTTTGACAAGGACTATTTCAAAAAACATGTCCAGCCTCACTCAGCAATGGGTTAGACCACTTACAAGTACATGAGGACGGTTGCAATGCGCTGACCTCCATTCTTAGTGTTGAATTCATCAAGAAAGTAGTCAAAATGAGGTTCATACTTTTGTCCCACTTCATAATGTAGCACCTGTAGACCTTCTCCATGCTCTGGAAACAATATAGACAATTCAAGGCAAATGTTGCGGGGAGATATAATCAAGAAAGACTTTATACCAAAATAATAGAGCAGCAAACAGATGTCATCACAACCGTAGCATGGCCATAAGTCACATCTCGTAAAGTATTCTACCTCAATTTTTCATAGTCAATCCCCAAGTATAATCAATGTTTAAGTGATCCCACGTAAGTAAGGTACTTCTGAAGTACTTGAAAAATTAAAAAAATTCCTCTGAATTTCTCAAAAAGTTCTGTTAATTTAAGTACCATATCTTTCTCAAATATACGTCAATTGCAGGCATAACAGAATAGTATTATTCGAAGTTGATTCATATAGACAAATTATGTATACTGTTACTTTGAATACTCTTAACATGGGCAGAATTTCAATCTTTATAAAACTTTCAATTGGACAATATTGATAGGATAGAAACCAACATGCAAATCATGGACACATGAGAATGTAAGGAGGAAAAGACAAGATGAGAGTGAGACAAACCCACAACTAGAGATGGATGTCAACTATAATATGTATACCTGCAGGTATGAATGTGTAATCAGCAATTCTTTTCTCAATATCTCTGATGACTTTATCTCGTCCTCTCCTCAAGAACATTCCAGAACTCGTGCGTACCCTATCACATGATATAAATAAATGCTAACTTAATTTAAAGAAAAAAAGAAACACAAGTAGAAGAGACAAACCAGATGAACAAACCTGCTATCTTTGCTCTTGCCAGTCTTGCTATCTACAACAGTTGACTTCGCCATGTGAGGTTTGGCAAGATTTATCAAATACTCACATTCTTCCTTAGACTGCAGTGAATAACTAATCAGTGTAAAGATATAGGTTTCTATGTCAAAGAAGCCAAAACTTGACCTGGCATGGCAACACCTAAGATTAAATTCACTATCTCATTTTGTGAATTTTGCAGATATAAGTTTTGGATCCATCTCTAGTCATAGATATGCATTTAGTGAGTTAAGAAATTAAATCACAACTGATTTCTACATAAAACAGAGGAAACGAAAAAAATGACCGAAACTAATTTACATAGAATTATGAAAATGCAGAATCTGACCAAAAAATTATGATAGAGAAAAGCCCTAGGCTCCCAGGAGAGAATCTCCGTCCACTGCTCTCCTCTTTTCCCCAATCCATCTCGTTCACCTTTGCTGTTTTCACAAACCAAAACCAGAAATTAATAAATCATTCCTAAAAAAAGTTAAACAATGAGGAAATGGAAAAAGGTGTACACGTCGATTGTCAATCGCTTAATTTTGATCCCGGCACCGCCGATCGGAGAGGAATCATCGTCGGAACCGACGGGGAGAGAGAGGATTCCGAGGCCTAGGAGCATAAGTAAGACAACGGAGAGCATTAACAGCATCGTGAATACCAAAACCATCGTAGAAGATCTCTTCCCTTGATGCCGACTAGCTCGTCCTTTCGCCATTGTGAGAATAGGTATTGAATGAATGAATAAGATACAAAACCCCTGGGGAAATTGGAAAGGGTTAGGGAGGATTTGGGAACGGATTCACGTTTTGGAAGAAATTTGTTGGACTATACTGGTTTTGGGTCCGTGAGGTTTCAGCAGAAAGCTATTTCAATGGAGAAGAAAAGAAAGAATTAACTACTAGGTGAAGAAACGGATGACTTGCTAAATTACGAAATTAACCTCATGATACTGTGCCGCTATTTATTACGTGTAACTAATTCTCATGGGAACGTTATTAATATTCTGACTTTCGACTATTCTGACCGTGTGATGAGAATTTTATCTATCTTTTGGGATGGGTAAAGCTACAGTAATTCCATATTTTTGTAATTAGAAATGAATGTTTACAAAAATTGTACACAAATATAAAAAGGGTAAATAAAAGGTGAAAAGGAATAAAAATAGTAAAATTGATATTTCATTTGTTACTTTTGGACTTAACTTTAATACTCGTAACATCTAAAGTTAGGATTACTTAAAAAAAAAAGTAGCAATAAAATACTAAAACTATATTACAAAGCTATTTTATATATTTATTTCCATGATATTTTTAGGAAATTTACGTGTCCTTACATCTAAGTCTGACTAGAGTTGTATAGCTCCGATCTGGATTTGCAACTTCGGATCAAAGCTTTACGTCTTCAATCGAAATTGTGTGACAGCTCCAATTTACTCCTTTGTGTAATTTTAATTTTAGTTCTTTTTTGAATTATAAAGTTTGTTAGGGATAATTTTGCGATAAGATTTGAGATCATTTAAAAAAAATAAAAGTTATGTGTGTTATGTTGAATTATTTATTATTAATTTGATAAACTTGAAAACATTTGAGACAAATGTGTAATAAACGTCAACTCATAACTAGTTCATGTCATACACTCCCTTAACCTCCATAAAAGGCGGTAAATATCAATCAAGTGGCCCCATGAAAAATCGACGAATACTCCATCACCTGCAAGTCCAGAAACTACGCCATAATCGATAATCCTGACTTCAACACCCAAGAAACCTCTCCGAATCTCGAATCATTTTCTAGTTCGAGACTCGTTAATGTTGAATTTGAAGTCAAAGAATGTGCCAGTTGCGTACACCACAAACGAAACCGTCGTCCAAAATCAAGGAATTTGAGACTGCGACATTGTTGATGGAGATCGGAGGGGAATTGAAGGTGATGTTGAAGAATTGAAAGGGAAGAAACTAGGTTCGAGTTCTACATGTGAACCAGCAAAAACACGTATGATTTTGGGGTGTAGGAAACTGGATCGATGGTTTTTATACTGTGGTAGGTAGTCAATTGCCGTCGTGTAAATATTGAGATATTGAAGGGTAGTCATGTACTTTCACGTTAATGGTCCAAACACATGATATGGTGTGTTTTCAAATCCAACACCCCCCCCCCCCTAAAAAAAATCATTTGGAAATGCATCAGATGTTGAATTTTGTACACCGCCAAGTACAACCAATCGATGTAAAGTACTCGGTCAATCATTAAATTTGGTGAAATACACCAAACCATTCGGCCCCTAAATGAAAAATTAACTTGTTTGGTCAAAGTTAAAATCAAATAGGTTTTACATCGTAAAAAATCAAATTCATGAGTTCAGAGTCAATTATATCTATCTAACATGGGATGGGAAGACGTAATACTTGAACTAACAGGGATCCCGATGTAATAATAAAATCTAGCAAGGGTCTAAATGTAAGAATCCCTATATTTTTATTAACCTTTTCAGTGGCGCGGATTGATTAAACGGATAAAATATGAGTTGAACTTGTTTTTGAAATATAAATTTAAAATTAACAAATATAAATTAATTGAATTAAATTGAAAATTATTATCAAAATTGAAGGGAGTATTACTATCATGGTTAACACTTTCCATCCGTCTTTCTATTCCAGAACGTAAAGTTATTGTCAAATTATTATATTATTTATTGTTATACAGCATGTTAGATTTGGTTTTGTCACTTTGTGTACATCTGTGGGCTGCCCCAAATTTTCTTCTACTACTCCTTAGAATTAGATCGTTGACTTTGACTTTTAGGGTATGTTCTCTTCGTCTGAACTAATATGAACTGAACCCATTTGTAGTATAAAATAATATTAAATAAATTTAAACTCAACTAAACTTAATGTAGCAGAACTGAATTTAAAATAATCAATTTTCAAACGAACATAGCCTTAGTCAACAACACTCAACAAACAAGGACGTGGGCTGAGGAAGAGAAGTTTGAAAATTTACTATCCCCCCTCCCCCACTATTCCACTATATTAAATTAAATTATTCAAGAGAAAACAGTTCAAGTTTTAAAATCCACTCCAAATTTCCCAATCCATCCAAAAGTACAGGAAGTGTTCCTAACATCTAAGTTCATCTTCTGGTGCAAGTTCCAGCTTCCAAATTTTGATGAAAGATCAGCCACTTTATTGGCTTCACTATAGACTAAAATCAGCTAAAACTCTTTCATTTGCTCTAACAGGCTTGCAACATAATCCACTAGTACTTGGTGGTTCCTGAGAAAGTCTTGTTTCCAGAAAGAAAATATAGTCTCACATTGAATCACACCAATGTTGTTGCGTTCATCTGTAAAGCCATAAGCCAATCCAATATCCATATCTCAACACCCTTTCAGCTGTGTTATTGTTTTTTTTTTCCCTATAACATCCTGATGCAGCTCTGACAAACTTGCCTTCATATCAATGCCAGCATTATCAGTTTTGAGGCAGAGAGGAACCATCTGCGTTTAAAAACGAGAAATTTGCAGGATGAGGCTTCCACAGACAGTGAAATGGTTGGTTTATAGGGGAGATTTAGAAGTAGAAGACTGTAAAATGTTTCTGGATATTCTGCAATTGTTTTAAAACAGAGCTCCTACAATGAAATCATTTCTCTGCTGCCAAAAATAACAAAAAGTTGGTGAAAACATTATTTTGAGTTGAGGAATTTTTAATATTATTTTTTTTTAAAACGAAGAGATTCTCCGTTTGAGTTGAGTTGAGGAATTAAACATAAGATAACACACTTTCCACCTCCAAATTGATGGCCAGAAAAGTCTCCTTAGGTGCTCACAAGCTTGACAGACAGGATGTGGTTATTTATAGACTTTGCTCATTATTACACGATCAATCTACACTAGTGTGGTTCTATAATGCCTTTATTTGCAAGAAACTTCCGATGTAAACAAAGCCTGATGGAAATTTTAACTCTTGGAAGAGTTTGAAGCTTCCAAACTTTACACCAAGGTAAGCTACTAAGCTAGCATTGGGAGTCTGCGACTATAAACATCATATAAGCAAATTTGACAGTAAATGAACCTGATTCTTGAACTGCCCTGACCCATTTATCTGCCCTAGCCCTTAGGAGTTGTTGGTAAAGGAACTCTAGGCTTTACTGAACCACATCCTAGGGAAGCCAAATATCCCAGCTGAACTGATCACACTAATGAAAAGGCCAGGAGCAATCAGAAGGTTTCTTGAAAACAAACGAATTTGATTCTAATCCTGATATTAATTATTTGATCATCATTAAATTAATCCGAATCATTAAATTTATGAAACACTACAATCTGACGTAATTACTAAAATGTTGCACATTTTCTCTATTGAACAACAGAAGGCGCCACCCATTTCATGTTTACAAGTCGCATCTCACATCCCAATTTTTACTCCTTCCGTCCTCCACTACAGAACTATACCTGTTTTTCATTTTCAGTGTCCCACAAAATTATAACCTCTTTTCTTTTTAATACATGTTGGAGTAATAACTTTTCATCTTTACTTTGCATATTTTATCACTCCTATTATTTAAAAAAAAAGTTATCTGAAACCATGTAAAATCCTAATAGGGTGTGGCTCCAAGGCAAGGAGGAGTACAATACCTTTTGCCATAATCGTCTAATCCCAAACCAAATTCAGACATGAAAGTTAAGGTATAAATTAAGTGAAATGGTAACATGTCGTCCAAAGGAATTTGCCAAAATCCTAAACATGACATTTGATCCAGGACTGTCACCTATACACTCGTCCAACCAAAACAAAGTGCACAACGGATTCCTCCAGGCTACATCTTCTTGGCAATTGGCGTTGCTATCTAACTTCATCAGCAATCATCAGTTCATCACTGAAGAGAAGTGATGATATCATGATACACATTCGGGAGCTCGTGTTTATTTGTTTATCAAGGTCAGAAAATTATGTGGGCCCCACGGGGAATAGTGAGAGAGTCCCTTTTTTTATCTTATGAACCGTTAAGGTCAACATCTTCACAACTTAGTGCAAGTCTGTAAAACTTAAATGCAGGCCAGAATGCAACCAAAAGTCCCCTGAACTAAACTAGAGGAGCAAAAAGGAATAACAAATGCACAACCAAAAATGGGCCAACGTTATAATTAACATCCAAAATAATTGCATTTACAGCAACAAAGCAAATTCTTCCTATCCTTAACACCAACTCAAACAACCACACTCAACCGTGTAATCCACATAGGAAGAACTATAGTGGTTTGCAACTTTTAAGTTTTAACCAATGCATAGGAACTAACTAGTCTACAATGAGTTTACTAATCAAGCCTTAACAAATAAACAATCAACATCAAAAGGAGCCAATATCTAGATAGAGAAAAGAGGAATACAGTAAGAAATCAATATCGGGTTATATCATACAATGTGCACTAAGCATGAAAAGAAAACCTGAACTCAAGTTAACAAGCCATGGGAGCTACTGCACGGTTCCAACAAAGCAATGATCCTATATAATACTGCAACAGAAAAGAATATTGCAGGCTTGTAGCACATATATACAAAACAAGAACAACATATCCAAGGGCAGCAGCAGTTCACCATATTATAAATAAATGATACCCACAATACCATAACTGTACACTCCACGAACCCACCCAGCGCATTCTTATAATAAGATCCCAAATTTCGCTAAGGAAGGCTTTTCCTTGCCTTGTCAGTGCACTCAGGGAGCATGTCCACATCTACGAACATCAATAATAGAATTCATGCATTTTCATACCTGGAGACCGTTTATGGAAAAAAATACTACTTGGATTAATCTAATTGGGTTGGATGGTTCAGTATTTAATACACTGATTGGGGATAGACAGTTGTGATTTGTGAACGTGTAGGCTTCAATCCTATCCGACCTGAACCCATTGAATACCCGAATAAGACATAGAGTTGTGGGTACGGGTAGGATATGTCGGACCAAATGTAATTGTTGGAAGTATAGCCCTAAGTTGTAATTAAGCTATCTGGAAGAGTAGTTTAGGTAATTCACCAAATTATCAATAAATTCATAAAATAAGAGAAATCAACAACAAAAAGGAAAAAATAGCTTTTATTTTTAGTTACACAGCACCAGCAATACATACCCTTTTGTGTCATTTACAAAAATCACCTTATCAGACATCTTCATCAAACACACTTATTCGAATCTGGTAACTTAGGCAATAGGCAACTTATCAGGATCGAATCACATTACCGGGTGTCAATAACCTTATCAAGCATCAACTAATTTTGGCAAACACAATTATGAGAAACAATAACATGTTCCCTGAAACATGAAATAAAGATCTGCACTTCTGCTGATGGTAATATAGCTTGGGACGGAGACAACAACAGCATCAACAATTACTTTACAAAGCATGTGATAGAGCGCTATTCTTCCACACTAACTCTCTGTATTAGCTAATGGCATAAAACACTTCGATTCGCTGGGAAGTACTTCTAACAATGCAGAACTTTTTGTGATCAAAGACTAGCAGGAAATCAATTACCTCTGTGATGCTGCCGTCGCTTCATCTCTCCATTGGCCATCCTGATAAGAGGGAAGTGTCACACCTTCAGATCCCAATAATCAGAAATTGTGAGACAAGTACATTCAGCAATCAGCATTAATGAAATCTGCTCACAGATGATGAATGGGGTATCAAATGCAACAGATGAATAATTTAACTTTAGGAATGGTTACTTCCATGTCCTATTCTATTTACACAATCCCATTCATTTTCCCTAATTAGACAAAATTTCTCGATTTGTATGAATGTTCATAACAGTACTGAATTCTGAGCAACTTGTTAATCTAATCATGTTTTGTAAACAACTGCTTTTATATCTCAATCAAAATTTCCCTTAAAGATCAAAGGCAACACCTAGGAGCGGCTTTATGTGAACGCTTGGCAATTCGGGTGTATAAGAGATACCCTATTCTTCATTGTTTCCATTGCCAGAAGCGATGCTGAATACCCTAAAGAAGGATTTTTTTTTTCCAGGAAAATTTCAGATGCACTAACTAAATGGGTCTTTGTGCCCTTTATGTCAAGTACCTTGCATTTCTCAACAATTAACAATTACAAATAAGCTTCTTATCCCTATAGCCCAGGGAAGGCTAGGTGAACAAAAAAGGAATCTCAAGGGTAAGAATACTATTCCAACTTCTTGCTTATTCATCTTGCCTATTGGCTAGTAGCATATCTTTATTAAGACTATGCAATTAACATCCAATAAGGGTTTCTTGGACCGAGCTCTGTACTTCTCAGAAAGCACCAGAGATGAGACAAGTATCTAAAACAGAAGTACCTGTTCTTTACTGAGTTCATTTCTAAATAGGCATCTCAACGTTTGGCCATCAGAGAGATATTTTAATACCAGCGTTCTACAAAAACTCTAGTGAAACACGTAATAGGATCTTATCACACCAATTTTTCCAAGGAAATTGAAACTAACCCAACCTCTACCACTCGAGCCATCAACCACGATATGAGAGATGAAGAGCCGCTCCTCTTTATTTACATTTACAATTTCACCGTGAAGTCGGTCTCCAAGCAACTCATGTTTGCATTTTCCAGCGTTACCAGACCAGTTGACAAACCTAATGAGTACTACTACGAGATACTTCTGTATAAATTAATGTGAACCACCTGACCAGAGACAGATGTCCGAAGTTGGAACCTAAATACTCTTCATCAATTCTATAATATCACAAAGGTTCTGAAAACCACATTTTGCCAAGTTCATCCAACCATGAGATCAAAATCCCAGCAAACAAACAGATTTGACAGCAGAATAGTATTCCATAACTTCATTCACACCATGTCCTGAGCTCTCCATCAAACTATTATCATAAAAGCTACTCTGTCTTACATATGCAAAACACACATATCCTATTGATCACTGGACTACGAAGGTATGTGATTTAACTAATCTAAAGCCATTAGTACATCACCATGAAACCGAAATTCCTAGAGTATATGCATCCTCAGATAAATGTAAGCTAAAGAACACTCTTACACACCATCAATAAATCAATGAATAACAACAAAATGTGAAACAAAATCATTCATTATAGTCTAATTAGATGAATAATAATACTCCAATAATAGCAGCAGTACAAAGTTGAAAATAACCTCAAAATCTCATCGGCGATGTAACTCATTCCTCTCCTTCTCAATCTGCTCCCTCTGCTTCTCCACAAGCTTGTCAATAGCCGCTTGCACAGCATCTCGGCCGCCGATCAGCAACCGAGTAATAATTTCCGGATCTTTCTCGAACCTAGCGTCCTCAAATTCCTTTCTCGCATTTTCCCTCAAAACATCACGCCACACAATCCCACGCGAATCGGGCCACATGAAGAACCGAGTAGCTCGAATTATATCTCGGTAGAGGCTCAGAGCCTCGCGCCGCGAGCTGGTGAGGCGTTGGCGGTTGATTAGTTCGTTTTCGTCGTCATCGAGGTGGCGTTTTTTGTCGTCCTTGACTAAGTGCCTCTCGAATAATTCTTCGATGGTGTCGGGGCCGTTGTGTAGTAGGCGGTGGTGCGGATGGGGATTGGTGGGTCGAGGGTGGCGCACGGCGGCGGCGGCGACCGACCGGCAGTTTTGGAGTTTGGAGAACATTTTTATTGTTGTTGGAGGAAATATTATTTACCAGGGTCCAGGAATAAGTGAGAAGGAAAGTTGTCCCGGGGACTAAAAGTAAAATTGGCCTAGACTACAAACGAGTTTGAACTTTGGAGTTTAGAGTAAAATTGCTTGCCAATTTTTTTTAATGTGAAATTTTATTCCAAAAACGTACAAAACAATTCGTCATATTCACACGTTTTACAGTTTTACAATGGAGCAACACTTGACTAACAATTCAAAGCGCCTAGCATCTTTTTTTGGAAGAAAGATAGTTTTTCATTCCAAGTATGCCAATAGGCCCACCGTCTCAATTACAAATAATGAACAAAAAACAAAATTTCCAAACTTTATGCTATTCTCGGGAAATCAAAACACTGTCTACAAGTTGCATCCAGTTTCTTCACTACCCAGCAGCGCCCCAACATTCGTCTGACCACTTCACGCAGTAACACATTCCATTCTTGCGTTTTTTCCTGAAAAATACGCCTATTCCTTTCTTGCCAAATTGCATATACAAACTCAGTTACCAACACTTTCCACATCCTATTTTTTGGACTTTTTCCCTTCACTTGTAGACACAACTCATTGAGGATATCTTGCCAATTTCCTCTACAACAATGTCAACCAGTCCACTGTAGCAAAGCAGTCCATGCTTTCTTAATTTCCACACAACCAAAGAAAAGGTGGTCATGTGTTTCTTCCTCACTCTTGCAGAATATATACAGAGGATCAATGTTTACCTGGAATCTGTGTACTCTATACTTTGTTGCAAGCCTTTTCCAAACTGCCATGCATTTAAGAACCTTCTTGAAGAAAAAAGATGTCTGACAAGGTATCAACATCTCCATAACCTGGTGCCCTTTAATATAATACTCATGGAGCCATTTTATTCATAATTTATCCTCTTTCATGTGAATAGCCCATAAGAGCTTCACAAAGGACAATTTATTCCAACTTGGCAAATGAATCAGTCCCAAGTCCCCTTCTGATTTTGGTCTGCATATAGCATCCCAGGATACTAATGCTCTTCTACTATCACCCGCTTGGCCAGTCCACAAAAAATTTCGGCACAAACCTTCAACCATTGTCATAACTTTCTTTGGGAGGAAGAATACCTGACACCAATAGTGTTGTATAGAGTACAACACACTTTGAATTAATTGCACTCGTCCCCCATAGCTAAGCATCTTGGCAGTCCAATGATTGATCTTTTTTAACATTTTTTCCACCAACGGTTGGTATTGAGCAATAGACAACTTCTTTGCATTCAAAGGGATCCCCAAGTATTTGAAAGGAATCCTCCCTTCTTGTAACTGACTATATGCAATAATACTCTCCTTTACTTCATCTTTCACCCCCGCAAAATAAATCTCACTGTTGTTTTTATTGGCAATCAAACCAGAGGTAGAACTAATTTTTTCAAAAGCCTCAAGTAAAGTTGTCACAAATGGAAGCGTACCTTTACTAAAAAACAGCAGATCATTAGCAAATATTAGGTGCACAATCCTCAGCTTGTCACATTTTGGATGGTATTTGAACTCACGTACAGAATTCAAAGATTTCAGAACACGGTTCAAGTACTCCATACTAAGAACAAATAGAAATGGTGACATATGGTCACCCTGTCTAATACCCTTCCCACCAGGAAAAGGATCAGTCAACCTCCCATTCAACTTTATTTGGTAAGACACAGTAGTTAGGCAGGTTACAATCCAGTTCACAAAGATAGCAGGAAACCCCAACGCCCTCAATAATTGTTCAACAAAACTCCATTGAACCGAATCACAAGCCTTTTGAAGGTCCATCTTAATCATACACCGTGCCGACATTTGTTTTCTTCCATAGCCCCTTATAATTTATTAGGCCAACAAAGTATTATCATGTATAAAACGCCCCAGTACGAATGCAAATTGTTCTTCTCCAACTAAGTAACACATAACTTCACTTAATCGATTAGAGATGACTTTTGCAATAATCTTATATAACACATTGCAGCAGACAATTGACCTATAGTCCCGAATTGTATTAGTTGTTTGAATCTTAGGGAGAAGAGTAATAGCAGTCGTGTTGACACTCCTCAACAATTTTCCAGTATTGAAAAAACCTTGGACAACTTCCACCACACTTCCTCCTATTATAGACCAAGAACTCTTGAAGAAACAAGCTGAAAAACCATCTGCACCTGGCGCCTTGTTATCTCCAATAGACTGCAGCGCACTAAGAATTTCTTGAGGAGAAACAGGTTGTATCAGTTTCATTTTCTGACTTTGGTTTAAAACATTACCCTGTTGGACCAACTGTACATCCACTGCCAGAGTTGTATTGCCTACTGTCCCCAACAGCCCCTTGTAAAAAATGACTACCTCCATTTCAATCTCATCATCCTCAGTAGCTTAGTCCCATCTTGTGCATACAAAACTGAGATCCCCTGAATACCTCTAGATTTAAGACTTGCAAAGAAATATCGATTATTTCCATCCCCACATTGCAACCAGTGTACTTTAGACTTCTGTTTAAGTACTTGCTCCTCAATATTATTCCATTTTTTCAAGTACACCTGAGCCTCTTTCATTTCAACAAACAAATCTCTATTCATAGGATCAAGTGATAGACCTGTCTGCAATCTTTCAACTCTAGCCCTTGCCTCAAGTACTTTTATAGTAGGTTGGGAATATAATCTTTGCAAAGATCTCAGCTGCTCTCTTACTTTCTTTAATTTTGTCCATACCTATGAAACATCTTTGTGCCATTCACTGGACAGCTCAAACCATCTCGTACTGCTTCCAAATAGTTTGGATGGTTCACTACAGAATTCAAAATTTTGAAGTTCTTATGAGCAACCCTTCTATTAGCACCACAATCAACTAATAATGGTGAGTGGTCATAGAATGTTGGATTCATTACTTCCACACCAACAACTCCAAAAGATTGCAACCATATAGCATTACCAAAACATCGATCTATCTTCGAATAGATCAAACTATTTTCTCTTTTATTACACCACGTATAATGCCATCCATAGCTTGCTAATTCTGGCAACATGGTATCAGTCAAAGTTGTTCTGAAAGCTTCACACTCTTGCTATGTGATAGGTAAACCACCAGCCTATCATCTGTGTATAGCACATTATTGAAATCTCCTAGAACGAGCCAAGGTTCAGTTATTCGCTCAGCCAACCGTTTAAGTTCAACCCATAAGTTGATTCTATCTTCTTCCTTATTGTGACCATACACAGATTTCACCTGGAAATGAATTGTACCTACAAGCTTTGTCACTTTGCCATAAATAGTCTGATAAGTGCAACATATCATGTCAAAGATCACTTGAGATACATCCCACATTCCCACATCACCCACAGTCTACCATTCCCAGCCTTCCAATAATTATCATCAAACCTCCAAATATGATAATTGTCTAATAACTTTAGACTTTGGTTCCTTCACATGAGTCTCAATAAGACAACCCAAAGAAACCTTATTATCTCTTAAAAACTTATTTATATCTAACGGTCGAGTCGACTTATTCAATCCCCTAATGTTCCAACTGAGCACTATCATTGACAAGAAGAAACATTAGGACCCGGGTCATTCACACATACATCGAAATTATCAAAGTTCCCAAACCTCACTGCACTACCAACACCCAAAACCACATTCTCCATTGGATAATAGGAATGCACATGTTGAGAATGGTACTAGGCAGGAGACAGTAAATGAAGTAGTTGAACCAAGAGTAACTGATGCTCCAGTTACCACTATAAGGGATGATTTAAATGTTCAAGGGAAAGGGCATGATATACATGGAAATACTCCTGTGTCCAATCAATACCAAGAGCTGGCTAGTAATATTCCAATGGATAGCGTCTAGCATCTCAATCCAAACTATAACAATAGTTAAGCAACTTATCATCACCCAATTGTTTTCTTATTTAAATGAAAAAATATTTAACCACCTTATCTTATAACTCCAAATATTATAAACCATTTTATGTTGGTTTCAAACTTCCAACACTCTTATCAATCGCACACCCTCATAACTTCCAAGATGGTGCCAACTTAATCTTAATTTGAGGGGAAAGGAAAAAAAAATATAATTATTTTTCCTTCTATAATTTTAAAATAATATGAGGATAAATCAAACTTTACAAATTAACAAAATTAAATGATAAGTACTTTTTCATTTTTCATATCTACTTATGCTATCTCATCCAAAGGTCTCTTTTCCCATTTTCCATCAACACACAAAATAGTATCTAGACCTTCCATATCATGAGAGCAATAACAAGATACATAAAGGCATTGACGATGGGCGTTTGTGCTACTACCTCCGTCCCAGAATTTTTTTCCAATTTTGACTTTTTTTTGCCAACAGTTTCCGACTTTGACTATAAATTACTCTTAAATTATAATGGTAAATATATAACAAAATTACATAATGAAATTTAGGAAGTAAAGTTTCATGATATAATTCTGTTATATATTTTACCATTACAATTTAAGAGTATAATTTGTAGTTAAAGTCGAAAACTGTTGACCAGAAAAAATCAAAATGGATAAAGTTCTCTGGGACGGAGGGGATAGGGAATACATCAATCATTGACTTGTGTGCATATTGATGAAATATATCTTGGGGTAAAAGGGTAAGCCGTAAAGCATATGCATTTAAAGACCCTCTAGTATTTGAACCCAACGGTCAACACTCCGGATCTATTCATAGCATCTTTAATAACCCCATATCTAATTCGAAAATCATAAGGTGGTGCAGCGGTAAGGAGTTTGGATATTGAAGGAGAGGTGCATGGTTCGATCCCCGACGGTGGCGGAGTTCTAAGGTTGGTTTAGGTTTGGAAAAATAAGATGGTTTAGAAAATTTGTATAACATTAGTGTAGGAGTAGTTCTAATATTTGCCGTTTCAAAAAAAAAAAAAATCGAAAATCATAAGGGTTAGCTCCCTCATCAACAATCAAATGAGATAGTGTACTTCTTTTTTCATATATCATGGCCACTGGATGCTTGTCGTACCCTTCTCCAGATCTCGACCGACATATCGACTACTTCTTCTCCCGTCACTCAAATTTGTAATGGTTCTTGCATAAGTGCGCTTCTTCGGAAGTCGTAGTTTGTACCTTATACCGGAAGAGGTGGACATAGGTTTTTCTTTTCCTATGGGAAAACCCCGATTTTCAACCATCCTTTGCTTATTTTGAACTTGGAAATCAGCTTTTTGTGTCAATTCCATATACGGGGCCGAAAATGATGGGATGTGATTTTTCATGGAGAATAAACGCAAAATATAGGCCCTCATAAACCTTCACTGGACCACGGGAGTTGAGGTCTGGGGTGCCTTCCAGACTATGGGGTAGGGCAGAGGGTCGGAACCTCCAAATAATGGTCGGGATTGCGGTTATCTTCTTGCTTTGCTCCTTCCTGCTTGGATCTTCACTCGACTTTCATATCTAACATGGGTGGGGGGGGGGGGGGGTTGTTCGTATGGTTTTCCTTGAGGTGTAATCAGAGTTTAGAGACTTACTCGAAAGTAGTTGAAAAGCTTACCTTGTCATCCTCTTTGGAGTGTGAGTGAGTGACAATAATATGTCAAAGGAGACAACGAAGCGTAGCTCAGTTGGTAAGCTGCTTCACCTCCAACCAATATGTCGGGGGTTTGAGTCAGCACGGGGGTAAATGGGGAACCATTATTGATACTCGCTTTGCCGGTTAAAAAAAAATATATCAAAGGATATGAGATATTTACAAAAGTATATCTTCTTGTTGCTTTTATAGGGTTCTTCCCCTCAAAGAAGACCCAAAGTTGTATCCGTAGAGTGATACTTTGGAGGTTTCCATGATGTTTCCACGTCCTTGGGACCACCCTTTTATATAGACGTTGAGTAATAATCACATGACTTTGCTCAATGGCTAGTCGCTCAATGACACAAAACTAGTGGTTGGTAGGCTTGATCTTGACAGATATGGACCTGGGCTTGGCCCATATTCATCTAAGAAAAGTATATGCCTTTGTTCTCATCCACTATTTTACACGTTTAGCCATTGCCAGCACATCCGGGTACGCATATCATGGTCCGTTATGCTCGGATGTTGAACATCGGAAACATGTGACTCTCCATAGTCTCCGGTATTGTGATGTCTCGGGGCATGCACCGTTAAGACCACGACTCCTAGAGGTTTAATGGATATCTCCCTTAGGCCCTTTCTTCCGAAGCTTAGGAACCCGGTGGTGCCTTGGTCTAGATGTACCAATATATTCGAGGGAGTGTCTACTTGATATATTGGTGCTGACATGGAATTACTAATTAAGTGTCGAAGGACCCAGGCCGCCTTAGCACATATGTTGGCAGAACAAGACGAATTTGACCATATTTTGACATTATCAAGATTGTTTCTAGGAACTCAACAAGTGCGGACGTGGAAAGTTAATTGGTTGTCGATACGTAAAACATCTTGGATGAACTTGAACCTAGAAATACGATTCATGGTTTGTCCGAATGTAACATATTAACTAAGCACCACACGCCGTATGATATGAGATGATGATGACATACTACTATATGGTGTATTAGTGTAAATTGCCGAGTAAAGTGCATGTTTTTTTTTTTTTTTAAACGGCTAACATTTATTATTAAAGAATATAAGAAATGTTCGGGAAAATACAATAAAGGACAAAGCACCATGCACATCCCTAACATACATGGGTGCCTCAAAATGAAACCTCACAAACAACGTCTAAATCAAAATCCTACACTATCCAACCTTTCTAATACAACAAAATACGGGTGAAACAATGACTCGTCAAGCCAAACTTTTAATAATTACCGAAGAGAGGTGAGAACCCGAATGACCAGACACGGATGAAACTCCTACACGATATTTAGGCTCCTCGGTTCCAGAAACCAAGAGTAAAGTGCGTGTTGGTTATAACTTAGTAGTATAATACTATTAGTTACTTGATCAATTTGGAATTTGATCAAAGTTGGACGGAACGGAGAACCTCCATTTGGTTGGGTACCTTACCTATCAATGGAATTGGAAGTAAATTCATCACGTTTGATTAAAACCCATAATGGTTGGATCAATTAACCATTTTGGATATACTCGAATTAAGGTCAGAGTAAGTGTTCCTCCCTCTCCTTTTCTCATGTCTCAATCACCGCGCACAAGAATTAATATATGACGATTTCAGGATGAGAGCCCTACATCTCAAGACTATATGAACGAACATATATATATGAATCACGTAAATATCACGTGTACTTAAAATTCAAGATCAGCACAAATTAATGTGGACAAAATACAATTAGTAGTATTATTCTAATCCACGTTTTAATTTCAATTAATCTGTATATATGGGCCTCCAATAATTGTATGATAATCATCATGTTCAGGTTTTCCAAATACCAGTAGGTACAATTTAACCACCGATCGTGGCAATTCTTCCATATGAATTAATTAACTAATTATCCATTACAATAATCAATAATGATAATAATTTCAAAATATCCCATCTAATCACTCCTGTTTTTCGAACAAGCACGCCAATAATAAAAAGATTAATTTAAGCAATTTTCAGATAGGCATGGATTTTAATTTTTTTTTCCCAGCTGTAATACATATACTCCTATTTCCAATTGGATTAAATTATATACATATTTATTTTAAACTTTTACCAAAATAAAACGCTTGCACATATATTTTCACCACTGACAAAATTATTTCATTGGTGGATGATAATATGATATCACTAAGCTATTGGCTGAAAAAAAAAAAAAAAGAAAAGAAAAAAAACTCTAAGCTAACACACTAACACGTTATTACAAAACTTTTAAAGAATCAATTAAAAAGTTAATAAAATATAGGGATTACATTACAAATATGAGACGTCATGCTAGTGGAGAACAAAACAGCATTAGTTATATGATTATTATCATAGCCTAAATTAATATGTACATTTGATGACAATTAAGCCAACATTAGGTAGTAGCCTAGTATGACAAAGCAAAAACAGCCCACCCTTATACTATTATATAAACTAAAATCATTTGCAAGTAGTTAATTACAAATTGTTTAGTTTAATTTGCTAGGTCGTATTTCTCATTTGACCTATACTGCCATAAACCCATATTTATTTCCATTACTCATTTTTTCTTGAAAAAGTCCATATTGGAACCGTATTTTGATTGTTTCCTTCTGTCTCATCTTCAATTTACATATATGTGTGCTTTGTTACACATATATATACACCCACAAAAAGTTACTCCTTCAAAAAGAAAAAAAGAAAGAAGGAACACACATACATGGAGAAGCCTGCAACTACACCAAGGTCAAAGAATAAGCTATTGAAATTTCTCCCTAGAGGAACTATTTCCTTCAGCCCGGCCGATCACAGGCAAGATGGGAGGCTCAAGAAGCGGTTCCAACGGGCCTTCTCAGGGCCGATTGCCTACATGATCCCAGCCGAAGCACGGAGTAGGTCTAGAAATTTCGAAAATGGTCGTGAGCCCACTTCTCCTAAAGTCTCATGCATGGGCCAAGTCAAGTGCAAGAAGATGGTGAAGAAAAAGAAGGCCATTCCGGTCCATAAGGATTCCAGGCCCGTTTCTACACCACGGCCCGAGAAAGATACTAAAAACAGGCCTGCAGACCCAATTACTCCGGCAGGCCCGGCGCATGAGACGAAGAAGAAACATTTCGGTATCAAGAAGATATTTGGGGGTAGAACGAACTCTGAGACGTCGATTGACCATGTCAAGCTCGGGGAAAGGGCGCCAAACTTGAGTCAAATGAGGAGATTCGCGAGTACTCGTGAGAAGTTCGCGGATTTTGATTGGACGACTGCAGATATCGCACAAAAGGAAGATGAATATCTTGAGTCGGATGAAGAGGGAGGTTATAGTGATGAGGAGGATGATTTTGATATTCCATTTTCGACTACGATATTGGCTCACGAGGCGGGGAGTTGGGCCGGTTTGGCCTTCGAGCCGAGGAAAGAGATTAACTTGTGGCAGAGGAGAACCATGGCTCAGCCCAAGCCTCTCAAGGTAAATTTAGTTGGAGGGCTATAATAAGAAGCAAGAAACATTGTAGAAATTCACTTGTTTGATCTGTCAACTAGATAAGAGATAAATTTTGTTTGTTGATTATTTATGTCTGAACATGTATAGGAATGATCATTTTAGTTTTCCAAGCTTGTTGCAACTTGCAAAACATTATTTTTCACATGTAAGAAGAAGTGTTGGAAAGAGGTATAGATTACAAGGAAAAGATTGTCGATCGTTTTGATTTTGTATGGTCGGAATATTTATCCGATCAATGTTTGGATCATTTTGGATATGTAAAACCTCGTCAATCGTCAACAAGTAGAATTAATATTTACAGATTTGTAGTTTGTACACAAAAACTTGTGATTGGTCCTTATTTTGCTCGCAAATTCATAGTCTAAAATCTCGTTGAAAAGTAAATGTGAACATTCCGGAGTTTAAACTATTTTAAATAATTTGTTCTTCATAAATTTTTTATTGTTTTTTTAAAAACATTTCCGAACATAACACAATGTCTCTATCTTTTTGTTATTAAATTCGAAACATATTTAGAGATCGAAATTTGAATGGAGGGATAGCATCAATCCAAAACTTTTTACGTTAAAGGAGAAAGTTTGGAATTGGAAGTGTGAATTGAATGATCAACATTTTCTAATGAAGATCAGCTTCGTCAGAGACTCAGAAAGAGTCACCACTTAACTAAAGCACAGCAAATAACACCCAAAATTCATACATTTTGCTTTTGTGTGCCCACCTATCAAATGAAAATTAATCCGTTTGACTATTAAATACTACACCAAAAATTAAATAAGCCTTCTTCTGTTCTTCACGTAATGAAACTTGTTAATTTAATAAGATATTCCTGTATGGACGGCTATTGTGTCACACGTAGTATGTACATTTTCGATAGATGAAGGGATTCATAAAGAATTACCATTAATGCGGCAAGTGTGTTACTTGGTAAAAGTCTAAAGTAAACTTTACTCATGAATATCTTATGGAAGTTATGGTATATACTTCTGCGCATTGCAGGCGCGCGGCCAAATGAAAACGAAAATAACTCAATTAGTAGTGTTGTTTAATGACTCGAGCCGAGCCGAGTATAGTTGGGCTTGGTTCGGGCTCGTTAACACTCGTGTCCAGCATATGCTCGACTCATTTATGAAACAAGCTAAAAATCTGGCTTGAACTCGTTTGGCTCGAATGAGCTTGAATCTTACCGAACTCGAGTCGAGCCCATATTGAAGGAAGAAAAAAACCTGTGAATGAGATATCAAAATTTTTCGAGATTACTCATTAACAACCAATAGTTCAAAACATAAAGCCATCAAAGACTAACAAAACATGAACATAGACATTCAAATGTAAATGCTAAAATCCCCTACAATTGTATGGATATTATATCTCATGAGCTTTAACGAGTATGCTTGAGCCGAGTCAAGTTCGACTTCTTAGTATAACGAATTATAAGTTAGGCTCGAATACCTTATGAAGCAAGTCAAACTCGAGCCTTAGTGAATCGAACCCTTGTTAAGGCTCGGCTTGCACAACACCACAAAATCAATAGAGAATTCTAAAATTCCAATGTTCCATCGGTGGTAATGTGTCAGAGGTTCTTCTTCAAACTTGAAACATGTGAGGCATTTGATATAGTTGGACCCGGCCCACTCGAAACATGGGCGAAGGTATATGTATTTATAGTCTAGAAACATTCACCCACCATAATCACTAAAATAATGACATCCCAGCTTACAATTAGTTTAAGTCTCAATTGACATGTAGTTACGTATTTACTATATTTAATTAAATAAATTTAAGTTAAAATTGGTCATATTTAGAGTAGCTTCAGAGTGTTTTTTTCTTCTAAAAAACATTCAGAAATGTTTAATTTATGGTATTTACTTTCGAGATTCTAGCGTTAAGGGATCATGGAGTCTTGACTGATCATGAGATTAATTAGGGGCTAAAACGGTTATTATTAAAATCGTCAATTCCTAATGTGATATGTGATCGAGCGTGCAAAATGCCGGCTTACATGCATGATAGATAGATACAAGACTTGAAGAAGTGAACAAGTGGTTACGTTGCAACGACGAAAAATTACCATATTATCTTATGTTTTAGTACTATTTTGAGTCGTTATAATCATGCAACGTTTGTCGATGGGATAATGACAGATAGTTAATTAATGACGCCACACGTGAAGTTAAATATTATTACCGAAAATTTAAGAGTTTTTCTTTAAATTTTTTTTTGTTAAAGTTAATTGTGATGTTAAAATTGTAAGCATGCGTACTGTTTCTTATGCCCTTATCTTGAATGGAAGTGAGTCTAGTCCTTTTACACCCATCCGTGGTATTAGACAGAGACCTTTTATCTCCCTATTTATTTTTATTTTGTACTGAAGCTCTGTGTTCACTGTTTGCCACAGCCACCAATAGGGGTACTATTAAGGGTATTAAAGTTAATCATTCTGCTCCTGAAATTTCCCATCTTCTTTTTGCTGATGACACCATGATCTTTTGTCATGCCTCTACCACAACAGCGGAAACAATCCGCCACATTCTTCACATTTATAGTCTGGGTTCTGGTCCAGTTATTAATTTGGAAAAATCAAACATTGTTTTTAGCAAAAACGTTGCCCCCAGTTCTATAGCTGATACTCATCCGTTTTTCTAGATTCTATACGTTTGCTTTTGGATCGAAGTTTTAGGAGGCTTATATAATGAGTGTAGTGTGTTGGTATAGTGGCAGTACCCACAATAAAGTTGTGAAAATAAGAACGTATAGAATCCAAATAAACGGACAAAAATGGAATACGTATAGAATCCAAAAAAACATATGAGTATTAAAAATATATTGAATGTTCGAGTTGTGGAGAAGCATGACAAATATCTTGGTTTACCAACTACTATGGGCAAAAGTAAAAAAGAAGTTTTTGGGTGGTTAAGGGAGAAAGTTTGGAAACGTGTTCAATCTTTTGAAGGCAAAACTCTTTCTAAAGCTGGAAAAAAAGTTATGATAAAATCTGTTTTGCAAGTCATTCCAACTTATGTTATGAGTTGTTTCAAATTACCTGATACCCTTCTAAGAGAAATTGAGTCTATGATTTCTAACTATTGGTGGAATAATGGCAACAACAAAAACATGCATTGGCTAAAGTGGGAGAAACTCTGCCTTAGTAAAGAGATGGGGGAATAGGTTTTTGTGACCTTAAAGCCTTTAATCTTGCTTTACTTGGTAATAGATCTGGCGCATTTATTCTGAGCCAAACTCCCTACTTAGTCGAGTCTTTAAAGCTAAGTACTTTCCTCACTCCAATGTTTTTGACGCCATTCCTAATCCTAATGCTTCCTTTACGTGGAAGAGCATTTTAGCTGCTCAACCACTTGTCAATGAAGTAATGCGTTGGAGGGTTGGAAATGGGAAAAATATTAATATTTGGGGAGATAAATGGATTCCTAGCTATGCCTCATTTAAACCAAAAACACCCGATCTACATAATGAGGGACCCCTCCGTGTTTCTATACTTGTCCATCCTCAACTTCATGTGTGAGATGTTTCTATTCTAAGCTATCTTTTCTGGTAGGACGACATCGAAGAGATACTGAAAATCCCTTTAGGCCAGTCCACTGACAGAGATGTTTTTGTGTGGCATTACACTAAAACAGGGACATACTCAGTTAAGACTTGCTTTGGAGCTAAAAATTTGACAAGAGGCAAATTCCAGAGGTTCTAGCTCTGTGGTGCACAGTAAGAATTGGAATGCTGTTTGGTCAATTCGTATCCCCCCCCCCCCCCCAAAGTGAAACATTTTCTGTGGAGGACTTTGCAAGGGATGCTCCCTGTTGCTAATGAAATGATGAAGCGACACCTCGCTACTACAACTGACTGTATTGTTTGTGGGGCAGATCAGGAAACGATTCTCCATATCCTAAGAGACTGTCATTTTGCTCGACAAACATGGGCGCTCACAAACATTCCGGTACGTTCTATTTATTTCTCTACCAATGATATTTGGGATTGGATTATGGGCGTCCGTATGCGCTTAGATGCTGCTGAGTTTGCATTTACATTGTTGTCTGCTGGAGCATATGGCATAATAGAAATAAAACCAAGTTCGATGACGAATGGAAAAATGAGCCTATGGAAATTGTGCAATTTGCCCTCAACTATACAGAATTTCACAGATCTAATGCCTATGAACCTGTTGGAGTCCTCTTTGATAAACAACATTCAGTTCACGGTCCTTGGCAATTACCTCCTCCTCGCTACATAAAGGTGAATGTCGTCGACGCAGCTGTTCCTTTATCTGGATCTGATCCAGGCGGCTTAGCAGCAGTCTGTCGTGACAGCTCTGGTCTGGTTTTAGCATGGCATCGCAAGAAACTTCAGCCTGCCCATGATGTAGCTACTGCTGAACTTCTAGCAATAAAGTTGGGTCTGGAACTACTAAGGCACTTGGGATACAGTAAAGTGATTCTGGAAGGGGACTCATTGCAAGTTATACTTGATGTTATAAACTTCAGCCCCTCACTTGCTCCCAATGACAATTTGCTCTCAGATGTCCACAATTTACTCCTCTCCTTTGATAGTCACCAGGTGCACCACATTCGACGGGAAGCAAATGGATTAGCACATCGACTTTTTCATTCTTTTTCTGTGGACACTATTGGTTATGCGTCCTTGCCGTTTGAATACCAAGAACCTGGTTGAATGAACAGTTCCTTTAGTTTTCTTTTGTTTTCCATTTCTTTTCAGTCTTTTGTTGCTTGAGTTTCAGTTGTAATGTTGCAGAGATATTCTCGGCTCTGTTTTTTCTTTTGTTGGCGTTTTATCGCCTGGTTATTAATATATAACCTTTCTTCTCAAAAACAAAAAGAAACAAATATTTCTACTCTGTTTATTTTCATTTTTAATAAATGGATGATTTTTTATAGGATGGGGAAGTATTTGTTATGCCATGGTGATATCGAATGGAGAACTTCTGCATAATTGAATATATTTTTTCCTTTTTCCTGATCAACGTAATGTTTTTTTGAAATGGAAAATATTACAACTACTCTTGCACTATTATTATACAAATATCCTAAACCACCTTATTTATCCACACATATATCAACCTTATAACTTCGTCACCGCATGGATCAAACCATACATCTCTCCTTTCACAGCTCCAACTCCTTACCGCTGCACCCTGATCAACGTAATGTATTAACATAATATTCGAATGCTTATAAAATTTGATAATCTTGGTGTGAATATTTTGTCATAAGGTTTCAGATTTATTGAGGTTTTGAGTGGGCATTTTTGTTGTTCACAATCGTGGGGATGATGTGTGTGTCCGATTCATAATATTCTGTCATGATGGGTGTATTGACGTTTGCATTACACGACTACGTCGTGGCTGTGCCCTTTTCTTCTTATGCACTCGGTCTTTAATAAGGGAGTTGGGTAGCACGTGAATGAATATAAAATCGATATAACTTGATTTTAGAACAATTAAACCGCATATACGTCACAATTGACTTCAGAGTTATGTCAACTCCCTAATCAACTATGCAGTTCTGTACTGATAAACCTGCATAATAAAACAAGCAAACATAATATATATATATATATATATATATATATATATATATATATATATATATATATATATATATATATATATATATATATATATATATATATCAAAGTTAACGTGCAACAGAAAGTAAAGAACACTTGTGTTTACCAAATTTTCAAGCAGCTTTGGATAGCTACTCGATGTCATGCCTAGTTAAGGCAGAAAATCACTAAGATCAATCTTGTTCGTACAATGATTGAACTCACAATCTCTCTCTTAGAAAAATAACACTAGTCACCTAACGATGATGCAAAGCCACCCTCTACCTATTCTACTCTCTCAATACGTTGTTAGAGAGATCTAGAATATAAACTAGTGTAAAGACTCTAGAACAAACAACTAAATAAACTAAAGACTAAAAGCTCTCAGGTTGTAGAAGAAATTACTCGCGAGGTGTAAGGCTCTGTCTTGTCGATCCTGGGGTATTTATAGTTTAGTCTAATACCACCGGTCTTCTGTTCAATTCTGACTTCTAATTGGAATCTTCAAGACTTTTCCTTGTAACATGGTGATGGTGCTAGAATAACGATTCTACCTATTCAGTGTGTCTTTCTTCTTGAGTTCGAACCTCTCTTATACTAGAGGAATGGGCCTTGTAACCTACACACATTCAAGTGTGTAACTCTAGCATTTAATTGGGTAATCAAGTGTAACAATGCTGCAAATAAAGCAAGATATGGTTTGTAACTCCCAACCGTTATAAATTGGAGTTAAAGGCAAATGGCTCCTAGAAGGGTCAACCGAACCGGTGTAAAACGCGAGCGAGCTCGACAAATGCCACACATTCAAGTGTGTAACTCCCTTCAACAAGTGTCACACATTCAAATGTATAACTCCAGCATTTGATTTTGTGATAATGCTGCAAATAAAACAAGGTTTGTAACTCCCAAAAATTATAAATTGGAGTTAAAGGCAAAAGGCTCCTGGAAGGGGCAACCGAACCTGTGTAAAACGAGGCTCGCACGAGCTAGCCCGTTTTAGCTCAATTCGGTTAGACATGCGGGTCTCACGTCGTGAAAACACACAAGTTCACTAGATCGTGTACATATATGATCATGATATGCCCCCCCCCCCCCCCCGCGCCCACATAGAGAGTTCTCAAGACATCTAGCAACACGACTTGAACACTAAAATATATCTCAGAGTGCGCTAAGAATCATAGCAGAACAAATAAAGTGAATTGAGTTTATTGAAAGTAAGAAAACTATTGTATATTAAACGTGATTTACAAAGGAAGACATAGCTAGCTATTTATACTACTATAACCCTAATAAAACTATATGCACACGCCTGTCTCCAGCCCTAAACTAACTCTTTTCTTCTTTTCAAACTCTTCCGGAGTTTCCTGATGAGATCTGGACTCTCTCAATATGGCGGTGTTGACCAAGGAGTTAACCTGCTCTGGCTCAACTCCTATGTTAACTCCTGTGTTGTCTTGCTCAACTCCTATGTTAACTCCCGAGTTGTCCGGCTCAACTCCTATGTTAACTTCTGTTCTCGTTCTTCTTTCTTTCATTTCTTGAGAATATAAGCTCTTGTCTTATTATATAGTCACAATTTGTGCATATTATCAACATGGGATAAACACCCACTTCAACCTTCCATCTTTGAATTATTATTCATCACTAACCCTGTCCGTTTTGAGCGTACAATATATCAACTCGAAGCTCTCACTTAATAGCTTACGACTATATATTTATTTTTCTTAATGAACAAATAATTAAGAATCTGTCTCCATGTAAATATGTCATACAAAGCATTATTTACTTCACTATTTGTCTCACATTTCATATATAATCGATTAGATGCATACCAAACCTAAAGTTGAAAGATCGAACCGGAGAATTTACTGAGATAGTGAGATTTATTTGGTCGGAGAATATGAATATCCATCCATAGTGTAATACTAGTGTTTAATTTTGCCTACGGTCGTTGCGAACACTTTGTTTCGCTAAACTAGGTAAACAGAGACACTTTATTAATTAATAGTAACGTAACACAAAAATTGGATGATCAATTGATGATTCAGATAGATACATACACAAATTTGTGAAAAATCACAGGCCAATATATAATAGTAGTAACTCATATTACTGATCAGTGGTCTAGTGACGATCGAACTTATTTAACAGTGACCTTTCCAACCATGCCAGCTCCTTGGTGTGGCGCACAGTAGAAACTGTAAGTTCCCTTCTCTGTCAAAGTCACCGAGTACACCTCATCCTTAGCATTCAAATAATCTTCCTCCGCCATCGAAATTGCTCCGGCATTAACCCCTGATGGGATCTCATCTTCATCAAACACAATATTATGCGGGAACCCTGCGTTGTTCTTGAACGTGATCTTCTCCCCTGCTGCAACCTCGAAGGTTCCAGGAATGAACGCCAACGAACCGTCGTCACCGCCCAGCAGCACGTCCATTGCCATTGCGTTGCTGGCGATAAGGGCGGATGCAGCTGTGGCTGCAACGGCCACGCCGAGGTCCTTGAGTGAGGCCTTGATTGAGAGTTTGGGTGCAGGTTTGAAGGTGGCTGTGGCTGGTTTTGATGAGGTTTTGAGGGTGGTGAATGATGGGATTGTGATGGAAGCTGAGGTTACTGTGGCCATTTTTGGTAATGGAGTTGAGTAATTGATGGTTTGTGTGTTGAGAGAATATGGAAGTAGAGAGAGTAGAAGAGGAGTGGAGTTTAATATTGAGGGTATGTGGATGTGAGTGTTTGTATTGTTGATCTGAATGAGATAATGAATGTATGGATTGGGTGATGTGTTTGTGTGTTATCTTGTTGCTATTCTTTCATTGGTTGATATGGATTATCTATCTCATCATGTTCATGTCTATGTATTTGTCATGTGAGGTGGAAAATGCATTTTGGACGAGGAGGGGTGGATCTCTTGATAGGAGGAAGATCTTTATAATGTGGGGTGGGGTGGACACCGCATTTTCAACTTACAAATCTGAATTTGTTTGGGAATTATAAAAAAGAATACTGCTGATAAGAAATGGAACAAATACAAAGCTGCTACAAGAAATCCAACAACATAATAATCATGTGGTCGTGCTAAATGTAACTATAAGTATATGTGTAAAAAGAATAAAGTTAAAGTTTGGTGAATTATTATGATTGAGCACCTTTTTTTAGATGTTCAGGGTTAACCACGGCCGCAACATCTAACAAAATACGTGGTTTTCAATGGATCTCATATATTCTAATAGAGGTGTCGAAGTACTACCTTCTATCATCTAATAAATCATGAACAAAGAAAATATCATTAAATTAAATGAGTCACCTACCTAAGTAGGATCGACCAATACTCAAACAATGGTTAAACCATTTCAAAGTAAGAAAAATATGTATTTTGATGGGTAAAAGAAGACAGATCTCATCTCATTGCTTTGATGGTGCATGTCAGCATGAGAGAAGAAAGGTCAGATAGTATATGAGAACTGGCTTTGATTCTTTGGAAGTTCTTGGACTAGAAACCGAAGTGAATTGAGCATATACAAAAGGAGAATTATGGCTAGAAACTTGAAGAGAATGGAAGAAATTAGAGGTTTGGAGTCCCTTTTAGTACCAATCGTTGTACATTTTTAAGTACACTTTGATTGCTAGATAGATGCAATGTAGTACAAAGGATATACAATATCACAAAGGGTAGTACAATTTCCACTAAGCAACAAAACCAATGGCACAAATTGCTCAAAGACTCAAAAGGGTTTTCTTGATGGTTCCCAATTATCAAAATATCTAACTCTTTAACAAAAAATAATAGTTCTTGTTCAAGAAGTTATATGATCCCAGAAAGAATTCTATCTGTAACATTTCTAATATCTCGCGTTGAACCACAAATTTGTCTAATAGTACAATAGTTAGTGACTGGTAAAATTTGTATTTCAAACACAATTAAAGTGAAAAACTTATGGTTATTCATCCGACTCGTAGAAGATTAAGTTCCACCCATACATACTTGACGGTGTAAAATTGGTACTTGGTAAGTGGTAACAAAATGTTAGACACATTTGGGACACACTCACACAGTATTTAGTGTTTTAAAAACACATACCTTATTTATGTTTTTCAAATGCAAGAATCATAGCGTTCGGAAACATGGACAACTCAAACACAAATTACACAATGAGTCAATGACTATCAAAAGGCACTCTATGATTAACGGATTTCGACAACTCTTCAAACCAATACACGGGTAATTTTTCCATTTACCATGTCTATGTCTATGGATAAATTGTAGATCATGATCCAAAATCATCAACATCATTTAGAAAGTGTGATATGGATAATTGTGGATACATGGTTTAATTATAAACATACTCATAAACAAAGTTTATGGTAGAATTTCTCCTAATTAACTACCGAAGTACCGGCCGGCGCCAAACATTTATTGGGTTGTTATTATTATTGTTATTATTTTTTTTTGAAACGGTTAAAAAAATTTATTGCTCAAAGGGCATAAGGAATGCTCCTATAACAATTATAACGCAATACGCGGAACAAGCTCTGGGAGAAACGAAGAGAACCAAGACTCTCCTAATCGGCCAGTACGCGAGGGAGCAGTAGCAATACAAAAAATACAAAGACTAAAAAGGCCAAAGAACTTCAGTGGCAAACAAAGCAAACGAAGTTACTAAAGCCGCCAAGGATAGCTCGCCAAAGCCTCAAAGAAGTAAGCTCAACACCACATGGGAGACCACCAAAGCTCAACACAATCTAAACCGTGAAATCCTCAAAACGACCACCTCTAGCCAATCTCCTACACTCTATGTTCTAACGGACAAGTGGCAAGTAATTTAGAGATGTGGTCCGAGGTAGCGCCCTAGCCAATCTCCTACACCCTATATTCTTACGAGCAAGTGACAAGTAATTTAAAGATGTGGTCCGGGCAAACAAGACAAAACCGACTCGTAAACCTCAAGTGATCACGCTCCTACACCCTATGCCGGAAAGTGTACTTAAAAGCAACTTTAAGAAAGGAACATCCGAAGCTTCATCTTAAAAGCAACTTTAAGAAAGGAACATCCGAAGCTTCATCAAACGCCAAGGTTCATCCTTGTTATTATTATTATTACTAAAACCATCTCCAACAAAAGTTTTAAATGGAGTTTAAAAATTCTATTTCAAACTTTTGTTGGAGCTTTTAAGACCCTTATATAGGTGTCAAAAGTTTTAGACCCATCTCAAATTTTTTAGCTGGGTCTAAGAGTTTTGAATTGAGACCCATGAGAAGGGTTTTAATTTTTTAAAGAGCTCCAACAAAGGTTTCAAAGGGTTTGAAAATTTTCAAACTCTCTCTAAAACCTTTGTTGGAAAATGGTCGAAGTCTGTTATCCCAGCACCAGTCTTACAGGTTAGAATCTTGGGCCAAATGTTATAATGGACTGCCCATAGATATACTTCGGGCCGACTTAAAGACAACTAGAGCAGATAACCTCAAAACATGAATCTATCTTCCGTCAACTGGGCTTTATTTGTTGCCGCAGCTTTTCATATTTTAGAATTATAGTCTATAATACAGGTCTAACTATTGGACTTCATGGCCCAATGGATAAGGCGCTGGTCTACGAAACCAGAGATTCTGGGTTCGATCCCCAGTGAAGTCGCTTTTGCCAGTTTTGTAGCTTGCCACTCGATTTTCAAAATTACACTTGTTCATATTCTTTTCAAATTCTATATTATTAATTCCAAATTTTAATTTTATAAAAACACTTTTGCCACCTGTACTCGTGATTCAAAATCTCTAATGTATTTTTTCTAACGGCAAATTTAATTATTCTACTCCTATTTATACTACGTGAAATCGTTTTGTAGCTTGCCACTCGATTTCAAAATTACACTTGTTCATATTCTTTTAAATTCTATATTGTTAATTCCAAACTTTAATTTTATAAAAACTCTTTTGCCACTTGTACTCGTGATTCAAAATCTCTAATGTATTTGTTCTAACGGAAAATTTAATTATTCTACTCCTATTTATACTATGTGAAGTCGTTTTGTAGGCCGCCACTCGATTTTCAAAATTACACTTGTTGTTCATATTCTTTTTAAATTCTATACTATTATTAATTCCAAACTTTAATTTTACAAAAACTCTTTTGCCACTTGTACTCGTGATTCAAAATCTCTAATGTATTTTCTCTAACGGCAAATTTAATTATTCTACTCCTATTTATACTATGTGAAGTTGTTTTGTAGCTTTCCACTCGATTTTCAAAATTACACTTGTTCATTCTTTTCAAATTCTATATTATTAATTCCAAAATTTTCTTTCATATAAACTCTTTTGCCACTTGTACTCGTGATTCAAAATCTCAAATGTATTTTTACTAACGGAAAATCTAATTATTCTTCTACTATTTTTACTATTCCTTTACCTTATAACTCTAAATACACATATATCAACCTTATAACTCCACCGACCTCTCATGTGCTATTCAAGCACCATCACCCTCGGCTACGCCTTATAACTCATAAAATATCTAATGTATTATTATATATTTATTTATAATTATATTTAAAAATACTTACATATAAAATTTTTTAGACATATATTTGGACCGTCTAATATTCAGACAATGTAGCCTAAGTTATTTTCATATATTTAGTTCAAGATTGTCATTTTGGTGGAATGTATAATATGTATAGCAGTAATACTTGAGTTTTTCACTTTGTTTTTTTAAATACAATCTTATAATTATGCTTGATTTGATTTGAATGAATAGTATATCAATTATAAATCTTTTGATTACATATTCATTTTAATAATTCACTACACAAAGTAAATTATTACCCATATTAGAGATCGAACTAATTCTATATACAAAGCAAATAACTCATGACCACCTTGGTACGGGGTATTTTGACTTGACATTCGAATACAAACGATTTTGACTTGACACGGTTTGGGTGGGAAAAAAGTTTAAAAAATATGCTACAGAGTGAGATATACATCCATTTTATCTACTGAACAATGGTCATGTTTAATTTATATACTGTAATATGATGACTATGTTCAATTTATATACTACATGATAGTTACATGTCCAATTTATATAGTCTGATTGGTATTTTTTATCGTATCTTATGCGTGAGTCGCATGCGACGAAGTGGTTGACTCATGAGTCACTTACATGAAGGATTCTTTAGTTAAACAACCTTTGTCGGAATTTTCTTTTGCTTTGGCATCTCACACAGATCGGTCGGTGCAACTCATAGTCTAATACACATAATTAATAACGAAGGAATTTTTAGTAATGTGGGTTGATTTGTGCAATAAAATTAGGGTTCATGACTCCTACCTCTTTAATAGATTTTGCTTCTTTTGGTGATATGTTATTTATTTGTTTATTTTTTAATTATTTATTAAAATTAATTTAGGTGTGTCTCATAGTATTTCTCAAATAATTTCAATTTTTTTAAATTTGGATTAACATGATGGTGACACAGTGTTTATACAGTTCAACTACATACGGTTCACTTTAGATATTTCATTATTAAAAAATACTGGGAGTAAATAAAATGAAGGCATTAATAAATGCTATAGTTGGAAAAAAAGAGAAGTACCGGTGAAATGGCAGTAAGAATTAAATACGGGAATCTTTGTCTGAGGGGGGAAAAATGATGCAGAAATATAATGAAGGCAGGCAAAGCATTTCAGACAGGAGAAAATATGTACAGACATAGCATTATAGCAAGTAAGTATAGTTGCATGTAGTATCACGCAACCCCCAATATACTTGCTGCTTGCTATGTCTTTTCTTCTCTCCTTATACTTGTTGGCCATCAGAACAGAACCACCAAGCAGCAGCAACCAAGCAGAGATGCTCTTTTCTTTTCAATTAATTGAATTCAATATTTACTGTACATATATATGTCAGTGAGTAGTAGTGCATTGTGTTTTTACTTGCCTCCCTCTTTCGTATTTATGACTCTCTCAACAATCCCACGAACCAACCATATTTACTCCCCCCACCAAACTAACTCTCACACCTTTCCTCTCTTTATTTTTTTCTATTCCTCTCTGTATTGATCTCATGTGTGTTATAACCACGTACATTAGTTACGATGAAAAACACATTATATATAAGTTTGGTAAAGAAATACTAGTAAATTATTAGAAATTAATTTGGATTAGTCATGTTTTCATAGCAATGTTCATGCTGTTCAAATTTAGGGTTTTTGAATCAAGCTTCTCCAATTTACTTTTCAAATTAATTTGAGAGTTAGTTTGGCAGCGATTTACACTAGTAAGATTTGGGTATGAAGAACTTTGCTAGATCCGCACGTGTTTTCATAGCGATGTTCATGCTGTTCAAATTTAGGGTTTTTGAATCAAGCTTCTCCAATTTACTTTTTCAAATTAATTTGAGAGTTAGTTTGGCAGCAATTTAACTAGTAAGATTTGGGTATGAAGAACTTTGCTAGATCCGCACGTGTTTTTAAGTGTATATAAGCGACATAATGTGAATTAATTGAAAAGTGATGTAAGACGAGGAATAGACTATAGTTTTCATCCCGTTGAAAAACCGGCATTTGATGGAAATATAGGAAATTTATTTTAAACTACTTGATTTACACTCGGTCGCATTGGTGATGATTTTGGGCCGTTATTGGTGACTACGTACTATTAGTATTTTCTTGGCGGCCCTCGCTCTTGGTTTTATTGTAATCCACTAGAAAGTAGGTGGAGGGTGTATTTTAGAGGTTGCGACTATCTTATCGGTTGAGGATTGATCCTCCTTGTACTTTGAAACTCGACGCAAGCATTAATTACTTATGCTAAGAGTGTTGAATGAAATTATTTTAGCAGTTTCAGAAAAATTGAAAAGTGATGTTAAACCAAATAAAGAGCTCGTACTTCATTCATTTCCCTCAAAAGATTCCCATCGCTCTTGAGGAAGCAAATGTTAAGGAAAAGTGGTGTAATTGAAGTATTATTTGTGTGAAAAGTGAATAAATTATTGTGAGTGAATTTTTTTTAGTAAAGAATGCAAAAAACATGGTGAGTTGAGGTATTATCGGGATTAAAGAATGAAGACTGATGTGGTAAAGCAGGAGAATCTACCGGGTGTCTCATTACACCATCCTTTGTGCGCTCCTTATCATGTCACTTCATAAGATTTGCAGTTCTAGCACACATGAAATCTTTGTAGCCTTGGCTTTAAAGGGAAGTACCACAAGGATTTGCATGCCACTTTCTTTCTTTTCTTTTTAAATTTCTTTTTCTTTGGCACATCATGACCTAATACCTCTTCTTTTGGTACCTTCCACCTTGGTTCATTACGTACAAGTATCACACTTAGTTTTACTTTCATTCACACCCCAATATATCATGCAAGAATTTCTACAAGCATCTATCCTTTCATAGTGTAGTCCTAAGCCACTTAAAATCTTTCTAGCTTCATAGTAATTCCTTGGAAGTTGAACACCCTCCCGGAACGAAATCTTTTAATAAATCAAGAATCATGTTAAATTATCTCTGCACTCCCAAAACACTTGATCTGAAGCAATCTTTAAATGAAGGAGAGTTTAGAAAATTGTTGCATCCTGGATATAAAGCTTGTTCATGATCTTTTAGAAGCCTATAGAATTTGTCCGCTTCTTCATTAGGTACTTCATCATTAGCAGAAACGTCTTCCATCAAACTATCATTGTTAGACGTTGAAAAACTATCTTCAACCAAACCCCCATTGTTATTAGAAATATCAGGACTAACAAATGGATTAGTAGCATGTCCTACATTGATCTCTTTCTCACCGTGAGCTGTCTACTTGGTGTATCCATCGGGAAAACCTTTAGCATTCAGATCCATTTTGACCTCCTCTCTTTGTTTACAATGCCATTTTTACATTTCATACTGAGATCAGGCCATCACCTGAGTTAGAAAATGCAAAATCTAGGATTAACAACTCAACTTGTTTACTAAACAAAACATCATTTGACCTGGGTAAATTCATCTAAATCCATTATAGTCCTAATGGAAAATAATATCCTACAAATCAAAATATTGAAAATTAAGTAAGAACAGAATGGAAATAACACTCTACTGCACAAACATGGTGATATATAGGCAACCTACAATTTGCAAAGTGAATAAATCAACAAAAATCCAACCCGTTGATGTATGTAGTTACAGAATAATGCAAGTTACAAAATACTACATTTTAAGTTGCAAAATACTGCAAGTTACTTTGTGGTTACATTTCATGCATACATGCATGTTCCATCAAGGTGATGTTTGAAACTCCTTTAGTCTTTTCAAATTTCAACTATAAATCTGAATTATAGAAAACAACTATCAATCTCTCTTCTATGATTGCGAAGCTATATTGAATGAAGAACCATGTCATATAAAATTGTATAAAACTATAGAGTAATGCCTAAATGAATAGAAAAGTAAAAGGTATCATCATACCTAGCTTTGTGCATCTGTGTATTCTTCCAATAGCATCCAAATTCCTCACAGAGCCAAAAGACAATTGAGATAGAGGAAAAGCAGTGAATGAATATATGTTACACCAAAAGTAATTTGAACTCAACTATTCCCAAATTGATCTAAAGGCCTTGGGATTACTTACCAATAGATCGATGGTGTCTTCTCCAGAACTTGATCAGTGCCTCTTGGATCAAGCAGAAGAAAGAGATTGCTATGTCTACTCCAGAGCTTGATTTTATTGATGTCTCTTCAATTAACCTAGGTATCCATGGATTTTCAGAGACGGTCAGAAGTGAAAAAGAGATGATTGAATTTCAAGAGAAATGTTGAGGTGAGCTGATTGATGCGATGAGAGGCTTATTTTTTTTTCTCCTTTTGTTGTTGTAACTAGCGGCTGAATTTCGGGTGATTTGAATATTGGAAATTCACTGAATATTGATCAGCGGAAAAAATTAAAGGTGACCTTTTTGGCATAGACGTCCTTCACATTAAAACCACCGATCGAGTTTTGCCGATCAATTCTGCTTATTCAAAAATCTTAACACTCCAGGTGTCTCTATAGTTGGATGTAGAGATGCTTTTGGGCAAGTGATGGGACCTTGGTATTTACCAGTTCGCATCACGACTTATGACGACGCGTCAATACGCCCCAACTTGGTTGCCAAGTTACTATTAGTTAGGATCTGAGATCCTGGCGTATCTCTTTAATAAGGTAGATTAGGTTAGGATAAGGAAGGATTAGGAATATTCCCTGGATATCATGTTCTATACTTATCAGTTAGTATCATTCAATATCTTTCATAATTATCTTTCCATGTTCTTTGTATTTCCTCCACTATATAAGTAGATCAATATTTCATTAATAGACAAGTATGATGATTATGTGAATTATGCCTAGAGTGAGTAACTCTACAAGAAGTCCTGAACAAGGCGATTCCTCCATGATTGTGGAGGTACCAAGGTCGGTTGGTGCCGACCGAATCGATTATATCCGAAGACCTCCAACGATGGAGTCGCTCAAGATGTTGAGCACCGCACGGATCGGTCAAATCCGTATAAGGTTCCATCAATTGTCATCTAGCAGAAGATCTTGCCAAGGCGGCTTGGACCATCGCCAACACCCACCGCACGCCCTACTACCTGCTCTGGAAAGGAGGAGTGAAGGAAACTTCTGCGAGATCTGGACAAGCTGGATGGAGAGCTTGAAGAACTCGCAAGGATGGTGAAGAAGCGAAGGAGTACGGGAAGGGAGGAGGAGCAACGGCCGCCAATGGCCGTATCTCCACCACAAGCACGCCGCAAGACGCGTCACCGCGAGGAGGCAACGCGTCAAGTGACGTTGACGCGCTACCGGGAGGCACACGCCGTAGCGCGCAACGAAGAGAACGAACGAATCGGTCCGTTGTTGCTGTCGATCAGCGACCCCACCACCTAGGGGGAGGCCATCGCCGCTAAGAGGAGATCGAAGGAGAACAAAAGGTGGAACGACGGGTTGAACCGACCCCATCTCCACCAATCCGATCACCGTCACCATCACTAGTGACACCCAAAGTGAAGAAGGAAGATAAGGTGGAAGAAGGGATGGAGCAGGGGCATGTCAATCCGCCGCCATCACCGCCCCATCGCCACCATTATCAATCATCACGTGAGGGAGGGAATAAGGATCAGATGCCTCCAAAGGCCTGCTCTCCACCACGGGAAAAGGAGGAAGCACGGAGCTTGTCGTCCATGGTGAAGATGGAAGAAAACGGGGAGGATATGGAACCGCGGATCGACCCGATCCCGTTACCACCAACCTACCCAATTCAATCATCACCACCATTGAACCATCGCATGCCACCGCTACCAATCCACCAACCACCACCACAACATGAAGCGGAGAGGAGAGGGAGAGGAGAAGAGCGACTGAGCCGCTTTGCACCACCACTTCACCAACGCCGGAGAAGACCATAATAGGGGTGAAGTGCAGGGAGGAAGATGAGGTGTGGTATTTACTACCAGCACCATTAATTCTTTCATGGGAGAACGAATTAAGAGGCACATCATCGCTTGAGTGCTAAAGCGATGCAAGCGTTGGATCAACCTTGAGGACAAGGTCGATTTAAAGGGGGATGGTACGATGAGACCTTGGTATTTACCAGTTCGCATCACGGCTTATGACGACGCGCCAACACGCCCCGACTTGGTTGGCAAGTTACTATTAGTTAAGAAAGGATATGTTAAGATCTTCTGAGATTCTGGCGTATCTCTTTAATAAGGTAGATTAGGTTAGGCTAGGTTAGGAAAAGGAAGGATCAGGAAAATTTCCTGGATATCATGTTCTATACTTATCAGTTACTATCTTTTCATGTTCTTTGTATTTCCTCCACTATATAAGTGGCTCAGTATTTCATTAATAGACAAGTATGATGATTATGTGAATTATGGCTAGAGTAACTCTGCAAGAAGTCCTGAACAAGGCGATTCCTCCATGATTATGAAGCTACTAAGGTCGCTTGGTGCCGACCGGATCGGTTATATCCGAAGACCTCCAGCGATGGAGCCGCTCAAGATGTTGAGCACCGTACGGATCGGTCAAATCCGTACAAGGTTCCATCAGAAAGACTCACATTTTATAGTGTCCAACTTCTTAGGTTTTGTTGTAGTGAAGATACTCTAACTAACATACGATTTTACATCGAAAGCTTTTATTTTAACTCTCACCTAATAGTCTTTTGTCCCTATCACTTATTCTACATTTTGGAATCTACTACTTCTTACTAAGACAAATAAATATGTACATAAATGCTACTAGGAGTTGTTAGGAGTGGAATGAAGCCGGAGTCGGAATTAGAAATGCGCATAGATCGACTGAAGTTGCAAGTGAAAGTGGTGATATTTTCTTCAAAGGGGTATTGTTCCTCCTTTGCAATTAGGTGATAGTTTTCTTCAAAATATAGTATTTTAGCTTTGAATGGAGACTTTTTTGCAATGAAATGATTTAGTTGATACTTGATAAGTGAAAGTAGTGATACACTTCTTTTTACTCCCGGGTTGGACGATGTAAACCTTGATTTTTGTTGTATTTTCTGTGATAATTGGTAAGTAAGCTCTTGAGTCTTGATCTAGATTAATTATCATGTGCAGATATCCATTATGAAAGTTAAAATGACCTGGCATCTTATGTCCGGACTACATATATAGGCGGGGATATATAATGGGTGCAAGTGAGATGAGAACTGTAATTCACTCCTTTTATTTTTTTAAGTTTTGAAACTTTTATTTTCATTTAGTTTTTAATATTTTATCACCATAAAAAAATTAGAATTAAAATTTCACCCCCAATGGTTCCATGTTCACTCAAAATGCATTCCTCTACCAAAAACATCTGAGAGAATTGCATAATTTCGTTCACACTTATTAATAATGAAAGTGCACCAATTAATGGTTTTCTGAAGGCCGTTAGACATGGGCCTGCTCATAGGTTTCAATTCGGGAAAGTATAATTACAAAACCGCTCTGGAATTGATTTTTCTTTTTCCTTCTAAACTTGGCCAATTTGATTGACATTATTCTAATCTAGGATTTATATTTTGATTTTTTTTTTCATTCAAATATTTGTGAAATTATTCGATGAATACTCGGTTCGGTCAAACTCGAACAATTCGCGAACATGTTCGAGCTTTTAACGAATCGACACCTACATACTAGTTTTAACACAAATTGTTCACGAATAAAACTATTACTATATTTTATTAATAATTTATAAGAATCAATATATATACTTATTAACAATAACAAATACAATAACACTCAACTAACCCTAAATCCAAACATACATCCATCATGCATTCAAATCTCTTTCTTCATCTCTATATTCTCTCACCATCCATCCACCGAATGTATTCCAATTCCGCCCCCCACCACCTAGCACCTCCTATCTTCTTACTTATCCCATCGTTCAATGCTTCATTCATTTGATTTTTGTCGCAATCTCCAAATCATGTATTTTCGTAATTCATTGGCACTGAAAGGTTCTTCCTTTTAGATTCTTGTTCGATTGTTCATTATTCGATTTTATTAACAAACACGAAAACTCATTGTCTTGTTCGACGAACACGAACACACTATATTCTTAACGAACAAACGTTCAATAAGGCCTCTGTTCGATTCCTTCTGTTCGAAATATTCATTTTCTAACCATTATTAATCCGGACTCTCGTGTTTATGTTTTTGTTCGCGAATCGGTAATTTTCTGCTAAATGGATTACCACGACCAACAACTATACCGTATTTGTCATGTTAATTTTTATTCTCATTGGGACTATTCGTATGCCCTTGTCATTTTTATTTGTCCAGAATATTATATGTATATTCATCTTTTTTAATGGCTTTACAAATTATTCTAATAACAATATTTAATACTAGAATTTTCTTTAGAAACCATTAATGGTAGCTGATAGTAGATTTTTGGAAAAAGAAACAGAAAAGAGAGAATGGAAAAGAAACAGAAAATAGAAATAGTGCATAAGTAAGTTGACATACTAGATGAAGGGGGTGGTCAAGTATTTGATACAATCATAACAAATTTGAGGTTCGAACATGCTTTTACTCTCCTCTTGGTGTTGGGGTGTTTGTCTGTTTTTGTGTGCATTACTTATGCACTATTCTACTGTACTTGTACTTGTCTTTTTATTAATAAAATTTTGCTGTTTCAAAAAAAAAAAAAAAAAAAAGAGAGAATGGGAAAATTTAACATTAGTATTGAAAAACTGTGGCTACTGGGATTTAGAGAACAACACTACTAACTAACTACTATCAAGTCACCACAGAGTAAATGAGAACTATTATTGATAATCACTTTTCCTAAAAAAAAAAGGACTAACAAACCACTTAAACCGCTTTTAATACCGACTCAATCAAAACGTCCTCATTTAAATTATTAGTACAACTCCTGTTACACGTTTCTCATAATTGTTAATAATGTACTTATGAAGTAGGATAAGATTAACAATGAACATATATAACACAGAATTAAATTAGTTTTTTCTTTCTCCATCTGAACAGAGAAAAAAAAAAACTAAATTACATAGATATATAGATGTACATAATATCCTGAATATCTTTAAGTAGTAGAGAGGAAAGACTTCGAGAAGGTGTCATGAATATCTTTAAGTAGTAGAGAGAAAAGACTTCGAGGAGGTTCGTCTGAAGATTGAACCCGTCCAAATCGTGTCCTATCTTAGCCAAGAAATTTGCACATGCATTGCCTCCTTTCTTCCTCTCTTCGTATGTTTCGCTCAAACTCCCAGAAAAGAGGCTTGTAATATCCGTAGTCCTCCAACAGATTGTACAAACTATGATTACCGGTAGCTAGAAATAAATTTATTAGGCCTCATTTATTGTGATTTTAAATTTTCTGAAAACTAAAATGAATTCTTACATAGAAATTCAAGTGAAACAGTATATCATAGACAAACAAAGAAAACAAAGAAGATCCACACAAAACCTTACACAAAACAAGTTTTTATTATTTATATAACCTCACCATTTTTTTTCCTCACCATTGTTGCTGCATTATGAACATACTAATACACTATCTAGCCAATTATTTAAAATTATTTTGGGGTTTAATTGATTTCTGAATCATTAATGTACAAGGACTACTACATATATACCATATATTAAAAATTAAAACCGTCTCGAAGCTTCACGTTTTGATCGAAAGATCTTTAACCATCAGAATTAATGCACGACCTAATTTATGATTCCAGTACCTACCAGAGAACCAACACAAAAACTCAACCGCTCGAATTGATTTGATGATCATTTCAAGAAAAACTAACCAAAAGAAAGGTAAAGAATTACAAACCTCCAAGATGAACTGAACAAGAATTAACAAGAAAGAATTGTTGAGATGAGACATGAAAAAAGTCATTTAGATATTGGCACGGCTCAATCAAAACAACAACATCCATCAAACCCATGAGTCGATCGTTGTCGTATCTGAGTGGGCCGAGCCAACATCACAATGACCATTTCAAGATTTTCCTTCCAAATAACAAACCCTAGCTAACCAGAAAGAAAGAAAGAAGAGTTTTGTTTTCTTAAAGGTGAAGAAGAAGAGCTAGCTAGCCTGGAGAGAAAGATGAAGAATGGTGAAAAGCTGATGTTGATATTTAATAGCGTGAGAGAAGAGAAATAGAGAGAGAGAGAGAGAGAGAAATGGCGTTACATTTGTGGGGATGAGGGCATTAAAGATGAAGTATGACTACCAAACCCAACCCAACCCTAGTGAGGTGAGAAAAGCAAAGGACCAGGGCCATTAATTGCAGCAGATGGATGAAGATGCCATAAATAAAATTACTCACTTTCAATTTTAAATTTTTTACAAACCAACATACATATAGGTAGCAGTAGTAGTAGAGCAATATCAATAGCATAGCAATGAATAAAAAGGAATCGCCCATAACTGTACTGCTGTACAATTACAATAGCATTTCATTATAGCCTATATTTTTTCATCTTTCTCTCTTTCCTATTCTAATGAATTTAATTCTGTCTACGCCGTGTCTGTTTGATTTCCAGTACTCCAATCTCTCCCCTCCTCTATATGTCGTCCATGCTTATTTAATTTCTCTCTTTTGTCCTTTTGTCCGTTGCTCTATCCAACCGTCTTCATCACTCACAATCGGTTCTGTAGTCTACATTTTTCATCATCTACTTGTAAATTTCGAACCCGGAACCAGGTCACCCCGAGCCTACCTTGCCATGTATGTGTTTTTTTTTTCTAACATTAAATATTACAACTAATATACTACGTACTTATATACAAAGATCTTATATTACCTTATATCTACACACCTAAACCACCAGAAATCGAACCTGCACCTTTTCTTCACCATCTCAACTCCCTTATTATACTGCATATAATTCATGTCATGTATGTGTGCTAACTTCAAAGATAACGCACAAATCAATACAAACTAAGAAAGTTTATTATATTACCACAATACGCAAGCTTCCAAGCAGCTTGGAATGTACTCCCTACCCCTATTTACATAGGGATTGACAAATTTGATCCATAAGTTACTTGTTTTGACGTATACAGTACATCGTTTGATGGTCATTACAAATTCGGTCCATAGGTATGTTTATAAAATATGGCAATATTAGTGATTGCGTTGGCCTAACTTAGTTGACGATTTTCTGTCCTCAACTTAACACAAAGTCTTGTAGGAGGAGACTGTTTATATATATGTAATTTAAAAATATAAAGCATGTTATGTTTAATTTTATACAAGTCTCGGAGGCAGGGGAGGGGAAGACACACGTACAAGCCAAGTGAGTCACTTGCTTCGCCTGGATTTTTTTATGTAAAGCGTACGTCTATTATTACCCTATTAAGTTACGTTTAAAATAAATATCTTTCGAGTACACTAACTTTATTATAAAAGATGTGTGTCGTAGTGAATTTTACGTACATGCCGTTTAAGTTCTATTTGTCTTAGCAGATGCAAGTTCGATTCACCTCTACCTCAAGCTTGTAGAGCATTCTACTCCAGTATTTACATGGGAGAATATCCTACAACATTTTAGAGGATTCTATTTTAGAATTGTAGTCTTGCCCAAAGACCTCAAGATTCTTTCCGTGAACCACCACTAATTTGTGCACCAAAAATCTCCCAAGCCCAAAACCTTAATTCTACAATCTTCCTGCGAACCACCTCTAGTTTGTGCGGCAAAAATCTCTCAAAACGGTTGGACATCACAAATTTCCTTTCCTACGTACGCAATCGTCTTCTGTATCATAATCATAGTCAATCTAATTGCATTTATGTGATATTACCTTTATTGTCTCTCTTAAAAAAATCTTCCTTACAAATTACAAATTTGTACCTCATAGTTCAACAATTACATAAATAAATACTTTTTCTATCCAATCAATCACTCATCTGTATTTTTAGATTTTATACGTTTGTTTTGTTGACTTTTTTAGCCTAATTTGACATTTGATAAATCCTAAATAAATCGTAAAAAACTTTAAGAAAATTAAATTATGAAAATAGAGTGACTAGAATTTTATAATATCATTTCACATTTTATTTTTACGGTTTAATTTAAAATTTATCGAAGGTCAAATGAGACTAATAATAGTCAACAAAATAAGCGTATAGAATCTAAAAGACCAGATGAGTACATACTAGCTAGGTACCTTAGACCAACTCCAGTAGCGTTAGAGGAGTTGCGACTTACTGAGACCAACATAAACCTTCCTAACACCGCTTTGGCCATTTTCATAGCCAAAATGTGCCTCGGTTAAGTTAATTAGCTTTTACTCTTTTTCTTTAAATTGTTTTCCTTGTTGCTTCTTTGTTTGTTTGATTTTTTTCCTTATCCTTTTACACTCTTTTTTTTTTTTTCTTCATTTTTTATAACAAATATACAATCAAATGTGCATAAGGGGCGTACACTACTAACATTACAAAACACATCAACAACCAAGATATATATGACGATAAAACATCATGAAATCCTTTCCCAACAAGTATTAACGGCCGGAGTTAAATCTTGACCACCTCCTTTATTTAGTATATCTACTCCCTAGCAAGAATCCAAGAGTTTAAGGTGATAATTAAATTAACAAAAAAAACTTAAACCCATACCATAGGGGATCGGAATATTAATCAAGGCAAGTTTAGGAAACCATGCAAACGCAAGATTAATGATGTTCTGATCATATGAACTCCACCCCGTTTACACTTGTGAAGGAAACTCAAACATGATAAAATCATATCATACCAAAACATGAAACTTACTCACAAGAAGTAAAAATACAAAAATGAAGTCCTCGATCCTCCACCAAGCTGGCAGCATCGTGAATCCATGAAAAAGTACATAGCAGCACCGATTAGAACGAGAGCCGACGAAAACGAGATCCAAGACAGAGTCAAAAGAGAGACAAGATCTGAGAAATGCTCAACGGCACCCAGAAAAGAACCTACATAAAACAATCCTACACCTTTGCCAAATATATAAATTTACCACGTCAATCAAGATCTTTTTTCGCATTAATTGGTCCAATCCAATTTATTCCAACACATGTTTCGATCCGGAAATAGCAACATGGAAGCTAAATTGTACGAGCTTCCCAGACCATCCTTAGCTCGAAACATACCAAACACATACCTTCGATTTCTGCGATCTCATAAGCGTTGCCAAGAATTCCATTCAAAATACAACCTTTTCCATATGCACCAAAATTTACCTTGGATAATCGTTGCCTTTCTACCCCCTTTGAGGTCCCTAGAATGATCATTCCATCAATAAGTTTGCCGATTGAGCTTACCGGACATACCACTGCCTCTAACGAAGAAGCCAACATATCCCACACCTCTCTCACCACTTTACATGTACCAAACAAGTGTAACGCACATTCCTCCTCTTCACCACACAGTTTGCACAAGCGGACTACATTCTCGTCTATAATGGTCATTTCCTTCAATTCATTCCAAGCTAACTTCCAAACCAAGACACTAACCTTCAAAGGAGCCGAATTAACCCAAACCCTTTTCATCCAATTGATTCGAGGTATCGTACGCCCCAAATTTGTTGTCAAACTTATCAAACTCAGGGCTATATAACCTTCTTTTAGTGTGTATGATTTTCTCCTATCTTCTTTACACCCCGGTTGTCTGCATGATCAAGATCCTAAAACATTTCATTACAAAATGATTGTAATATTTCAAAGGTTTAGACTTCCCTCTCCACACAATGCAAAGGTTTCGACTTCCCTCTCCACACAATCCCAAATAGATCCATATTTCGACTTAAGAAGACTCACCCAAAGACGGGCTTGACTCATTTAACAATTTCCACCCCCATTTAAAAAGCAAGGTTAAATTTTCTCAAATCTTTACCCCTAAACCCCCATTCTCTTTAGCCTCACAAACTTTCTTCCATTTAACTCAATTCACTTTTCTTCAACACACCCCCCCCCCCACAAAGATGAACCCCAAAAGATTTTTTTTTGGACATATAAAATCTCTCTAATGGGCAAGGGGTCAAGGGAAAAGGATAAGTAATATAAGTGTAAGATCAGATCACCAATTTCAACAAGATGAGTTTTCCTCCAAAAGAAATGAACTTATTCTCCCACTTCCTCAATCTTTTTTGAACTTTTTGCACTACTACCTTTCACATTCTTGACCCATTTTCCCTATCACCAATAGGTACGCACAAATAGTTAAATGGGCAAGATCCAACCACACAATTCAATAATTTTGACGCCCACGCATTCACCACAGTTTCTACACCCATGCCAACAATACAACTATTCTTGAAATTATTTTCAACCCCAATGCAAGCTCAAAGTACCTCATGCTCTTTTAAGCAATAATAGTTGACTCTAATTCTTCACCAAAGAAAATAGTGTCATCCGCGAATTGCAAGTGTGAAATTTCTACCTTATCCTTTCCTAATAATAAATAAGGCCTCAAATTTCCATCCACACAAGCTTTTGTGTTATTTTAAACAACATTCAACTGCAAAGTTAAATTATAATTTAAAGGGAAATTTTAAAATTTATATTCTACCATTACTTTGAAATTTCAAATTTATCTTTCAAATAAGTAAGTTAAGATCGGAGCGAAGAATAGCATAAGAAATATAGCATGGATTTTATAAATATTAATACTAAAATTTATTATAATTTTTAATGTTCAAACATTGTAATTTTTTAAGACAACGTGATATTATTATAATTCATTAATAAGTCTGCATCTGTTATATAAATGAGTTCGTCATTTTGGAAGAAATTAACTTGAATCTTGGGTAATGCCTTCAACTACTACTACAATCCAAAAATTATTCAAAGTTGCTATATACAAATCAATCATGGCAGATTATAAAACCCACTTCCATTCCGACTCCAGCTGGACTTGCCTGTGATCGTACTCTCCAGGCCCTATCAAGTAGTTCGCAGTTACTTGTGTAAATGATGGTTGCTTCTTGCACTAATTCTCTCTTTCAGGAGGATGGGAAAAGAAAAGTTTCAGAAAACCTATCAAATACTTCATAAACGCAGTAAACATCCCTAAGTAACCAAATCCTCTATGCAGTTTTGTTTAGCACCATGAGAGAACTGAAGAACCTCAGTAGAAACTAGAGCGTAGATATTGATTTGAGTTAACTTCGACATTTTGCACCATGTACTCAACTCCTCCCTAGATTTAACCATATTCTTTGTTTCCCGAGAGTGTTGCAAATGGCGTTGAATCAATTCTCCAACACATTCTTGTCAATATGCATGAATCCAAGTTGGAGGCTGAGTGTATCTGACCTCCCGAGAGTGTAGTATAATATTCACTCGATTTTTTTTCAAATGGTACATTGATATAATCTTATAAACTGTGGTGTAATCAAGCTTGTAATTACTACATGCAGATCATTCAAAGTTGACTCATAAAGCGAGTATAGACAAATGGTATTTAACCTCATTTTATTTACTTCTTATCCAATAATGCCATTGGGTCAAAGGGGAAGTCCACATATCCGCACAGGAAACTTGAGCTCAGGACTTAACAACCCCGTAATAAAACCAACTTAACAATGGAGTCTAACCTTCATCCTCCAATCATGGAGTGGCGAATCGTCGCGTCACACGTGTTCTCTTTTATGCATGATTAGGCAACCCAAGATAAGCAAGGCGGGAGACACACGGTTGTGAGCACACCTTGAAGAGTCAAGGATACCTAATCATATATATACACATTAGTTTGTCCATGTGATGATCGGTTAAAATTTGACACTCATGATATCATCAGTGACGGTATAACGGGAGCAATTCTACTAATCTCAATCTAAAGACAATTGTAGTGAATGTCCGTTTCTCATCATGTCCAAGTGCCTTATGGTTTCCCTCAACCAATGAAGCGCTTCCTCTATGATCTCGCTCGATCAATTGACTTTGATAAGCCAACTTTAATCTCCATTTTAATCTTTCTTACCAACCTTTTCATTGTAGTAATATGCAGTAAACTGGAATGGGATTTTCACCAGTTTTTTGTTAAGTTTTTGCAAGTTAAAACTACTACTAAACAACAACAGTAGGTTTAAACATAAATTTCAAATTCAACATTCTTAAAGAGTAGCAGGTTCAAAGGGAAAGGGGTTCATCGAAGCCCTTCCGCTTCGTGAACAGTTTCGCCAAGTGGTTAGCATAAACATTAAATTTTTTTACGTGTAATATATAATAAACTGAAATGAGAAAGTATAATTTTCACCAGTATAATTTTCACCAGTTTTATGTTATGTTTTTGCAAGTTGACCTAAGAAGTATACTTTCATTCCTGCCATTATATTTAGTTAACTAGCTAATTCAATACACATGATAGGAAGAGAGAGGGCATCATCTTTAATTGTGTAGTATAAATTGTATTAACATATACACGTTCGTAATATCACCTTTTTTATTAGGAGATTTGGGATTGAGAAGAACTGTTGATACTTTCGGAGAACACGAAGAACCATTTGAATTTTTATAGAAAAACTATACCGCTTTTTAATCACAGTCAGTGCACTACATTTCCACTATAAATCTCAGAAACAGTGCTTGTGGACACAAAAGCCCCAAGGGTTAGAATCTCTGATTAAGACTTCAAGAATTTTGAGTATATCTTTGGAATACTGTTTATGTGAAACACAAATATAACCCATTTATGAATAAATTTACACTGAATGAATTTGACACGTCCTTGACTAAATTTGCAAGTGTTGTGGTTCCCGTATTACTATAATAATAATAATAATTATTGTTATTATTAATATTTTCTGAACAATGAATTCTATTGGGTACCCAATTCTATTTCCGTTGACATTAGGAATAGTAAGAAATCTGTTCGATTGGAAGAAGAAATGTTATGTATCTTCTTTCTCTTTCTCTTCTTCTTTTCTTTTTTTAGAAGTAAGATAGGAGTATTATTTATTTGCACCATTCACATGCACAATAACTAAAGTTACTAGTCTAGAGGATTGATTCCTCCATATGTATTTATAATACTGCTACTTACATGGACTTAATTTTGTGTTAATGTGATTGTGGGCTATAGAAAAACGAATGTTTCAAATGTTTCTAGAAACAATCTTGATTAAGTGTGTAATGTTTGAAGAAAAAATGTAAAATGTTATTAAATGTTCTAATAATTTAATCTCTACCTTTTTTCCCAATATTCTTTAGCGATTGAAAGAGTAAATTGGTGATTTTATTTTCGAAAGAATGTGTTAGTAAATTGTAAGACAAATTGTCTCAAAGTCTACATAGCGGAAATTTAAAATTTCATTTTTACTCATTTGATTAATGACTATATCTCGTTTAGTTAACTTGAAGAAGATTAATTACATGTCTTCTAACAAAAGGACAAAATCACAATGTGTTCTTGATAAAACTTTTTGATTTCTCTTCAGCCAACTTGGAAACTTGTTCGTATTCTTCATTTGGGTGTTCGAACTGGTTCTCGATTTGCTTTTCTTCTACCTTGGTATCCACATGTAGTGATTCTACGAAGAACAATACAATGTTCTTGATTTGTTCATGTGGTTTGCAGGCTATTACGTGAGTCCGTCGGGTTAACCCAGTGCGCAGGTTCCCAATGTTATTTTAAAAAAAAGATATTTATATTTCTAAAAAATAAAAATAAATAAATAAATAAAATGGCCCTGACAAGAGCTTGGCCCAACCCATGGTGGGCCAGGCTTGGGCTTAGGTTGAGGCCCATCAGAAGGCCATGGGCCTAGGTTCAGGCCCAGTAATAGGCCATGGGCCTGGGGCAAATTTCTAGGCCCCGCCTTATCGTAGTTGACCAGAATTCGAATTGATTTTCAGATAAAGAGAACATAACTCAAGTAAGTAAAGGCTTGTTACTATGTTGGATCAAGGTTACATAAGAGCCCAATGATGGCCCGACAAAGAATGGGTTGTTGTAACAATTATTACGCCATGAAATTCTTGTAGAAATTATGTTTTGGAATCATGAGGAAAATCATACATCAATTGCACCACAAATTCGAACTAGTTGTACTATGGATTAGGCCACCTGAGTCGGCCCAATCCTACTCTTAATTGTCACTTGGTAGTGAGCGGTTCTTGGGACTTAAGCTAGCTACACCCATGGCGTGTTACATTTCAGGCTCATACCAACTCATGAGCATGAAAGAATCGTTAGACAAGCCTGGCTTAGTACCATGCGACGGGTTTCACAACCCCGAGGACTATGTCTAAGCGTAAACGAAATATATGCCCTGACTCATGAAATCCGACCCAGCCCATTGTCATCTTTAAAAGACTAACTAAAATTGGTCAACAACTCAACGCACACACCATAACACAAATAACACAAAGAAGTTATGAAAAGGACCGATAAAAAAAAAAGAGGGTAACAATGGTCGTTTCTGTCAGATGAGAGAATCAATTCAATGAATAGGGTCTCTCTCATCCAACCAAAATTCCCAATGGAATAAACAAATTGAAAGATCAACTGTGATTGGCTAATGATAATATATAATACTCTGAGTTCGTTCACCCAGTAAGAAAGCAAAATGGGACATGGAAAATGATCGATCGATTGAGAGACACAGGAAATGGTCTTATTGGATAAACACAAAGGTGGGTCGCTTTATTTACAACTTTACAACATCATCACAAACATTAGTATAATCGAAAGCAGCTTATTGGAAATGGATATGTATGAATTATAAATGTATGATGCAACAATCCAAACTTGTAAACTATGTGTGTGTGGGTGAGGTAGCTGATACATACAATACAATACAAGACAACCAACAAGCCTTGTTTGGATCCACGTCAACACCATAATACAAGACACAAACACATCGGTGGGTGGTTTCTAAATTAACCATCCTTATTTTATTTTTTTAAATTAATTTTTTTTGAAGCTTCTCATTTCATCATCATGCAACAAAGAAAGAAAGAAAGGTGTTTTGGGTACAAAATATATGCTATAGTAGATAGCTTACATCACAACCCACCAACTATTTCTCCTTTTTTACAGTATATTTGTAGTTTCTGAATGATTGGAATCTGAATCAAACTGCATATTCTTCTCCTCCTTCTTGGGTTTTCTGTTTTTACTATTTGTTTTTTTTATTTTCAATTCTTGTTTCCATTTTTTTTTTCTTTTTTAAAAATTTTGTGTTTTGAAGTGAGTGTTTTTTTCTTAATTTTTTTTTTGGTGATGGGAGATAGTGAGAGCTGTAGCAGTAAGAAATCTGAGTGGTCACCGGTCCACAGCCGAAAACAGAGGCAGATAGTTGAAGTATTTAATGAAGTGTTGCATAGGTTGAGAGAATTGCAGGTACCTGAGGCTGATGAACCTGGCTTTGAAGATGAGCTCTGGACTCATTTTAGCATGCTTCCACACCGGTATAATAAATTCATTTCCTTTTCTTTTTCTTATCATCATCATCTTGCTCTTGGAATTAATTCATACTACTAGCTTAGTTTAGCCCAATTCTAATTGATTGGTGTGGTCCTGTAATTTTTATTTGGAAATTGTGTTTCTTCAGCATTTTGGGTTCAATATTCTCATGCTACATGGTATGGGCACAAGTTTGACTCTTCTTTTTCTTGAAGTATGTGGCTTGTTGCAGTAGGCCTGTGCAAACTTTGTCATACCACCATCATGAGCCAAACTTGGTTCATGTAGGCTTTCCTCCAATTTTTTGGGATCGAGAACTTTTTTTTCTTTCAATTTTATGTTATTTTAGCTTTGCTTTTGTTAAATGAAATTGAGGGATCAAAGACTTTTTTTTCTTTCAATTTTATGTTATTTTAGCTTTGCTTTTGTTAAAGCTGTCTTGTTTATAGGACTGATGTAGTCTTCAGTAGCAGTGATCAGGAGGAATCCTGTGTGTTAAAGGGAGTCAATGCACTTTACAAAGACAGGAAACTGTTTGATTAAACTGATTGAGTAAAAAAGTTCATTATGAATTCTTACCATTAGTTTACTGTAACTTAACTTGATTCTAGTGAACTCTTATTGCAAAACTATGCAACTTCAGAGCTACTATAGTTGACCTTTTCCTCTTAGGAGAGTTGCTATACAGTTAAATGATTATCCATTGTTTCTACTGTAGTTATGCTATGGATGTGAATTCTGAAAGGGCAGAGGATGTACTTTTACACAAGAAATTGTTGAACATGGCACGCAATGCTATCAACAGTACGGCAGTTGATGTCCGTCTATTCCAGGTATAGCATATGATAGTCGTTCTCTAATAAGTTATAAGTGTTTGCGATTATGTTTAGACTTGTTGAAAAAGAGTTTACACCATACTATACGCTGAAGAGCTGGACTACACTACAAATAATTTCTATTGTTTTTCCTTATGCATTCTTTTTAATTTATATGATATTATGTGATCTTGAATAAATTCGCGGCTATTCGCGCAAAAGTGTATACTATTGATTATCTAATGTGTTTGGTGTATATGAACAAATGATGAGAGTCCAAACTTACTATAATAAATCATAAATTTCATCGGGCCCTGATTACGTAACAGATTGTTGGATGACAATATCTGTACCATGTTCTAGTAAGCTCCAATACGATAACAATCCAGATGCAACATGCAGTTTTGTTTATTTACTTCAATTTTTTTTTTTTGTGTCCACAATTTCAATTTCCGCATGAATTTTAATGCAAGATCCGACCCAACTCTGAGGGAAGTCTTGGATCATCAGTTCAGTTGGGCTTTAGTAAAGGAAGTGATGCTGATGATGGGAATTCCTCTGTGAGTGGGAAATCACATCAATCGTGGTAATATTTCAAAAAGGTTTGAGCCATATTAGTTTCTTTATGATGATCTGTTTGCATGTTGCTTTTTGCTTGCACGATAAATCATTGGCCTTGTAATTTTACTTTTTTTCTTCTTTTTTTAGTCATTGAACATGAGATGGTGTCACCATTAATCTCTAAAATTTGTGATTCTTGTAGGCCACTTTACGAAATAACAATTTCAACTAAAGATAAGGCCAAGCTCCTTAGTTGGGTAATGTAACTTCATCAAGTATTAGATGCTAATCTAAAATTTTCACCGCTAATTTGTCTCCCTTGATTTTGCTTGGTCTTCTGATAATATGATTGTATAACTTTCAGTTAACTAGCTTGATGTCTGAAATCGATTTGAATATTCAAGAGGCACATGCATTCTGCTCAATAGACGGTTACTCATTGGATGTCTTTGTAGTTGATGGCTGGGAAAAGGTACTTGTTATTTCTGTTCTTCCAGTAGGTGATCTCCACGATACATGGAGTAAATATATCTGTCTCAACTCTCTTGTGTTGGAAATACTCTTACTTCTTTTTTTTGCTTAATAATTGCCCAACATCCATAAATGATGCAATTCAAAATTTTAATTGCATATAATATATTATGACTTCAGAGTTTCACTTTAAGTTGTTATATATTTATATTTGTCAAGTGCCAACTTCATCTGATTATATATTCTGATTATAGTTTGTCTAAGTGATCTACTTTTTATGAACACCTAGATCCCATGTTCTGTATTTGCATCCCTGAAGCTTAGTCCCACTGGCTTATTTGCGCTGTTGCCAACGTTCCACCTGTAATGTAGGCTTCCTAGGTCATAAATATGAACACTGTACCCAGGATTAGAACTCATTTTATCCTTGCTCCTTCAGTTTGTTGCAAAATGTTGATTAGCCTTATTACTGCAATGCAACTAATCAGGAGGTTGATGAGCTCAAATCTACGCTGTTGAAGGAAATTCCAAAAATAGAGGTACCAAACAAATCAGCATCTATATAGATCATCATCACTCACATTTTACTTATAGATATATTTTGAAACTTGCAGAAGAAGCAGTCGCTTTTTAAAAAAGACGCCTTATCTCTTGCTGAAGGGCAGGGGCAGGGTAGTATTTTGTTACCAAAAAGCCCAGAACTAATTGATAGGAATGATGTCTGGGAAATCGATGCCAGTTTATTGGTATTCGAGCACAAGATCGCATCAGGTTCAAATGGAGACCTGTGAGTAGTACTGCTCTTGCAGCTTATTGACCAATATCTCTTTTAGTTGGATCAAGTCACGTATATGTGTCACTTGATGCAGGTACAAAGGAGTCTTCCGAAGTCAAGATGTAGCTATCAAAATCTTTAAGAAGGACTGCATTAGTGGAGACATGCAGAGGGAGTTCACCCAAGAAGTCTACATATTGAGGTTAGATGTGCATGGTCACAAGTTCTTCTTGGATTACGCATTTATAAAACTATCAGGTTGGAAATTTTGTATAAGATACTCTCCAGGTATTGTCTCAGAATCATTAGGCAATTCTGCTATTGGTTGCTAGATTTCTGATTTGGATGCTTATGTTGCATGCTTGCATGTAATTTTGTCATATAGATCCCTTTTGTAATATCAAACATTCACATTTAAAAAGTACTGCATTACTTTTGTTCATCTATAAATCTCAGTTCTGATTTTTGGTGTTCTAAATTGGGAAAGGTTTTTAGCAGAGTGGTACTTTTCTATAATAAAAATAAATAATGTTTTGCTACAACTCTGTGGTCTATGGTTTGGATATCATGGTTATCCTTAATCGTGTTGTTCATTTTCAGTTGCTTCAAATTATTGTTAGTTTTACAATTTCTGTTTCTTTCTTTGTTTTCAGAAGAGTTCGCCACAAAAATGTCGTACAGTTCATCGGTGCATGTACAAGACCTCCCGTCTTTTGTATCGTCACAGGTACATATACTATGCGAAGTGTTATTATTATTCCAGCTTCAGTCACCAGTATGCCTCCTTAATACCTGGAGCATGTGTTACCTTTGTTGTTATGGAGTCTCTTCCTTGTGTAACTTTTATCCTTTTCAGAATTTATGTCTGGTGGAAGTATATATGATATCCTGCACAATAAAAAAGGCGTCCTCAAGCTTCCAGCCATGCTGAAGGTTGCAATTGACGTTTCCAAAGGAATGAGCTACTTGCATCAAAATAATATAATTCATAGGGACTTAAAGGCTGCCAATCTTTTGTTGGATGAAAACAACGTAAGTATGACTACAGAAACACAATATTTTGTTGGTCGAAAAGTATGTAAATTAAGAAGCAATTAAATGCAGGTGGTTAAAATTGCTGATTTTGGTGTTGCTCGAGTGCAACTTCAGTCAGGCATAATGACGGCAGAAACTGGAACATATCGCTGGATGGCTCCAGAGGTTTGTTTATCTGTTCATTGTTCGTAAATGCACTTTCACATACTGCATGATATTGACTGATCATTTTGATACTAAACTGATATTTTTCATGAACACATCCCATCCAAATCACAAGCTAACTTTTTAACATATCAATCTACTTAAGTTTATAGAATCAGAAATATGTTATCAATCTACTTAGTTTATAGAATCAGAATATCATACATCGGTAATAAGCCTTTATTGATTTTTAACTCCTAGTTACTTATTGAAGGTCATTGAGCACAAGCCATACAATCATAAAGCTGATGTCTTCAGCTTTGGAATTGTACTCTGGGAGCTCCTAACGGGAAAGGTTGTATTCTCTTTGTATTTCACTTGTATCTTTATGCATTTAGAGGCGAATTGAAAGCTAGGCAGTGAGAATTCTAAGTCTAACAAAAGCTTCCCCAGATGAAAGTAGAGATATCTCCTACATCGTCAATCACGAAACTATAATTTCATGTCAAGATTATAAATGTTGGTGCATGCGTAGGTTGAACAACCAAAGTTGTGTCTCTGTTCTACCATTAATTATTGATCGAATGCTTTTGCTTCATTTTACAGCTTCCGTATGCACACTTGACACCATTACAGGCAGCAGTAGGTGTGGTGCAGGAGGTATGTATCCTTTTAATATAGTAACCCAACTCCTTTGTACTTTCTTCGGTGTGCATCCTTTTGATTTCCAGTTTGTGTATTAGAAATACTTTCAATCAGTTTGAGTTGCTTGCTGGTTGTGTGGGTAGGGGTGGACTGGTTGTTATGACAATCACCAGAGAAGTGAATACAATTTACAGAAATTTATCCACCATCATCATCTGATGACTTGACAAATCTTTAGTTAATCTCCAAACCTTTGTTTTCCCACATTCATACAAAAATTTGAATTCCACTCAAGTATTGACATGTGCTGTCAGAGCTCAATTCTTCTATAAATTGAGCAGCCAGTAGTACGTTGTACGTAGTTGAGTTGCCGGAGTTTTCTTGTACTAATTCTGCTCCTTTGCTGAGTATCTGGACTTTGTGAACGCTTGAACAATATACTCCTCAAGAGATGATTTTGTTTGTTGGACCTGAACTGCAGGGTCTGAGGCCAGTGGTACCAAAGCATACGCATCCATTGGTGGTGGAACTGCTTGAGAGGTGTTGGCAGCAAGAACCAACTTTAAGACCTGATTTTTCCGAAATTATAGACATCCTGCAGTGTATGGCCAAAAAGGTAATTGCAAGTAGTGCTTTCTCTCTTTTCTAGTAACATTAGCTTCTCTACATTTTCGTTTGAATGAGATCCTCTGGACCAGATCACGGAAGAAGAGAGGGCAAACAAAAGGAGAAATATAGGCCAATCGTGTCAGCTTGTGGATATTCCCATGAATATACAAGAAAATGAAAATGCTGTATGATGCGCGGAAATTTTATCAGTTGGGGACTAAACTAAAACCGGGAAGGTAATTGATTCCTTGCATTCCCGAGTGAGTCTAACGGGTAAAACCAGGAAGGAAATAGGAGAAACAAAAGGTTAAACATGACCAGAAAATGAACCCCGCCCGCGAATGGAAATTCGTATGTAAGGTGGTTTTAACAGGTTAGTGATAGTGAGTGTTAACCAAGTCTCATTAGGGCACACACAAAGGTTGTACATTTCGTGTAGGTTGTTTCTGAAATTCCACAATCAAGAATGTACTTGGTTCTTGTTTGATCCCATAAATGTTTTGTAATTATGACTGGAGTATGCATGTCGAAGGTGTACAAGTTCAAACATTGGCTTGTTTTCGTTGATCGTTCTGTTTTGCAACAACTTTAGGGAGCAAATATACTTGCATCTTGTTTTATCGATTTTAGATCTTTGTTAAGATCGGCTTCTTAAAAGTTAGTAAAACCGATGCCAAACAGCTGGGCATTGGCCATGCCTGCCTCCTGTGACCCACGTAAAAGGAAGGATATTTGTGTCCAAACAAAATTATGGAAACGCGGAGATGCGGAAACGGTGGTGTGAAGTCAGTTACACATGTCGTTGACCAATTTTCACACTAACCCTCTGACTCTTTTCATAATTAATCATTTGTATCTTCCAATATGCTTTGCTAACTCGAGACAACTCATGTGACTTCGCATCTACTTATACAATGAGAAACAGCCACTATTGCATATCGCTCCCCTGCACCAAGTCGACTTACCCAATCAACTGTTCCCATTCCAAACCTGACTTGCTTCCCAAACACTAATGAAAGACTAATAGATCACAAGAGATAATTATGCGAGCAAGATAAACCTCTAGGACTATGTGCTCCAGCTCCGCCCCTTAGAGCGAAAACAGTCTAAGAATTTAAGAGGCGGAGATAATTTAGATGATGTATTATTACCGCACTCAAAGAGATAATTTTATTTACTGTTTTAGGGTCCATTTGACACGGTAACATCCATATTACTTGTATTTTCTTTTTCACCACTGATTTTCCCTATAAACATCATTTTACTACTCCATTTACATGATAATTCATAAAAATAAATAAACCTAAAGATTTGAAAATTAAAAAGAGTATAGCTTTATATAATTATGAGAATAATTAAATTCTCAATGGGGTTGTGTGGTGCAAATTGCAATACATTTTTCCTCCATTTTCAAACACTTTTCAACATTGAACGAATTTTTTTGGTACCCCAATAATGAAGGAGATTAAGACGTCCGTCAACTTAACAACATAAAATGGGAGCATCGTCTATATATAGTAGAGAGTAGTACCTTATACATTTTCGTTTTGAGAACAACCTACGAGCTATTATGTGCCACATAACAAAACGTGTGCATATATTCTATTCTAGTGACATTATGTTTCAGGTAGTTTTTACAGAATAAATTGATGTTACTATCTTTCATTTTAAGATTCAAATTCAGAGTATATATACGCAAAAAAACAAATTTGTAGTGGACTCTTTTTCTAAATTCGAGATAGAACAATATTCATAATGGCGTACATAAAATCATAATATCTCATTGTACTCCCAATTATTATAATTAGTACATTGTCAATATTTTTTATTAGATGTCGTTTTGTACATTGTCAATATTTTTTATTGCCTTCAAATTAGATACTACAAAGCTAAGTGATTATAGTATTGTTTCTTTTTATATTTAATACTAAAAATAATAATTTCGACATCATTGATGTCCTTAATATATGTGGAAATCACAGAATGACAATTAAATAAAATTTGAGGGAGTAGTAGTCAGCATTCAAATTTTCTTTAAAATTGTAATGGAAATTACTGATTAATTTTGTACAAAAACACTAATAATTTCCGATAAAATACAATATTTGGAATTAGGATCAATCTAGCTAATAGCAATGAAGATAGAGTGGTGTAAATTTTTCCGAATGAAAAACTCGAAAGAATGATGATTTATAATAATTGGATATATATACTAATTAATGTTATATATTTTCATCTTAAAAAAAAAAGGGAATATTATTGGAAGGGATAATCCATGATCCATTCCTTTGCTGGATTGGAGATTGCATTGCTGGTCTTGGTGATATGTTGTTATGTGGACAAAATGATGAACAATACAAAACAAATTATAGACATGCATGTTACATACTTACATGTAACACTGTCCATTGTTCACACCTTGTTTATAATTCCATCAATTATGATCACAAAAGAATAATTCCGCAATTGATGCATACATAAATGATATATACATGCGCTTTGCTTGATAGTTGAGAGTCTTCACAAAATTGACTCAACTCAAGTACTGCGTGTGTTGCTAATTAATATCAACATCTGCTTTCTCATTATCATCACATTATTCCTACAGTAATTCAACTGTTTCACGCATGAAATTTAGGTAAAAGCTAGTGGTGCCTAATGGGACTTAGCACCGGTCCAAATCCGGACCGGTCCGGAATGGACCGGACTTTTCAGGTCACCTATTTTAAAGTCCGGAGCCCGGAACGTATGTGACCGGGTCTGACCCGGACCGGTCCAGAAATTACGGTTCGGTCCGGGCCAGACCCGACCAAGACCGGATCTATTAGTTTATTTAAAAAGAAAAAAAGAAAAATCATTTATGTGGCTAAGAGAGAGAAGAACCATTCACACCCAATTCACACAATCACACGAACGGCTTCTTCTTCTCATATTTTCTTTCACCCCCAAATATCAATTCACACACTTCTTTCTTTCTTTCTTTCTTATGTAATTCCATCTTTTCTTACATTCACTACAAGAAAACAGCATTTTAGCAACCACTTTTAGCAACGGATCGATCGGTTGCTAAAATTAGCGACCGATCGGTCTTTTAGCGACGGATGGGAGCCATTAACGACGGATAATTAAAATCGTGGGAGAGCGCCTTTAGAACGTACGTGGTTTAGCGACGGATGGCTGATCCGTCGCTATTTAGCGACGGATGGACCCATCCGTCGCAAATGTAGCGACGGATTATAACATCCGTCGCAAGATTTTAATTTTTTTCTCTTTTTTTTGGCCGGTCAACATTCTTAGCGACGAATGGGTCCATCCGTCGCTATGCTATATTTTAAAAAAATAAAAATAAAATAGGGCGACGGATGCGCCGATCGGTCGCTAAAATAGCGACCGATCGCTATTTTAGCGACGGATCACCATCCGTCGCTAATTTCGCCTACTTCATCGTCCTCAACTCCTCATCGGCGATGAAAAACACAGAACACACACAACACCCATTTCCGTCTTCTCCGCGGCTCCAATCTCTCCTCCCCTAATTTTCTTCATTTCTTCACCATTTCAATCAATCTTATAGTCATTTCGATCGAAGCTCTTCCATCAAAGAACAAGTGTAGCTATTCAATTGCGTGATTATTTCCCCATTTCTTCCGCAATCAAAGGTATATATTTCGAACCCTAACTTGTCTAAATTTTAGTATTCTTCATTTTTTTTCAATTCATTGAATTGTATGCATTCTACTAGTATCTATTATGTTGTGTAGCTCAAATTAGGGGGGATGGACAAGTTTTAGTTGGTGAATTGATAGATTTGGTATGAATTGGGTATTTTATAGTGGGTATTTTATAGTTTAGTTCGATTATGTTTGGTATTTGAATTGAGTTGATTACGTAGTTAGTTTTGTTCAATTAGTGTAGTTTTGTTTCGGATATACTAATTACTAATTAGATTTGGAAATTGTATAAGTATAATGGAAATATGAGTAAATTATTGTGTATTGTAAGTAGTTATAATAATGAAAATTGTATACTTATAATGGAAGTATAGATATATATATGTAATTATAGTATATTGTAAGTAGTTATTATAATGAAATTGTATAAAATATAGATAAATATAAGTAATTATTATTTTAAAAAAACGTAAGTATGAAGGAAATAACTCGATCATAGGTAAATTTAAATTAGAAAATATTGGGAGTTAGATTATAGAGGGTACGTGAATTAGTACTAGGTAGTTAGATTAGACTTAGCTTAGACTTATCTATTAGGCATATAATAAAAAAATGTTCATTACTTTATCTCTTAATGACTTTACATGTTTTATATTCAATTGTGTATGTACTAACACGGATCTTTTTATTGCAGATGTCACGACCCAGGAGGCCACGATACCTGACCCCGCAGTCCCAGAGGGATGATACCGACGGAGAGGACACCGGGCAGGGCTCACAGCAGGGCTCCCCTACTGTTTTTGGGACTCCACCTGGGTCGAGCAGGGGATCGACTCCTCATTCCTCCCTCCACGACCCGTGGGCCCACGTTCCAGACGACGGTTGTCCCTTTCAAAGGCCGGAAGATAGTCTTATGTGGAATGGTCGCCCTGTCCTTTACCCCAATGGAGAGAAGTAAGTATTAGGCATTAACTGATTTACGAACTTTTAATATATATATACCGAACTAACCTTGTCACTATTGACTTACCTGTTCTTCACAGGTTGTATGGGGAGCGCGCTGCTAAAGTACTCAGTGCGATAATACGGAACAGGATGATCCCACCGCAAGAGGGTGGCAGCCAGTGGCATTGCATCCCAGACCAAATTAAGGGAGAGCTGTTCGAGGAGCTGAGGGTGAGTTAATAATCGTACATTAATTACCTAATTGTTTGTGTTGTGAGTGGTATGTTAGCCACTTTGTGTGAGTGGTATGTTAGCCACTGTACTTGGGTGATATGTTAGTCACCATTGTTTTAGTGAAATATAGGACAATGTGAGTGGTATGGTAGCCACTATATTTGAGTGGTATGTTAGCCACTGAACTTGGGTGATATGTTAGTCACCGATAGACCTGAATAGATGTTGTTTTCCCTTGTTATATATTTGATACATGTTAGCTCCCCTTGTTATACTTGAATGTTTTTAAGTATTCACCAACGTATGTGTTTCGATGTTTATTTGTAATTGTGTAGAAAGAATTCTTCCTTCCGAAAGCATTGCTGATGGATCTCTGGTGGAGCTTCAACTCTCACGGTAGTGCCCTTTACAAGTGCATGGTTCATAACCTGAAGAAACTGTGGACAAATAACCGTCCACGTACCGGTGATTGGCCCGGAGATGAAATTTGGGAGGCGTGGAAGGTGTATTGGGCTAACGAGAGAGTCCGGGCGCAGGCTGACCAGAACACTGAGAACAAGAAGAAGCAGCCGAATGATGGGAGCCGTACCCTGGTGACACACCGTTTTGGCTCTGAGTCGATTGCTACAGCACATGTGAGGCAGAAGGTAGGTGTATTAACTTTGTGAATTCATCATTCTTATACTTGTTATTTACTTGCATTTCGAACTTTCAAACTAAGTATATGATGCTTTCATGTGTCATTCAGTTGAAGGATAACCAGAGTCTCCTATTCACCTTGTTCTCGAGATCTCAGAAGGCCAAGAACGGACAGTGGTTGTGTGACGAGGCCACAGCAATTGCGGTAAGTTCAACAATACATGTGTTTATTAAATACTGATGATTTCATAACTAATTAACAACATAACTAACACCTTATACTCTTGATTTATAATTTCAGACGGCCTACGAGGACAAGATTCGTGATCAGGATCTCACTGTTGAGGAAATGAATGCCATTTTCCTCGAGGTGAATCCTCCAGACGAGAAGGGTCGTCGCTTGGGACTGGGGAGTGCAGCAGCCGTCCCTGAATTGGACTCGAGGCCGACTCGTCGTTCCCGTGCCAGTACATCTTCATCATCTTCAGCAGCAGCTTCCGCTCGAGAGCAGGCCCTCTTACTTCAGTTGCAGGAGAAGGATGAGGAGGTGAAGAGGCTAGCTGCGGAGCAGGCTGCGCAGAAGGCGGAGCAGGCTGCGCAGAAGGCTAAATATGGTACTATGTTTGCTGAGCTGTATGCGAAGCTGGGGATGGATCCACCTCCCTCTCCATGATCCCCTATCCTTTTCGACTCTATTTACTATTTTCTACATGAATACTGTGTACACTATGATATTATATTGAATTAGTATTGTGTACGTATGATTATTATTATATGTATGGAGGGTTTTGGTATATTTATTATGATTTTTTTGGATTATTTTTTGGTTTATTTGGTCTATAGAATTTCTGAAACATGTTGCTTAATTGAACAGGTTGCATTTGATTTTGGTTCTCATTATTATATCTAAAAAATTAAAAAAATAAAATAAAAAATTAGCAACCGATGAAGTCATCGGTTGCTAATTGTCCCGGGGACCCAGCGACGGATGAGTCTCATCCGTCGCTGGTTTTCCGGTGACTTTTGCGACGGATAAGTCATCGGTTGCTAAAAGTCAACCTCATTTTCCGTCGCTAATCCGTCGCTAATTTGCGACGGAAAACTCATCGGTCGCTAATTCGCTAGCGACCAACGGTTTAGCGACGACGAATTTATCCGTCGCTAAAAACACCGATCGGTCGCTAGCTAATATTAGCGACCGATCGGTGTCCTTTAGCAACGGATGGTTCCGTCGCTAAAGGACATGTTCCTTGTAGTGATTATTCAATTTCATCTCGTTTGCTCGTCTTTTTTTATTGAACAAGAAATTAAGCAAATTGGAGGAGCCATGGTGATTGTGGAGAAGGAAGGTAGAAAGAGGGGTGATCTCCGATCTGCGACTGTTTGAGAGGATAATGGTCAGATGGTGTGTGGTGTGGGCATGATTGTGAATTGTGTTGGTATAATGTTGTGTAGTTTGTGAAAGTTCTGTGGTGGTGGCTTATATGTACTAGGTTAAGCAAGGGGGATCTGGAGGAAAATATATGGAAAAATAAATTTCGGGTCATCCGAATCAAACTCGGAAATTTCCAGGTTTATCCCGGACCTGGACCGGACCCAGACATAGGCAAAACCTATGACCTAGGGACCGGACCGTATGGGACGGTCCGGGTTTACCGGTCCGAGTCTAGTCCGGATTCCAGGTTCGGTCCGGGTCTGCTCAGTCCTAGTGCCTAATATTTATTTGGGTTAATGGTGAAATTATTTTTAATATTTCAATCCAGAAAAAATATATATGCGCCGTCCATATAATAATATTGATGTTGGTCCTCCATGAATGAGTTGGTCAGAATAAAAGAGTATTATAATTTTGAGGGTTAATTTCATTTTGTCCGAGTATTACGGGGTGTAAATTTGTATTCTATGACTTTTAAGTTTGAGTTTGCCGTACTTGGTGCAATTTAATTTAGATTTCGTAATTTGTAAACTATTATGTGAGCTCGAAAATAACTGTTGCAAGTGCGGTTTCATTTAAGTTTCGTAATTTGTAGCCTGTTATGCGAACTCAAAGATAGTGACTACAACAGTTTATCAACGTTAACGTTATTTATAAAAATTGCTCCTAAATAAGATGAAGACAAATTAAAAAAGATTATAATACAGGTTAATTTTAATTTTGACAAATGAAGAAAATCGAAAGAAAAACGGCCAGACGGTATCTAAAAAAAATTCTTAACTCGTAAGAATGAAGCTAACTTAACTAACTTCCAAAGCTAATTACAAAGCTCACCAAAATTATAGTGCCCATTCTTTTCCTACATATCACAAAATATCTTTTGCAAAATTTTCAAAAGATACAACAAATACGGTAATCTAGGAAAGACCTTCTTTCACAAAATCACTAAAAAAGGAAAAGTAGAGCAAATGATTTCACAATTTCCATTTAATATCACTTCTAAAATTGCACGCAAAGCAATTTATTTAGCCAATATTTGGTAACTGTATCTATTTTTAACGAATTTTAAACACGTTACAATTAATACCAAAAATGATACACTTATTAATCCAATAAAGCCTCCAAAAATATATAGGTGAAGAAGATACAGTTACAATTTAAATATTAATAATTCGTCCAATCTCTGACAGTTCGTCACCTTTCTCCTCGTTACAATATTCTCTGTCATACACACACACACCACCTTTTAATAACAGTCCCCTCTTCCATTCCATGGAAACACTCAGATCATTCAAATCTCTAAAATCCAAACTAAAATCCCAAGGCGAGGAGCTCCAAATCCTCATACCTTCACCAGACTCCTCCGCCACACACATGGTGGCGCCGCCTTCCACCACCGCCATATCTCCTCCCCCTGACGAAGTTGTGCTCAACATCGACGAGAGCAGAATGTGGAAGGACTCCAGCTACGATTTCTCCAAGGACGCGGTAATGCAAGCAGCTGCGAGCTCCACGGACTTCGATTTCGTGACAGAGTCGCCGTTATCGCAGAAATCCCCCTTGTACCCAATCGCTGAAAGCCCTAACGACTATGGAAAACTAACTCCGAGAGATACACGTGTCTCGTTCCCCGGAACGGCGCCGGAGAACGGCGGATCGAGTTACGAGTCGCCGGCACCGGCGGCGGAGGAGGAGGTTGTGTCGAACAATTCGTTAAGGAGGAGGTCGAGTTTGATGAGGACGAAGACTAAGTCGAGGCTGGTTGATCCGCCGGAGGATCAGTATAATTCGAAATCGAGGATGCTTAAGTCGCAGGTTTTGGGGGGGAAAGGGGGGAGTGAGATTGACGGTGATGATGATTCGTTCCTGGATGAGGATTTGCCGGAGGATTATAGGAGGATGAAGTTTAGTGTGCTGTCGATTGTGCAGCTGGTGAGTTTGATTTTCATTTGTGCTGCTTTGGTTTGTAGCTTGACGGTTAAGGTGTTGAGGAGTCAGAGTGTTTTCGGTTTGGGGCTGTGGAAATGGGAAGTGATGGTGTTGGTGCTGATTTCGGGGAGGTTGATTTCGGGGTGGGGGATTAGGATCGCGGTGTTTTTGGTAGAGAGGAACTTTTTGTTGCGGAAACGAGTTTTGTATTTCGTGTACGGGTTGAGGAGTTCGGTTCAGAATTGCTTGTGGTTGGCGTTGGTGCTGGTTGCGTGGCTGTTGATATTCGATGAGAAGGTTGAGAGGGGAGTGAAGTTGAAGTATAAGACGATATTGCCGTATGTGACAAGGATTTGGATTTGTCTGCTGGTGGGAACGTTTATTTGGTTGGTGAAGACGTTGCTTGTGAAGGTGTTGGCGTCTTCTTTTCATGTGAGCGCGTTTTTGATCGGATTCAGGAGTCGTTGTTCAATCAGTATGTGATTGAGACGCTGTCAGGGCCGCCGTTGGTTGAAATTCAGCTGGAGCAGGAAGAGGATGAGAGGGTTATGGTTGAGGTGGAGAAGTTTCAGAATGCAGGGCTGACACTTCCGCCTGATCTCAAGGCTAATATATTCCCAAAGAGTGGGAGGATTATCGGTGGGACGCCAAGGAAGAGCACGGTGTCTGTAGGTGCTAAGAGTTCGAAGTTCTCTGCAGTTATGTCAAAGAGGGAGGAGCAGAATAATATTACCATTGATCATTTGCATAGGTTGAACCAGAAGAATATATCTGCTTGGAACATGAAGAGATTGGTGAATATTGTGAGGACTGGGGTGCTCTCGACTCTGGACGAAAAATTACATGGTTCGACCGGTGAGGATGATGCGTTGGTGCAGATTACTACCGAAAATCAGGCCAAATGTGCTGCCAAAAGGATCTTTATAAATGTTGCTAAACCAGGATCTAGGTAATTTCTTTTCCATCAAGTTCTTGATCCAATTACTTAATTTCGTGTAGAATTATGTCCATGATAAGTATGGTCTATATTGATGTTAGATGTTGTGCTATAGTGAAAACTATTTTTTTGTTGAGTGTCATATCATTTTAGGAAATACATTGCATCGTACTCTGTATATATGCATAACAGGCAGGGCAGGTTTATGCTTCCGAATCCAAAAACTGAAACAGGCCTCATTTTTAGGCCAAACAGCAACTAAATTTTAGAGTACTATTACATTGTTTACATTTATTAGGGAGCCCTTATTATTATTATTATTATTTGGTGAGTCTTTCGGCAGGTTTGTTAAGTATTCAAATTTCTCATATGTTAGCATATTTTTTGTAACCAGATACATTTACGAAGAAGATTTACTGCGATTTATGCGAGAAGATGAGGTATCAAAGACCATGCGTCTATTTGAATGTGGAAATGAACCGAGGATTACCAAGCGAGCTCTTAAGAATTGGGTGGTAAGTAAAATTATCTTGTCTTTTTCTTATTTTGGAAGCACTTCTTTCTTTCATGAGAGTTGAGTTAGTTATACTTGCTCCATTATCTATTAAAAATATAGTTTCACTTTCGGTGTCTCTCCAGCATACGCTAGACAAGAGTGTCTTCTTGTCAATAGTGGTTGTCACCTTATCTAAATTGGGCTGATCTTATTTTTTGAAAAGTTATTGTCTGGAATCTGACAAAATTACTCTAATGTACCTGTTCATTGATTCAGTTTTTTACATGCAATGGCTGTTGGCTTCTTCTTTCACCAGTTCATTTCTTTCTTTCTTTTTTTATTATTTTTTTATTTTTGGTTTTCACCATGTATGTATGAATATGAGTATACTCTAGGCACCCATTTGTCATCAACATAACTATTCATATTTCATTCAATTTCATTCAACAACATAAGCTTATAATTTATCTCCAATTGCAGGTTAATGCATTGAGAGAACGCAGAGCTCTGGCTTTGTCCCTGAATGATACGAAAACGGCTGTCAACAAACTACATCATATGCTTAATGCTGTGGTGGGAATTATCATCATTGTCATCTGGCTTCTCATTCTGAAAGTTACCACTACACATTTCTTTATTTTCTTAAGCTCCCAGCTTCTTTTAGTTGTATTTATGTTTGGAAATACTTGCAAGACTACATTTGAGGCAATTATCTTTTTGTTCGTGATGCATCCCTTTGATGTGGGTGACCGTGTTGAAGTCGAAGGGGTTCAGGTACGTTTTCATAGATTTATGATTTGTGTAAAAGCAGTCCATATTTGTAGTGACCTGAATTATTTTTATTTTGTTGTCAATTTCAGATGGTGGTTGAAGAGATGAATATACTGACAACAGTTTTTCTGAAGTTCGATAACCACAAAATTTATTATCCCAACAGTGTCTTATCCACAAAGCCAATTCACAATTATTACCGCAGCCCTGACATGGGAGATGCCATTGATTTTTGTATCCACATCTCCACTCCTGTTGAGAAGGTTACGCTAATGAAGGAGAGAATCACAAGGTACGTATTCTACATGCACTTCTCTTGATGGTTAATAAGCATTTTGAAGTTTAGAATGAGTTTTGCTCAAAGAGCCAGAGCAGGAATATTCCCTAATTGTTAAGTTCACAATGGATGTTGTTGCACTTGCAGTTACGTAGATAACAAGCCAGAGCATTGGTGTCCCGCACCAATGATAGTCATGAGAGATGTGGAGGACATGAACAGGTTGAAGTGGTCGGTGTGGCTAACGCATAAGATGAATTTTCAGGACATGGGAGAACGATGGGTCAGGAGGGCAATTTTAGTAGGGGAGATGGTTAAGATATTCCGCGAGCTTGATATTGAGTACCGATTGCTACCACAAGACGTTAATGTGCGCAACATGCCACCAATAATTTCCAATAGGCTTCCTTCTAATTGGACTACTTGTAGCAGTTGAGGTTTGTTTGGTTCACCAGGGGCTCAGAGAAGATCCTGTGTAAAGTTGGAGATGATAGAGATTATATATAGCCAATTTAAACTTTTTCATGGATATAGTACTTCATGTACATACCTACATAAATACTCAGATGCATGATTGTTGATATAATTTATAGAAGCATCTTTTGGTTTCTTATAGTTAATGTGTTATTATGATAAGTTTCTTCTTTGTACTGTCTTATTTTGTTTGCAAACTGCATTTTGTTTATGAGAATATGCTAACCAAACGAAAATGAAGAAAAACATTACAAATATATTGCTCTGTAAGTTGTCAAGTCAAAGTAGACCTATGAAATCCCTACCCTTTAAGCTAAAAACTTGAAGAAACGAGGCGGTATATGCACGGTATTAATTCTACGTGTTGCACACATTAACGTCTTGGGGCAGCAATTGGTACTCAATATGCAAGGGTTAATGTGCGCAATATGCCATCCAGAAACCTTTCAAAATTTTCCAAGGGTTTTAAAATCGGCACTTCATCACTTAGCACATGAATTCATTTTGGGGTAATTGAAAAAGATTTCACAAGGAATATATTCTTTAATTAATGTGTAATTGACTATTCACAGCAAATTACATCGAAATTTGAACATTTGTAAAATGCTAGGCTGCAAGAAAAATAACTGCATCTACCAGAGTGTTTCCGCAAGTCCAGCAATGAGAATCTAAGAGTTTAAATCAAGCAGATAGTCCTGTGTAGTGTACATTACTAGAACTTAATGCGGCAAGTTTATAAAAGTAATTCACCAAAGACAGAGAACTCCATCTAGTCAATCCAGGTTGCATCCACCACCTTGGCCATGAAAGCGTACCTGTCTGCAGCTTCATCAATCTGTAGTACAGAAGATGCATGTTGAATCAGTTGATTTAAGCTACTAGAAAACCATTTGTAAATTAGAATATTTAATATGTTAACGCACAATTTTTTGAGTAGGCATTCCAGCTCCATGCCCTGCCTTGCTCTCTATGCGCCCAATGATTGGGTTGGTTTGAGGACTGTTTTCCACACTTGTACATAACACATATTGCATGGTCTACAATGCAAAAGATGGAAATGGTGAAACAAATGAAACAGAAATGTAATACCACATGATTTATATTAGAAAGAACATATAGATATATAATTACATCAATGCTTTGGTAGAACTTGGGCTGATTCCTTAAAACATTTTATGTACTTATGTATCTGAAGATATTGATACTACTGCTGTGATGATACTGCATTATAGTTCGTTGTTGTGACTGCAAATATTCTCAAACATGGCAGTCTACAACACGATGTTGAAAAATCCAGGAATTTAAGAAAAGAAAAAAAAAGCTGGATTAATAGCAGAATCTAGAAATTCAAAATATCAGTGAACTAGAAAACTCACCGCCAGCAACTTTAGTGAGTGGAGCGGGACAACTCGGTCATCATGGTCAGCTGTCAGTAACATGGTGGATGGATACTGAATGACCTTACCAGAAGGTTCATCCCAAGGTCTCCTAACATTATGCAGAGGTGAGTACCTAACAAAAAAAATAGAAGAAAGCCAAGATTAGATGTGCAACCGTCAGTTGCTTTCGGCAACAGGAAGGAGCTTGAGAGAAAATTTTAATTGATTCATTTAGATAAATGTGCAGCATTAGTGAAGGTAAACATCAACATAACCATGGAAGTCCAAAGAAGCATTACTGTATCTTTTTTCATTACCAAAACAGCAACGCGAAGAATGAGTGACCTCTTTATTAGAAGAAATATCTTAGTAATCAGATGCAGAAAGGAAAAGAAAACATAGACCAATGAAAAATTGTGTCCCAAAGCCAAGTCTAAGGTTCACGTTGGAAGTCCTTAATACATAAATTACGAAGAGAAATTGGCAAAGGTTCTCAGTTAAAAGAATCTATATTCCAAGTCTAAATTAGCTTACTTGATTTGCCAGTGGAACTCTTCCTCATTATCTGAACAGCCATAGTCTGAGGTCCATGCATGGCCTGGGTTTTAGAGGAAAACATTAAAAAAATAGTTACATTAAATAAAAGAAAATTATGATCTAAACACATAAAATCTAAAAGAACATATTCTCCTTGGGTAAATTGTTTGGCCTCACCAATGGTAAACTTGTGAAACCTTAGCATGTCCATGACACCAACATGAGCAAGTGCACATCCAAAAAGGTCAGGTCTCTGCAATCACCAGGATCAAAACCGTCAATAATGAATGAACTAAACATTACTTTGAATAAGAAAGAGATGATAGCAGAAAGTACCTGATTAACACATGCCCCTACAAGAAGTCCCCCGTTGCTTCCTCCTTCAATACACAACTTCTTAGGCTGAGTATACCCAGTAGATATAAGATACTCGGCAGCTGATATGAAGTCATCAAAGCAATTCTGCTTCTTTCCAAGGGCACCATCTTTGTGCCATTCTTCTCCATACTCACCCCCACCACGAATGTTTGCAATGGAGAAGACAACATCTAAATTCTTTGCTAATAAAATTCGGCTAGCAGTAAAATAGGGTGTAATACTGATATTGAATCCCCCATATCCATAAAGTAAACAGGGATGTGATCCATCAAGACTAACATTCTTTCTAGCCACTATAAACATCGGGATTTTAGTACCATCCTTACTGGGCACGAAAACCTGGAAAAAAAAAGACTCAAGTAAGGATAAAGAGAGGATCTTACAATATATGGAAGAATATATCAAAAGTTGATATATATGTACTCTTAGATAATTGTTTGGTTCCAGTATATAATGAGCACATTACTAATATTGCAAACATTTTCCAATCAATGTGTCTCCTACTGGTATTTTATTTGATCAACTCTGTAGTCTGAGAAACTTTTTTAAGGTATGGACTATGGAGTTTGGCACATCCTAATGGTGAATCTTGCTTGTGGATTGTTGAGCAGTTCTGAGCCTGCTCAAGTGCATATGATTGAATTACCAAATGGAAATGGTAACACATTTCCTGTTTGTGTTTCTTCAAAAGTGAAAACTATACATGTTGAGCATTGGTCAATGTTAAGTTGGCTTTGTAGAGGTAGGAAAGAACCATGTTATTCTGTCTCAGTCCTCAAGAGTAACTACTGTTTTAGAATTTGAGCAACATCATTTCTGTTATTGATCTGTAGTAGCAGTTCACTGGTTTTATTGTAATGCAGTGCCGATCAAGTTATTTTTTTACTTGAAAAGTCGGCTTGAATGTGTGGATATCTGTACATGTTCCCCTCTTAAGCATGTACTCTCTTCATCTAGTTTTGAAATGGGACCTTGTTTTGGGCACATGTATTAACAAAGTGGGAGAATAAAATGGATAAAATCTGAGAAAGGTGCATTTTCAAAGGAAGAATTTCAAATGGGGTGGAGGGAGTGACATTTTCTTTTGTAGATTAATACATTCAACTTGCTCACAAAAAATATATCAAAGGTTGACTTCTTTCGGTTCAATATCACCCACAAACGGCAATGGGTTTCTATATCTTTTACGCACAAGCACTAAGCATTAATGTTCATGCAAAACACAAGTCAATTTGCACATCATGAAAAGCCTACAAAGCAAAGTATCTTCACTCTAAGATCTTCTCATGCTTATCCAAGTGGATTCTGTATCCTTAATTACAATTTGTAGGAGCATCACAAGATCACCCCTCAGAAAGAAAGAAAATATAAAAACTTGAGCTAAGTGTCTGTTTGGCAAAACGAACTGATAATGTGACTCGTAGCTGATCAGTCACCTTATGTTTAATGAGCTACATGGAGTAGCTTCTCAAATCAGTCACCTTATTCACATTCACGTCAAATAAGGTGAAATCACCTTATAGGGGGACTAATAAGGTGACGACAAACGCACACCAGCTATGATTCAACACATTGAGTAGCGCAGACACAAAATTCGTATATCTAAAACGGAAAGAGAAAATAAAGAAAAAGAAATGATCATGGAGGGAAACTAAAGTGCAAATGTATCCACTTATTACACATATAAGCAAAAGGAAAGACATATATTCATGTAACTTAGTGTGCTTGTTGCATTTAAGATTGTGTCTATTTAACTCTTGTTTCAAATAAAAGCCAATACAGAGAAGAATCAATAATATGGTAGTTACCTGGGTCGATTCAAACTCTGTCCTGTCAAAGCCAGAAACAACTATTTCCCGGAAGATTTTCATGTCCGGGATGTCACCTTCTAAGTTGCATGTGTATATGATGCCTGGGACAAGGAAGCTTGTAAACCCTATAAACATTATGCTATCTTTGCGCCGACAAGAAACCTCAGAAACTGATCCAATATCAAGAGGTAAATGGTGCAACATGACACCTGTCTTCAAGTCCCTTAATTGCAAAACATTTTTGACATTACTCAAGTAGTTTACTAATAGTTTATTGCCATTTACAGCTGCTGCAGATTCAAGAACATCCGTTTTATCTTCTGCAAGTACTTCAGTCCAAGAACTAGGTTCATTGATATCAACCCTGACTACTTTGTATCTTGGAGCATCCTTGTTAGTAAGGAATGTGAAAACAGTGTCATCGTTGGCGATATAGCTGTAAGAGGCCTCAAAATTATCGACAAGCTTGACAAAAGGGAGCATATCTTGTGTCCCTTTATAACCTTCAAGTCCTATGGGGAGCAAGGACAGGTCACAGTAGAAAACCTTGTTCACTGGATCGCAACTTTCTGAAGTATAAAGGAGGACATACTGCACAAGAAGGAAAAAGGTGAACCATATGATTGGTAAATTAAGTGAAGACAACAGCAGAACCAGTGTATAAAAAGAGCAATGCTCTGCTGATATAATAAGACAACGTAAATGCATAGAAAACATACATTCTTAATTTTACACATGGCCCTCCTATAATGCAACTAGACATCATGTGACTATGTGAGATACTGGAAGAACATAGTTATATTGCAGGCTAACACTTGTTTACTTAAGAATCATCATTATTGGTAAGATGCAAGCAGCACCTTAGCCACAAAGTGCAAAAGCATGAGCAATGTGATACTGAAAGCGCACAAGTTTTAAAAAGAAATTTAAAAAAATCCAAGCAAATATCATATGTATAAATATCATATCATATGAGCAATCCAAGCATTTATTAAAAAAAAAATCTTAGACAAATATCATATGTATAAATATTTCATGTACTTCACAAGACAATCAAAAGAGACTAATTTGCGAAAATAGTACTCTGAAGTAGTAGTTTGCAAAAAACAAACAGGTTACGTAAGATCCCTCTCCGCTTCTTAATAAATGATGCTTTAGATTTTCCCCCCTCGTTACCACTATTGCCCCAATTTAACTCATCTAAGAGATCAACCCTTATAAACTCATCATTTATCCCAATTTACCATTTACTAGCGCAACTTTGGAAACAAAATATTGCTTCATAAAGTATTTAAAATTTCCATGCATAAAATTTATATCTCACATGAATAATAAGTTTGCTAAATACTGTGCACTATTAAGAAGCAAAATATAAACAAAAACCATCAATCTCCATCATGAAGTTTAAATAACATGCGACAAAAACAACAACATTTCCTAAAAATATCAACCCAAGTTATTAACATTAGGAACCAAAAGTAAGCAAAAACCATCGATTTCCATCATGAAATTCAAGTAGCTTTGAATAGAACGCATAACCAAAAAATATATATTCAAATAGTATCAATAGAAGGCATTAACATATCTCTAGAAATAAATTCCAAATGCATGGTGAACAGTGTTCGTGCTTTCAAGTGTGAAAGCTGCTCTGAGCACTTTTATGTCACATAGCTTGATGACGTAATCAAAATTATCCTTCAGCAGTAGCAGACCTTAAAAGTTATAGATACAAGTAACATAGTAGTTTAAGACAATGGATTCATAAATGGTGAATATGCGGTCTAGTGTATCACACAGGTTATCATATTACAATTTTTTTCTTTTTCATTTAGCTATCGAACTGATCTAATGGGTTACTGCACTCCGATCAGATATAGTTACTTTAGTGAGGAGCAGTGGGTAAAGTTACTGTCATACGAAACCATGTACACTAAAGTTAAAATGAATACCTTCCCATCATCAGTGACAGAAGCTGAACGCGTATACTTAGGGTTTTCAGGATCTCTCCAACATAGAATGTCTTCAGACTGATCAGTACCCAAGAAATGATAATATATCTCATGGTGTAGATTAGCTTGATTCTCTGTGCCAGCGTCCAACTTCTCTCCATCCCTTTAGAATATACATTAAACAAAATATCAAAACTATTTACCTCTACAGGAATGAAAATTCAAAAGTTATATGCCAGTTTATATGTTGAAGTCCCTTCGGTTAATGGCATCAGCAGGTTAAAAAATTTCACAGAAAAATGCAGCACTTATAGACAACAATCTTATACAGCAACATAGTATAGCTTCCAGCTACATGACTGAAAATGACTCGCGAGTAACAAGGAAACTCAGATAAATGCTATACAAAAATCACCATCACTTACTTCGGAGCTGGATAACGGCTGTAGAAAAAGCCTTTGCTATCATGCGTCCAACCAATACCTGAAAACTTAACCTGCAGAATAGAAGTTATCACCCTTACAATACTAGAAGTCTGAGGGATAATTATCCTACTCAACTACAAGAAGAATCATCTTTGCAGTGAACCTTCACAGAATCTCGGGTAAAAATTAACTAAGAACCTTATATCATAATATTATATCACAAATATATCCATCCTGATTTAACACAAATAGTAAAAGCAAGAAAAGTCATGAAGTTGGTTAACTTTACCCACGAAATGATATCAGTTTCCGCCGCCTTGTCTTCAATTCTCATTACTTTAATGGTAACCCAATCACTTCCACTTGCACTAACAGCATAAGCCAAGTACTTGGCATCCTCACTAACTTCATACGCGCTCAACGCAACGGTCCCATCCTCACTCAATGTGTTAGGGTCAAGCAAAACCTCAGGTTCACCATCCAAACTATCCTAGAATGCCAAAACACACAAAATAACATCAACACAACATACAATAATCCAAAACTCTCAGCAAAAGTTCAAAATCTCGGGAAACAACCTGAACATACAGTACACTCTGCGCTTGCAGACCAGCATTATGGAAGTGAAAATACTTGTCACCGACTTTGAAAGGAGCATTATACTTGGGGAAATCGTATAGTTTCGTAAGCTTTTCGCGAAGCTTTTCCCTAGTTTCGCAGCTTTTTAGAACTGATTCAGTCAAGTTTATCTGATTTTCTACAAATTCCTTTGTCTCGGCTGAATCAGGATCCTCGAGCCTAATCACAATCAGTTCAAATACTTTAAAATAATACTACTACTGTACTTGATTAAATGAGAAATTACGGAATTAACAGTTCGAAATTGAAAACAATGAGGTATGAGTGTGATTTGAGTAGATGAAGGAATTTACCATCGGTAAGGATCGGGAACCATGACGCCGTGGTAATTATCAACGACGGAGTCATCGCGGCGAGCCGGAGGGTACGGGAGGGGCTTGTCGAAGATGGAGAGGGATCCCATTGATGAATGAAATGAAGGAGATTGGGCAAGGTGTTGTAGACAGTAAATTGCTACTCAGAAATCAGAATAAAGAATGGAGATGAAAACAAGATGGTAAATACTATTTTTATTTTAATTAGGGGTAAATTAAAAATAGGAAACATCCCAGTTTAGTGCCAAAACTATCTCCCTCTTCAAATTTTGGTACCAAAAGTTATTCACTCCCAATTTTCATACCACTCAAGAAAAAAGAAAAGAAAAAATGGATTGCACTGTTTTTTTTTTTTTTTAGATCACATATTGCATTTAAACCAAATATACGTCCGGAGAAACAAAAGGAAACGTAGAGGAACCAGAGGTGTCCGACAGAGTATTACAAGCTAGCATGTGAGTTAACTTATTACAATCACGAAAAACAAAACTTAACGAAAGAGTCTGAAAAGAAGAAAAAGCTAAAAATCTTGATTCCTCTATAATGCTTCCAGCAGATGAAAGGGATGGAGCAGAACTGCGAAGTTGTTGAATAACACGGACACAATCACCTTCAAAAATCACATTTGAAAGCTGCAAATCTCTTCCGAGCTGAAACTGCCTTTGTCGCCAATGCTTATGCGCCTTCTAGCTCCTTGATAAAAGGTAAGAATTGGCGCCTCCAAGCAGGAACTCGACCACTATCATCTCTAGCAACTACCCGAACACTCATACCCTGTGGTTGTTTATGCAAAGCCACATCAAAATTAATTTTCACCATTCCTTCACCTGGGGGCTGCCACTGCCTAGACGATTCAGGAGGCCTGGGACCATCAAAAATATTTTGAACTGAGTCGAATTGATCCAGGTAATGCTGCACAAACGAAAGAGTCTGCAACGCGTCAAAGCAAACCTCACGATGCACCATGCAATTCCTATGAGTCCATAGAGACCAACAGGAGGCCAGAAAGAACCGAAGCTGCATTGGAGAACAGTTTTGGCGAACCTGTGAAACCCAAGCTCCAAAAGTAGCTGCATGGCCTGATAAGAAACTCTGCGGGATACCTGAAATAGCACAATAAAGTCTGGCAAATGAGCAGGTGCAAAAAACATGCAAAACAGACTTTGAATCACAACCACACACAGGACATGAATCAACAACATCAAGGACACATCGAGACTAATTATTAAGCACATGCAGACAATTCTTTAAAGCTTTCCAACAAAAAACTCTAACTTTAGGAGGAACTTTAAGTTTCCAAAACCAATTCCAATCCTCAACCACCATAGAACTGCCACTTCCATGCTTGTTCATAAAAGCTTGTTTTCTCAACTTCCTAGCAAGGTAATAACCTGCTTTAACCGTATAGTGTCCATGTTGTGTGTGAAATGCCAGATTTTAGTATCAGGAATATCCACACGGAGCAGGGGTATCTGGGCCATAACAGCTACGTCCTCATGCAAAAAAATAGAAGATATCAAATCCATATCCCAGCTACTGCCATCTATCATATCAGAAACAATTAAATCAGGAAGGTCGATAAGATTAGGAGTTTAGGAGTATGTGGTTTGAAAGAATGTTCTTTGGGCAGCCAATTGTCAGATCAAACATTAACACTATCTCCATTGCCTATTCTCCACCTTATACCATTTTTCATCAAATCAATGCTTGCAAAAATACTAATCCACGTAAAGGAGGCGTTACTTCTAAGAGAACAATCCAACACATCCGAATCAGCAAACTATTTGGCCTTCAGAATTCTACTAAGTAAGGAATTAGGATAATGGATAATTCTCCACACTTGTTTTCCTAACATTGCAAGGTTAAAAGCACGAAGATCTCTAAACCCCAAACCCCCACCCCTAGCCTCTTAGAGTCACACAAAGAATCCCACTTAATTAATCCAATGTATCTTCCTATCTTTACCATTACCCCACCAAAATTTGGCAATTATAGAATCAACTAGCTAATTACCCGTCTAAACTCGACGGGAAATAAAAAATAAATAAAACGATTATAATGTAAATATTCTTATAGAAATGTGTTACAGTGTGGTTGATATGAACCCGCAACAATTATTCTATGGAACCATTTGTAGCTTCATGTTCCATCGCTACCTGTACAATTATAAGTACAACATGTATCAGTGTAAAAGTCATAATGTTAAAAACATATTAACTAAAATCAACATATTCTATCATCCCAAAACTTGAAACATATTACCTCACAACTTATCGAAGACTTCTTTGTTAGTACGCTTTGTTGTAGTATCACATATATTGTCATCTTTGTTACAAATTGAAATCCCGAGCCCCTTCCTGCCCGTTAGTCTTGATAGGGTCCATGGCTGAAAACTGGGGTGAGCAGACAGAGTCCTACGTGTGAATGTCCTTGACTTTTGTTAATGGTCATTGCGAGGTGAACAAAAATAGGAAATTGTATTCTCTTAATTTGTATCGGTAACTTTGTCTCATTCAATGGCGAGTCATGCACATTGTTGTGATATAAAACGGTATTCCATGCCCTTAAGCTTGATATCATTTTTGCCTCTATAATATGATTTTCAAGGCATGTAACCACCATCCGCACAACTCCAAAGATTGGTCTATGTTCATCAACAACATTATCATACAACTTAAGCATTATCGTACAACATGGTCAACCTGGCTTTAACTATTTGCACTAAGATACTCAACCAAATTTCCAAGCATCTTTGACATTGCATACTCATTTATTTCCGCCGCTATGTCATTCGTTGGAGATAAGACAGCTCGGCCATGAAAAAATATTTGATCGACCAAAGGATTAGCTATATGACGTAACAGGGATGGGTATGTACTATTGATGATAGTTGAGATTGGCCAATTACCTCTCGAATAAGTATATAATCTGGCAACTCCACCTCAACACGACCATCATTCTCAGTGTTGGCAAGGCCATCTCCCGCCTTAAGTATCGACTAAGCAAATTCTTTGTCCTGTTCGATCTTTGTAGAAGTTGATCTGGTCTGGACCAATACAAATGATTAATAGTAGAACTGTAAAACCAAATTGAAACATAATTGAGAAAATATAATTCTACTTGTAGTCTTATGTTCTTCGTTAGATTGTGTACGTCCCAGCCAAAGGCTAGCTGAATAAATTGTATTGCTCACGATGTCAAACCTACTCCTTTTGGTATAACCGGTAAAATGTGTTTGAAATATCCTCCTAAGACAATTACCCGGCCACGTGAAAACATCTATTGGGAAGACACATAATGTACGTTAGATGTAATAAAGCAATGTTTCTCGGAGCAACAAAATAACAATATCTCCCTTACTCCATAAACAGGAGCACGGTGTTATCCATGTAAATGTTTTTCCAAGTTCTCCATATTCATAATAAAGAACACACCACTTTTCTTCAATCAACAATGCATATACTCTTTCCGTATATATATAAGAAATTGTTCATCTTGAAAAGTGACTGAAGTTTACTGTTTTGCGTCTTCATTGCATCTCTCTCGTAGGAAATTCTCATCGAACGCATTTAGTGTTCTAAATTAGTTTGAATACACTCATCAAATGCATTTAGTATTCTCAGTAACTAATTACATTTTCGTTATTAACATGCTTCCAATGTAACATTTCATTTGTTTTCTATTTATAGAAATCTGTACGAAATACTGAGGTCGAGTAAAATCATTTCTTTTCATTATCATCAAATAATTATGTTGGAAACAAAAATAATTGCTACATTATTCTGAAACAATTCGTTCAAACTCTTTACTACTCTTGTTCTTAGTATTCTAAATTATTGTGGAGTTTGAGTCTTCAAAATAATACACGGAGTAGACCCGTCGAACACTTTTATTGTTCTGAATTATTACATGATAGACCTGTGGAACGCAATTAGTATTCAAACTTATTGCGGTGTACGTAGGCATGTCAATTGTTGTTAGTGTTTTAAATTATTGCACTATAAACCTGTCAAAGGCAATCACTATTCTAAATTATTACGGAATAAACCCGTCAAACATTGTTAGTATTCTAAATTGTTACCAAAAAGACCCCTCGAATGCAATCTGTATTCTAATACTACGGAATAGACCCGTTGAACATTTGCAAATATATAATTGCTACACTATCCTGAAACAATTCATACTCCTTACTACTCTTTATTTTTAGTATTCTAAATTATCGTGGAATTTGAGTCTACAAAATTAATATACAGAGTAGACCCTTCGTAGTGTTCTGAATTATTAAGGGATAGACACGTCGAACGCAGTTAGTATTCAAACTTATTGTGGAGTAGGCATCAATTGTTGTTAGTGTTTTAAATTATTGCACTATTAACCCGTCAAAGGCAATCAGTATTCAAAATTATTACGGAATAGACCGGTCAAACATTATTAGTATTCTAAATTATTACAGAATAGACCAATTATATGCAATCAGTATTCTAAATTATTGCGGAATATACCCGTCGAACATTTGCAGATAATTACTACATTATCGTGAAGCAGTTTATCCAAAATCTTTACTACTTTTTATTCTTAGTATTCTAAATTATTGTGGAATTTGAGTCTTCAAAATTAATATACGGATTAGTAGCTAAAGAAGGTAATCTGGAAGCTTGAAGCAACTCATCACATACGCAGGGATAGCTTGAATGACTGATTTAATAAGCACTTCTTTACCCGATTTTGATAAAACTTCTTACCATACCCCTGCACTTTCTCCCACACTCTATCTCGCAACCAACTTAAAATCTCCTTCTTAGATCTCCCCATTTGAGTAGGTAACCCTAGATACTTATCATGTTTCTCAACAACCCGAACAGGTAAACTCCCCCTAATATCATCAATCAAGTGGTCCCTAGTATTTCTACTAAATACGGTAGTAGACTTTTCCTTATTAATCTTCTGGCCCGAAGCAAGACTATATCTATGAAGAATACTCTCAATTTTCACCACCGCACCACATAAGCTTGACAAAACAACAATGTAGCATCAGCAAAGAAAATGAGAGATCCTTGGTGCACTTGGTGCAACAACTACCCCTCGTAACACCTCCTCTCTTCTCGGTATCTCGAAGAAGAACACTAAACGCCTAAGTAACAAACAACTTTTTAACAGTGAGGCTTTTGTGGAGGGTGGAGCCTTGGAGGTCTAATTGTTAAAAAATGTCAGTTTTCTTTGTGATTTGCAATTATTTATAGGTGTTTACATTAGAAAAAAGTGAACTAATTAACATATAGAACTGATATAGTTTTATTGTACAACTATAATACTATATATATTGAAGTTGTTCAAAAACAGGATCTCACCATAGATACATTTCAGAGGCCCTACATTTCAAGTAAAGGAAACAACAAAATAACTACAACACCACAATCAATTGATGGAAAAAAAGGCAGCTTAGCTAGATTAACAATGAGGTTTCTTAGAGAGATCTCCACATGAACCAATATCCTTTGCCACATCCCATGGAAACACAATATGCTTTGCAACAATTGAGCCGTGGAATTGGTTCACAAGCGCACAAATCTCCAGCAGTGGACAACTGCACACATCTAATTCATTCTTGCTTTCACCGTAACTAGTATTGCTGCTGCTGCGGTGGTGGATAACAAACCTAATAGTACCACCACCAACAGGTGCTTAGATTCAGGGCCATCGATCGTCTAGGATATATATATACCAGGTCCATATCTACCATTACCATGGTTGTTAAGCTAGCACTCTCATTCAAGGCTTGATGTATGTATTTAGCTGATTGCTCAGCTAATTTCGGTAGAAAAATTAACTTCAATATATAAATTATACTAAATGGAGAATTGTTTAAAAGTTCAATATTTGACAATACTACTCCATGTCTTCTTCTCTCCGTCTTACTAATTTATTTATATTTTATTTTTTGTCATTTTATATTTTTAGCCTTATTTATTCTTTTATAATTATAATGAGTCTCTCCACACAAAAATAATAGAAGTACAACATATATACTCAATAAATACCTAAAAAGAACATGTATACTTCATTGGAATGGAGAGATTTAACTAAGGAAAAAATTAGTTCATCATCACATTAGAGTGTTTGGAATTGAATTTTAAAGGTGAATTTTTTATTTTGAAGGGTAAATTTTACACATAAAAATAAAAAATCAAACATCAAAATCCAGTTCCAACTACCATTCAGTTCTTTACTTGATCCTTAGGGACAAGTGAGTCAGTGAGCAAACTTGGTGACTTCCATGCATGAACATGTGGTTTGTATCCAATCTAGAAGCATTTTACATTCTACACGTATGTGAGTATGTCATAGAGTAGTAATTCATTTACTACTACTACTAGTACTACTTTTACACGGAAACCGACCGAAACGATTAGTCTTTTGTGTTCTAGTCTAGTAGTGGTATATTTATCCTACTGGATACTGCTGTTATACAGAAGAAACCCAGACCATCAAGCAAAATCTCTATCATCACACCAACACAAAATGACTACACTACAACTCCTAGATAACTCCCATGTATCTCCGGCAACGCCTCAAGAAACCGAGTTAACACTCCCGTTAACATTTCTTGACATGCCATGGATTCATTTCCTCCCGATTCGCCGCCTCCTTTTCTACAAGTTCACCGGTTCCACAGACGATTTTGTCAACACTATCGTTCCACGCCTCAAGCATTCCCTCTCCTTCACTCTCAAACACTACCTTCCGCTAGCGGGAAACTTACTCTACCCGATGGGTGAAAATAAGCCCGTGATCCGGTACGTCGATGGAGACTATGTTTCCTTTACGACCGCTGAGTCCACCAAAGATTTCGACTACCTCACGGGCTATCAGGCACGAGATGCCGATGAGTTCTATGACTTTGTACCGAGATTGCCACCCGTTAAGGAGGAAAATGGTTACAAGATAGTCCATGTTTTAGCCCTGCAGGTACAAAAGTTGCAACTTCGTACAAGAAATGTAAATTTGACATAGTTATTAACTTTCTGAGTGTAAAATCTAATAGACATGCAGTTTGGTTACTGTGTACTTTTTTTAACTGTTTCAGGTAACAGTTTTCCCAGGGCGGGGATTATGTGTCGGTTTTTCGAATCTACATAGCGTTGGGGATGCAAGTTCTGTTTTCCGTTTCATCAAGGCATGGTCTGCAATCAACCAATTCGGTGATGATGAAGAGCTTCTGAAGCCGAAAAGCGAGTTAGTACCGATCTTCGACAGAACACTAATCAAAGATCCACTTGGAATAGACACAATATATTGGAACGTATTTAAACACATCCCTTTCAAAACCGAGACGTTCTCGTTACCAACCGAACGTGTCCGAAAGACTTTCGTACTCCAGGAGGCAGATATAAAAAGACTGAAGGAATCAGTTATGTCCAAGAATCCAGGCTTAGGATTCGTATCCTCGTTCGTGGTGTCGACAGCTTACGCCTGGACTAGCTTCTTGAAATCAGGGGAAGAAGTCGAACGTGACGAGATGTTCCTTTTCGCGTCTGACATCAGAGCGCGTGTGGATCCGCCGCTTCCTGTGAATTACTTCGGAAACTTTTTGGGGTTCGGGAACGCGATAATCCCGCGTAATGTGCTGGTGGGAGATGAAGGACTTGTACGAGCGACAACTATGATCGCGGAGGTGATCAAGAATAAGTTGAACAATAAGGATGAAGTGTTGAAAGGAGCTGAGAACTGGATGACAGATTTTGGGAAAACGTTTGTGGGATTGAATACTCTCGGGATATCAGGGTCACCTAAGTTTGATCTGTATGGTGTGGATTTTGGATGGGGAAGAGCTGAGAAAGTTGAAGTTGTGACAATTGATAGAGAGAATCATTCCATGTCTTTGTGCAAGTCTAGAGACTTTGAAGGTGGATTGGAATTTGGTTTTTCCTTGCCGAAGGAAAGGATGGAGAAATTTTCAGCTATTTTTCTCAAAGGGTTAAAACTTTGATGATCATTTCGTAGCTAGAGTATAGTTTCTTGAAATTTATTTTGTACCTTCTCTGATTTCTAATTAATTTGTTGAAAGATGTTATGTACTACGATTCAACTTTAAATGGTTATTCTTGTCAAGTGTCGACGCTTAAACAACCTATTTTATTTTAAAAACAAAAAATCAGTCATCCATGGAGAACATATACTAGTACTCATCTACTAGTAGTCTGTCGATCTATTCATTCGCAAAACAATTAACAAGTGGATCATAACAAAAACCTTAACGAATCGAAGCGAATCAAATCAAGAACATCACGACCAGCCTCCATGATCTTCCTCTTAGCATTCTTCGGCCATGAACGGAGGTAACGTGGCCGTGTTCTGTCGTGGAACACAATTAGTGCTCTAGTTTAGTGCATAATAAATTTGTCGAACACATTTAGTGTTCTAAGTTACTGCGAAATAAACTCATCAATGCAGTTAGTGTTCTTAATTAATGCATAATACACGCGTCATATCCGATAAGTGTTCAAAGTTAGAATAAACCCTTCGAATACAATTAGTGTTTTAAGTTACTGTGAAATACAACTATGGAACACATTTAGTGTTCCAAATTACTGCAAAATAGACCCGTCCAACATATTATTGTTCTAATTTATTGCAGAATAAACCTGACAAACACAATTAATGTTCTAAATTACTGCAAATATACCAGTCAAACACAACTACTGTTGTAAATCTACAAAAGGAACCTGTCGAACACAGTTAGTGTTCTAAACTAATTCGGAATACACATGTGGGACATAGTTAGTGTTCTAAATTATTGCGGAATAAACCGACAAACACATAGTGTTTTAAGGTACCGTGAAATAAACTCATTGAAGGCAATTAGTGTTCTAAATTACTGTGAAATACACCTGTCGGACTCGGTTAGTGATCTAAATTATTGCGTAATAAACTCGTCGAACACAATTAGTTTTCTAAGTTTGTGCGGAATAAATCTATTGAACACAGTTAGTTATCTAAGATACTGCGAAATAAACCCGTCGAACACTATTGGTGTTCTAAGTTATCGTGGAATAAACATGTCGAACACAGTTAATGTTCTACGTTACTGTGAAAATACACCCATGGAATACATTAGTATTTTAAACTACTGTATAATCGACCTATCTAACACATTTAGTTCTCTAAATTATTGTCGAATAGACCCCGTCCAACACATTAGTGTTCTAATTTATTGCAGAATAAATCCGTCAAACAACTTGATATATTACGAGTAGCATATTAAAAGGGGTGAAAATATTGCCTTTTGCTTACGTACACAACTTATTTTTAAGAAAATATTTTGAACATGTAACAATAATGTTCTTTTATTATGTATGTATATATAAATATATAACACAACCGCACATTAATTGTCTAAATTATTATCGTATAGACCCGTCTAATACATTAGTGTTCTAATTTAATGTAGAATAAATCCGTCAAACAACTTAATTAATTAGCATTTCTTACGGTCTTACGGTATCTTATTAAGAGGGGTGAAAATATTGTCTTTTGCTTATGTAAACAACTTAATTTTAAGAAATATTATGAACATGTAACAATAATGTTCTTTACTTAATTATGTATGAATGGGTATAACACAACCGCTGGAAAAGCACCACATATAACAATAATGTAAACCGCTGGAAAAAAACGCCGTTGCCGGGGATCGAACCCGGGTCACCCGCGTGACAGGCGGGAATACTTACCACTATACTACAACGACTTAATTGCTTTGTTTATGTATACCAGATATCAAATCACACGGTTCCCTTCCTAGAGATGGGAACAAACCATAGTGAGAGGAGTTCCTGAATTTAAAAATTTTCAAGTGAACTTATCTTCTAGATCTAGTTTTGTTCTTCTTCTAAAATAGATCAAGAATTTATTGTGCAATGAGATTCTATAGTATAATTAATTCAGTTTACAAAATTCTCGTTGCAAGTTGTAAGTGGCAAATGCTTAATCTCCAACGTTGGTTTACAACTCAATTCCTTGTCTTGGTAAGGTACTTTTGCAGATTTCATAACGATATGTGAAACTTGGTGTAGCATGTATGACAATCGTAATTATCTCTTAATTAAATTGTTTGCCAATTAACCATTTGAACTTTGAAGGGAGCCAAATATTGCTGTTCTAACTTATTGGGCCTTATCCATGATCAATTTTAATTTCAATGGTTTGATATGAAAAGTAAATTGTTATAAATTGAATTGTAAACACAATGCAAGTGTGTTTTTACATTTTAACCATCAAACAATAATTTTATAACAATTTCATAATAAATGAAATGCCAATCCGGCCATTTTATCCATCAAACAATAATTTTATAATTTTTTTAATAAAAATAAATGAAGTATCACTCTCCAATTTATTGTCATTCATCAAAATGATTTGAGATTTTGCTCAAATTGTAAGCAAAATGCCAAACCATATTAATGTTTGTGTTTGTTCAGTGACCATGAACCAATTTAAGTTCATGAACAAGCATGTCCTAATGGAAGTGAAAATACACATGATTTGAATAAGACTAAAATAAGAGGACTTGTAATAAAGATTTACTCCCCAAATAAATTTTCAATTTAACCATTTTCTTTCTACATTCACATACCAGTGCAACTGTCTAACAATTCCCCAGTAGAAAATGAAATGTAAGAGCTTGAAATACCGATAGCATTATGTAGATTTATGGTTTGCCCTCAATTAATTGACATTTCACCAAAACCCCATCAATCCTCATGCCCTATAGTAATGATATAATAATAATAATTATTATTATTATTATTTTTAAACGGCAAAATATAATAAAATTGAACTCGTGCATTTTGGTGAGGTTGCCTGACTAATTAATATTAGCCACTCTTAATATTAAGTAGATTTACTTTTAGTAATGGTAAAATACATACAGTACTACTATCATTAAAAGTTTGGCTACACCCCATTTCAATTTTCAACCAACATATTAAAGGTTACAAATTCACTAAAATAGCAGTATATATAATAAAGACAAACGGGGATTTCATCTGTACTAACTTCAGTGCAATTATGTATAACTGCTTTAAAGAGTGTTATGTTCCGGTTGGCTGTAGGTACAATATTTATTTTGGTCATTGAAGTTTACGACTTCACGTCAAGTTGCTCTACTTGCAAATTTCACACATTTTGTATTCTCCCACCCTTTTTTATTTACCCACAAAAGAAGAATAAAAGAAAATGGATTTAAAAAGAAATAGTAAACCGAAATTTATTGAAGTAATGAATAAGCAGTTACACAAGAAACATAAGAAATGCTCGAGCGAGGAACTTTTCATACAAGTCACAAGTCGGCTCGATTTATAACTCGAGACCCGTATGACAAAGCTACTTTACGACATTATGTCAACAAACCAAGTTTTAAAGTAATATAATAAGCCGGTTGATTTACCCAATTGATTGACCTACCAATCAATTTTAATCCGTTGATCTTGTTTATCCAATTTCAATTTGATGCGTACATGTGTCATTAGTTAGTTAAAAGATGTAGGGTTCGAATCATGTTGGCGTGATTTTTCTCCATTATTTTTATTATTATTTTTATTGAAGCTGTTTGGTTCGAATCTTGTTGGCGTGATTTTTCTCTATTATTTGTATCATTATTTTAATTGAATGTGTTGGGTTCGAATCTTATTGACGTAATGTTTTTCTTTTTTATTTATTCTCTTCTTAAATTTTATTTTTTAACATAAATTTGTATGACGTATTATACTTAATTTAAAAATAACCATGATATCTTCTTATAAGAAAAACACACTTTCTCCGTCTAATAATAAATGTAACACTTTATTTTGTTGAATTTTTCGATGGTCATTTTGACCTTAAATTATTCTTAAATCATACGATAAAATAACTAAAAGTATCATATTATGAAACTAGAATGTTTATATGAAGCACTTGACAATATATTCAACTGATGAATAATACCAACTAACATGGGAAAAAGATGCATTGCAAGTTTTGAAGTTGAATGTTTCCAAAATCTAGAGATGTATCTGATGGTTCTTAACTCACCGGAAGAATACTTTTCGTATGTCTAATATAGTTCAATTCAAAAATATTAATTGCATAACTACAAAAACTATATAAATTTATAGCACACCATTTATATTAAGTTTAATTACTCAATTAGTTATTTTTTTATTACGTTTGAAGTCATTATGTGAAGATTATATATTCACTCCATTTATTTCAATATATTATTTAATAAAACACAATAATGTTTTACAAGATTACACTTCACACGCGTAGCGTGTGACGCGGTTCCTAGTAACCAATAATACAATATCACAAAAGTGGCATTTTTTTTCTCCCCTTTTTTTAGCAACAAGAAAGTGTATACTAATACTTCTAGAAAAATGATACATCCTGATAATCAAAAGTCAATGAATCTACCTCATGCAACTAGCATTATAAGCCAACAGATTTATTACAATATCTAGGAATAAAGAAAAAAAGTAATAGACGAAAAGCTAGTTGCTCCTTAATTTTTGGAGATGACAAAAATTTATTCATAAGGATGAAAACATTTACAAATTCAAGTGCACAAGATTTACAAGTTGAAGTTGCCAATTCCTAAATATCCTCAACTAGACCACCAAAAAGTGAAAAAATGGACCCACCTAATGTAACTTTGTACCGGAGAAAGACAATCTAACTCAGCATGCACCTCTGTGAAGTGTAAACCCACGCATCATTCTGCGCCAATATATCGTACCTTCTTTTAGAGGATTTCTTCGACCATAGGGGGGCTCATTGTTCCCCCAGTCACTGTGAACTTGTGGGGCCCATGTGAACAGTGAGAGGGGGCACAATGGTCCCCCTCCCTAGGATCGAACTTGCGCTTCTAGAGCTAAAACCTATGACACTTCGATAGGGGTTTTGCACAAATGGAATTATGTGTCTGCACCAAACCTTGAGAGCAGAATCATGCGCCCTAATCCAACTTTCAATCCTAACATTCCGCCTCACAGATACAACATCAATATTTAGCTCAAACACGGCCTTGCCAACCAACACACGTATATTATCAACCCCAACTCCGGATACATGTAAGTAAAATTTGTTGAGAATAAACTATTTGAAAAAATACAATTCAACTCCAAAAAGCACCTCACATAATGACAATCTCGAAGAACATATAAAAAAGATTTGACTCCACAATTACAAACATGACAAGTGACATCAACAAACAGACCCTATGACTCAAAACATGGTACACAGGCAAATCATTATTAAGAACACGCCACATAAGTTTTTACAATTTTATTTGGCATACACTTAATTTCAGCCAGACGTAACATAAACACTAGAGTTGCCACCTCGATTTTATTGTGAAATAACAGTAATATCTCCTGCCGGATTATGTAGAATTTTATGCGTTGTAACAGCGAAAAGATTTGTAAAAAAAAAAAAAAAAAAAGAAAATGCAATAAGGAAAATGAAGAGAAATTGAAGGCATGGAGCGCGCGAAAAAATGTCGGGCCGTGGGAGAAGAAAAAAGCGGCCACCATTCCTAACAACCACCATCATGTGACGGTGGGACCTCAATCGCCGATAGGAATCCATCAAACAACTTTATATCATCACTGCTCTGCTTTATTTCGATCTCCCTTCCACTTTATATTCCCATCCTCCTCCTCAATTATTGTTTTCCCAAATCAAATACTCTCACTCACTCACTACTCATTTACTACTTCCCACTCTTTTCAGTTTTTCCGTTGCCACATTTTTGTACCGTTAAACAACTCAATTCTTCGCTTTCCAATTCCTGAATTTCACATGGATAGCAGCGAAACCATTTCGCAGTCGGATGATGAGCTGGACGAGTTGCAGTCCTGCCGTTTCGCCGGAAGTTACACAGTCAGCGCTGACGTCAGCGAGTCCGAGAGTTCAGCTTCCAGCACCGGAACTTTCTCTTCTGGACGCTGTTTGGCTTCTGTATCTACTGCCACGTCATCTCCGGCTGAATTGGCTGTTGATTGCGTTCAATTGCCGCCGTCTGGTCCGCCTCCGATTATGCTGCCGGTTGTCGCAGGGAGACACGTCAATTTCCCCGGAGATAAGCCCGATGGTGCCGTGCCGCCTCAATTGTCCGGTCAGTTTCTAGGGTTTCTATCTCAATTTTCCCAATTCAGAATGTTCTAGATATATAGCATAGCATTTCATAATTGTTGTTAATTTTTTTTTAATTTTAATATTTCACACTGGTATAAGCTTTGCTAATAGTATTAGTTATTATTGTAAGTTGTAGACTTGAAGTAGAATACTCTGATGAACATGAATGCAGATTTTTCAACAAAAAAAATTGTATCATTGGCTTTAGTGCTTTACATTTGCAACCTGAATGAATGAAATGATATCAATCATGTTTCCCCTCCTTGACTTGATTTTTGGATTGATTTTCAGAGGCTGAACTGATGAAGGAACGGTTCGCGAAATTGTTGCTAGGAGAGGATATGTCAGGGGGTGGGAGAGGAGTGAATACAGCTCTAGCCATCTCCAATGCGATAACTAATCTTTCTGGTTCGTTTTCTTCCTTGCATTCCTACGTTATTTTACCGGGGTTGTACTGTAAGCATTAGTCATTGACTTGATGATAATGTATAGCTAGTGTGTTTGGAGAGCTTTGGAAGCTGGAGCCATTAGCTCCACAGAAAAAGTCAATGTGGCTCCGCGAGATGGAGTGGCTTTTGTGCGTGAGTGACTCCATTGTAGAGCTCATTCCATCGGTTCAAGAGTATCCAGGGAGTGGGAGCTTCGAGATTATGGTGACGCAACAAAGATCTGACTTGTTTGTGAATCTTCCTGCACTCAAGAAATTGGATGCTATGCTCATTAGTATTTTGGATGGCTTTAAGGACACCGAATTTCATTATGTTGACCGTGGGATAATTGTTACCGGGGCAGAACAAATTGAAGCATCCTCACGGAGACCTTCGGTTACTCGTGAAGAGAAATGGTGGCTGCCGTTCCCTAAGGTTCCAGCGAATGGTTTGTCTGTTGATGCAAGAAAGCAACTTCAAAGTTGCAAGGAATGTACACATCAAATTTACAGAGCTGCTGTTGCGATTAATAGCAGTGTACTGTCTGAAATGGAAGTACCACAAGAATACTTGGAGAGCCTGCCCAAGGTCAAGGACTTCCATACCTTCCTTTTTACCGTTTTTACCTCCTTGTGATAAATCAATTTGTGGGCTTTAATTACCTAATCTTTGAGTCTTCGTTTTTTCCCAAACATGTGAACTAAAGGAGCAAGTTAAGTGCACAATAATAACTTCTGGCAATTCCTTGGTTCCCATGCCGAAGGTGTTTTTTGTGCTCCTATCAGATTTGTTAATCCTTTTATCTGATATCTTGTTTCTGTTTGTGTTCTGTATTCTACAGAGTGAGAAAGAATGTTTAGGCGACATCTTATACCTTTACATAACTGCTGATCAGTTCACTCCAGACTGTGATCATCTGGACCTTTCGTGTGAATATAGTACTTTGGAAATAGCAAACAGAATTGAGAGTGCTGTGCACTTCTGGAGGAGGAAATATCAAGTGAAAAAACCGAAGAAAACTAAAGTTGCTTCATTTTGGGGAGGCTCCACGAAAGGAGTTGCTAGTGATATTGAAAACAGTAAGTTGTTTGCAAGTCGAGCTGATGCCCTGCTAAAGAACATAAAGTTGCATTGTCCTGGTCTTCCACAAACTGTATTGGACATGAACAAGATTCAGTATAACAAGGTAAGACTTACTTTTGCATGCTCTACATTTTGCAAAATTTTATAAAATTTCTTGACTTGGCAATTCATCTAACACTGATGACCATAATCACAAGTTCAACAACATTAGAATTTAGATACAACCACCTTTAATTCTGCAACTCACCTGATGAATTACAAGTGACAGCTATAGTAATGCCAGTACTTTTTATGTCTTTCCGGCTTCCATATGACTGCTACTTCTTTTGCTGAAAATCTGTTTGGTTTGCTCTTTTATGTAGGATGTGGGGCAGTCGATTCTTGAAAGTTACTCCAGAATACTAGAGAGCTTAGCCTTCAACTTAATGGCAAGGATCGATGATCTTCTATACGTAGATGATGCTACAAAACAACGAGCAATGGCTGGGCCTATCTCCATGCTCAACCAGAGGGGATTATCTGGTGCTAATGATCTGGTAAACCAAAAGCCTCGTAGTTCATTATCTAAACGTAGCTTTTCCTCATCGTCAGAGCCAAAGTCTCCACCTGGTCCCTCGGTCCCAGTAAGCAGAAGATCTGAGCCCAGACGCCGTTCAGTAAGCAGGCCTTCTTCTGGCAGTCTGCTACATGTATAACTAGAATGGATAATTTTGTGACAGTTTAACTGATGTTAACAAAAAGGTAGATGGAGTAGTCTTTAGCGTGTCATTGTAGTTCTTGGTTTAGGTACCTATATGCGTAGAGCCAAACTCTAGAGTGAAGCTCCATGTTGTCGCATCCAATTTCCTTTCCATATTATACTAATTTGAGCGACGAATTCCTTCGTACAACTTCAAAACTTAGTCAGTCCAAGACATTTCTTCCAACTGTAAGGTCTCTCGCTCTATCAAGTCGTCCGGGGCCTCTTACTGCAATCTAACAAGATTCTCATTTTCCACAAGGAAAAAGGCAGATCAAGAAGCAGAGTTATAGAAATTGAGAAGTCTAATTGTCAGGTCACACATCCTGATGATGTACTCTTCAAGATTTTCAATTTGGTACCTGTTGAATCCCTTTTTAGTCCAGTTTGTGCAGAAATGCTTTAGTTTGATCAACAACCATGTTTTCATCAAATTCCATGCACAGCAATCTGAAACAGTTCTATTTATGCTGTTGAATCGAAGGAAAATCCAAGTCCTTCTATCTCTTGGATCTTGACCGTTCCGGTGACAACATTATCGAGTCAACATCACAGACTCACTCCAGTGTGATGGTTTAATCCTGGCCACAACTGGAAAGAGCAAGAGCACATTCTATGACAGGGAAAGCATACATCAATTTCTGCCTGGCACAACCACTCATTTCTTGATAAATCAGAGTATAATTTAGCCACATACAAGGATGCGAAAACATACAACGCGGTACACATGTTCCGAAGAGGACCAGCACACATCAAGTGTGAGACTCAGAAAGTTAGTACAAGAACATGGAAAGTGAAGGACAACTTCACTTCTGGTTTGTTTACCAGCAATCATCCAAATGCCATTGGCAGCTGATGGATGGTTGTACTCGATGTCTCAGCAATATGGCTGTCATCACTATACAACCATGTAATTCAGAATGTAGTGTAGATGATCGGTTAATCGAGTCGCAAAGAAGCCTGTTGCCAAATCCAGAATAAGAAAAGCACACCCTTTATTATATACTCTGAATGTATAGAACTACTATAACAAGAAACATAATAGAACACTCAGTTGTTGAAATTAAAAGAATGTGACCTTGAGCTAAGGTCATGAACTTAACTTAACAGTACTAGTAGAGTTGGATAGTCCTAAATTTGCATAGGTGCTGAGAAAGCACCCCAAGAATTGAGATCGTTTATCTAAAAGGAACAGTACCCTACTAAACTTTCTGTATATATCAAACCAATCTAGTAAAGCTCTGATCTTCACTTCCTCAAGGCTCAGAAATCTCTCCCTGCCTATTGCACACAGCATCAGCTAGCTTAAGGTCGAGTGTGTCTGCCACTTGCTCTGCCACAAAGACGAGCATTCTTTGGGATTGGATACTCGTCTCTCAAAGAAGTAGACGTGGTGTAAACTCTCAGATAGAACTGCTGTCCAAGGTACTGTCTGGCCCAGAATTCTGTTCTTAAGTTCCACATTCCTACATTGTCGAGTGCTATTAAGATAGCGGACCATGACTTGGGATACACCTGCAATCGCGATCAAATGTTAAAAATGTGTGTATACATCTTTTTGTCATTTCAAGCTTAAGCTTATAGATGGAATCATGGTTTAAATATGGTATAGCATTTACCTGAACTGTGACACGGGCGACTGCATCACGGAGATTGTACTGGGTTCTGCTAGCTGGTGTCCATTGGCCTCCATCCCATCTGGTTTAGAGAATAAATCAGCATTGAGAAATCGAAACGGAAATACTTCATGTGTACACATAAGAATTTCATCTAGGCTCAAGAAAGTGCATATTATGTAAATAAATACTCACCCTACAGCCCAGAACTGGTAACCATTGAGGTGATAGCTTTGCACAATATCTTCGTCATTTTGGAAAACAATTTCGATGAATGTTCTGTAGTCAGCTCCCATAACAGCTGTATCTTGGTATAGTCCTCCCCCGGTGGGATTTTCAGATATGCTTCCAACGCGGAAAACTCCATCTATTTTGAAGTAGTCAGCAATTTTCAAAGGTGTGTCAGCAGGTACAAAGGACACACTGTTGATCCCGTATCTTTGTTTGCCGTTGATCTGACCAGCAGAGCTTGAGAGACGGATGGTTTTTGTAGTGTTTATCATGCCATAGTGATATGAACCCTGTGGGTTTGGCCTTGGTCCACTTGCTGTCAGATTAGTCCTGAAACACGTAGAGTTTTATAAGTTGAATATTTCAATCATCACAACTTCTTTTACAAAGTGATCATATGGAATGTAATAGTTACCTGAAGGAGCGGGCTTGGTTCAAGGACCAGTCGATTTGAGTGGTTGGGCCACCGGGGAGTGGACCAGAGGCAGGTGTTTGTGAGTTCCCATAACGGAGAAAACCAGTGGCAGTGAGGATAGTAGAGGTGAAACGGGTTGAGACAAGGATCGAATAGGCAGCCATCTGTGGTTGATCACAAGTTACAAGAACAGACATGCATTGACCAACGTGAATATCGAGGGACGAGTAGCTAATCTGCATGGTGTGTGTTCCTTCAATTTCGACTACTTTCATCTTGTGTCCTTGAATCCTGAAGTTCAATGAGTTCTGTAGTCCAACATTGCATATCCTGAGTCTGTATGTTTTTCCTGTTACATATAGACAGTTTCATTAATATTAATGTTACAAAAACCTTCACTGGAAAAACAAAATTGTACATAATCTAGTAAAAGTGTGGTAATTAGAGGAGATGATTCACCATATTGAACATTGAAAGAAGCAGAATTAGCACGGCCGTTGATAAGAACACCATCCGGAAAAGGCAACTTCCTTCCTCCATCAAGAATCCTTCTTAGGCGCTGCACAAATGAAGATCAAAACTGCATAAGTGCTTAATCTTGAAATGATTACTGTCAATGAGGCCAAGTTTAGCTGGTAAAACCGTCTCAACATACTACTTCAGAGTAGTCGATTCAGATGTTAGTTTGGCCTAGCCTAGCCTCTTAGCAAAGGAGCTAATGATTTTTGAACATGTTCACAGTAAATTCAAGTTTATGTTATTGGTAAAAAAGAATTTTAGTTTAAATTTGTTATTTAATTAGGGGATTTGGACATTTGAAATGGGCCCAAAAGTAATATGGGCCCAACATGAAAGCTGGATCAAAAGTGATGTTCAATGTTTTTCAGCTGTACACATTCGTTCCTCTTTCCACTAAAGTTATGGCCTACCGAGTTACCGACACTGAAAATAGTAAGATTGCCTAATGCTATCACCAATCAAGAACGAACATGTATCTGACACCATATGGTATATGCCAAATTATGTACTACCATACTATCTTATATCTTACACAGTCGGTAAGTTCGTCTTAGATCAAATGCCACATTTTGATTCTAGGTACGAAGATTAAAGTATTTTGATCGGGGACATTATACACGATTTGATATCACGTATGATTGTATATTGATGATGACAATAATTTGTGATGGGACTTACAGTGTGGTTAGACTTGTACCAATCTCCGATCAATGCAGTGAAGTCATCGGTAGGTGGAGGGAACGGGACTGGGATTAGGGGCCTGCTTAGAATCTTAATGCCACCGAAACCACCAGCGGCCTTGTGCATTGCCAGTGATGGGAAGTAATAGAAGCTTCCAATCTGATCCTTCATCTGGAGAATGTATGTGAAGTTCCTCCCTGGCGGGATAGGACATGTTGTCCCGTAAACTCCGTCCTCGAACGAGTTCCTTCGGTTTTGCACCCCGTTCCTATAGACATTGCAAACATAGCACCCTTATGTTAGTTTTAGTCAGAGACCTGGCTACATTTCAATATTGAGTAATTGCAGTTGGTAAAATGCAGTAATGCACCACATGCATGCAGGTGAGAATTAGTTGGAGTGATATATGATTACAATCATGTTATGCTAATTATTATTATTGATAGTGATTTGTGAGCTTATTAATGAATCCACTATTTGCTTACCCCAGTGGTCATTGATTCAACGCTATTATGTAAGCTGACTCGAGATCTCAAGTCACTAATCCAGTCGAGCAATACCAGTCCTAGAATCAAGCCAACCAACAGTTGGGTACGTACTTAGAGCTAGCAAAAGATGTCAGGGTTTTAATACTCAATCTAGATCTCAATAGAACAAGACTTTTAGATGGTGGGAAACTTAAATGTGAGAGAGTCCACTCATTATTGTAAGCACAAGAAAAACAATATTGGCAAATAATTAAAGGAGGAAATGGAAATTGAAGAGGAAACCAACAAACAGAAAGGAATTATTATTGCAAGAAAAAAGGTGGGTACTTTTTTCAAAGTTTTGAAGTAATAGGCCATGTGAGTACTGTTATGGATTTCAAAATTCATGTGGGGGCATATTCCATTTATATGAATGAGTTTATTATAATAATTTTATAATAATAATTTGGTTTCAGAATTGACATGCTTTTTAATAATTGAGCCTTTATTTATTTGATCTTATTATTATTATTAATTCAAGCAGAAGGTGAATAAACTTTATTTGGGGGTAGTACTACTATTAATAGTATAAGGTGATCATCACGCAGGTTCATGCCATCCTCCTTGGTTCTGCAAACTCTGTTCTGTATTCTGGGCTGCAGCTGCCTATAACTATGTGCCTTAAATTCTGCACCCGTGAACTACTTACACCACCGCCATGATCATCATTATTTATTTTAATTTTTAAATAAGTATGATACGTAAACGTAAATTACTAATTGGAGAAGTTAGTCCATAAGACCATAACTCAGAGTACGTATTGTGTTTCACTTTCACCAAATGTCACATTTGGATCCAGATTTAGATTTGGATGAAAATTTAGAAATAAATTAAGTGTAGTTAAAATAAAATGGAATTTTACCATTTGTATTGGAATGTATATAAATCGAAGACATTGGCTTGAATGGGGAGTGTAATTAAGATTAGTAATGTTGCTTAAATGAGAAATACCCCCCCTCAGTTATCACAAAAAATGAGATTGTTACTACTTGTTATTGTCATTTACTTTTTTTAAATAGAAAAAGATTTAAAAAAAGATTGTACTTAGATAATTACCTAAAGTTTAAGTTAATAACCCTTCCAAATTCTGAATTTTTTTCTTTTCTTTTTGGCAAATAGTTAGGGGGGTAGTAATGACTAATGATGCATGAGTTGCATTTTGTTAGCTGAATCCGGTAAAATACAGACTTGAAAATATGTTAGCTACCCACTTTTTTACCGCCGACAAAAATGCTACAGTAGTAGTGTACCGCGTGAAAAATTTAAGAATAAGGTGACTGGAGGGCAGCATTGTAATTTTAGCACTACTCGTTTGTTCGGACAAAAAGGTTGGTCTATGGACTATGGTTTGAATTGAACTTCAAGTTTGAACTCTGTCCACACTCCACATAGTACTAGAAGTGTTCACAAAGAGATCTATCTATGTAGTACTAATGTACTGTCTGTAAATCTCACTTTAAATCGCACTTGTAAAAAAAAACCAAAAAATGGAAGATAAATTGAAGAAATAAGTAACAAGTGTACCATATTTTGTTTACCACTAGAGCTGATCCATCCAAATGGTCAGGGACATTTACCTATATTTATGCATTCTTGTCTTAAATCTAGCTAGCCCCATGATCTTGTATTGTAATCACAATTCACAAATGAGTAATGAACTAGTACTACTGTTCTGTAGTGTATGAGAATTTACCAGGAAATGAGGAAAGGCTCGTTTAAGCTGTTAAACACATTGATGATGATATTGTCATTTGTCACTGAGAAAATATCAGGTCCTGGAAATTGTCCATTTATCAATATACCCTGTCAAATCAAATCAAACCAAACATAAGCAACCGAATCGAGTAGTCTGCGCAATCTAATCATTTATATTAATTATACGACAGTTAGTTATGCAAAATGTAAACAAAAACCTGTTGAGGAACGCCAAGAGGGTAGATGGTGCCATAAGTGACATTCCATTCAAAGAATCTGTAAGGAGACTCAGCAGTAACAATGGCAAACAAGGCCAGCAACACCGCTAATCTAAGCGGCATTTTACTTCTTACTTGATGAATGCTCTCTAAATCTTGCTCTGTTTCAAGACAAGAGAGTATAATGAATGAATGATAATATTTGCTTAGTGTGAAAGAAAGAATGAATGGAGATGGAAAAGTGTTTATGAGTGAAGGAGCAGCAGAGGCATATTTAAAGTGCTCTACAGATAAAATTATTATTATTATTATTTAGAAAATTTTGAAAATGTCAAATACTGTGTCTGCGTGTATGTGTGTGATAGGGACTTTCCTTTCCAATGCCTGGCTGTAATTCTAAGGTTGTGGCCAGGTAGATCTGTTGAAAGGTGAATTTCAATTGGGTTAAGAGGGAAAACAAACACCAGGACAAATCAATGGTAATCTTAGAATATTGTTTATTTATTTATTTATTTATTTTTATAAAGAAGTATATTTATTTAACTAGAAGATGTACATGGCTTGTTACGGGGACTTTCCCACGTGTCGGGAGGTCTCCCCATATAGATCAAACATAACATAATTGTCAAGCCAATCCGGCAAAATGTTCCAAACCAGTGTGTTACTGCAGCTGACTCCACACTAGTAGTTGCGCTTACTACTTCATCCCGAAATTTACCACTGGCTATCTTCGACAAGTAATCTGCTGTGGTGTTTACTTCCCGATAGATATTTTGGAGGTAGATGGTCCCAAAATTTAATTTCTAATATTGTTAAGGTGAAATCATTTGAATGTTCTTTTTATTTTATTTTAATGTAAAACAAAAGTTGATCTGAGATGTTATTGGAGCATGCATGTGGACTCTATTGTAATTATGTTTGAGCATTAAATGAAAGGGTAATAATATACTCCCTCTGTCCCACTTTAAATTACTCATTTTGCCATTTATAGCGTCCTATTAGAAATTATCCAGTCCATAAATGGAAAGTTTTTATTAATATTTATTATACTAACAACTCCTATATATAATTAAATATTCACTTACTCCCACTACCTAACATACTTACAATTAAATATTCAATTACTCTCAATCTATCTCTCCCACCCTTATATATAATATGCAAAAATAATGTTTTTCTTAAAAACTGTGTTTTTACTCAAATAGGTAAATTCAAACGGGACGAAGGGAGTACATATTGGAAATGGAAAAATATGTCTTTACTGTGTCAATGTGCACTCATAGCGTTTGGCTCTATTTTCATAAAGTTCCGTTCTAAAAATATAAATTAACTCTGGTTCTCTTTTCTGGCAGAGCTCTGTCATTAATGGCGGAATTTTGCTCCACCATTCTAGTGGAGCTTAGCTTCGCCCAACTCCGTCATTTGGTGGTGGAGCTCAGCTTCTGTCGGATCCGTTTTTTATTTTTTAATATTTATTTTCTCATTATCTAACAAAATTCTTTCTTAAAAAAAATATTTTCCTTAAGACTTGTTTGTTTGGCATTTTTTTTTTTAGCCACTGACAAATTTGTAATTAAGTATCTGTCAACGCCATTTTGGCCTAAAATATAATTGATGAACTAAGATGATTATTTTTATGAACCACCCTCATAACATACCCTAAAAATCAATTTTCTCTAATACAAAAATAACTATTTATATCAAGTGTAATATAATAAACAATATAACGTTAAATTCAAACAATACAATGGCATTGCAAATCAGGATATAATGTGGTCAAGATTTAATGAAATCTTGTCCACAAAGATTATAGTAAAGTTTTTTTTAGATTAATTATGGTACCATTACTAACTCTAAGGATCTTGATTGATTACTGGATTGTGGTCTTAATACAAATATCGACCCTATCAAAACTGGTGTTCTTATTGGTTTGAGGACTTGTGGAGTGTGATTTTTAGCTGTTTTTGATAATCATGTTGCAATAGAATTGAAAATTTACATCATTTTCTTCGGTTTTTATTTTATGTAATTTTAATGCGAGACACATGAGTACTTGACACCTAAATATATGTAAATAATTATAAGACAAAGGATGGGAAAAGAAAAAAGAGTGTGACATTTTGGATGGAGGTGCATTTTGTCTAGGTCACCTTCCATGATAAATGGCACCACTACTACTACTAACTACAGAAATGTATGGTGAATTTCGTAAGAACATGGGCAAAAACTACATACTATTACACCAAGTGACACATAGTGCCAATTCAATTTTAAGATTCTTACGTAATTAGATGATGGAATTATAGTAATATTAGGAAAGATTCGAGATCAATCCATACATAGATTGATAGATCAACTCCACTTTTGGGATTATCACCTTTTTCTGCATCTGCAATTTGTGTTGAGATGGTAGATCCCGTTCATGTTACTCCCCTGCTTTATGTATCAAATTCGATCCCTTTAGCAATCTTTGCACTTAAATATTTTACTCTCAATTTTTTAGAAACTTTTGCTATTGAAAAGTAATAATCTCCAGCTAGAGTTGCGTATAACACGAGTTACAGAATTTAAAATGGTCACGTTCTGGCAACCGTACGTCTCAAAATGTTCTTATTGAATTTGCACGTAAAACATTCTTAAAAATAAATCTATATACAATTCAGAGTAAGTCTCTCGTATAATGTTTACACGAAAAATAAAAGTAAATCGACAAATGACAAATGTAACAGTTATTAGCGAGTATAGAATATTTAATTAAAATACATAGTATATAATTTTTTATCAAAAGAATTGCATTTTATTAACAATATAAACATTTTAACTAAGTCTATGTGAGAAGGGATTGAACCTTGCAACTCTACTTCCCAACTATAGTACTCATAGTTTCATATTGCACCACCTTATGATTATTGAAAATAACTTGATAGACTGATCAATTGTAAATTGAATTGAAATTAATAAATTTTCGGACGAGAGACTAACAACATTTGTGTCTTTCATTAAATAAAAAACGTATTACAAGCATAGAGAGTTTATCACAACCCATTGTGTCTGCAACGCAGCGAACTTCAGATCTCAACAACTCAAGTGCAAGGCAGTCAACCGATGTTTAGTATTTGGGAAGTTTGTCCGAGATGGCTTATCTTGTCATTAATAAGGGATCGCATTTTGCATTAACTAGAATGTCAATTAATTGTACTGAATCATCTTCAAGCTAATATAAATCTTATGCTTTTTGCTAAAAAAAAAAAAAAAAAAAAAAAAAACACCATTGTGTTGGTAGAAATAGTAGAAAATCGAAAAGTTAAAGGGGGGATAAGTTCACAAGTTCACGGGAGAGAGGAATTAGTTGCAGAAGTTTGTAATTGCGTTTATAATTTATAGTAATTGGATTGTAGTTTATTTTTTAGTAGAAGAAATGTATAGTGTCGGTGGAAATCAAAATAGTGAGGGGTGGATTTGTTGGACTCGGGTGGGTGGGTATCCCACATGCCTTGTTTGTTCAGTCCTGTTTCGGGTCTCGCGAAATTTCGTAAACACATGAAATACTCAATAAATTAAATTATGTTTATGTGCTTGGTTTGGTCTTTCAAATCGATTACTGAATAAAATAATCAAATTCAGAATGCATTTCAAGTTATCGTGACAGATCATGAAAATGAAAAAAAAAAAAATAATAAAATAATTCTACATGGTCTTATAACTTATGAGTATTAATGATTATAAATAAGGAGAATGTACCTAGAAGTAGTCCAAAACTGGATTGGAGTGTTAAAAGTCTTTAGGTATGTAATCGTGTTATACCGCCGTATTAAACAAGTGTTTTTTGGTTGTAAATGAATGAGAATATATAGGAAGAAGATTTGGAGTGCAAACAAATAAACCAACGCGGCGGGCGGAATGTAATGTTGTTGTTGTTGTGGCGGGTGATTGAGTGCAGGCATGGTATGTATGTGCATGTGCCAGCCCAGCACACCGCACCGCACTCAACTCAAACGCGTCACACCAAATTCATGTGACCATTCATCATCATCTATTCTATTGTGTGTTTTTTTTACTATAAGTCTATAACAAACACTACGAGTGCCCAAATTCCCATAATGATCAATTACATACCGAATATGCGAACAATGTCCTAATTTTGATTGCTTAATATGAACAGGACACAAAAGTGTAAACCGGGTCCCAGTTATATTATACTACATCTGTTTTTTTATTGTTTACATATTAATTTTTGGTTTGTTGATTTAAATTGTTTAAGTTTTCATTTGTGACAATATTTTACCTCACAACTTTATTGTGGTTCCTGCCACTAAATCAACAATACCACATTATAAAATCTCATAAAACTCCGTTCCAAAATCAAACGTAAACAATCTAAAAACGGATGAATACTAGCGTTTGTGAGCCGATTTTTTAAAAACATTGTCGATTTTTATAAAAAAAAATTCTATGCGTGAAAGAGTACATAGTGTTGTTCTAACTCGTCCAGAAACATTAAGGAATACGTTAATAGAAATTTAGAATACACTTTTTTTTCACTGATCTCAAAATCAAGCCATTGTTGATTTATTTATTTATTTTTTGAAACGGCAAAAAAGTTCTTATCAATAACAGAGGATAAGAAATGATCCAAAAATATTTACGGCGAAAATACACAGAACAACCTTCGAATTACCAATTGTACACAAAACCGAATACCAAAACCTAAGAGAGCAAGAATAAAACACAAGAACCAAACTTCTCCAAACCGTCTAAACTTTCTCATGGTTACAAAATATACATGTCTCCAGTAGCCTCATTCATCATTCCATCCAAGCTTAAGTGTCATCCCACATAAAGTCACCAAGTAACCTCAATAAACTTTTCAATTATATCCACACAGCAACCAAAAAATCAAATGCCATCTATATACCTTTTCGGACAAGTGATAAATAATTTAATGATGTGGTCAAGTATAGTGCCAAGTTCAGGAAGTCAAACCTGATCACAAGACCCTAACTAAAAAACGAAAAGGGACACCCCGAAATACGTATTGATTTATTTGTGTTGATACTAAATACATAGAAGTAACTCCTCACTTTATCCACTTTGTGGTTTATACCTATTAGAGCACTCTTTACAAGATGTTCAAATTTTCACCCCTAAAATTGCTCCTAGTCCCATCCCCTAAATATTAAAACATCCATATATGTTATGTATAATGCCAGGACTCCGAAAACTTTCCTATTTCAATCATAAAAAAATAAAAAATAATAATTTAGTAGTACCTTTTATATATTTATTTATTTATTATTTTATAGTTATTTATTTATTTATTTATTATACTTATTTATATATTATTTATTTATTTATTTATCTATTATATATATATATATATATATATATATATATATATATATATATATATATAATATATATTATATATATATATATATATAATATAGTATATATATATATATAGATATATATATATATATATATATATATATATATATAGATATATATCTATATATATATATATATATATATATATATATATATATATATATATATTTTATATTTATTTTATTTATTTATAATTTAGTTAAACAATTATTGTTTATTTATATATTTACTTTATTTATTTACTATTTATTTAAATATTTAAATATTTGTTTTATTTATATATATGTATATACTTCATATTTATACAGTATATATGTGGGACCATCATTTTAGGAGAGTTTTAGGAGGGTATAAGTTTGAGACGAAATTTAGGATCTCCCAAGAATAGAGCTAGATTTATGTGGGCCCATATTTTTAGACATCCTGAAGTTTGGTTGTTTTTTATCAATTTTTGAAAGTTTATCTCAAATTTAGGATAGGAGTCTATTATAGGTATTCTGCAACTAATGTTCTTATGGATGACGGCATGATGCTAATCTATAAGATTTATCTTTCTATCTCTTTGTAGTAGCAATATGTACACAACAAAATTATAAATATACTGCTAACAAAAAATTATCATAAAAATTGTCTTATATATGTACAAGATTATATATGTACAAGATTATATATGTTGAAACTAAAGTCATGATTAGTTACACATAATTTTATCCGCGGAGAATCTAACCTTGATGATTTGGATTTATATGAGTTTAAGTCGGTGAGTGAGAAATACCAGTTGGAAGATTGCTAACCAAGGATAAAATTAAAATAACGATGAAAACTTGATGTGTATAAATATAAAAAGATAGAGAGAAGTGAAAAAGCATGAAGAGAGATGGAAGAGATACTAGTTGTGATGGAAAGAAGATAAAATTGAGAGTTGTGAGGAGAAAAAGAATAGTAAGGCTTTGTTCTCTTTTTCTGTGTGAAAAAGTCTGAACTGAACTGAATGGATCTGAACTGAATTTATTTGTAGTACAAAATACTATTAGCCAAATCTGAATTGACCTTAATGTATTTGAACTAAACTGATCTGAACTGAATTTAAAATAATCAATTTTCAGATGAAAAGAACATAGTTTTGTAACATAGTCGCTGAGAGGATGAAAATATTTGATATGGAAGTGACATAAAAATCGAAGGTCATAGCAAGGGAGGAAAATAGTATTTACACCAACAAGATTCGAACCCTACACCTTATACTTAAAGATTTAAATTGCATCGATCAACGGATTTGCAAAAAATCTATTTAGCGCAATTCTGGAATTTAGGAATCTTCTAAATTAAATTCGAAGTTGGTGGAGAACTAATATAAGTACCTAAATTTGTACCTTCCCATTAGTGTGAGCTTTTGGGAGAGTTGAGAATCTATCATCGTATCAGAGACAAACTCCGACTTATATTCGAATTTTAGCTCGAATGGTCGCTACAAAATAGTTGAAATTTATTACGAGTGCGGAAAAATATTAAATAATGAAAATAATAAATCACTAAATTCCGCACATTTCCATCTCCATCTGTTCAAGTTTTTCCACACCTTTTTCATCAATTTGAGTTTTTTGGATAATTTGAATTCTATAAATTAATTATAAGTGATGATCACATGTTGTCCAACATTATTAGGTAAACTTACAAGACTGAGGACAGGACGAGAAAGGGTAGTCCCTTTTAGTGTTGTTTGAGGGAAATAATTCATAATGGTGTCATGAACTATAATAATTTGAACAAGAGTAGTCCTCATTGGGGAATTACATGGATTGAATTGAGGAATATATATATACAAGTCCTAATCCAATGATCTTTTAATGTCGCACTGCAAGTTAATAATCATCCTCTAAATTAAAGGCAGTTTGTATCTAAATCTAATATTTTTACCAGTTGACTTTTAAGTGCATGTGACTTTGATGTTTCAATTTATTTATTTTACTTGATTTCCATATCCTGCGGTGTTTGGGTGAATAGAACTGTGCATGGTGGATGTCTCTCTATAATTCGTTTCACGTGTTGGGGAGTTGGAAGTACCTAATGTGGCCTATACCACAAGATCTCATATTCTTGTATTTTAGTACTAACATGCAAACGAATTTGACTCTTCAAAACTACTTTCTCGTGAAAATTAACTCTCCGATTCAATATTTTACGTTCTTCATTTTTATCTGTTTTATTCAATTCTTTAGATTCTTTTTGTTCACTTTTCATTATTAATAGTACTTTAATATGGATTTCAACACAATTCGTCATTAATTTATTTACTTAAATACTTTAATATATACTCAAATTAATGACGAATCTTTACCAAAAAAATAAATTAATGACGAATTGTGTGTTATGTTGCCTTTTTAGAAAAATCAACTCAGAAAAAAATTCCATCGACGGAAGAAGGATGCATTAATAGATTGATCTTTGTTTGGTATAATTGAAATATTACTTTGGCACTAAGAAAATTACTCTGTCTATATCATTAGCCTGACGAAAATTGACAGATTTGTGAGGAAATCTCATTTTTTTTATTAATCAAAATCAAATTGAATAAAATAAAGACAGGCATTGTTCTTAAATACTAGAAACATAACTTGTGCGAAAAGGAAACGTCAATTTAATTAAAAACGAAATCTAACAACTATTGAAAATAGCAAAAAGACCCCCAAAACTTATAAAACACAGTTTTAGCCCTCCAGCTGACTTCGGATCGCCGAAATCCATTGTACGACATGGCAAAGCAATGATTTTGAGTCAAAAAAATCATCTATGCATGGAAAACACTAAGATTTCTTCGAAATTGGACACTTCCGTTGAAACTTGGATTTGGATGCGTAACATCATCCTCGAATTACACCACATCAACTTACAAATTAGTTACCTACTAAATAGTTTGAAACCAGATCAGGAAAGCATGGAAACCAGGCAGGTGAATATTATGTGTAAACGGAAAGCACCTAAGTAGGTCAAATTTGCCTTAATATTAATGCCTCTATGCTATTTAACCCAGGTCATGTAGGGTCTGGTTGTGTTTTTAGGAACCATTTGGGTATTGTCTTAAAAGAAGCAACTGGTTATATGGGTGTCATGGACAATACCACTGTTGAAATTATAGCTATGGACAATACCACTGTTGAAATTATAGCTATTAGGAAGGATTTATTGATTGTTGAAGCTAACCATATGAATAATATTGTCTTGCAATCATATTCTTACCATGCTACCAACTGCATTTGTAAGAACTTGGAGCCGGCTGCCAGCCACAAGGAGCTCATAACTGAAATCCAGGAGCTGATAGCAAGAGTAAGAGTAATCAAAACATTTCTTCTGTGTATGTGTATCGAGAAGCAAACAATATTGTCGATCTGCTTACAAGGGAAGAAAACAAACATAAATTGAGAGATGATCTCCCCTTCCCCTTTTGTACGTATCCCCAAGATTATTCTACTTTGAGTAGAACTCATGTCCACCATGGTTAGTTTCTCTTGTAATTATGGACAAGAATGATGCAACACCTCGTTTTGTAACCAGTTTACGATTATCGTTGATACTCCTACTCGTAGCTAATGAATATTTCTTTAGTTAAAAATAAAAACTTGCTTGCCAACATGGTTTCCTAACTTCCTAATCAATATTCAATAGCAATACATGAAATTCATTTTATTTTATTTTCCTCCTTGCCAAACGGAAGTTGACATGATGTCAATTTTGCTATTACGTACGTACTAGGTGTAGGTAACATGGAAATACAGTTGCTCAAAATTTGAACTTAATGGATATAAATTTATCACGATGTGTGATATACTCTACATAATCATGAACTATCGATGACACAAACATTAATAAATGTGGTGCAATGAAGCCTTGTTCATGCATTTCAAATTACAGACTTCTACCATCTTCATTTTTACTGCATAACATAATGCATGATTTATTCTACTACTTGTCTTACAATAAGTATTTTTTTTTTTTAAGGAAATGGTCATTTATTAACTACGGAATAAGCAAGTTAGATCTGTTCTGCCGGACAGATCGATACATCACTTTGTTCATATCAGAAATTAAAAGATTCGAAAGCCACATAGGGCAATTGTTCTTATAGTAGGATCTAAGGAGTTGATGAACTCCGAAATGCAGTTACGTCGACCGGCAGTTGTGTCTTGAAAATTTGCCCGTCTGAATTTTCCCATTTCGCTTCCTTTTTTTGCCAGCTGATCAGCTACACCATTTTTCCCGATACACAAAATTGATGACCACATTCTTGTTTCTTCTGACTTCTTCAATTTCTCGGACCAACTCCTTGTGCTGCCATGCTACTTGATTCACCCTGTTAAGACAATTTAATGCATAAGCCGAGTCAGTTTGAATGATTATATCATGAAGATTTAACTTTTGGCATAAGATTAGTCCCGCTTTAATTGCCATCAATTTTGCCGTATTATTGGTTGTTCTCCCTACAAATGCATGAAATGCCACCACAAGTTCACCTTTGTCATCCCTTATCACACAACCAATACCTGCTCCTTCATATCAGTTAGAAAGGTCCTTCATACAATAAGTTCAACATTTCGGATTGAAGAAATTTTAATACCGTAATCATAAAGAGGGAAAACATGTTTTGACTAATCTATGTAGCGGTGGGCCGTATGCATATGATGGGGAAAAAACACAAAATGAAATAGCGAAAACGTGAAGGTTGGGGAAGCAAAAAGGAGTTGGAATGGATTTGAACCACCCATTTTGTTTCCATTGCATTTACATTCCATGTGCCGTGATTGCAGTTCATGTTATCATCCTAGTCTTCTTGTCTTCTTGGTCTCGACGAGTACTTTTTTATTTGTCACTTGTGTTTTGTAACCTTTTCGAGTTATATTAATAATAATACTATTAGTAGCTTTCAAAATTCAAATCGTGGAGCCAAAGCCAATTCATCTACGCGGCACTTCGCCTGTTAGCCGACAGTGCATATAACATTCCAACATTTTAATCATTAGTCATTACTACTAACTATTAGTAGATGATAAATCAATTCGATTTATTAGTAGTAATATGCTAGCTAGAACCAATTAACAAGTCGTAGGACCAAAAAGTTCATTATCATGGTCTCTCTAATTAGTGCGCATGTCACTCCCACTTTCACACCATGATAGTGGCGTTTAGCTAGAGAGTTTTAGGCGAGCCTTCCCTTCTCTATCGCTTTAATTTATCAGTTCAATCTATAAAGATTATGCATTCGGAAATGATAACGACAATATGAATCATATGATGCGAATCTTAGGCAAACAATTAGTTGGTTTTCATGAAACATCATAGTCCTACACCTGGACACACATAGAGCTTTATCGGATATTTAGAGCTTAATCGGGAACAGTGAAGCTTATATCTCTGATAAAAATTTAGTGTCAACTCCACTGTTCTATCAAGACATTGGCAAAAGCCAGCCAACCGACTAACTGAGTGCTGTGAGTGGCATTTCTGAAAACTCGCAACATCTTCACATAATAGAGAAAGTGGCTGGATATGATAAGTGCTCACAAAAAAAGTTGCATGCAACATCCTGAAATAGAATAAGCTGAAAGTTACAGCAAGTGGTTTTCTTCTCTAAAGACTTTTTTCCTGAAATAGAATAAGTTCTAATCATTCTACAGAAGATCAGAAGTGACTGGAGAACTTTACTTCTAGGAAGGGTAGCTATAAGCAGCACAAGTATATGGCATTTTGCCTGCCTTTCCTCCTGTTTACATAGAATTGAGACTTATTGTTTCTAGGATGTTTATGTGATCATCTCCAAACCACAAAACAACGCCCAGACAGACCACTTTACTAAACAAGCACAAGATGCGGATAACTAGAGATCAACCAATAAGAACAACTCTTTTAATCAGTCTAACCGAGAGAAATTACTAACAGAACAGGAATAATTTTTAATGAAAAGTCCACACAATACCCATGATCTTAACATCTATTGCTGATTATATCTTAATATATGATGGTGCTTATGTTCAACCTGCAAAATGCAAATGAATCAGGCTGATGGAAATCATGCAGCTACTCATTCATTCAGCATCACCAAACATGAAGCACAAAAGAACGACTAGGCAATAAGAGTTTTGACAGAAAAATAATATTAACATACAAGTGTACAGCTGCACCTTCCATGGAATGATACCTACATGCAGCGTATCATGAAAACGTGAATTTATAACAAGCAGCATATCATTCTAACACCATATGTAAATTACTACTGAATGGAAAAATGTGTAGAGTCTGAACATAGGAGGGTGCAGGTCCAAATGTACACCCCAGAATAAAGTGATCTGGGCAAAGGGAAAACGCGACGAAGCAATTAATATGGTAGCATTAAAATGACCACCCTTCATCATGCCCTCTTGTTTCCAGATTAGCAGAAAGACCATGATGAATCAAATAGTCCAACAAACTTGATTAACAGTCCAAAGGCTCTTATTTAGCCAACATGTTTATAATCATAACAGCAGAATGAAAAGATTAATTACCTGTGATGTTCATAAGAGAAAGCAGAACGAATTTTAATAAGGAACAACCATAACTAATTGAAACCACTATATCTTCTCAAGTAAATGACGATACACCATAACACCATAGTATATCATTTCCTCATAGGAGCTAAAGAAACTAACATGTTTATGTTCGTCAACATCCCAACTGCCGTTTTGCCAAGAAAAATTTAACCAGCCAATTTCTCTATCTCTAGCAACGCAATACAAATTGTTGTATTTTTCTTTTTTCACATAAATCAATGAAACCAAAGATGGAACGAAGAATCGCAATGAGAGCTATGACATTCACCCATGGACTATGTCATTTTGTAGAGCCTACTGTAGCTGAAACATATTACACAGTTCTTATAACAACTGTTAAAGCTTCCAAATTGTCATGTTATAATGCACATCATCGAAGTTTTCCATCATTTCGGATAATCGAAAGAGGCGATACTTACGCATTTCACAATTCACACATAACCTTATTTCGACGAAATCACCTCAAACCCTAAAGCATTACAGGCTCATAAAGTAGCAATTATCCATCATACATCCGCTTAAACCCTAACCATTAATCAACCAAACAGTACAACTCAGAAACCCTAAAATTGAGCAGCTGGAAACAGAAAACGACAAAAAAACCATCACCGCCTTACTCAATTGCTTTCGTCTCCGAACAGTACACGGAGCCGAGCTGCGAAAGCACCGGTTGGCTCGAGCTTTGCTTCGGCTAGAAGGCTCTGCTTGATTCGATCCATCCGAGAACTGATGGTCTCCTGCTCTTCCTTGAGAGTAGCAATATCCTCATTGAGACCGTGAATGTGATACTTCTGACCGAGTGATCGGAAGCTGAGGAATAGTACTCCGGTCATCGCGAAGAATTGGAAAAAGCTCTGTTTATTTTTCATGGCGTTCTTAAAGAAGCCCAGGGGCTTGCCGTGGGCGGAAATGCGTGGCGGTGGCGCTGACGAATCCATGGCTGACCTGACCTGATTGAGAGCTGCTGCTACTCTGATTTTCTGTGTTCGGTGTGGGTAAAGAAACAAGTAAACCTGTTTGGTAACTTAACTTTAAAATCGCTACACGATTTCATTCCGCACTGGTAAAGCGTAGTTGTAAATGAATCGTGTAGCGTTTTTAAAATTTAAAACTCAACCACTCAACCTTCTCTTGTGCCAATCTCAAGTTTGTAGGTTCCTACTTCCTACTGAGTTGAGCCAAAGCGGATATCACAAAAGTCGACTCGAGCTTAATTGAGTTTTAGCTCGGCTAATTCTAAAAATTAAAACTCAAGTTCGACAAACAAACAATATACATTAACTAATTAAAAACTCTTACTCAGAACAAGTACAAAATGAAACTCGTAATCAACTCAATTATATTAGCACGATACAATATGCAAGTGTATGCGAAAGCCACCGCCTGGACAAGCTCTCGTGCATATTACTTTGTATATTTCTATTTTTGAGCTAATGTCTCTGTAGCTACATGAACTTAACTCTAGTAATCCAAAATTTTACGTAATGTTGTCTTAATGGGACAATTACCGTATTTAAAATCTTTCATGGGCTTAACGTGATTGAGTGTAGTTTTCGGAACATACTATTTTGGTTTCTCTGTACATCAACATCTCAGCTTTGACATTACAATTTTGATCCGAAAATAAAAAATTTAACAACTACTACTATACTAAAATCGCATATTCATACACCATCTCTTCATGAGCGATAACAGTAACACACAACATAGACGTCAGTCTTCTATATAGAAAATCCAAAATAAATATTGATATCCAATGAAAAATAAATTGTCACCAAAAGATGAACAAGTGAAAACTATAGCAAAGAGTATAAACCTATAAATTCCATAATCAACCTTGGATTTTCCCCAAGAGCTGGCCTACGACTCCTAATGGCAGGTGTCATTTCGGTCATAAACTTCTATGTTACCCCTCCAAGAACAGGGTGGGTGTATTGCATCTCCGTTAGAAGTCCAGGCTTCCACATTGTTTGCTCTCTATGCTTTTTGCACCATTACTTCGTTTCATGTCCTTGCCATTCTCAGTACCTACACCTCGTGTCCGCCCAATGCCCATCTTAGGCAAACCCCGATTCAGTCCCTCCAGTAAAACACATGCCTTACACCATTTCTGCATAAACCGGAAATCAACGCATAAGAGAGGTGGCAAGACACTTACCAGTTGATAATGCACATAGTAAATGATCCACACCAGAAGACATTGAGACAAATCATTTTGATTACAAGTTGTAAGTTGTAACACAATGTAAGAAGAGCAGAGTATCATAAACCCATCACAAAATGCCTGATCAAAACCCCATTAAAACACAAATTTTATGAAAACAATATTATCAGTGTGATCAATTTGGCACGATTAAGAGAGGAGAATATCAACAAGCTTCTTATCAAGAAAAGCTAGATATGGAGGTGAGGAGAGAATTCTCACCTGGCTGGAAATGTAACCACATTTTTCACAATTACCCTGTTCTGGCATTTTGGTAGTAGTAGAGATCCTGAAGTCCTCGCCTGATGTAATGATGTCAAGTATAGCTCTTGGCCTAAATGACATTTCATGAAACAAAGTGTTAAATTGGAAGTGAGAGAAAGCTGCATCAGATAGATATAGCACCCGTAAAAGTATGAAACAGATCACAGATTCACATCTAACCTCATCCTCTCCAAATCTTTGATAAATTCCCGAGCAAAGCCACGATAGGCATTTGGAGAGTAAATGCCTGCAATTTCAAGTTTACTGTAAAAGCATGCAAAAGAGCAACTAGAGACGCTGAAACATTAAAACAGATACAAAACACATCATAAACGTCAATATGAGTTCTACCATGATAATGCATCAAGGCAGAAAAGAGATTGACATTTACAATTTTGATTCTCTTATAAGGTCTGAAGGTCCGGAGGGAAACAAAGACATGGTAGCAGAAACGGACCCAGGCCAGGAGTTTAACAAATGTAATTTGGAACTCTTATAGATATTATTGACAAATGGAGATAAGCAAATTTGTAATTGCATTTCTAATACAATCTAGACAACAATAGTAGTTGTGAAATACAAAACTAGTACAGCAAATGACTAACTAATGGCAAGCAGACAAAATAAGGAAAATCCGAACAGGCATATCCAATAAGAAGTAATTTACTGGCTGTACAGGAGATGATTTTAAAAAAGAAAAGAAAAAAAGAAAGCGAGTTACTTGCTAACATAGGGTAAACAGAAGCTCATATGCTTTGCATGAAAACTTACATTCTGTAGAGAAATAATCCAGCTTTTTGAAATATGCATACGTATGGCGTAGGTTAAGGAATTCGCCTATCTGTGAGCACACAACACATATATGGGCCACACACAAGCAAAAAGAAAATGGAATAAAAGAAAAACACACAATCTGCTGGAAACACCAGGACAAATAGGAGGTGCCCCAATATCTGAATACAAAGGATATATAACAATTTCCTTCTCGTATGTATACTTGAAGGGCTTGCATCTTGGTATAGGTCCATCTTCACCGGTCGTTATCGATGTGCATCTACCTAGCCTGTTGTGTTAACAATTTTAGTTACTAACTGATCATGGCAGAACGTAGAGAAAACATGAGAAAAGAAAGAGAACATAGATACATATTGCAGTATCCTATATGCTCGACTTTTTATTGAAAACCTCAAATAAGATTCATCACCTAGCAATGTCACCTCTTAATATGTTTAAGAGGACTGTTTCGGCAATGTCATCAGCATTATGCCCTGTAACCAACTTATCCACTTTCAGCAGCGCAGCACCACGATCAAGGGCCTTCAGATAAACCAGTGTGATTAATTATGATTAAAAAATAATGATACTAATAATAATAATAATAATAATAATAATCATGCGGAGGTAAAATTCAATATATCTTACATATGAATATTTGAAAATCTGCATATCCTGACTAACAGAAAACCATAAAATTTATCATTTTTAATAACTTGGTTATGAGAAAATACTACAGCGTGTTTAGGGAGGTATCATAGCTGGGATGTGTCATGAACAGTTAAAGAGTTGAACTAGATAGAAATGTTTTAGAGCTCTTTTGCTAACTATTAGTAGCAGTGTAGCAACTGAAGTACCCAACCATGACATAAACGATGAGTTGCTAGACAGAGAACATAAACCAATGGTTCTAATAAGTAATAATGTAGAGACTCACTGAAACAAAATGAAACTCCATTACCTGGCGACGGAAAACACCACAAAATGTGCAGTTATTCTTCAAGCCAATTAGCTTCACAATTTCATCCATTGTCCATCCATATAAATCTTTGTATGAAACAACTTTAAGAGGAAGTCCATACTGAGGGGGCAATGAAACAAAAGATTGTTACAAACTAAAGATGTATAAAAAAATAAAAAATAAAAAGAAAGATTTAAAGTACCATGAAATGCTTGTGCAGCAAAAATATGATTAGAAAAGTTGTTCGATGTTCTCTAGAACTCAAATTCTATGAAATAAGCACTATATGTGGTGATCCATATTTGCGTTTAAAATATACACGCAGAAGCAAAATGCGACCTTGAAATGAAACTTCCATACTTGCTAAAACCAACCTTGAAATGAAAACTTATAACTGCTAAACACACTAAAGGATATCTTTGCAATACAGCCAAAAGACTACATATGTGTATCGTGTACAGCAATAAAAAAACACGAATCGGAAGTGGCAACTTCTTTGACCAGAGGATTTCTCAATTTCTCGTAATGCAACAATCAGAAATGATGTGAGTTAACAAGTTTCATGGGCTTATCATGACTGAACATCAATTTAATCAACAAAAACACATAAAACAACCGAGCAACAACGGATTAATCGAACACCTGGATTTCATTTCTTTTAACAGTTTCAAGTGAGTCATCCCTGTAACCAGTAATGCCTTCATCAACCGAAAGCAAGAAAAGATCCAGCCCGTAATCATGCCGTCTGTTTAATTCCGCCATAACATAAGCCAGCACCGTGGAATCTGCCGGAAACAAAAGTCCAATGCTTCATGAGTCTCAATGCATTCAATCAATCAAATGTTAACTTAACTCAAACAAAACATTATACTGAGAGCATTGAGCAAACAAGTCAGTCAGTAACCATGATTAAACTTATCCTAATTAAACCAAAAAGGCCCCAAAACAACCCACCTTTTCCACCAGAAGCTCCAATAGCAACACGCTCACCCCGCTTAAAAAGGTGATTATCGACAATTACTGTGTGAATTTCGTCCTCGAATACTGCATAGAAACACTCCCTGCATATCTATTTCCCAAACAATATGAATAAATCAATAAAGATTGATAGGGGCTAAAAGTGGACAAGTAAGCGCATAAGTCTGACCTGTTGAAGGGTTTTAGGGCGCTTGAGAGCGGCGCGTGCGGAGTTACAGATACAACATAGCCTACCCGCCCGGGTCTTTGCCGCCTCCGTCATCTCGTCGGTAAAACGGGCCCGGAATCACTTTCCCAACTGGAATTTCAGCAGAGCCAAGTAACACACGACTCAATGGAATCAGGTTTAATATGGTAATTCTGGATAATTAGACGGGTCAAAAGTATGAATAATTGAATATGATAAGTTTTGTGGGTTAAAAGTTAAAAATTACTAAACCGAAATCAAACCAATATTTCGATTCCCTGTCTTAGAAGGTAATTGAGTCGATATCGAGTTTCGTTTTGTGCTCATTCAAATTAATTTATGATTTATTTTTTTATATTTATTGTGAATACATCTAAGACATTTTATATCATTTAATTTAACGAGTTCAAGCTCAGCTGCTCAGGTTTAACTTTAGATTTAAACGAATTGAGTATTGTGACACTTGTTTCATTTGGACTTGTTTAGCAACATTACTTCGATGATAATAGACTCAGGGTTTGAAAGATTATAAAACCTACAAATCCAAGAAAGCTAACAAACAATAGCGTTCAGAGTGAGTCTCTAAGAGACCACCCCTAGATAGAGACCATAGAGACCAATTTATATTAATTACAAAACAACCCCAAACCAAAAGCTAGCTTCTAAAACACCCCAAATCAACTAAAAGCTAGCAACTAGGTAAAAATAATATGGATCTAGTATATATAGGATATTTAATACACCGAAAACCCTAAATTTCATTCATATACACATTCTAGAGAGAGAAACTCTCTCTCCACCACCCATCGCCGTCGTTCCACCACCCATCGCCGCCGTTCCACCGTCGTCGTCGTTCTCTACTGCTCCATCAACATCTCTAGGTCACCATCATTGTCTAGAAACAAAAGGTAATGTTCTACGTTCATGAAATTTCATGTATCTACCTCTATGAGCTTCTAGATCAAACGATTTGATAGAAAATATGCTAGAATGAAATTTATGTAGTTGTTTGCATTTAAACTTATATAGATTTGTGTTAGATCGAATGATTTGGTAGAGAATGTGCTAGATCGCCTTTTTGGAATTGTTTGCATCTAGATCTATGTAGATTTGTGTTTGAATAGACGTTTTTGTAGGTGTTTGCATCTATATTTATGTAGATAAGTGTTTGAATCGAATTTTGTTGATGATAGATGTTAGATTTAGCATCTAGATGTAGATTTATGTAAATCTCATAAAAATTTACGTTCTGCGATATTTGGTATGTTCTCAACAATATTACCCATGTTTTCACCAATATTGTCCATGTTCTCAACAATATGTTCACGGTTGTCTAATGTTCTGTTTTTTTTTAATGAAAAAATTGACCTCTGCAATAAACACTATGTTCTCAACAATATAATCCATGTTCTAAACAATATTGACCATGTTCTCACTAGTATGCTCTGTTTTATACATTGAAAGTATGAAATATCCACCTATGCAGTAGACTCTATGTTCTCAATAATATTGCCCATGTTCTAAGCAATATGTTTCATGAAACTCAACTGTATGATGTGTTTATGAATAACAGGCACGTAAATGTTGGACCATGCAGTACTAAATATGTTCGTAACAATATTGCCCATGTTCTAAGAAATATGTCCTATGAACTCACCAATATGCTTCATGATTTCATATGCAGGTATTAGTAATGTTGGCGGAGATTTTGACAAAATTTGGGAGAAAAAATAAGAAACCAACCGAGTTCGTGGCACATCCGGAAAAATACTTGTTATGATAAAATTGTTATTTTATAAGTAATTTTAGACTTTAAGTTCACTGTAATATTATGTATGACATTTTAATAAGTGTTTTACGATCTATCTATGTTAAAGTTTGAGTACATGAGATATATTCTCATGAACATGGATATTATTTGAAGGAACATAGATATATTCTCATGAACATGGGTACTATTTGAGCATGATATATTCTCCTAGATATTATCAGTACATTATCAGTATACTAGTTCCTTTTTATTTCTTAGTTTAGTACGTCGGAGATATTTTGAAACAAATACAGTTGCAACAAACAAATAGAACCTGTAAAGAACATGGGATATATTTTCAAAAACATGGACAATATTGCATGTTTCATGGGAAGTATAGGGATATATATTCAAGAACTTGAACATAATAAACATGGGATTTATTCAGACACATGGACAACATTTATGAGTGCATGGGACATATTTTCAGAAACATGAGATATATATTAAGAAACATGGGCAGTATATTTAAAAACATGGCATTTATATATTCATACACATGGACAACATTTACGAGTGCATGAGACATATTTTCAGAAACATGGAATATATATTTAGAAACATGGGCAATATATTTAAAAACATGGCATTTATAGACACATGAAAAATATTTGCATGTTCATGGGACATATTTTCAGAATCATAGGATATATATTCAGAAACATGGGAAATATATTTAAAAACATGGGAAATATAACTAGAAAAATAGAGTAGTCATTACATAATATTCACTTCCAAAAGCACATGATCACCAACCAAAGTGAGACTTACAACCAAATTTCATACACCAATTTCCTACCAGATCACCAACCAATGTTAAATTTACAACCAATGTTCTACCAATTACATTCTATGATGTCAAACAAAACAGATCATCGGAATAGAGGTAGCACGCAAAAACGCAAGTCCAACCATTAATTTCTTGATCTTCTTCGGATGACAAGGAGACCCCATCTTCTTAAAGACATACAATCTTTTGTCTCAACATGAATCAATTGGCTCTTTGCTTGCTACCCGACATTAGTCCTCGTTTTCTTCTGTGCACATAATCTACAAGAACAAAACAAACATAGGTAATATTTTAAGGAACATAGGTAATAATCTTAAAAACATGGAACAATATCAACATACATTATAAATCAAAATAAGAACATGGACAATAATGTTAAAAATATGGGGCGTATGCTTCGAAACATGGGACATATGCTTAGAACATGGGTAATAATGTTAAAAAACATGGACAATATTGTAAGGAACATATGTAATAATTTTAAAAACATGGACCATTATCAGAACAATATCAATATACACTAAAAATCAAAATAAGAACATGGGACATATCAAACAATATGATATGACGTAATATAAGAAACATGGGTAATAATGTTCAAAACATGGGAGATATGCTTACAAACATGGGTAAATAATTTATAGATTATGTAAAGGTGTGTCCAATATAGAAACATCGAAACGACAAAAAAACAAGGATAACAACTCCACGAAAATCAAAGGGGGGGGGGGGACAACAAATGTAGTAACTACTCCAAAACAAAACAAACAAGTTCAAGGATCAAGTTCACCTACAAAATCACTAGTCACAACTTATGAAAAACAAGAGTAACAAAGCAACATGAAGAGTAAAAACTAATTGGGTTATACGCAAGTTATAACCCAATTACCACAAGCAAATGCCATCTACCTGATACTCAAGTACTCAACAAATAACACCCCTTAACACCTTTAGAGCCAATCCTGCTGCTACTATTACCACTACCACTAACGGTGCTGCTACTACTAATTACTACAACTAACGCTGCTCCTCCTAACTAGTGATACTAATTACAACTACTACTAATGATGCTACTACTAACTGCTACTACCACCACCACCACTAGCACTACCACTACTACTACTAAGAACATGAACATAGACAATATACCTACAAACATGGACAATATATTTAAGAACATAGAACATATTTCCCATCCGTGATGCTAAGATCTGCTACAAATAAAAGCAACTCAATATAAAAAATAATAATAAAAAAGTAGCTCATAAACAACAATTCAACATCACTCCAAGCAGATTCACAAGTATACTCGACTACTTCATCAAACGATAAACCTCAATCTAGTAAATACAAGGAAAAACAATGAAGAGACAATTTTTCATAAACATAGTTAAAAAAAAAAAAAACAGAGCATTAAAAACAGTGAGCATATCGGTCAGAACATGGATAATATTGGCTAGAACATGGGCAATATTGTACAGAACATGGCGAATATCGCTGAACGTAAAAAATTAATGAGATGAACATAAATTTACATCTAGATGCAAAAGTTGACATCTATCACCAACAAACTTCGATTCAAATACATATCTACATAAATCTAGATGCAAATAACAACAACAACGTGGCCCACAACTAAAAAACAATCTTAATCAAGCCAGACCAAGACCACACTGAACACCACAATAACCCTAAATTCTGCAAAGACAATACAAATATTCATTGCCATCAGATAATAGCACGAAAACAAACCAAGCGCCATTGTTGAGAATATTAGAATCATACAAATTACGACCCGATCGAAATGGATTGAAGAAAATACCAACCTAAAAGGCATCGAGAGAGACGAACTAATCGAGCTTCAGGGTGAGCTGATGCCATGGCCGCGAAAGAAAACCAAAGAAAGAAGGTAGAGCCATAGAGAAGAAGGTAAACCGAAAAATAATGAAGAAAGAGAGAGAGAAGAGATACAGTCATGGCCATGGACAGATCTGGGCGAGCCGTGGACAGATCTGGGCGAGAAGTTAGATTAAAAGAAAGAAGAAGTGTAATTTGCTGAAAGGACCTCATATTTATAATTAATTACACTTTTGCCACCGAATTTTGTATTGATTATAACATGTTGTTGGTAAATTGCATAATAGTACGATCTCTCCTTAACTTAAGAAGAGACGGTCTCTTATGAGACTTTTCGTAGCGTTAATATAAAGTTTTACACAAAAAAAAATTAAAATAAAATAAAATGTTGTTCAATAAAAATAGAACAAGTCAAGGATTAACAAAGCCAATTCATCCACGCGGCACTTCGCCCAGCTATAAGCTGACAGTGTAAAATTCCAACATTTAAATCATTAATAACACTAGTTGGAATGAAAATGGAGGGGGTGTAGGGTTCGCGTTCGATCCTGCGAAATCATAAGATGATTAGGATGTTGGTATAGATATGGCCGTGTGGCGTGTGGGGGGGGAGAGAGAGAGTGGTATAACCATATAATTGGTTTAGTATATTTGTGTAGTACTAGTAGTGTAAGAGTTTGTGTAATATTTGTTGTTTAAAAAGAAGGAAAAAATACATAAATAAAAAATAACAGCAACTAATTGCATAAAAAGCCACTTACAAATAACATTTACCAAACACTAACTTGTGGACCTCAAAATCTCGCTAAAGTGGATTTAATGAAGATTTTTTAAATCCGCCTACAGAAATGGACCTCAAAATCTCCTAATTGGATTTAATATCAAATTTGACATTCAGCCACCGAAACTAGTTGAAACTAGCTAAAACGGACATAAAAAACTCGTTAAACTGAATGTAATGAAGATTTTTGGAATCCGCCTACAGAAATGGACCTCAACATCTCGCTCAACTGGATTTAATAGCAAATTTGACATCCGGAAGCTAGTTTCGGCCACTGAAACTAGCTAAAACTAGCTAAAAATGACTGAAACTAGTTGAAAATGACTGAAATAAGTTGAAACTAACTGATGTTAATTTTAAATGTTTTCTGAAATTAACTATTAAAACTAATTGTTAATTTTATAAAATGATTAACTCTAAAAATTTATTTATGATAAAAAAAATTTACCCATGTATCTCACTATCTAAATCATGATGATGATAATTACTGGTTGATTAACTACGGAGAAACGTACCTGTTACTAATTTCTTCCCTTTCTTCTCAATTCCATCAGCTGCATTCCCATCCCCATCTTTCTCTGTAATCAAATATATGTGTAAAGCAAACCCAAGGATCATTACATACTAGAATTTGATATAACGGGGGCCGGTTTAAGAATATGGGCCTATGCCAAATTTTCAGAAAGGCCTGACTAATATATTATTATAAAATTATTCTGAATATGATAGGGCCATAAATTTTTAAGGACAATTGATAATTGATGGTTCTAATTACAAAAACAAATCAACTAGATTAACAATTACTTCGTACTACATTTTTGTCCAAATTTCTATTTTAAGTTTTTGACTAATATAAGAAACCAAACAAGACCTTAGGTCTTAACATAAAAATAAAATAAACTTATGCCTTAACATCAAGAAAAATAACAAATAAAAAAGGATTTTTTTAAATTTTAACTATTTAATTATATATTTTCTTCTTTTATCTTTTTACTTTTTTTTAAATTCCGGAAACGGTACTGGCGTAGCTCCGGTCAAAGCTTTCACCTGCAGGTTGAAAACTCCAAATACTGGAGCTTGCAAAATTCTGATATAAGTTGTGCAAAAATATGTTATTGCTTTAAAAGAAAAAATTTGGGACTTGTTTAATAATTTCAATTTTGGAACTTGTTTAAGAAAAGAAAAAAAAAAGAATAAAAAGAAAAAAAAATATATTTTTTTATAATTTTGAGAGTTGTTTAAAATTTAATTGTTTTTTCTTAAATCAATATTTAAGGCATGTTTGGCTTCAAAAACTAAATTTGGATAGTCAATCTAAAAATGGAGTAGAATGTAATTGTTGTGCCACTAGTTGTCTTATTATGATATTGTTAATCTAGTTGGGTTTAAAATGAAACAAATACCATTAACTACCCCTTAAAATGAGGTGGTATAGTGAAGGAGGTGGGACCGTGGGATAGTGAATGAGAGGTGCAATGTTCGATTCTCAACGGAGACATAAGTCGGTTTTGGTGTGAAGATATAAGATGGTTAGGATAATGTATAGTAGTAGTATAGGAGTAGTAGTAACATTTGCCGTTTCAAAAGAAAAAAAAAACTACCCCTTAAAATGAAATTTTCTCTTAACTTAATTATTGTGGTTTCGGTAAATTAGTCATTTTCCAAATTTTTAGAAATCATACACCGTACACTTGAGTATAACGATTAGCGGAATTACTTCTACAAACTAAGTGTTATATTCTATAATATTAGAGATCATTCTTAGATCTTGACCTTATTATGATAATTCTATAAATTAGTCATTTACCAAAATATGTAGAAATCTCACACCATATAAATATATACACTTGAGTACAATGATATTACTTCCACCAATTGAGCATTATGGTCTATACATATAACCAAATAAATAAATAAACAAATAAACAAGAAGTTTAAGAAGATATAATATATACTCTCTCGGTCTATTTAGATTAAGAGTCGTCTTACCTTATCAAGCCTATTACGAACCAATGGAATTCATGTTGCCTAGCATCATGCATAATATAGGCACAAGGATGTGAGATACATAATGACAGTGTCGAAAAAGATAGTATCGAAAAGATAATTTTAGATAAATTTTATAACTTCCTATGTCAAAACTTCAAAATATTTACCCTAGAAAAAAAATGATAACTTCAAATACATATTTCTAATTAAATATTCAAACTCTTTGCAAACCCGAGGCTCCAAAAATTTTGAGGCCCTAAGCGGTTGAACGTACCGCATGGGCTCAGAGCCGACCCTGCAGATAACTACAACTATGGAGAAACACGTAAACTACCTTTCTTGCCCTTTCCATCATTCCCTTCTTTTTATCAATTCCACCATCAGCAGCATTCCTGGGGTTTAGCACCACCAAATGCACCACATCTCCATCTTTCAAATCTGTAATCAAATATAATGTTGTGCAAGTCAAATCAAGGATAGTAAATATATTATAGATAACATTGAACAAAAATCAACCCACCATATGATGACATTTGGATGTCATCTATCAGATCCTTGCAGTTGAAAACGAGACGTTGATCGAAAGGGTGGAAGCCATATAACCTGCAGATGTCATTCTTCAATGTAGACACAGGAATGTCAAAGTTATCAACCTGAAGTCTTAAAGGTGATAGCAACGCACACTTGATAGTGAGCTGGAAGGTCTTGATAGCAGATGCAGAACCTTCAGCCATGATTATCAAAACCTAAATCAAGACACAAACGAAACGAAAGCATAAATCAATCAATCATCTAGAATAGGTCTTCATATGCCCACACAGTAACCTCATTATTTTTCAGAAGCAGACATTAATTTCAACTATCAGTAAAGTAACCGCCTCAACTCAATGAAGATTAATAAAATCAACTTAGCAGATAAACTCTTTTGCTGCATATCTTTCACAAGTTCTACCGATACCACATACCACAGATCTAACAAAACCATGGAAATGAAGCATAATGGTCACATAAAGTTGGATAGGGTAGTTTCTATTCTTAGTGTTGGCTAATCTCAGACAACGTGTGTGAAACTGCAATTCTATTGATTTTGGGAAGAATCAGTAAGCTCAAATAACGAGTTAACTGCTACACTCATTGAACATTTACTATACATTGGTACAGTCATGCAAAATTGAAGTAATAAGACAAGTAAATTCAAAAACACATGAAATCTAAATAACATGAACCAATCCAACACAAACTAGACGAATTTCACCCACGTAAATTCAAAAACAGAAAATCACTAACATCATAAACCAACTCATTGCAAAACCATCCAATCATAACCTCAACCAATCATCATCCAGATACACCAACCAAAATATCAACCTCATTTCAAACTACCAAAACAACAAAGCTTCTTAAACCATCTGTTTCAAACGATTGCCCTATCGAGTTTGGGTAATTCTCTGTTAATTTCATCCTCAGGCACAATGCTATTGACTCACATATGCAACCAACAGATAATGGAACAATAAAATTGAACAAAATGAGAGAATACTCTATCGATTGCGACCACAATATGCGCAGTAGGCTATGAAAGATAAAATCACGGAGGAAACAACTTAGAAATGCAGGCAGATCATACTCGAAAGCGAACATCAACCTTAGGATAAACAATGCACTAGCTCTCTGCTCATAGAACTAAATCGGCATACTTAGAATAATAACGAAGGAATATCAATGGATTCTCCACTGAATTACCGAATGAAAATGCACACAACTAGACAACACTCAATAGATGTACAACAACCTTAGGATAAACAATGCAGTTCTCTTCACACAGATCTAAATCGGCATACCTAGCACAAATTTGTATTTAAAGCACGCCGATTTCAACATTGATCTCTCACTGGTTCGTTTGTTCTATCGTTGACTTACTTTTCTAACATTTTCCGTTGTTTCCTGACCTGTATGATTAAGATTTTACGATTGTTTAATTGGATCGCATATTAGCTCAGTCTTCTTTTTGCCGCATTTTGATGTGTAAGATCCAAATGGCTATGTGAATTGGTTTCAAACTGAAACTGAGTATCTGGAGGGATAGTTCTAGGTTGGTGTTGTAGTTACGGGAATGGTTTTAATTTCGAGAATCCTGGACCAAAATGAAGACGAGACTTATGTGCTCTGATGTGAACAAAAGTTTATAGCAGCAACTACATTTATTGAAAATATCCTGAGTGCTAATGAGCTAGCTCTACGGAAATAGGACCGTTGTCTCCTTTTTTAGTGTCTCATTGATTCGATTGTAGTTGATTCTATCTAAATTTACCTTATGTAGATTTCCTAGAACGTCAACTCATGTATGATCTCATTGATTCAATTGTGGCTTTTATTTATTGCTCTCGTTAAATCTGATTTTGTTATGATATGAGTGATTTTCTGTAGTTTTGATGTTTTAACGTATCTTCTGCATTAGTGATATTTGGATTTGATCTAGTGTTTTTTAGTAAGGAGGGGTGGGGTGCTTGTTTGCATAAGATTTGAGTAAGTTATTCACAAAGACCTGGTTTAGGAAAAAGCTTAAAATCATCTTAAAAAGCTGATTTTCTTGAAGATGCTATTTAGCTTAAATTCAATGTTACTGTTTAACCACATGTTATGGTTTTAACATATCGTGTTGTAGTTTTAAACTACGTTATTAAATTTTACCTGATTCTGCATATGAATTTAATAGTACATGGTGTTATAGTTTTAAGGATTGATGTTATGGTTTTAGCACTTCGTGTTATTGTTTTAAAAGTAGTAATTGTAATTTAATGTATCTAGCATGATTCTGATAGTTACGGTTTTTAAGGTCACACAAGTTATGGTTATAAGTTCACTTGTTATAGTTTTAAGATCTTATGTCACGTTTAATATTTTTATATTCTTCATAATGTTTATAGGACAAGTTATACTTATAACAACCCTTGTTATGGTTTAAGTACCTCGAGTTATAGTTTTAAGAATACTAATTATTGTAATTTAGTTTATTTATGCATGATTCTGATTGTTAAAGTTTTAAGGTCAAAAGTTATGATTCTAAGTTCAATTGTTATAGTTTTAATACATCATGTTACCGTTTTAATATACTATATATAATCTTCGTAATATTTAAAGCCACAAGTTATGGTTCTAATAACCCTTGTTATGGTTTTAGCACCTCGTGTTATAGTTTTTAGAGTTTTAGAGCAGTATTTATTGTAATTTAGTTTATGTAGCATGATTATGGTTGTTACAGAATTTAAGGCCACAAGTTATGGTTCTAAGTTCACTTGTTGAAGTTTTAAGATCTCATGTTACTGTTTCAATCAAACCGGATGGGGATCGAGCCAGTACCGGGGGGGGGGGGGGTGGTGGTGTTGAACCGCCACCACATTATGACAACCAGGTGAATACATTATCTATGTTTCAAAACTACTTAATCTTTATTTAAACTTAAAAACTTTAAAACAAAAGAAAAGGTTAGTATGCATGAACACGTGGTAATTGAACATGTCAGAGGGCTATGAATTGTCTGAAGATCAGCAAAATGACGATGAAAGAGGAGTTCGCGAGCATGTGGAATGTGACCACTGCGACCGGTCGTTTCACGACATTCCCCGGTGAGAGCTACAATGCTGAAGATGACCAAGCTTTGGAGCAGATGGAGTTGGATGGGATAGCCCAAGCCCATAAGGCTAGAGGTGATGGTTCTTCGAGTGATCGGAGGACTAATCACAGGGGAAAGGCGCAGGAGGTTGCATTTGAGTTGAGCGAAAGTCCACCAATGGGTGAGTTAACGCCCATGGAGACGCTCATCTACAATGTGAACACCAAACAAGGAAAAAAACGAGCGTTGAAGGGCCAAGTGAAGGCCGAGATCAAGAGGCTCAAGCCTAGGTTCTCGAGGGAGGATAAACCCGCTTTCATGGCCGACAATGAACAGTTACTTGAAAATCTTGGGGAAGCCGAAATGTGGTTGCGATATCCGGACGAGAACAAAATTGAGTGGTATGTGCTTATGTTTAGAAAGCCCTGATGAAAGTTTCACAAGTCTTAAATGTGCGTCTGTCATCATCATTTTGTTATTCTTGTTGATGTGAAGACCTATTATTGTATTTTGTTCGTTGATATAATTTTAATAAATAAGTTAATGTAAGGATAAAGTTATGTTATCTTCATCTTCATATGAACTGAACTGAACATAACTGATCTGAACTGAATTTAATACAACTGAACTGAACTTAATGCATCTGAACTGAACTTAATGTATCTGAACTGAACTGAACTTCTTTGTAGTATAAAAAACTATTAGGTGAATCTGAACTGAACTGAAATGAACTTATTGCATCTGAACTGAACTGAACTTAATGCATCTGAACTGATCTGAACTGAACTTAAAATAATCAATTTTCAGGCGAAGAGAACAGAGTTTAAGGCATGTGATACTATCGTAATTCAAATTTGTACATCTACAATAAGTCAATACCAGTAATTTTCGTATTCTTAATGTTTAGAAACCTGCATGGAACGACATGGAGAAGCATCCGCCAGCCCCTCAACACCATCACAATCTGCGGAAAGCACCATCACAATCGGTGACTTTTGGAAGGAGAGGATTCCGATGCTCCGACATGGAGAAGCATCCGCTAGCCCCTGAACACGCAGTACTTCTTGCAATTCCGCCAACCATTAGGGGTAACTGTGATGCAGTGCAAGATCAAGCTCGCAACTATAGAGCAAGTGTACTTGGGGTTTCAAAGTTTATTGGCATACTACCCACAATACATGTTGAATGAACGAACTGGCAGGCTCGGAGGCCCCTCCTATTACGAAATCTAAATCCGTTCTGTAAGTTTCCTAAATGATTGGGTCTGTTATAATTGGGGATAACTATTTTTTTTTAAAGCTAAACACCTACTAAATTTGTAATAGTTGTAAATATTCTATCACAACAGATCGGGGAGGAGCTAGCCTTTTCCGTACATAAGAGAGATAGAAATCTCAAATCGTGATACTCGCCCTAATTGCTGCCATGTTGGATATAAATGTTACCGACTGGAGCAATCTTGTGAGGATGTTTGGCGATGAACAGTAGGACCCGATGTATGTTGTTCCTTAGGCCATTTGTGATGTAACTGAAACCCTTTTCAAATAAAGAGATGTACAATAAGGCCTTTAAGTCTTTGCGTGAAGTATCTAAATCTCGAACGATATGTATTTATCTTTACGGGTTGAGATTAAATAAGACACGGAACGATTGGTTACAATGGATTGTAATTTGTAACATATGTATGGTGACGAGGATTTGTTATCCTATGCATTTGTAAAATCAAGCACAGACTGGGTGAAAAATTGTACTTATGTTATGTGTTGGTATTCAATTAAATTTGCATGTTCTGAGTCGTTATTGCCCAGTATCCTCTTTGTATCAAAGTAAAACTGAGAAATGGATATGTGTATCCAGGTTCGATGGCGACGTTTATTTGTGATCGCAGGTGCCAGAAGTACTCCACCGTGTGCAGGACATGGGCCGAATAAGGATTCATATATGTTGCAGTTGATTGATGATTACAAGGCCATGCATCCCAACAATGCCTTTCGCCGCAATCACGTGGAGGAAAATTTGGTGCGTTTGTGCACCCGGTAGATGCACGAGGGGTACATGCACACATGTTTCACAGGGGAACAAGTCTTGGCGGCGTTTAGCGACTTAATTGGTCATGCGGTTTAATGTGTACAGTTGCCCGATGTGCGCTTCCGGAGGAACCCTACTTCCCTTTACGTGCCTAGAGTTGTGAGGCCCGGTGTTCAAAAGGTGTGATTGGACGAGGGCACGTCTACTTAGTTTATTTGGGTTGCATCTTACTGTTATACGTACTGTAGCTTCTTATTTCACTATTGAAACCCTTTGAATCGCAGATGTTTCGATACGCCACTCGATACTTCTCACAAATTGAGTAGAAGGAAAACGTATTGGTGGGAATCTTTGGAGACGCAGTTGGACATGTTCTTCACAGGGTATTCCTACGGGTGAAATGAGCCAACCTATACCGGAGAATTATCTAATGGAGGCTTCCAATGAGCCAAACCCGATTGTTGACTTGAGTTCCAGCACATCCGAGGACCGTTTCGAGACTGGGAAAACTGGCCGTCACCGTAGCATGCTATCATGTTTGTCGTGGTCTCGCTCCCGACTGGTGTGTTTAGAATATTTATTTGAATTTGAGTGGACGTATTTCAATTTAACTTGTTTCTATGACATTTTCTCGGGTTCATTCCAGGATTCTTATCGTATTGTGTGATGTATTACATAAACGCGAGGGGTATTTAAATGTGAACATCATTTATCCACTCCTACGGAATGGCCACTGCCATCTGTTATGATGTCTTTCTCTATTATCTATTATTTGATTACTTTCTCTATTAATTGAGATTTGGATCAATGTTGTGTTTTAAATAAATGGAAAAAGAAGAAGAAAAGAAAAGAAAAGAAAGAAAAAAAAGGAAATAAAAATTAATAATAATATTAATACTTTCTCCTATTTTTTTAATTGTCATTTTAGAAATTTCACACATATTAAGGAGGATCTATTACTACCTTTATAGTTATAAAAATTAATATCAATAACCTATTAATATTAATATAATATTGTATTGATAGTAGTGAATATAGAGACAAAAGAGAGTTAAGCCTATTAGTATCAATCATTACACCTAAAATGACAATTATTTGTGTTATATCAAAATTTAAAGTGACAATTAAATAAGATAGGAGAGAGTAATAAAAAATGCGAGTCAAATATAGTCAACAACTTAGACAAAATGTTCTCCCTTCATTTTTTCATTCATCATCCAACACACTCACCCATATAAAACACACAAATTCCAAAAAATTTATCTTCAAATTCCGAAACAAGGTACAAACAAAAAAAAATTATTTTATTACACATCATCACTATCTTACTCTATACATCTATTTATCTCTCCAAATAACACCAAACACTATTTTTACTCATACCCTTAATTCAGGTTACTATTCATCAATTCACCTCAACTCCTTAAATGAACCCCCAAAAAATGAGCTACCAACTCCCTCCGAGTTATTTTTCGTAAGTAGTGCATCGAGTTCAAAGTATATATTGGTGCATATGCAAAATTGTGGTTACATTCTAGCCACTAAAATTAATGTGCCTGCTGCTGTGTCTCACTCACATTATTCAACTACCATATTGATCATTTTGAGAAATTTACATATCGGTTCCTTGTGAGATATCATATCATTTTAGGGTCATTTAGTTCAACAATAACATTTTAGACCAAATCATGGTTTCTGGAGTTGACCAACACACAATTACAGTAATGCCATCACTCCAAAACAGGCAAACCAAACACGCCCTTAACATAAATGCTCAGACCTAAAATGTAATTGTTTTTTAAAGTTAATTTCTCGTTAATTTTTGCATCCAAACCTTTGAAAAAATTTAGATTTTACCCCAAAACCTATTACGAAGTCTAAATAACCTCCAAACCTTTATCAAAATTTATAATCTACCCGAATTCATCATATAATTACTATAATTAACAACTAATCACATTATTAGCTCATTAAATATTTAAAAGCTAAAAAGAAAAACTACAACAAAATCTATTTCCAATATAAGTCTCTAGCTTCCTCTAGATTCCAGTCCAATCGTTTGCCATTATTCAAGCTTTAAAATTTTTTTTTAATTTTTTTTTATTTGTAAATGAGCATTTTTAGCTTTTTAATTTTTCTATTTAGTTTTTTTATTTATATTTTTAATGAGTTTATGATGTGATTAGTTGTTAGTTATGATAATTTAGATAAGTTCGGGGTAGATTATAACTTTTTGGAGGTTGTTTAATTAGCGGCTTCATGTTAGGTTTGGGGGTAAAATCTAACTTTTGTCAAAGGTTTGAGTGTAAAATTCAACTTAGTATACTTAGTAATACCTTCTATTTTTTTTAATGTATAAAGTTTTGATTATTTGTAAACTTATTATTTTTTCAAGTATTAGCCCTAAAATATAAAGTGATTTGGTTTTTAAGAAAATTAAGTGAATGAATGAAGTTAGAAAAATAGGAATAAAAATGAAATTCACTTGAAAATAAAAATATTTATAACAAGTAACAAGTAATTTGAATAAATTAAATGAATGAAGTTAAATAGAAATAGTATAATTTAAATGAATGCGTTATTATCAAAACATTTGACACCATACATTATATATTTTAATGTATGAAGTTAAATAGAAATAGTATAAAAGACATTACTGTGGTAAAAGAATACTTTTAAAATTGTGGTAAAAAAATACTTTTAAAATAACTTTTTTCATTGAAATTCAATTACGTTTTAGGCCAAACGGTTACTTTTAAAATTACATTTTAGGCCTCAGACTAAAGGGTGTTTGACTCTCTCAAAATTCGATTTTGCTATAGTACGTACCTTAGTTCTTGCAAAGTCAAATTCGTGGTTTAAAATGTTATTGTTGATCTAAGTGGTCCTATTTTGTTATTACGGACACTAAGAGATCCCTAAAAAGTAATAGACCCTATCATTTTTGTCCAACATCCGTGAAGATGATGAACCAACTTTAATATTGGTGTATGTATCTGTACACAGGGCCGGAACCGGGGCATTCAGGCGTTTGTTCTCCCAAAATCTACAATTTTAATAGATTAAAATGTTATCCCTCCAAACTTCTAAAATAATCCTATATAATTTTGCTCATCCAAAATTGGATTCCTGAGTCCTAGCCTCTAGGGCACATACATTGCCAGCAAGATTTAATTTAGTTGGTTATATATCAAGCTCCCATGATATAGATATGTAGTGTGTGTGGGTTGGTTCAATTCACACATGTGAGTTCTTTCTAGTTTAATGGACTAGTACGTAACAACCGACATGGTAAAATGTTGAGGTGGCTAATTTTATACCTCAAAGAATTGTATCCACAAAATTAAGCTCAAAGCTACTAGTAGTAGCAGCTCTTTATGGTACTAAATTTTACCAAAATCCAACTTAGCTTGCTGCTACATATTCAAGCAAACACCTTTCTTTTTTCACTCCAGAAATGGAAAAAACTAAATCTGATACGAGTAAGATGGATACTGCAGGAAAGCCCATCAGATGCCTAGGTAACATATATATGTGCATTTCTTATAAGTAATTCAAAGTTGATCAAACTATCCGTTCTTGATGGTTTTCTTGTGTGTATTCAAAAATGTATGCAGCTGCTGTGTCAAGGAAAGCAGGGGAGCCTCTGGTGCTGGAGGAAGTGATTGTGGCACCACCCAAAACTGAAGAAGTTCGCCTCAAGATTATCTGCACTTCTCTCTGTAACGTCGATCTCCATTTCTCCTACATGCTAGTATGTGTCTACATTTTTCTTACAAGTCATATCGATCCACAAGTTTCTGCACTGTTCCTTTTTTTTTTTAATGGTATTTTCTATGCAAATATGAAGGACCCTCCTGGCTGTTTTCCTAGAATTCTAGGCCACGAAGCTGTCGGGTAATTTTTCGAGCCACTAATTCAAACAAAAGTCTTAACATTTTCAAGACATTCTCTCTAATTAGCTGTAGCCTGTATGTTGTTATTATTCACTGAATAGAGTTGTTGAGAGCGTTGGTGAGGGTGTAAATGAGTATGCCATAGGCGAAATGGTGATCCCAATATTTCTGCCAGATTGTGGGGAATGTATGGATTGTAAGTCGAAGAAGAGCAATTTGTGTTCAAAGTTTCCGTATAAGGCCTCTCCTTGGTTGCATGATGAAACTAGCAGGTTCACTGATCTCAACGGAGAGACTTTGTACCATCACATGTCCGTGTCTAGTTTTGTTGAGTACACAGTTGTGCATGTTGCAAATGTAACGAAAGTTGATTCGGCAATGCCTCCAGATAGAGCTTGCCTGCTAACTTGTGGCATACCAGCAGGTACAGAAATATAGGCTGCAGCCTTCTGGATCTTTATTTTCCCATTTAATTTCGACTTGTCTGTATAAATGACCCACGAAATTGATACTTAAACGTTCCTGATCAATGAAATGAACAGAATAATGAAGACATTAATAGTCTTTCATTTTGATACGTTCAGGTGTAGGAGCTGCCTGTAAGCTAGCAAATGTCGAATCAGGATCAACAGTTGCGATCTTTGGGCTTGGATCAGTAGGACTACCAGTAAGAATCTTTCTAGCCCACTTTACATTAGTCTCTTCTTGGCTGCTCCCAGGTCTTGAATAACTTTAAGCTCGAGTTTTCTTGAAGGTTGCAGAGGGGGCAAGATTATGTGGCGCTGCGAAGATTATTGGAATTGATGCGAATCCAAAGAGATTTGACATAGGTAATACTCATTCTACTGTGCAAAGTATGCATACTTTTCAACCAGTCATGAACTAATGTCACATTATTCACCCTGATATAGCTAAAGCATTCGGAGTGACTGATTTCATTGACTTATCGAGCTGTGGTGACAAACGAGTAAGCCAGGTAGGTCTCGTACGTATGTTTCTGCTTTAATCTGAGCAGGAAACATTCACCAGATGGAAACTTAGATACACGTTCTTAAACGATGTTCTTGTGTATTTTCAGATAGTAAATGAGATGACTGGTGGAGGAGCAGACTATTGCTTTGAATGTGTTGGAAACGCATCCATTATGCAGGAAGCATATGCCTGCTCTCGAAAGGTATATATATCTCCTCTGCGCACATAATGTAGATCACTTGACACTTGAGACGTCACAACATGTCCTCCAAGAATCAGTTTTATGGATTCAAGCGTGCCTTTTGTCATTCCATTTTCAGGGATGGGGAAAGACGATTGTGCTTGGAATGGAAAAACCTGATGCGGAACTGAGGCTCAACGCTCCTGAAATTCTTGTACAAGGAAAGACCCTGCTGGGGCGATTGTTTGGTGGCACCAAACCAAAGTCCGACATACAAATTCTTGCCAAACGATACATGGATAAGGTAATTTACCCAGTTGGTGTTCAAACTAAGTCTTTAGCTGAATGATAGAAGTATGGAATGATTGAATACTACTCCACCTGTTTGTGTGAATGCAGGAACTGGAAGTTGACAAGTTTGTTACACACGAGTTTAGTTTGAAAGATATCAATAAAGCTTTTGATTTGCTACGTGAAGACAAGTGCCTCAAGTGTGTCATCTGGTTGATGGATAAATAAATATGAACATTTCCCTGAGTTTGTGTTGATGGGAATTGTTGTTGTATTCCTTTGTACTTGATGCCAATGCACTATTAAGTCTTAGAGGATTTCAATAAGGTTCGGGTAAATCTCGAGTTGGGGTTGTTGGAGTCGAGTTTAAGTCTCACTTGAATTTCATTTTCTTAATCGGACGAATATAGTTCGGGTCGATGATACTTACACAGACTTGTTTACAAGTTCACACACATGACACATGCCATTCAACGCAAATCTTATGAACCATTTCACAACCAAAACCCATTGTTTAATCATGGATCGCCTCGAACTCCAGTTCGTTTGTGTCAGAGGAAATAATATGAGTGTAAATAATACTACTTCAATCTATGAGTAATTGTTCCTCTTTTACTTTGATTGGTCAAAAGTGTTCGACTTTGAGTACAAATTACTCTTAAATTATAATATTAAAAAATATAATAAAATTATATTATTACAATTTATAGTCTATATTTCATAATGTAATTCCGTTAATATTTTTATCATTATAGTTTAAGAGTAATTTATAGTCAAAATCGAACATGGTTGACCGGTCAAAGTCAAAATGAGACATAAATTTGAATACTGCATTTATTTTAATGAGCCGAGCTGAAATTTAAATCAAATATTACTCGAGTCCGAGTTTAAAGTATTAGATACTCGGCTCGAATCAACTCGGAATGGGCCACTCCTTATGATTTTCGGAGAGGCCCAATAATCGTCCAAATTGAAACCTGCCCAAAATAAAACCTTGAAACCTAGAATTTTGTCTGAAAATTACCGACACCAAACCAGCAGAGGCGAAAGGAACAGGTGAGGAGGAATTTGAACTCCAGGAAATCGCAGTGCCATATCTTCGGGTAATCATTTTTCCCCTTCTCCGATTAGTCTCATACTTGGAACATTTCTAGCTTTTTTCTATTTGTGAAGTCAAGCTGAAATTTTGTTTGCTATATTAGCTCGACTGCTGATGCAATTTTGAGTTTAGTAATGCATTTTGCTAATTTTGAGCATTTTGTATTTACAGACGGAATGGAAGACAGAGGGAGAGTTTTTATTTTATTTTTTATCAAGTGAATATAAAATATTTGACCTAAGAATATGAAAAAGAATGTGCCTTGGTTCATTGTATTTTTGGTCGGAAGCTTTAGAGTTCATGTACTGGCTTCAGTCTTTACTGTTTGATGTTTGCAGGAGTTTTCGAGCTGAATTATTGCTATTGAACAAACTTCTCTTAGAAACTTTCATGTTTTTGTTTTCTTTGAGAATCCTGAAATGATATTTTTGCTCTTCTCAGTTGTATCATGCCTCTTCATGAGAATTTTTTCTGAGTCTGTTTTAAATTTTTTGTTAATCAGAAATCGAATATATAATTGTTTCTAAATCACCTGTAAATGTTGATTTCGAATTGAAAATGTATTCGACGTATAGGAAGTCCGATAGTAGAACAAGAATGAACTTCACATGTCACACTTCTGTTTCCATTTGAATATGGACCTTGAATATTACACTGCTGCAATTGTTATTAATCAGTTATGGCTCTTCAGAACTGGATTTTGCCATTCTTTTTGTTGTGTGTAGTAGGCTGAACTGTGTTGATCTCTGAGAAAATTTGCTTGCGCTGGAATTTTTAGTTTTGAGGTTTTGAGGTTTTGAGGGTTTGTCTCCCGACTTCTTTCTTTTTGCAAGTCTTTTTGGTTGTCACTTTACTGGACATGTTTGTCAGGAAGTCGTTATCCACTTAGGTTTAGGGAGTTGACAACATACTTGAGCAGAACATGAAGAGAAAGATGAGTCCTCCTGCAGCTGAGGAAGAATGTGACACACCCTACCAGAGGTTGAAGAGTGCCAGTTCATATATTAGTGAACAAGCGCTTAATGTAGTTCCTTTTCCCCTTGTATGTACATTTTTATGTGAGTGTTTATACTTGCATGTTAATTGCAAAATGTATGTTGTTGTAGCTTGTGCAGAGCACCTTACTACTGAACCAGGAAGCAGTGTTAGTTGATAAAGAGTTAGTCACCTTTCGGGCCAGGAACCAAAGTCTGGAAGTATCAACATCTGAGGCTGAGAAGAAGGCTGCTGAGGCAGAGAAGAGGGTTTCTGAGGCTGAGAAGAGGGCAACTGAGGCTGAGAAGAGGGCTGCTGAAGCTGAGAAGAGGGCTGCTGAAGCTGAAGCTAAAGCTAAGAGGGAGCTGACCGAGGTTGAGAAGGAGCTGGCTGAGGCTAGAAAAGTGATCAAGAGGTTGGGAGAGAAAGTAAAACAGGTCATACGTTCTGGGGAACATGAGATGGTCAGGACCTATCGTCAGTGTGCTGTGGAGGCCAGGGATAGAGGGGTGTCTGTTGAGCACTTTACTGATAAGATTAAGTTATGTGATTTATACCTGATTCATCATGGCTTACCAATCCTGAAAAAGAAAAACACCAACTTGAGTGTGAAGGACTCCCTCAGTTCAACTGATGTGTTGAATGGCAATCCTTGATCAAGTCTTACTTTCTGATCTGGTCTGTTTTGTGAAGTCATATTTCTTAATTTTTGCTTCCCTCAGTTCAACTTATATGTACTTGTGTCACACTCGTAGGTTGGGATCTTTTATGCACCCTCGTAGGGTTGGATTAATGAATCTTGTTTGTGCATGTATGATGATTTTTGCATTTTGTGTTGGGGTGTGGCCGGATGTTTTCCATCAACTTGGGCTTCTAGTTCTAGTCATTGTATATTGCATATGTTCCATGTTTACTTGAATGTTAGGGTATCCGGTATCCCCAAGTAAATCACTATAAATTTTTTGTATAGCTTTTCTGCTTTGAATGAACAGAATTTGCTGCAAAGAGGTCATTTAGACAGCTTCTTAGGCCATAACAATGGTTATTTGTTAAGCAGACGGCTGCAGAGCCTGAGGCTTTTCACTTTGGTCACAGTTTGCACACAAGTAATTGTGTAACACCTAGGTGGGTAAAACCTCCGATACAATAGTTTGCAGACCACGTGAGATTCGACACTTTGGGTCGGAGTGTCTTCCAATAACTAGGTCACGTTCGACTCGTATGATATATTCTCTTGCTTTGGTTTGGAAAAGCCTCACAAATTGAACAAGGGTTATACATAAGGGTCATTATCAACAACATATGAGATATACTTATGAGACGATATACTTATGAGATAAAAATAGATATATACAAACATAAGGGTTATTATCAATAACATATGGCGTATACTTAACAACGTAAAGTATTTTTCATAAATAAAATATATATTATTTTAATAACATATGCGTTTTACTCAATAACATCTACTATATTTTTATCAAGAAACATATCACGATCTGTTTTTAATTTACGTATGTAAGGTCTTCCACATGACTTTGTGTCAAAAAATTACTTTTGTAATCAATTACTCCCTCTCCGTCACACAATGTACCACTTTTGTTTGAATGTTCACAATTTTGTTTTCCATTACCGAAAATCGAAAGTACCTCACACATTAAAAATATTATTTTTACAATAATATTATAACTTTAACAATTACATTTCACTTTAACAATTACATTTCAACTAATCTTTCATTTCTTTAATTACTTAAAAAAAAATTCTAAAGCCACACGTTAAATTTATTAGGTAATATTTTGTGGGGCGGATGTATTAAATTGTGTGATACCATGTGATATTACTACATGTAACTTTAACCAACTTGAACGCTAACTTGGAATGTCGGATATGAAATTTTACCTCCCTTAAATACTCGATGTCATTGCCAGGGTAACTCTGCTCTTGGACCCCTCATCGGTTTGGACGGTCATGCTCAGCTCTGATACCATAGCATTTGCATCAGTTCTCCAGAAAAGTGACATTTTGATTAAACGTTCACGTGACAAAATACATGTCTGCGTAAAATTAAACCCTTATTAAAGTATTTATTTATAAATTAAATTATGGAATAGACAGCATCTTAAAGTTTTTAGTCATTTTCTTTAATAACTTTAGAAGCTGCAGTAGCTAATCTTCTCCACTTTTTACTTGGTCAATTTTTCTTTGGCAAAGTGGTGTAAATGGTTAATATTAGTTGTGAATCGTGTGTATACAGTTTGTGTGAAGGTGTGGAATTAAACGGACCCATGAATCAAGAGTCATGATAGGCAATCAGTTTGGTTTACTCTGTCTTTGGTTGTTGGTTTAGTGTGCTTTGAGGAATAGCGACACACATCATAAATAGACCACCCATACTACATAGAAATCCGACTATACATAAAGACACAGTTCAACTACCAATGATATTATATATAAGTACTATACTACTACTCCAGTAATAGCCAAGATTTCCAGAAGAGTGTACTTATAATAATAGCAGAAGCAGAGCTAGCATTTTCAGTTTGAAATTAATAAAAATGGATACTCATACAGCCGGAAAGCCTATCCGATGCCGAGGTATGTATATATGATCATACATATGTATTTCAGTATGTGTGTTTTGTTTCAGTTCATACAGTATCTTGTTTTCTTCTGTTTTAGTACCCTTTAATGAATGGTCAGCTGTGGTGGTGCAGCGGCGGTGGTACGGAGAGCAGGGGAGCCACTGGTGATTGAGGAAGTGCTTGTGGCTCCACCGAAAACCGCAGAAGTTCGCCTCAAGATTATCTGCACTTCTCTCTGTCACAGCGATGTCACTTTCTTGAACTTGAATGTTTGTGATCATTACACTAGCAATTAAGTCTTGGACTAATCATTTTCTTTTCCTTTTCTTCTAAATTAATGCTACTAAAGTTTATACTACTATTCTTGATAAATCTAATGCTTCTGTTTATGTCTTTGTGAAGGTTCCTCCTGCCTATTTTCCTAGGATTCTTGGCCATGAAGCTGTCGGGTAATTCATTTACCTGTCCACCATTCCCTTAATTTACTTCAATTGTGTAGTTTAGAGTAATAGCTTCTTCACCAAGGCCAAGTAATTACTCTGTGTTCTCTTAGTTTTCATATGTTGCATCATATCAACATCTGCACCACAGTATTAGTTGGGGAAATTTTACCATATATAGTAGTACCAGTAGTAATATATATTTCTTGAGAGTTTGAGAACATGTCATCTTGAAAGGCTTTATTTAGGACTAATGCCCAAAGTAGCATAGACATAGTTGTGTTACTTCAAAGTTCAAGGCCTAATTCCTATGTATATTTAAATGACGACCAAGTGAAACTGATGATTTGTTCACAGACACATCTTCACTTATATCACTGTTAGTGCATTTTCAGAAGAACTCGTAATAGATGGTCTAGTGGTTAGACGAGCACATATAGGGGAATGAAACTAGCACTTGGGTGGCTATTCTAAATAGTTGAAGGGTTTGTGGAAATAAGTGGTATGTGCCTCATATATAGTTGCACTACAGTTCTATTATGCTATCTTGATTGGAATATAGGGAGTGTTTTCTATTGTTTTTACATATTTTTATCTCCTGCTTTCTATCTGCTCCATTTTTTTTTTCTGACTGAGAAGTGTGATTGAGAGCATTGGCGAGGGTGTGACGGAATTTGTGGAAGGCGATATGGTCATCCCAATATTCATACCAGACTGTGGGGAATGCACAGATTGCAAATCCAAGAAGAGCAATTTATGCAGGAAATACCCATTCATGGTCTCTCCTTGGTTGCACGATGGTACAAGCAGGTTCACCGACCTCAATGGAGAGACGTTATTCCATTTCCTGTTTGTGTCTAGTTTCGCAGAGTACACAGTCGTGAATGTGGCTAATATTACGAAAATTGATCCTGCAACAATCCCTCCTAACAGGGCTTGCCTCCTTAGCTGTGGAGTATCAACAGGTACAGTGTGGATCTTGTGGTATTTATTTAGTAGTTGATTCCTCAAATTATGAAAATAAAGCGAAGAAGCCTTTATTATCATAAATGAAGATGATTTCTAGTGCGTTTCACCGTTCACTGTATAGGTGTAGGAGCTGCCTTGAAATCTGCAAATGTTGAAGCTGGATCAACTGTTGCTATCTTCGGGCTAGGATCAATAGGACTAGCGGTACTACGTTTCCCAACTTGTAACTTCTGTCTAGGTTCTTTCTATTGTTTCATGACATGTAAGCTTGAGTTTTTTTTCTTTTGTGAAAGGTCGCCGAAGGGGCCAGATTATGTGGTGCTGCTAAAATCATCGGCGTTGATGTGAATCCAGATAAATTTGAAGCTTGTAAGCTTTTGTTAATTCATCATTAGGATTTTGGCGAATTGTTTTGATGCGGTCATGTGCTGTGAAACAATCTTGTATTATGCATGCATCCTTGAAATTGAACTGGAGCACTTGGTGTTGAATGTTCATGCATATTTGCACTTAAAAAAAACTTACATGGAAAAAAACTGTTGCTTTAAATCCATTTTGGTGTAGACACACGTATTCGCCTGGCCTTCTAAATATGCAGATGGCGTTCATAGAATATTTTTTCCTTGAATTACTGACTGCAAGTCTGTGTAATTCGCAAGATTGTTAACCGGTTAGTGTACTAATTTAATCTTGCCCATGATATAGCTAAAGCATTTGGGGTTACTGATTTTGTCAACTCAAGGAATTGTGGTGACAAAAGTGTAAGCCAGGTTAACTCCCAAAACCTACTCAAGCATTTTTGTTACATTGATCTTCTGAATGTTATTCTATTAGCTTAATCAATTCCTCTGTTCTAAGTATAATCATATCACCTTATCAGTTCTTTTTATACTTGTTAGGTCATAACTGAGATGACTGATGGAGGAGCAGATTATTGCTTTGAATGTGTTGGAATGGCATCCTTAGTTGCAGAAGCATACGCATCCTGCCGGAAGGTTTTTGCTTTTCCTATACAAAGAGCCACTACTATTTAACATTTATAACTTTTTACTTTCCAAGAGTTTTAGCAAATTTGATGTTTACAAAGCTATTGATGAATGCTTTACATTATCAATCTTGTATCTGTGCTACATGATTCATGAACTTCTAACGTGATCCTTGTGAAACTGCCCTAAAAAGATCATAGATATTTTCGCTTCCTATCTGTAATATATATTCTGTCATGTATCTATGTTCAGGGATGGGGAAAGACAATCGTGCTTGGAGTGGACAAACCTGGCTCAACGTTAAAATTCACCTCTTTCGAGGTCCTTCACCATGGAAAAACTCTCTCAGGATCTTTGTTTGGAGGTCTAAAACCGAAATCTGATATACATATTCTCATTAAGCGCTACATGGACAAGGTACGTAGTTTGAATTTTGCCACATCTTTGCTACTCCAGGCCTGCTTTCTTTCCTAGAAGTCTTATTTGGCGAAGGTTCATTGAGATGAAGTTGTGTATGGGAATGCAGGAACTGGAACTTGATAAGTTTGTGACGCATGAGGTTGGTTTCGAACAGATTAATGAAGCTTTTGATTTGCTTGTCCAAGGGAAGAGCCTCAGATGTGTGATCTGGATGGACAAGTGATCGAAAATGTTCTCTATGTTCTTCAAGTTCTATTTCATCACCCCCTAGCTTTTGTGATCATCTGTCTTAGTCTCCAATTCTTGGGATACAATTCAATACTCAATAGACCAACTACATTATTGAATATTTATGTTTGATTGGTTCTTGAGAGATTTTACTACATTATTGAATATTTAGTTTTTGTACCATCAGGTTTATTAATTTGTTTGCTTTAATTAGAAAGGGATATCACTCCTGTCAAAATCAAAATCAATAACCATTTACAGAGAAAAAACATTGATTTTCAATCACTTTCGCAATGTTAAAACTTAGAACTGATAATTTCTGTATTTCTCCTAGAAAAAAAAAAAAACATATACAAACAAGTAGTTATACACATCTAAAACTGAGTAAAAAGGCATGATCATGTATAAGAAGTATGATGGATGATACAGTGTAAAGAAGCTCACCATGTATCATCAGACAGGCTTAACATTCAATTAACTAAACATGCCCATAATCAAGAACATTTATGCAATTCGGAAACTAAAAATGATGGACAGTGGGTCCGCCCTAAGGGTTTTTATTTATTTATTTTAACTTGTGGCCTTTTTTTTTACGGCATATATTAAGTAAGCATCATAACTTATATAGGATATCCATAATCTATTACCTTAACAAACCACGATGTGCAGGCTTAATTGGAGATTTAATCCCAAAAAAATCTCCATAAAGAGTGCTCTTATATTAAAAACGTAGGAAGTATTGCTGAGTGAGGTTAAATCTTTTTATTTTTGGATTAGTAGTAAGATTATAATGGAATGTGGAAAGTTAGAAAATTTAAAATGGTTGAGGGAGGGAGCAGTAGTAATTTGTTTGTAAATGCAGATTTTGTGCCACGTTGAAAAACTAAACGTGGTCTTTAACTTTGTCGTTGTTCTCACTTGTCAAGAATAGACTGATGATTACATACACAACTAAACATAGGATAAGGCACTCACTATTCCTTTGCCATTATCAGAATTTTCTTCTATATCTCTCTACCTATATATAGATTGAGCAGAGTATTACTAATTTTCATATTGAAATTGAATGATGGATCATACGACAAAACATAATACTGCCGGAAAGCCTATTAGATGCCGAGGTGTGTGTGTTCTCCATCAATTCTCAAAACTTGTTTTTTCTATTGTTTGTTTGCTTATATATCTATGCTGATTGCAGCGGCCGTGGCGCGAAAAGCAGGGGAGCCACTTGTGATTGAGGAAGTCTTTGTGGCACCACCAAAATCCCAAGAAGTTCGACTCAAGATCATTTGTACTTCTCTTTGCTATAGCGATGTCACTTTCTGGAAGTTAAATGTATATGCTTTCCCTTTCCGATTTAATCACTGCACAGTCTGCACTCGAACACTCAATTTTATTACTAGATGCAAACTAGTACTTGTTCAGAATAATAGTCATATGAGAGTGAGACTTCTAATCATTGTTCTGTACTTCTGTTTGTGCCTGTGTGAAGGTTCCTCAAGCTTATTTTCCAAGAATTCTGGGCCACGAAGCTGTCGGGTAATTTACTATCCTTGAGCCTTTTTTTTTAATGTTTTACAGCTTATTTTGTTTTTAAGTTTATCTTGCATAGGAAAACTAGGCTTGTTTATCTGTTAGTACATTTTTTTTGCATCATGTGTTTACTACATATTGTTCAATGTTGTATCTGACTGAGAAGAGTTATCGAGAGCATTGGCGAGGGTGTGAGTGAATTTGCGGAAGGCGATATGGTCATTCCAATATTCATGCCAGACTGTAGGGAATGTACTGACTGCAAATCTGAAGAGAGCAATTTATGCAGTACATTCCCATTCCAGGTCTCTCCTTGGATGCACGATGGTACAAGCAGGTTCACCGACCTAAATGGAGAGACGCTATACCATTTACTGTTCGTGTCTAGTTTCTCAGAGTACACTGTGGTCCATGTTGCTAATATTACGAAAATTGATCCTGCAACAAACATCCCTCCAAATAGGGCTTGCCTTCTTAGTTGCGGAGTATCAACAGGTAACATCGTTAAATATCGAAATAGGTCCTTGATATTGAGAATGAACATAATGTTTAACTACAAGGTGTTACGATATGTTAAATATTTAGGAGTAGGAGCTGCCTTGAGAGCTGCAAAGGTCAAAGCAGGATCAACAGTTGCTATCTTCGGGCTTGGATCTATAGGACTAGCAGTACGAACTTTCTATCTTTTCTAACTTATTTGCTGATAGGTTCTGGATATGTAATATTGAGTTCTATTGCAGGTTGCTGAAGGGGCCAGATTATGCGGTGCTGCTAGAATCATTGGCATTGATGTGAACCCAGATAAATTCGAAACATGTAATTAAGTTTGTGTTCATTCTTATATAGTACTCCGTATACTGGTGAATTGTGATTTTGAAGTGAGATGAGTGCACAACTTAGTATAAGTCTGCATAAAACATAAAAAACATAACTATTTAGTTTACTTAATCTTACGCCTGAAACAGCCAAAGCATTCGGAGTTACTGATTTTATCAACTCAAGGAACTGCGGTGACAAGACTGTAAGCCAGGTAACAAAATTCTGTACCCTCATGTGTTTGCGAGATTGAACTCTCTAATCTCTTCACTCATGACATCATTGACATGGGAACTTTTGTTTCAGTGATCTTCTGATTCTTCAATATCCTAATGAAACTATGCAGTGATTGTATAATTCAAGATCACTACTCTTAGTTGGTTTTTGAGTCCTTTCTTTTATCTTCTGTTTCTTTTCCAAAGAGCACAAAGGCTAAATTATTTTCGTTTTAGGCCTCGTATGTTATAGTTTCTCTGTATACTTTTTCCAGATCATAACCGAAATGACCAACGGAGGAGCAGATTATTGCTTTGAATGTGTTGGAATAGCATCCTTAGTTGAGGAAGCATATGCATCCAGCCGAAAGGTCTCTCCTTTAATCAGTCTTGTAAAATCTGTTACTTCAGCTTTCAATAATGCAGTGTACTAATGGTGTTTTTCACTTTATTTTAGATATGTTCCGTTCCATTCTCTAATATCCTGCCATGTGTTCAGGGATGGGGAAAGACGATCATGCTTGGGGTGGACAAACCTGATTCAAAGTTGACATTCACGTCTCGGGATATCCTATATGGAGGAAAAACTCTGTCCGGATCCATATTTGGAGGTCTCAAACCGAAATCTGATATACATATTCTCATTAAGCGCTACATGGACAAGGTAGTTTGAATTTCTCCTCATCTTTGTCACTTTAGTCGATTTAAGAGGCCTGTTGCCAACTTTCTCTCAGGGCAGGCTCATCTTAACATGTTTGATTGAGCATTTGATATTAAGTTGCCTATGTGCATGCAGGAACTGGAACTTGACAAGTTTGTGACGCATGAGGTTAGTTTCGAACAGATCAATGAAGCTTTCGATTTGCTACTCCAAGGAAAGAGCCTCAGATGTGTGATCTGGATGGACAAGTGAAAATCTGCTTTTGTCAAAATGTCATTTCATTTTCTTTTGCTGTCATCTGTATTTCCACTGCAACAGTTACGTTGATGCGAATGGAACTGTACATAAATAAAGTCCAGATAAGTTTCCGTATTATCACGCTTATAATCGCAGATGTTTTGCGCGAACATACCAGTTAAAATTCAAACAAAATTGTGTACTGATCAGAAAATATATTTTGTGTATCCATTGAATCCAGAGACAAAGTAATTGTTCAAGGCTGTAACAACTCTCCTATTTTATATTTATAGTTCTCAAAAGTACTTCAATTGCTGCTATATGCCAAAAATGCAGAGAGCTAAAACAAAATGCCAAAGGTTTTATAATCATTGAAACAACTAGTACATAAAAGATTCATTCACAACAAATAAGGACTCAAATTACAAAGATTATATAAAAAATGATAAGAAAAACAATGAAGTAAAATAAACACACCAAGCCATCAGAAAGGCATCATAACTTCAACACAAGCAGCCAATCACATTCCACAAAACCAAACCACATGCATACTAGCTCCTTTGCTTTTGCTTGAACAATCAGTAGCATTCCTTTTCTTTCTCCTTTTCTTCATGATCATCACTCTTGGAATGGTGGATCTTCTCCTTAATCTTCTCAAACAAACCTTTCTTCTCCTTCTCCTCCTCGCACTCGACATGTGGTGGGGGAGGTGGGGCCGCACACTCCTCTTTCTTCTTGTCGCCGTGGAACTTCTCTTTGATCTTCTCTAACAAGCCTTTCTTGTCCTTCTCCTCCTCGCACTCGACTTGGGGTGGGGGTGGTGGGGCATCACACTCCTCTTCCTTCTTGTCGCCATGGATCTTCTCCTTGATCTTCTCCAACAATCCTTCCTTCTCCTCCTCGCACTCAATATGTTTTGGGGTCTCACACTCCTCCTCTTTCTTCTCGCCATGGATCTTCTCCTTGATCTTCTCCAACAATCCTACCTTCTCCTTCTCCTCCTCGTACTCAATATGTTTTGGGGTCTCACACTCCTCTTCCTTCTTGTCGCCATGCATCTTCTCCTTGATCTTCTCCAACAATCCTTCCTTCTCCTTTTCCTCCTCGTACTCAATATGTTTTGGGGTCTCACACTCCTCCTCCTCCTTGTCGCCGTGGATCTTCTCCTTGATCTTCTCCAACAATCCTTCCTTCTCCTCCTCGCACTCAATGTGTTTTGGGGTCTCACACTCCTCCTCCTTCTTGTCACCATGGATCTTCTCCTTGATCTTCTCCAACAATCCTTCCTTCTCCTCCTCGCACTCAATAGATTTTGGGGTCTCACACTCCTCTTCCTTCTTGTCACCATGGATCTTCTCCTTGATCTTCTCCAACAATCCTTCCTTCTCCTTCTCCTCCTCGTACTCAATATGTTTTGGGGTCTCACACTCCTCCTCCTTGTCGCCATGGATCTTCTCCTTGATCTTCTCCAACAATCCTTCTTTCTCTTCCTCGCACTCAATAGGTTTTGGAGTTTCACACTCCTCTTCCTTCTTGTCACCATGGATCTTCTCCTTGATCTTGTCTAACAATCCTTCCTTCTCCTTCTCCTCCTCGTACTCAATATGTTTTGGGGTCTCACACTCCTCCTTGTCGCCATGGATCTTCTCCTTGATCTTCTCCAACAGTCCTTCCTTCTCCTCCTCGCACTCAATGTGTTTTGGGGTCTCACACTCCTCCTCCTTCTTGTCGCCATGGATCTTCTCCTTGATCTTCTCCAACAATCCTTCCTTCTCCTCCTCGCACTCAATGTGTTTTGGGGTCTCACACTCCTCCTCCTTCTTGTCACCATGGATCTTCTCCTTGATCTTCTCCAACAATCCTTCCTTCTCCTCCTCGCACTCAATAGATTTTGGGGTCTCATACTCCTCTTCCTTCTTGTCGCCATGGATCTTCTCCTTGATCTTCTCCAACAATCCTTCCTTCTCCTCCTCGCACTCAATATGTTTTGGGGTCTCACACTCCTCTTCCTCCTTGTCACCATGGATCTTTTCTTTCATCTTCTCTATCAACCCTTCCTTCTCCTCCGGCTCATCACACTTCTCAACTGGTGGTGCATATACTCCATCATACTTGACCTCTTCCTTCTTTTCCCCATGTAGTTTTTCCTCCACCTTCTCCTTCAAGCTCTTCTTCTTTTTCTTCTCTCCGCATTCGTCTACCTCTTCCTCATCACTGGACTGTGGATTTGACAAAATTTGATCGTTAATATTTGACATAATAATGCTAGTTAAAATTTGACAACAAAACATAGTCCATAAGTCCAAAGAATAGGCCAAGGTCTAGTCGCTGGTACGGTTACTACTGATCCTCCAGTTGCATAAATATTAAAACAAGTTAGAATTTCGAACTTATAATGAAGTACGTAGTATAAGAGCTAGAGGACTTACAGAGCTGCTAGAGCTGTTAGAGCGCTGGAGCTTATGGAGCAAACTCTCATGCTTGTTCTCCTCACACTCATCAGGGATGATCACCTCTTCCTCGCACTTCTTCTCTTTCTTCTCAATGAAACCGAACAATCCGCGGTCACTCTTCTCCTCAACCGGAACATCGCATGGCTCCTCGACCTTGGTCTCGTGGTGGTGCACATACTTCATTTCATCAGCCATTTTTTCTCAGAAACTGTTAAGGATATTAAAGTTGCAGTAAGGCGAATGATATTGATTGCAATATATATTGTGTAGTACTTGCTGTTGGTTTAGACTTTAGAGAATGGAATTGAATGACTAAAGTTTTGAAACTGGAGGGGTTTATATAGGAAATGTAACGCCGAGATGACGCCAATGTAGATAACAACTAGGATCCGTAACAACTATCTTAATTATTAACAATTCCTTTACAATATTCTATGCCCGTTTTTACCTGCCCCGTTAGCAAACCAACGTGTCAGCTTCGTTAGCTTTGCCAATTTACAGAAAGTTTGGCATGCAAGTTTGCAAATCCCTAAACAGATCTAGAGATGAACTAAATTGAAAATGAACACTTTCTTAGGGGTCATATGTAATCAATTTTCGAAATTCTAAATAATTAGCAGTTCAAATTTTTTTTTGAAAATTAACATTTTCATTAGAATAAATAGACATTAAAATAAGATAATTTACATATTAAATATATTTTTAAAAAAATTAAACATATTTTATTTCTAACTTTTTTAAATTTTAAAGTATGAATGTACTACGTGTCAATGGTTATTATACGTAGTATGTTATAAATCTTTTTCAGGTTATCAAAGTTCCATTGTTATCATTGATTTTCCTTTTCCTGCTTTTGGTAATAATGCTAATTAATTTCATGCTGTTAACTCTTAATTATGTCCACCGAGTTCAAAAATAACATATCTCACATCTATGAACATCTGTAAGAGTACTTAAGCTGGTAATAAATTATACTATAAGTATCTAAAGAAGAACATCAAATAAAAAGGCTTAGTAGCCCGAAAAATCCAGCTTCGGCCAACATAAATAATTAAGAAGTTATGTGTGCATGTACGTAATCATGTGGCGAGAGGATTATTACCTTAATTTTTAAACTTTTAAATTTACTTTCGAAGTGTAGAATGTTTGTATAATGTAATCTTCGTTATGTTTGTAATACTTGAAATAATTTCTTGTCAAAAGATCATTTTATGTCTGATATTTTGACAATTTGTGTTAAATGTCTCATAACCTTTGTAAGGTTCTGATTTGCGCCTCTAAATTTTATGTATTTATGCAATTTGCCCTTAAAATAAGAAGATTCACGATTAGCCCTTGAAGTTTCAAAATGTAAATTATTGACCCCTATAAAAAAAACAATCCTAAATTTCATGGGGTGAGTTTACAAAAGTTTTGAACTTAAGGCTCAAAGCACAAGATAGAGTGGACAATTTGCATTAATCAAGTTATAAAATTTTGGAGAGAAATTAGTTACAACCTTTCCTAGTGATATATGGGCACTTATCACATACAAATTGCCAAGGGGCAAAGAGCTCGATCTGTTTCTCCAAATTTCGAACATTTATTTAGTTGTTCAGGTCATTTTAATGACTTGTAAAATACTAGTAACTACTTATGGAGTGATGTTATATATTTTGCACAATAGTGAAGTGAACGGACCGGTTTATGCAAATTATCTTCCTGATCATGATCCTCATCTATCTTTTCACATTTCTCAAGTAATTCTTGTTTGGCGTTTGTTGTTTTGTGTCGATACTGATCCAAATGAAAATTAAAGCGAGACATATAATTAGGGAGATGCAAAAGCGAATAAATGATGGTGTTTCACATGGAAAGGGTGGGATAGATTGTACAAGTTGAAGCTGTGGGATCACAATTTGTCGGACTTATTAGGTCAAAAGTCATTACAACTCAGCACAAGGGCGGCGATGCAATGCACATGCATGCCCCGAGGTAGGGACTCCATCAGCATACAAATGATGAATTGGATTTAGTTTTTTTTTTCTTGTGAAGGAAAGATCGATGTTCAATTTGTTTGAATATTTGATCTAATTAGTTCGGCGCTTAACTTTCAAAGTTCCGTCACCAAATGAGACTGATTGGAATACTTGGGTAAATCATTAGTAGGTTTTTTTTAAAGAAATAATTAGTACTTTAATGAAAAGGTATAAATACCAAAGATTGATAGTATTGTAGTATATGTTAGTTAGACATTATTAAAGTTAACATCACGATATTTTAAATAATGTTTGAATAGTGAACGGATAACTCAATTGGTTAAGGTGACTTGAAATTATCCGTAACTCAATTGGTTAAGGTGACTTGAAATTTACTTCTTTGATCATTTTTACCACCGTACTTTATCGATTCAGGACAACGAGTCAATCAGGTCGTAATAATGTAATAATGTATTGCAATCATAGTGAACATGACATGCACTTCGATATCAAGATCTCCTCCATGCACAAGAGGGATCTCAGATCGCTCTCGGACGTACACAAGTGCCGGGGGCGGGGGCCAATATTAGGACAAGTGGTCGGTTAGGGGATACATGCATGGTCGGTTGTCGTTTCATCTTTTCAGAATTTTAGATTATAACCTCACTTCTCCTCCTTTCCACAGAATGCATGGTTGGCTGGCTAAGGTACTTAATTTGTATCATCGTCACTTTCTATGACGAGGTGTTTGTATATTTCTATTTTCTACTAAGACATTAGCGGTGGCTAGCTTTAGAGGGGTAAAGATAAATTAGTTTTTTCTAGTATAGTCTAATTATTAATTATTGAGGATTTGGTGAACATGCAGTTCCGTTGAGAATACAAACACTATATACTTTAATTAATTTATGATATATATATATAACTCTTCTGCAAGTTAGAACTACATGGTCGAATTAATCTATTTATATTAAATTCATTTAACACAGGTCTAAGTCGAATTAATCTATTTATATTAAATTCATTTAACACAGGTCTAACGACTGAAAAATTTCATAGGGTGAAGATTCATGGGTGGGATTCAATCCCAAGATCTGGCTCTGTCGAAGTTCTTATAAGATGAAATAATTGAATATCATCCACAAGCCCGAACCAATAGGGTGGTTTGAAACTAGTCCAATTCAAATTCGTCAAACACTCCCCCGCACTTGTGGGCTCATTTCAACCTCTTTGGGGAGGCTCAACAAGTGGACAATTTAATACGGGTGAGATGCGTGTGGTAGGATTCGATTCCGAGTATTTTAAGATGAAATAATTCCATCTCATCCATCGCGATGATAGAATTCATACTCCCCCAAAAGCTCGAACTGTTGGGAGGGTGCGAAGTTGATGAGATTTCTATCCGCACGGGCCATCCAAGTCGTGGTTATAGTTCGTGGGCCGACAAGTCCATTAACGGGAGTAGTTATTTAATTATTTATTTGTCTTTATATTTATCTGTTGACTCATCGTTAAGTCATGTTGAATTGTCTTTATCTGTTAGAGTCTAGATTGTTCTAGGTTGTTCTTTTGTTGAGTTGAGCTCGTCATACCTATGGCCCGTGAGATACCATAGGAGGTTCTTGGTCTATCATATAAACCAGTCAACCCTAACTGTCACTCTCACCGTTTGAAGTAATAAGAAGATGTCTTCCCGAAAGTCTCTGTCTCTCTCATTTGATGGCGCCGCCTTTCTGTCGCCCTGTCTTCTTTTGTAGTAGTTTTGTCCATGCCTAGAGTACGCCCGATTCGTGCGTATCAATACAAATCAACGCAGTGCGATCTTAGAGCTTTTTCAAGATCCCATCAATTGGTATCAGAGACTAGTTTACTTAAGATCCACAATAACGCTTTCGCAAGCAACGATGAATGACTGACACGACTAGAAGACTCGATTGCGAAACTGAGAAACTTGCTAGATATGGCAAAGAGAAGCCCAACGGTGATTAATCTGGTGGAAACGGCAAACAAAGCATCGAATTTGAATTCAATGCCAAAGGTACATTCTAATTTCATCTACTTTAACGGTTTGTTGCCCAGAGATGGTAGAGGAGATCAATGTGAGTCCAATGGTGAAAGAATCGATGGATTTGGTTGAGAAACGTAACGAAGCCGTACGGAGCTTTTCAATAAGCTCAAAGTTTTCAATGGCGATTCTTGAAACAGTGACGAAGCATCAAAGGGAAGGTCATATCTTGTAGAAGACGTCAATATGAAACTATTGGCGCTACAATCATGTGATTTGGTGGAGAAATGAGCTCCAGAAGATTGGCCATGGAGACTCCAAATCGCTCCGGCAGCTTGGGGGAAGAAGGTTGTTCACATCGGTTCAACCAGGGACCAACCGACCACCTCAAATTGGAACTGGAACCAGACCAGAACTAGTTCAACATCAAATCGGGTCGGACGAATCGTTGACCGAACCAGTAGCTTGGGAGCTTTAGAGCGCGTTAAGGCCTGTGGTGCACCCCTAGAGCACGTGAAGGCGCGTGTGACTACACGGGGACGAGTTCCAACACGTGCAACTATTTTGTAGGCTTCTAAGGTGTTTTTCAGACCTTAAAACACATGGGATACATATGCATACGACAAGCCAACGAAGCTAGAGACGTGCCCAAAAGTTGGAATTCATGCCAATTCAACTAAGGTACCTAACGTTCCTTTCAATAATTATTTTGATAATAATGTTGGGTGCGTAATTTGTTGGTCAGCAAGGTTCTAAGTACGGTCGGAATGGTAACCATATGTAGCGTTGACTGTCCGCTACCTTTGCACGTCAGTTAATAAGATGGAGGTTCTCTAAATGATTTAGGTTAAAGATAATTAACAAGATTAACTGGGTTGCTAAACATGGAAATTGGACTTTTAAAGTGATTAAAGTGATGTTGAATTTGATGTGATTAAGAATTGGGCTGACAGTGAATTGATAAATAAAATAGTTGGACTTACAATTCACATTTAGTTGGACTTACAATTCACATTTCAGGTTACACTCTAATGCTTTAGTTCGTAATAAAGGCTAGAATTAAAATTTTAAATTGTCACCAGACAAAGATATCCTCGTACGACAAGGAAACGTGTCCCGTGTCTTGATTCTAGTGAAGCAGTACCTTTAGAGACGACGTTGTCCATTCTCGAACAAGGAAATCTCTAATTTAAGGCAGCGGCGCATATAAAAAGACAGCATCAACACTCTCACCGTAAGGTCCACACTCTCCAAGAACTTCAACCCTAGAAATCCACCTTTACTTTGATACAAAGAATTTCCTTTGAGTAAAGTCTCCACCACCGGTTTGACCTTTAGGCAAGTCGGGCATAAACTACTAACCGTCCCCCCTCCATTTCCTTTCATATAGTTCCTTACGGGAGACGATGAAGCATCCTAGAATAACTTAGGTAGTTAGGTGACGTCCCATCAATATGGTATATAGATAAGACTTATTAACGGGGGGCAAGTGGCGGATGACAATTCCTCACCCACCACCCGAGCCAGTTGGTGACGGATGGTAATTTTTTCAACCATAACTAATTTTATTAAAAAAGTTAACCGATTGATGGTTTATAATTATGCGGTCGGGTGGGAGTCATAAGGTGGTCCAGCAGTAAGGAGTTGGGATACTGAAGAAGAGGTGCAGGGTTCGATCACCGACGGTGACGGAGTTATAAGGTTGGTTTAGATAGAGAGAAATAAGGTGGTTTGTATAGTGTAGAATTAGTCCTAATATTTGCTGTTTCAAAAAAATTATGCGGTTGGGCCAGGCCGCGGATATTTTCATCACCCCTAAATTTTACAGTTTGGAAAGGACATAGATGTAACTTTACCAAGAGGCAAGAAGAATGGTTTTCGTTTCTTCTTGTTCAGAAAATGGTCAAGAAAAAGTTGAGAAAGCCTCAGAACGTGAATTTGATTTCTCTCGGTGCAGAAAGAGAGGTACGGATTCCGATCAAATCCGATCGGTAATCTGGTTTGAACAGGAAGATGATAACAAGATCTAATCTCGCCGAACAGCTCAGAGATTACCAGAAACGATCAAAACACGATTGGGCTTCCGTTTCCTTTTTCTCCACCACCTCCAATCTCGCCTCTTCTTCTAGGTAAACAAACTAATCATTTCCTCTTTTTTTTTTTTTGCACGCATGATCTATCAGATTGGTTCGTCAGTCAATTTCTTAACGATTTTATTTTAATTGTACGATTTTCTGAAAAAGGATATTATATTTCTTGTTCGGATGTTGGAATTTAGAAATGAATTGGGTAATTGATTAACAATTAGGAGATTTGCTGTTAGATTTTTAGGTTTTTGTTACCTATCGTGAATGGTAAAATCAAAAACAAAAATGGTTATTGTCTTATTGACAAAACTTAGGCATCAGCTAAGCAAATGCCATAAACAGGAGTAAATAGTCTTGTTTTCGACTAAATTAGTTTGTCTTCATGTTCCTGTTGTTAAAATATTGACATATGTTAGTGTAAATAGCTTGTTGAAGTTAGATGGCATTATATTATAGTCAGTCACTCAGTCATGTTTGCGCGACCTTTTGAATGCTTATTAGCCCTTCAATGCCATGGAATGTGTACGTCCATCAGTCCATGTTTTCATTTCTCAGTGATTGTGCCTTGGGCCATTGAACACAAATTCTGTAATGAAAGGAGTTGAACTTTTATCCTGTCAGCCTTTCTTTTCTTGGCAACATGTTTTGATATGGTATCTTTGTTTAGCCATCGTGGATTTTATCACTAAATCGAATCGATTGGTGTTTAACTTCTCTGTTAGAGTTCTGTGTTTTTTTGGCTCTCTCTTATCACGTATGTATTGATTTTGTTGAGTCATCAAGTATGAAACTATTGTAAGTTCTCTGCACCTAGTATAGCTCCTGATGGGTTATTTTTCTTTCTTGGGATTGCAGGGCTGATGTTGCTATCTTCATAATATGGGAACTTGTCGTTATAGCGCTCCTTGTTTTCTCAGCTGTGTCATTATACTTCAGGCATTTGAAGATAGCTTTCATTTTCTTTTGCATGTGTATGCTGTTGTTTATAAGCATGAAAGTTACAAAGCAAGTGAAATATGCCCGGAAGAAAAAGCGAAGGATGCTTCTTCCATTATCCATGTAGGTTGTAGTCAAACTTGAAAATCTGACGACCTAATTAACCTCCTTTTCATATTGATGGTGAGATCTCGTTGTTTCTTTGTTCAGTTGTTTATCCTGAACTCATGACATGTAAATCAGAGCATATAGGGATGTAAATCTTGTATTAAAACCACCACTATGGATTTATATGGCTATTTGGTTTACATAGTCTTTCATTACAATGTCAATACCACACTGTTTTCTCAACTGGCACCATGTGCAATCTGCTTTTTATGCACTCATGGCGTAGTTAGAGATGTTTGCTAATATCAATTTTACATCCATCTTCATTCTCGCACTCGTCACGTGATGACCCTGAATGATATTTACTAGGTAAGGACTTTTCTTAGGAAAGAGCGTTCTATATTGCTCAAGTCCCAATAGTTTGGGTTGTTAACTTACTGTGGCTTGAAGAAGTGAACTTGAAGTCCCTGTGTAGCTATAGTCCATATTGCTCCGAATACCAGTGAAACACTCATGACCATCCCTAGTATACCAAGTGACCAATTTAGCCACCACATTGAACTGTACTTGTGGGGTTTCTTGATCATAATCCACATCAAGCAGGGATATGCTAGAGTAACAGGTAATGCAATGCCACCAAGTAAACCAGCCAGATCTTTCAAGAATGGAAGAGCTACTGAAATGAAAAATGTGAGGCAGCCGAAGAATACACGAAGCCCTGCTCTAAGCCACCATGGGCATGGTCCTTTCTTGTTGCTCGTGTACCTGAACTCCAAGTTGTCAAACACTGGCATGGCATATATCTGGAATGCAGTAAGGCTGTTGATCACGACGAATAGGCTTGTCAACCCCAAGATCACCCTTGATGTATCGTTCCTGTGGTAGTTATCTAGTGCTGTCAACATTCCTCCATTATCAGGTATCTATTAAAGAATTTAAGGTAGTTAGAGCTCCTAAACATGCAGTTTGATTTCACATAAGTAGATAACATAGATTTTCTGTGATTATGTTGAGATCTGTATCCTCTTTTATCTGAGTTAAAAGTTAAAACATCACAAAAGCAAGCTAGTCTGGGGAAAGAATGCCAATCTGATGTAGAACTAGAGATTCTGATTACCAGATCTCCATATGCCCAGTAACCTCCTATAGCCATCGGAAACAAGCAGCAGGCGATGATAATGTACGAAAACTTCACTCCTTTCCACATTGGCACACTTGATGGATTCTTTACTGTAGATGGCATGGTTCCCTGAAAGAGAGAAAATGACCAAATGAGTCAAATTGTGAATTCTTTTTGCTTTTCCTCCAATGTTCTCTTTGCTATTGTACCTGAATTTCCAAAACAAGATTATGGCCTCTAAAGGCAAATGCAATGATCCCAAGAGCATTCAACATGCTGCAAAGTTTGGCAATTTCAGATTTCGTCTCCAGAGGCTCGTACGAGACACCGATAGGCCTAGTTCTTGAAACGGATAGCACCCATGTTAGGGTGCAATACGTGACAGCAGTGATTGCCCCTACAAGAGAGACTCCAGCAATGGAGTTGAGATTTGGCAGCTGCGCTAAGATCACAGCTGAGAATACGAAAACGATGTACCACTCTACGAGTGACAGCGATTCAGCATTGCAAGTTGAACCGCAGATGGTACGGAAGAAGATTCTGAGTGTGCTTCCTCCGATCATTATCAGGCTAACACAGGTTCCACCTGCTAGGTACATGGTCGGAAATAATGCCAGTATCTTTCCTAACCTTTCTCCTGAAATCAGAAAAAGATAATGATATAGTAATAGCTTTAAATTATCAGTTATGTCAATTGTTAAATGGAGTTGTACATCTTTTGCTAAAGGCAGGAACTTTGGTCATGAGTCATGACTAATGCACAAAGTATAGTTAGTGTTATTTTGTCAGAGGATAAAAGTTATTTTGTCAGAGAATCTACACGAAGGACAGATTAACGAAATTTGGCCTGGGGAATGATGGCCTCAGCGTTATTTGTGTGTGCACACGCTTCTATTTGGAAAATTTTGCTTTTGTGGATGAAGATTAATCACTGCCCGCGTGGATTGGAAGACGAACTGCAGTGGATTTTGAGCAAGACAAAAGGGAAGGGGATCGGATAATATCTCAGCTGATAAAGATGGCTATAGCAGAAACTATCTATGCTATCTGGAGATTGCGAAACAAAATCATTTTTGATGATGGAGACATTGATGAACCTGTGGAGGCTCAAATAAAACATGTGATAAGGGTGAGGTGTGAACCGTACCAGAAGCTGCATGACGCACTGCAGCGGCTGGACATGAGCTGAAATCTGGAATTGCGGGAGCTGTGAGCTAGGCAGAGATTTTTCTTTATTTCTTTTCTTTTCTGCTCCTAATTTTGTGCTTGAGTTTTTATGAGGTTTTGTGTTTAGTTTTTGATGTGGTTCTCATGTGAAGGGAATGGCCTGGATCATAGGATCGGCCTTTGTGATTGGTTTTTGGTAATAGAAAGTATATCTACGTTAAAAGAAAAAAAAAAAGTTATTAGCTTGGTGTCCTTTATGAACTTTGATCCATTGGTGAAGTAATTTGTTCCTCAAATCCGTGTGATCCGGCTTTAAGGAAACAATTTATATGTAGTCAAAGTCGGATGACGAAAGAACACTATTGTTAAAGACTTGAGTTTTTGTTTTAGAGTTTGAAAGTAAATATTTTTTATTTTTTTTAAATATGAGATTAGTCTATGTTACTTTCTTCCAAAAAATAGATTTGTTTAGAAAAGTTTTATTCTGACGAAGAGAACTGAGCAAAAGTCTATATTCTTTTCATTTGAAAAGTATTTAATTAGTTCATATCACATTGATTCAGTTAAAATTTACTTAATTATTTCTTATAATATAAATAAATTAATTTTTCAATCCTGATCAATCTTGTTCAGACGAACTTAACAAGATCTTAGGGTAAGAAAGTCTCATATGTGTGCCCTATATATATTTTACACATTAACTATATTCTGATTTAGCAAAATTCATGCAACTTAAAGATTTATTCTAACTCACTATATCAAAGAGATGAACGTTACTATTTATGCCCTATTTGATTCATCTAAAAATAATACTCAATCCAATTCAAAAATTTATACTACAGATAAATTCACAAAGGAGTTAGTTAATATATTTTGACGATTTGACCATAATAAGTCTGTTTAGTTTAGTTAATGTCAACCAGGTGACTGATAAAGTAACTCATGTGATAAACTAATCTAGATTATTAAAAAAATAAAAAGACCGATAAGCAAGTCATCTTATAAGCTCTAGTCACCTTATTAATTCGTTTTTTCAAAGAAACACATCATGTTAATTCAGATTTCTTCATATTAATCAAACATATGCTTGTTGAGTCAACACACTCTTTGCACAAAAAGCTGAGGCATTAAAGAAAAATAAAGGCAAGAAAAGTAGAAATCAATATTATCTTCTCTAATCCAATCCAAATTTGTTACTACTACTATTTATGAGTCTATGACTTTGCGGCGAGGGGACTAGTGAAAAAGGCTCGTACGATTTAATGACGTTTTGTTCGGACACTATTGGAGAATTCAGCATTGTGTCTCAAACTCTCACTTTAAAAAATTTCTTTATCTTTAAAGTTTGGTTAGTGACAACTCTAGTTTCTTGGTTATGGGTACTGTAATCCTGTTGGTTGCTTAATATGACCAACATCAACATGTGATTCACATACACTTAAATATTTTTTCGGTGTGATGTAAAAATAATCTGTAATAAAATTTAATTTTAAAAAGTTAAATGACATATATTTATTCGTGGAATATAAAATTTGCATATAGATGAATGTATATCATGCATTTAGTTTTGGCTCTATCGCTATATGCAAAACATCTTATGAGATTCTATGAGGATTGGACGACGACTCTGTTGCATTCCTTTTAAGATTTCTTTTAAAAACTCGAATTTAGCTGAATTTAATTTTTTTAACCGGCCAAATTATAATATAATAAGGGAGCATAGGAAATGCTCGAGAAAAAAAATACAAGGTTTAGTACAAACGGAACTTAGATAGTGAGTTGAATTGAACTGAATTTGAATTTAACTGAATGGATTGATCTGAACTTATTTAAAATAAAATTTTCAACTAAATAAATCTAAACAGATTTGAACTTAAGTCAACTTAATTGAAAAACGTAAATGATCTGAACTAAAAAACTAAAATAATTTGAAGTGAACTTAAGATGAAATGAACATAACCGAACAGATTATAGGTTTATACATAATAGCTTACCAAAAGCAGCAATAGAGAGCCTGAGATATCGACTGTAGCGCGTTCCAGGAACGGATTCGTGGAGTTGAATCAGGAGCCATAGAGTGTACAGTTGCCAAACAAACACCAAAGAAAGGCTTATGATTCCCCATTCCCTGGAAACATTAAAAGAAAGGACATGCAAGACTGGTTATTAGAGATGATAATGACACATACCCTAACCCCATGTTGAATGCTACTCATGTTAATTTTTACACTACATGGTGAAGTATTATTGTAAGACTAACTTACCAACCAAGGGCAGTAAAAGCAATTGGGAGTAAAAGAGCCTGGAATCCTATTCCAGAGCTTAGTGTATGAAATGCTGCATAATAAGCGTTCCCATTCCGGGATTCAGTGATGGGAAGCCATGCATCCTGAGGATCCAGTTTGGTGAGATGTCCGATTTCTTGTAAGTAGGTTCTCATGCTTGAGGCCGCCCTTTTCATGGGACTTGCTAGCGGAGTCATTACGCGACTGGCTGCCAGAATGAAGGGACTTCTTGGGGTGTGGTTGGGAGTTGAGGAATCAAGAAATGGTGATGGAACAGGGGATATTGGTGAATGGTTTGGTTGGGAAGAACTCATTTCCATGACCTCAGTACTCATTGCAAACTGATCAAAATCAATGTTAACACTCTCTAAAATATCATGTCAATGTTTGGAAGTGGGATAGAAGGGGGTTGAGCTTATATGGAGAGGAAAAGGGCTCCTAACTTCTTTTTCTTTTTTGCTTTTGTAATAACTTTTGATTAATCAATTTTGGGATACGTTGTTGCACCAATTGTATAGAAATTCCATGTGGGGTTTTGTTGTTGGGTTATATACTAAAGTAAACCTGGGTAAATGGAACCGAGAACCACAAAGCGAGCCGTGAATCAAGCCGTATTGATGGTTTTGTTTCTAGAATCATAACTGCCGGTTCACGGTTCTAGAACCGTAATCATCTTAGACGGTTACGGTTACGGTATCATTATTTATGGAATCGAGAAACCGAACGGTTCTATGATTCTATAGGAACCGTATGTTCTAAAACCGTGGTACGTACTTAATGTTGCATGACTAATTAGAGTTGTTAGACTCTGTTAATTAGAGTTTAAAAACCCTGTTAGTGTATAACTAGAGATAATTAGTGATGACACAATTTTGGTCCCAAATTTTAGCCATAAAACTAGCCTGAAATTGTTCTCAAAAGTCATTTTTCATGTTATTTTATTATGTTTTGTTGCGTATTTTTTCATTATTTTGTACTTTTACAAATATTTTGTTGAAAGCGGTGAAAAGTGATGAAAATGAAGGTTTTTCGAGTAAAATATCCATGATTGAAGAAAAGGGATTGAACAAGACCAAATAAGAGTGCACTTGAACAAGATTCTGAAGAAAACTCGTTGGAGATCGATCGCTCCCTAAAGAAGCAAGCGATCGCCCAGCATTCCACCGACTTAAGTCACCAACTTAACCAGGCGATCGCCCTCCGAGTTTAATTCTGATTCCGAATAGGAATCGAAATTCCTCGCTTCGTGTGCTATAAAAAAGGGGTGTTTGGGTCCCTCTTAGTATTTATTTCACCCCTTCAACCTTCTTAGAGAGAGGGGTAGTAGCCTCTCTCTCTTACCCAAAAGGCCTCTCAAATCCCTCCAACCCAGAGAAATAGTCTCTAAAATTTCCAAAGCACTAACAAAGTCTTGTAATTTACTTTTCATTGTAATTCAACATCTTGTAATTTACCAATGAGGTCTAACTCAATTGGTTAGACTGAGGTGTCATGACACTAGAGGTCATATGTTCAATTCTCGCCAAGTGCGGGATTATTTATAGTTTATTCCTAGCCTTGTAATGCTGCTTGTGAAATTGTAATGGTTCAATTATTAAAAAAAATATTAAAAAAAAAATTACTTTTCCGAAGGCATACTCCATCAAGTTATTGCAATATATTTACAATTCGCCAATTTGGTAACATCTTTCTATTTACTGGTTTCAAGCCCTTTGCTTTTATTTACTGCTTTACTGCCTTTACTTTCTTGCACTATTAGTCCTTTACTTTAGCTAATTACATTCAAGTCTTTTACTTTTATGTTATTACTCGTTCCCAACAATTTCTTTCGCTATGATTGTTCCATACAACATGAGTAGCTAAATCAATTAGTTGGTGTCAAGGATTACATGATTTATGTTTAGATGTTACGAATTTTAGGGATGAGATTAGTTTACACAGTTCATGCATGTTTATCTTATTATCTAGGGCATAATTTATTCGAGTAAGTGGATATTATTGTCGTTTATCTTAACAATGTGGTCTTAATTTTGAAAAAGTAACTAGATGTAGTTATAGGTATTAGATATACTAGGACTAGTTATATGAACCATTTTTCTACCACAGGATTTAATATTAACCACTTTTCATCCTTGTAAATGCTCTTATCAACAAAAAATTCCAAATTATTTCATGCCAAAACACTTACAACACCTATTTTTTCCCTCTTGGAGTGGTCATAGTAGGAGCTTCGAGACAAGACAACAAGTTTGACTCAAGTCAAGTGGGCATCCCATCTTTAGCCGAGCATACACTAGCTCTCACACTTTTTCTTGAAAAAACACAATTCCGAAAAATATGCCAAGAATGAGAGACTGATAAAGTAGTGAAGAAATGAAATAGAAATAATAAAGAATTGATGAGTGGAATGAAATTTTCCATCTTCGGAATTAAGAAGATTGTAATGTTACGTAAAAAAAAAAAAGTATGAATATTGTAATAAAATGGATGAAATACGACGTACTATGTTGAGTTTGTTTTTTTTTTCTTGGAATAAGCAAAATTTTATTAATAATAATAGTAATAATTTATAATACTACAACAGAAGTGCATAAGACCATCCGCATTTGTTTTTTGAGGCTAAGGCTAGTTTAAGGGTTTAAACGTGTCTTAGCCGCGTTTAAGCAGTTTTCGCCAGCATCAGTCACTGCTTAAACACGGCTAAGGCAAGGCTAAGCCCTGCCACGTCATTTTTTTCTTCTTTTTTTGGTAAAGGAGGATGAAGATTTGTTGTAAACAAATTCATACGAAATCAAGTTTATAAATGGGAATCACGAATATATTACATTAACTTTTATCGAATTTGAAACACACAATATTACAACAAGTTTTGCTTGATTGAAAACAAACAACTGAAAATGCAAAAAACATTCTAATGGAAAGTAAACTTCATCCTCCAAATCCTCCAAATGTGTTCAACCAAATCATATTTGAGTTCGTCATGCTTGTTGTAACTCTGCATCATCCTTTGACTTCGAACGGTTGTTCTTTCCTCGGCCATGGGCGACTCGCGGCTGGGTCTCACGAACAATCTCAGCGTCAGGCTGAGAATCATAAAACATGGGTTTTTGTGAGGGTGGGTTATTTTAAGGAACGTAAGGAGTTCCAGATGGATTTTGAAAAGGAGATCGGTTAGGTGGGGGGTTGAACTAAACATGTCATTCATGATAGTGTTGTATCGTTCACGATCGCTGTTTCTCAAGTAATGAAGATAGTGTTGTTGCTCGGGATTCATTTTGGTGGATAGGAAAAATGGAATGGAAAGGATTTTGGAGTGTTGAGAGTGTTTTGAGTTTAATTAAGAAGTAAAAAATGAGTTGGAGAAGGTGCGAGCAAACATATCCAAGATTGGTGCCTATCTATAGATCTCGAAAAGTTATAACCGTTGATAATTTTTATTTATTTATAGCATTTTTATTTTAAAAGTTATGACCGTTTAAAATTTAAACGGATAAAGAATTAATTAATTAATAAATAAATAAAGCAGGTGGAGTCCACTGACTCCACGTGGCGCCCAGTCGGTTGGTTGGCGCCTTAAACTACTACCGCGTTTAAGGAAAACGCGGTAGGCGGCTAAGACGCGTTTTATCCGGCTTAGCCGCTGCCTCTTGCACAAATGCAAGAGGTCTAAAGGATGCACAAAAGGGAATAGCAACTCAACCCAGGAACTTAACCCAAAACCAAGAAAAGAATAGAAGCATGTTCGAATCTCCAACCCGTTATAATCGTTTCCAAACTTAACCATCCCTTTCGTCTAGTATGTCAATATTTCTAGCAAGATGCCAAGAGTTAGGGTATGACGAATCGAAAAACCAAGTCTAGTTAAGTCTAACGGAGTGAAAGTACTTTCGTTGCAAATTTATAGAACTTAGCAAGAAGACAAGAAATACTATGTTAGGGACCGTATTGTGTTGAGTGTACACAAGAAATACCAGGCATTTAATATAGGGCATATTACATTTAACATCACTCATACTTTGGTAGTACATAATTACATTTGGAACCCCCACTAAACAGCTACTTTGCATCAAAATCCAACTATCGTCGAAAATTACAAATAAACCCAAGTCACCGTCCGATGTTGACTCCGGCGTCCTCTCTATCCTCCATACTTAACATCCAAACATGCCTTTAATTATTTTGTTTTTTCTTTTTCCTTTTTCTTTCTTTTTCTTTTCTTAATCTATTTTTCTTCTTTTTTTTTCATTTTTATGTTTTTCTTTTTCACTTTTTTACTTTTACCTTTTCTTTATTTTTATTAAAAGACATTTTAAAAAAACATTAATGCAACGAGAGTTCAGATCGGAACTCCGTCTAATTCCGATCGGAACTTTCAAGTTCCGATCGGAGCTGGCCAGTTCCGATGTACAGCTCCAATCGGAGCTCTGTGCACAGCTCCGACCGGAGTTGTCTAGTTTCGATCGGAACTGTTCATCTTCTTCATCTCTTTTTTTTTCTTTTTAATTAATTTTCATTTATAATTGTTTATTTTTCTTTAATAAAGAAAATAAGAAAAGGAAAAAAATAAACTTTGGGACTCATTTTGAAATTCAATTTTTGTTAGGATTTGTTTTAAAATAATTTTGTAGACTACTTTGAAGTATAACTAAATTATGTGGGTTAATTTCTAAATAGTTTGTGTTAATATTGCAAACATTAAAACATTTGGGGTAAATTCATAATAAATGAAATTTCATGTTATTTGGATTAATTCAGAATTAGAAATTCCGACAGGGACGAAAAGGTCATTTCCAAGGGTTAGAGCGTCGAAAGTCAAAGTCGTGGGTTTATCTGTAATTACGTTTATTTAGTAGGGGGGATTACGTAATAAAAAATATAAATGGACTTGTAACGATCCGACCAATCCGGCCGGCGTGGTTACTCCTGGACGGACCCACACACGTCCCCACAGTATGATATTGTACGCTTTGGGCCTGAGCCCGCACGGATTTTCTTTTGGAATCATCCAAAATGCCTCATACCATGTGAGAGTGATGGTCTAACATGTCGAGTGCCTTAAGTTGTGGGGGTGACAAACTGACAATAACCTTTACCAACAGTCCACCCGGTGCGGGCTTTGGGTTGGTCTAGGCTCTGATACCATTTGTAACGACCCGACCAATCCGACCGGCGTGGTTACTCCTGGACGGACCCACACACGTCCCCACAGTATGATATTGTACGCTTTGGGCCTGAGCCCGCACGGATTTTCTTTTGGAATCATCCAAAATGCCTCATACCATGTGAGATTGATGGTCTAACATGTCGAGTGCCTTAAGTTGTGGGGGTGACAAACTGACAATAACCTTTACCAACAGTCCACCCGGTGCGGGCTTTGGGTTGGTCTAGGCTCTGATACATTTGTAACGACCCGACCAATCCGACCGGCGTGGTTACTCCTGGACGGACCCATACACGTCCCCACAGTATGATATTGTACGCTTTGGGTCTGAGCCTGCACGGATTTGCTTTTGGAATCACCCAAAAAGCCTCTTACCATGTGAGAGTGGTGGTCTAACATATATACCATTTATTCCACTCACTCTCAAGCGATGTGAGATGTACAGCATTATAGGACTAATCTGTAATGGCGGAAAATAACAGGGATACCAAATATAATAGTTTAATGCATATTAGTACTCAAAGGTTTAACGTAAGATAATAGACTCCTTAGATTAGGAGGTTTTCAACATGTAACATGTGTATTTGGTTGTTTTGACTATGTTCATTAATTAATAAATTCTTACCCGCTTGAAAATAATTAGTCTAAAAAATCATCTTTTAAGAGCTAAACGTGGCCTTTACTTTTATATTGCATAGTGATACCCTCAAATTTTGTAATTTCATTTTAGCATGTCATTCTTAGAGGAATTCGGTTGAATTTGGATTGTGATTTGAATGATCATTTTCTCATCTTATGTTGTAAAAACTGAAATGTCGGTTGGTCAGTCCATATATATTACTATATTAGTAACTCATGCACTCCTATTGCTGTTTGGAGAAAGCAGTGTGTATGTCTCAATCATTAAGGATCAAGAATTCAAGATCCAACAATGAAAAAGGTCTATATTTAACCAAACATGTAAGTCCCACAATTTCTTTGAATTCTTGACAAGAAAAGAAAAGTCTAATTTCGTTATCTAATTATACTAGACTAGATGATGATTAGATGATTCACGTAGAGTTTGGAGGAAGTTAATTTTAAAGCGTGATGGCTAGGATTAAAATTAATAATTAAAGCTCAATTATGAAGAAGAAGAAGAAGGAGGAGGAGGCAATCAAGTGGATCATTCTTTACCAACCCCACTTTGGCTGCTTAACAACAAAAGTTAATTTTAACTATTTATGATCAAAACATTAATCAATAATCAGTGCATAACACGTCCTACGTACCTTTAATTTTCTCAATTCATGCAGCTTCTAGCTAGCCACCATGCACACAAACTGGTTTCCGTTTTCGACAAACTCAATTGCCACTACGGGATTCACTTTATATGTAAGGGCCTCGATCGCCACACTAAATAATGCATCGAAGGCCCAACCATTTAGATTAGGTCCGCGCAATTACTCATGTGTTGTTCTTTGTGATGATATCTTGGATTCTCAGATTAACACGTATTTATTTTTGCGTACTTTGAAGTTTTCACGGTTCATTTTATTGGTATGATCAGTATTGTTTGTTATTCCTTTGAACTTTCTGAAATTTTGATTATACTTACATTATTGTTATTATTATTTATTTTTTTAAATAAAAAACATCGAATGTTTACACAAAATTAGTGGGCAGCCGAGAAACAAGTTGTGCTCCCACTCCCTTAGCTATAGCAAAACTAATTCTAGAAAAAATAAAATGAGCAGCACGCGCTCCAGCATCCTGAGCCAAAGCAAAACCCCGAACTCTAAAGCAAAGCAACATCATCAACATCCAACTCCCCGAGTGTCGAGAAAGAGAAAGGAAGGAACTCATATCCCTTAGCCGCACACAAGTCTCGATACTTTGCACACTTGTGCTTGGCAGCCTCATCCACCGCCCGTCCAGGCACAGAGTCCTTCAACCCAGACTGTGTCAAGGGGGAAGACCCGGTCAGGTCAACACAAACATCCCGCCCTTAACCCAAGCATAAAGGAGCAAGTCTGCAGGACGAAGGGACCTGTCACTCCCGGCGCTCAAACCAATATCCACTTCCTTACTAGCAGAAATATCAGATCGAAACATACATCCTAGAGAGTGTCAGTCACTCCCAGCGCTCAAACCAATATCCACTTCCTTAACAGCAGAAATACCAGATCGGAAACAGACATCCAAGAGAGTTTCATGGACAAGGTTATGTCGGTGCTTGATGCCCACCATCCCAGCACACGACACCGCATGATCACCAAACAAGTCCCCATAAAAAACCCGAGAACAAGTAGAGCAGGGCTTGGACACCGGACACAAGGCAACACCAAGCCGGTATTCCAGTACACACCTGTAAGTCCTCCCGTTCATAGTCTGCCCCAGTCCAGAAATAGGAACCACACGCAACCAATCAGAAGAATGGGCACCTTGCTGAGACTTCCGAAGAGCTACCTGACGAGGAGATAAAGAGAAGACAAATTCCGTAGAAGCAACAACCTTCGTGAAATATATATCTGTCAGTCTCTTCATAAGTCTTGGGGCAGCGATCTCACTAGGGTTACGCAAAAGATCAGAACCTGTGGTCTCAACAAACAAAGACAGGGCACCATCAAAAGCAGGGCCAAGAGAAGTGATACTAGAAGGACATAAGAGCTTAGCCTGCAAACCAGCAGACTGAAGAAAAGAAGAAAGGAAGGCATAATGGCGAACATCCATAGCAGTATAAACACCAAGCCCCCAAAAGAAAAGGGAAAAGTAGCAAGTCGCCACTGCCAATCACCAAAACTGGGCCCTGATGACGTAACAATACGCTCCAAGGAGGATCTAAGAGCCTGATCAAAAGAAAACTGGGCCAACTGAAAGAAACCTGGAGGGAAAGTGTGCATAGAAAAATAGAGTTTCGAAATGCCCGTACAAGCACGAAGCAGCAACAACTCACACTACGGATCATTGAGATTCGCAACAGAATCCATAAGCTCAATGGTCTTATTCACCCTCTTCACCACAAGCTCACTACTGAAATCAGGACACACACTGACCGAACCACCAAGAACTTTGACCCCGCAGAGTGGCATGGCCATAGAAGGAGGAAAAACACCAGGAATTCTACTCCTCGGATCTTCCACAGGCAAAAAAAACTCAGTTTTGTGAACATTGAGGTGAAATCCAGAACGCGGGTCGTCTTCCAAGATCAGCTCCAAGACCTTCCCCACAACTAAGGTATCTTCGACAATGGTGTCATCATCTAAATACCAAGACTGCAAGGACAAGTCAAAAGAATCCCTTATCTTACAAACCAACGGGTGTAAAATCAAAGCAAAGAGAAGAGGACCCAAAGGATCGCCATGCTGGACCCCCTGGCCAGACCATAGAATGTGCTCCCATAATACAACCTGGTCGGACTGGAATAACATAACTCAACCCAACGGAAAAGAACGGGGCAACGACGATGAACCTCCAGCAACAGAACCTCACGATCAACCATGTTGAAAGCATTCTGAAAGTCAACTACCAACATGGTCAAGTCCACCTCTTTGCCTCTCGCCTCTACGAATCGACTCAAGACATGAAGAATAGCCTCACCTCCACAGGGTACCCCAACACCAAACTGGAGACCGTCAAAATATCCAGACAAAGAGGGGCCAACCAAAACAGCACCTACCATAGAGACCAGGCGACGCCAAATAGTACCCACTGCAATAGGACGGATGCCACCAGCCGACTTAACCAGCGGAATTAGGGGAGCACTAGCAATATACTCACCCAAAACATGCGGGCACTTACCCTCCAAAAAAAGATTAACCACCCGAGTGATAGAGGTGATCAAATCATCAGAGAGAGCAACAGCAGCACCACCCAGACAATTCAATAAGTGTTGAGCTCGCAGACCATCTCTACCATAAGAGGTTCCACTAGGGAAACTATGAATCATATCTCGAACAATAGTACTGGAGACAGAAAATGAGACAAAGACCAGTAGGTAAAGGAGGCAAAAAAGAGGAAGGAGCAGAAGGGTGCTTTCCCTTCAAGGCCTCCAGAGTATCAACCGAGTAAGGAGCAACACCAGAGGAAGAAAGCTCCCGAACAACTGCAGAATAATGCCCATATATCACTGACCTTCCTGAGACACTGTCGAATATTGGCTTCACCCAAATCTCGATCCAACTCCTGACGAAAAGAAGGCAAATCCGCAGCCAAAGTGTCACGGAACAGATGTAAACTCCCCCCGGCTACGTCCCAAGTACGAAAGGCAAAAGTGATACACTCTTCCTGACGATGACGCCTAACAACTGTCCTACACTCAAGACTACTCCTCGGATAAAAAGTCTTGAGCGTTATTGTTATTATTATTATTTTTTTATTTTTTTATTATTATAGACTTTTATTATTATTATTATTATTATTATTATTATTATTATTATTATTATTATTATTATTATTATTATTTTTATTAGGAATTCAATAAATCAAAAACAATAAAATTTTCACAAAATTAGAGGGCAGCCGAGAAACAAGTTGTGCCCCCACTCCCTTAACAATATCAAAACTAATCCTAGGGAAAATATGACATTATTATTATTATTATTATTATTATTAGAAATACTAAATCAAATGACATTTTTCTTAATATTAGGAAAAGAAAAAGTTTACACTCCCACCGTACCCACCCAAATGTATGGCAAAACTTCCGATTAACATTTGCGTGAATATTTCGTTACTATTGATTCGGAAAACATTCTTCTTTTTCACAAACTTATATATAAGCATATGAATAATATGATTTGTACATAATTAATAGGCTTATAGTGCAATATAAATTTGTATATACAGAACTATCAAAATTTGTTTTATTAACTGCGATAACTATATACTTAGAAAATTCGATCGCCAAGTGCTAAAGCTTTTATTGGTCCGATATTGAAGCTCCCTCGCACATCGCGCATAATTTACAGATTATACACTTCATAAGTTATAACAAGTTAAAAAGTAGACATACTTTTATGATCAGTTTATGTAATTAGTTATGTAAATATATTAATCGGTAGTTTGTGGATACAACGTGATATGGATCCTAACTTTTGTAATGGATGTGCTTTGAAATTACGAGCACTGGAAGGAAGTTTCGAATTTACAAAATTATTCGATCATATATGTGATTATATATAGCCTGGATGATCATGACATGACTGTACTATTTGAATATTCTTGCACGCACGTTAGCTAGCTCTCTTCCTGGAAATTTCTAACTAATGTTTTTGGCCATTAATTTGACAACAAAAGTTAACAAGAATCAACTTCTCTTTTTCTGCATGTGGCAAAGAAAAGGATAATTCACTACAAACTTTATTGAACACTATATGAGAATATGAAATATATACGCTTGAACCTAATATTAATCACACATAATTTAGTCCATTGTGTGAACACTCCATGCAATAATAATATTCAGTGATGACTTTTGTATTTATTGAAAAGTTCGTCAATGATATGCCAATTACTGGTGGAGTGGGGTGGTATTCACACCAGCTGGGATATTATAGAAGTTCAATAGACTTACAATTGTTGTTAATTTTGTTATATATATATGCAATTGTCGGGGGCTCGGTTTGATAAGAATTAATTTCAAGTCTTTTGAGTTGGTATTAACGACTCAAGCAGTAGTAAGGATCGTAACATATATATTACCCACCATAACATTGGATCGATAAGAATTGTGATACTATATACTGCCCCCCTCTCTCTCGTATGCCTCGTTATAAATTTATACATTATTTTTATATTTCACTAACCACACTTTATCAATATTTTATTCATTCCTTATCCTAATAATATCCCACTCACATTCTTTATCGACTCTTTACCACACCAACTTAAACCCAACTAATATACCTATATCATATTTACTTTCTTAAAATATGTGCAAAATCACTTCCGCCACATTCTTAGCGGGGCGGAGGGAGTATAATATTATTATTATTGTTATTATTATTATTATTATCACGAGTAAGGTTCGAACTCAAGTTCATTCAATGAGCTTAAATATGAAAATTAAATATGACTTGAGTTTGAATTTTTACTCGTTTTCCAAACGAGCCGAGCCTAGATGTGATCCAAATAACAACTATAGATCTAGTTAAGTGGGTGCTCATTTTCATTTTCATTTTATTTTATTTTATATTTATATATGATTACATGAATGGATAATGAATTAAACGGCAATGGGGAGATATTTAACTTGAGCTAGCTAATGGACTGGTGACTCATGTTTCCTAATAAGTACGTACGTACGTAGCTAGCCATGCAAGATCCTACGAGTTGCTGAGCAATCTTGATAGTGTTGATAGCTTGATAGGGTATTAATTATGACTGGTTTAGTAATTAGTATCCTCTAATATTGGTCGAGTATAAAACGATATCCTTGGCTCCTTGCTCCTTTGGATGATTTCAACTTTAAAGTGGTCCTTCTCCTTCTCAAAGCTAGGCGGCAAGCTATGTAAATTAGGATATCCATTCTACTTTCACCTTTAACATTAGTGCAGGTGTTCATGATTAAAGTTACTTTGTTCGTGAGCATTTTGAAAAACACCTGGTTTCGAGCTCGAACTCAATCAATACGAATACAATAAATGTCAGTGACACTGTGTCACCCCCATTCAGCCCGCTAACCTACCACAGAATGAGGGAATTGATTTTTAGTGGCCTTTACTATTGTTTGCCTGGATTTCATGACCACAGTACGTACCACACACACCCAACAAAATCTTAGTACGTGATAGTTCAAGAATTTATATAGGCCCATTTGGAAATAGGCCTAATTATTTTGTGTGTAAGTGTCCGTCAAACACTAGTGCCACAAAAATTGATCTGAATCCGAAATTCGAATCGGAGGTAGTTATATAACAGTCAATGAATAGCTAGTGATTCGAAATCATTCGAATAAAGTTAACTCGAAAACCAACTTATCCAAAGTGATCCGAATTAATTTTGATCCGTATTCATCCGGTCCAAATTATTTTTAACATGAATTCATCCGATCTGAAATAATTCGAATGAAGTTTGTAATCGGTATATAATTAATTTCATTTGCAAGTAAAATTACATTTCTCACTAAATTAAAATAAAGATTTGAAGTTAAAATATAGTATAAATTTCCCTCTTAATAATAGTTTTGAGGTGGTTCTTGTTTTTTGCTGTAATTTTTCCGAGCATTGCTTGTGTTCTCATTAATAAAATTTTAGTGGTTTAAAAAAGTAAAAAAATTGAATGTTGATTATTAAATCACAACCCCAATCCGATCCAAATTGACTCGATCGGAAGTGATCCGAAAATTAAAATCCGAATAGCATTCGAATTTGAATAATATCCGGCATATGAACAATATTTGATCCAATCCAATCCGATTCGAAGTCGATACGAAATAAATAAACAATTAGAATAATGCGATCCGAATTTTCTCTATTCAAATTCCATCAGAATTATTTGTTTGCCATGTCTAGCCACAAGCTCTAGTAAACCTACATTTCAGATTTCACCATCTTTTAACAAATTAAGTGTTTGATGATATTAAAATATGTTCAGTTTGTCCTAGTCCGCCAACGGCGCACTACAACGACCTCGATTCTTCGATACTTAGGTTCATGTGAGTAGCACCACCGGACCAGATACAATCAGCAAGCATGTCGCACCCTTGGAAATGATTACATTTCCGAACCATTGCACCCTTGAGCTATCGAGTATCACAAAAGCGCAAGCAGAGTAAGTCATCAAGCTCCAAAAGCAGTGACCATAACGGTATGGGCTACGAAATGATACCGGAAATTCATTTTCTTCGATTTATTCCGAGGCAAGAATGCAACAAACCCCAGATCCAAATCACAAACAACCGAGGTTCAGCAATCAGAAAAAGAAAGCGCAGGGAAGGCGTACCTGACGGTGATACCGATAGTGACGACTATACATACAACATATTTGGACACATACAAAGGAAGAAATATTTTTTTACATGCGTTGGGCCAAACCCATTTCTGTCAACATCATCCCTACCAACCACCAGCCGTTGGAACACTTGACGCCATCTCGTTGGACCAACTTTCTAACCTTCCAATGTCTATATTAGGGGTGCACAAAAAAATAACTGCCCGCCCCGCCTGCCATCCCCCTCCCTCGTCCACCCGCACCCGCTGGTTAATTTTGTTTGTCAAAATTTTTTGCAACCCATCACTAGGTGGGCGGGTAACGGTTGCACCGTTGGCACCCGCCACCCGCCCGCCCCAAGCGCCTAGTAGTTACATAAATACAACCTCCATCTCACAAAACTTTATCCACTTTCCTTTTATAGGTGCCTTACAAAACATTACCCATTTCCTAAAATGGAAACTACCCCACACATTAGAAACATTTTTTTTTTTCCGCATGAAATTAAACTCAATAGAAACCCAAAGAGAGTAATGTACAGATAAGAGGGGCATACCCCAATCGAAAGCTTACAAAAAACAATATTCCAGAATGAATCTAAAACGAGGATGGGAACTACCACAACTCTTGGAATACAACGGGCTCTAGATTAGATCCATGACCCTTGTAAAACCTAAGACACACCTACATTCAGTAACATATATCAAATCACAAACAAGAAACCACATCAATCTATTCTAAACTGCAGAGAACATCCTTCTTCATTTCAGCTACAGGCAAGCTCGTGATTGTACTCCAAGATGTCTCAGGTAGCGAGTGTCCTTGCTATAATGTGGTAGGAAGTCTTTTACCATCCTTACTCTCTTCAGGTGGGAGGAAGAAAAGCTTAAAAGTTGCAGAAAACTACCTCATTGTGACATGAACAACTCCAAGACATCACAAATCAAGTAGTAACATGTGACATGTGACATACAATAGTACCAATACACAAATAGTGCAGCACCAACACAAAAACAAACTCCACAAAAATTCTAAACCAGCAGAGAACCATCCGTCTTAATTTTTTTCTAGATTCTCCAGAACTTTAGTAAGAAAGCGATTATTCTTACCCCCATAGTTATACCTGATTCTGGTGATAAGAGTACTAGCAATGCCCTTGCAACAAACATTAGTCGATTCTCTAACCCCTCCAAAGATTTTTCTATTCCGTCTCCTCCAGATATTCTCAATAACCACTCCAAAAGTTGCAGATCTGATCATGTAAACCTGGACTCATCCCAGACCAACTATCTGTCCAGAAACAAACTGTCTTTCCATTTCCCACTTGCCAAGAGATTAAGTGTTTAAAAATATCCCTATGCCTAATCATATTTTTTCCAAAATATACTATGGCATGCCAAGGCTCTGGCCTCCCAAAATGAAACAGTAGGAAAGTATTTAAGTTTAAAATTAGTAGCCCAATGAGAATCAGCATCATGTAACAATTTCCAAATTAACTTTAACTGGTAAACTTGCCCCATCACATGCATATTTGTAATCCATAAACCCCCAAAAGACTTGGGTAAACAAATAAGATTCCATTTAATTCTACCTCTTTTCTTTGCGGTTCTTGAACTATTCCACAAGAAATTCTTATTTAACTTATCAAGATCATGCTGTACACTAACATACAAAGGAACAACATTCATGACATGCACAGGCATAGCATTAGAGACTGACTATTCATTCTTTATTTTTCATTGCCTCTTTTTGGTGCATATTTTTTTTCATTAGTTCAGTTTGTCGTCAAATTTTCGGGAAAATGTTTTTAAAGAAGTAAACAAGAAAACACAAAACCGGGGAGTAGATAACTCATACAGTATTAGAAAAATGTTTTAAACACAAAAGATTCTGTTGCCGGGACTTGAACTTGGGTCTCTCGGGTGAGAGCCGAGTATCCTAACCAACTAGAATACAACAAATTTATACTTAAAATTCATCTATATATTTATATATACAATTAAAATGAAGGAATCAATTACCAAGTCAAAGTGAATGAACAATAAAGACACTAATACTAAATTATTGATTGTTCAACAATAAGGAACCCATTATATACAAATCCAGGATTAAAAAGAAGAAATCAATTACCAAGTCCCAATGAATGAACAATGTAAAGACACTAAATACTGAATTATTAATTGTTCAACATGAAGGAATCCATTATATATATAAAATCAGTATTAAAGCGAAAAATCAATCACCAAGTCTCAGTGAATGAACAATGTAAAGACACTAATGTTGAATTATTTATTGTTCAACATGAAGGAACCCATTATATATACAAATCCAGGATTAAAACGAAAAAACCAATTATCAAGTTCCAGTGAATGAACAATGTAAAGACACTATACTGAATTATTGATTATTCAACAAGAAGGAACCCATTATATATACAAAACCAGGACTAAAACGAAGAAATTAATTACCAATTTCCAATGAATGAACATAAAGACACTAATACAGAATTATTGATTGTTCAACGTGAAGTAACACATCGAAATAAGAAATAAAAATACAACATGAAGGAGGAAGTAATGAGTTTGGTGACTGAAGGGTGGCACATGGTTTTGGATGAGTGGATAAAACCGTAAAGGGATATATTTGAAATGACAAACTCTTATGAGATAAAGAAAAAACACAATAAGGTTGGATGTGGGAATCTACGGTGAAATTGTGATGCAATGGCAAGAATATTACATAGATTGGTGATCAATGATACACGCCGTAAGCATTTGACCTGCTTCATTAGAAATAAATGACTTTGATTAGGTCAATCATGCAAGATAAAATCGAAAACTCACCCGTCGACGTGAATTTATCTTGCAATTATTATCCCAAAAATTAGGAACTGACCTTTAATAATTAATCATAATAAGAACTATTTGTGTGTTTAACGTTTTATTTTAAAGAGAAAAAATAAACCCTCTCCAGTTTTTTTGCAGACTTTCTCTTCCATCTTGAATCGTTTCATTTGCTTTTTATTGTATGAGTCTGAGCGATAGAAAAGTTGGTTTAAATTTATCATATCAATGTTTACACGATAAAAGTAACTTATTTTTTTGAGGGAGATTGTCAATTTATTATGCAGCAGCTCCAATGTCCTCCTCCTTATTTATGTGCACCAGGAAGTATCTTGCAGGAAACCAAGACTTTTGCTAGTAGTTTTTCTTCGGTTACTTTTCAGTTTGTTAGTAGACTTCGTAATAAAGCAGCTCACATGGTTGCGCATGACATTTCCTTAGATTGTTTTGCTTTTGGTTCTCAGCCGTTTCAAGATCCTGATGTAACTGATTGATACTTTGATATATGAAACAAAGTTTTCTACTAAAAAAGAAAATGAATTTCAAGTATCAGACCGGGCCGTTGGACTACTGAGTGATAAAGAAGGAATGAGAATATTCATATTGTAGAACTATTGTGGTCGCCTATTCCAACCGATCCCTACAAAATTGACAACCTTTTGAAATCAGATTAAGCCCTTTAATCCAAACCTCATCACTCATCAGGTCCACATCATATCCGTAGATTCAACCTGGGCGCCGCCTTATGCAAGTAAAAAATGTTGGAGGGAAAAAGGGAGGGAAAAACGAAGCCCTAGATATCTTGAAATTTTCGGACAAAATCCCCATTTAAATAGGCGCACCGCACACACTCGATAGGCTCAGTCACTGATTTCATTTCATTTCTGACCCAAGGGCAAGGCCATTCACTTTCCCTTGAGCTCAATTCAATCGAAACACTCACGACTTTCTAAAATTGTCGTTTAGTATCACCGTCACTGCTCCAATTTTCCTTCTCTCTCGTAAGTTTGCCCTCCATTGTGTGGTTTCGTAGATTTCAATGCATTTTTTTCACTGATCGATGAGTTTTTTGTGCATCGTTTTGTTTTGTTAGGTCATTGATTGATTTTCCTGCTGTCGAGGCGTACGATTTTCCTTTTTCTCCACTGAAAAACCGTATATCAGTTTATTTGTGACGAGACTCGCGAAGAAAATTTTGGCGGCGGTAAATCGGTAGAAATGGGATCTGCTGCTGCTGATGTCGTAGATGCTGGTGCTGGTAATTCCTTATTCTTTATTTTTGGTTGTGCTTCAATTAAGCTTGTTTAATTTTAGAATCACTAGTCGGATCTGATGTTTTGGAGGAGAATGTAGTAACAATTAGGTTTTAGCTTGTGTTTTTTGACTGCAAACAATTGAGATGATGAAATCTGCCACTGTTTGATTATTTATGACCTTGATTGAATTTGATTTTGTAATTGTATGGTTTTAATTGTTGAGTGCTATTTGACAAGGGTTTTGCTACCATAACACATTCAATTTGTTGTCGGCGTGCCTCTGGGAATCGAATTTTGAATTTAGATTCATGTAATTGGTTTGGGATATGTCTATTTGTTTCCATACCTTTTCAGCATGGGCTTCTTTGATTGATAGGTTTCTTCCGACATGTATCGCATAGTATTGTTCCTAGTTAATGCATTTTTTTGCACGTGACGTATCTCGATATAGGATACATGTGTAGAGATTTTGTAATTGTATGGTTTTAATTGTTGAGTGCTATTTGACAAGGGTTTTGCTACCATAACTCATTCAATTTGTTGTCGGCACGCCTCTGGGAATTAAATTTTGAATTTAGATTCATGTAATTGGTTTGGGATATGTCTATTTGTTTTCATACCTTTTAAGCATAGGCGTCTATGATTGATAGGTTTCCTCTTACATGTATCACATACTTTTGTTCCTAGTTAATGCATTTTTTTGCACGTGACGTATCTCGGTATAGGATACATGTGTAAAGATTTTGTAATTGTATGGTTTTAATTGTTGAGTGCTGTTTGACAAGGGTTTTGCTACCATAACTCATTCAATCTGTTGTCGGTGTGCCTCTGGGAATTGAATTTTGAATTTAGATTCATGTAATTGGTTTGGGATATGTCTATTTGTTTCCATACCTTTTCAGCATGGGCTTCTTTGATTGATAGGTTTCTTCCGACATGTATCACATACTTTTGTTCCTAGTTAATCATTTTTTTGCACGTGACGTACCTTGATATAGAATACATGTGTAGAGATCTTTTGTCTAAATATATAACATGAGAATATGAACTTGCTAGCGAATGCTTGTTAGGCTTAAAACTTAATGGTAGAAGAATTCCTTGTTTTATTTATCTGTGGTTACAAGGAGAACAACTGAGTTTAGCAATCAAATCAGTTGGTAAGATTTGCTAGTCAAACAAATTTTTATGAGTGATAATTGCCAAACTTGTATATGTTACTGCTGCTGGTTGACATGTTTATCGTTCGATTCTTGAATCCTTACCAAACATGGGGTTATTAACTATACAAGTTTCCTGGAAATAATCACATTAAGCATGTTTTTAATATTTGATGTTGAATGTCAAGCAAAAATGCAAGTTATAATTGACAATTAAACCAGGCTGCAAATCCATATTGTTATCCACAAAAAAACTAATAATTGTGACCAAACCCGATCGTCTTCCCTTCCCTACCAGTGGTGGAATACCCATGATATTCTTTTTATTTTTTCCTCCAGCTATGCTTGTTATGAATCCTTCAACTTGAATCTTGCTCCCAATTTAATTTCTTCGAACTGTATACTCTTTTCCATGTTGACCATCATGTTCATCTTATATCGTTTGTCCATGCCTATCACTGATGATTTGGATGCTGTTCTATTAAATGTTCAAAAGGAAAATCTGAATCAATTGGTGATTTTCTTTACACAATATTAATGATTAGACATTTCTCTGATACATTTTAATCTTAATTTTATTCCAGGAGGCAAGAAGGATAGAAAGAAAGTAGCATCTGCATCTAAAAAGGTTGCTGGGTCTGTTAATAACCGAAAGAGACCATCCCAGATAAGCCCGGACCCAATTGTTTCCCGGAAAATGCCAAAGCGAGCAGCTGCTTGTTCAAATTTCAAGGAGAAATCTGTTCCTACATCCAGCAAGGATTTGGTAATTGAAACTAAAAAGGACAAGACTGTCGAGGAAGAAGCTGTTGCTGTTCGCCTTACTGCTGAGCAGGAGGATGGCCGTCCATGTAGACGGCTTACAGATTTTGTTTTTCACAATTCCGATGGAGTTGCTCAGCCTTTTGAAATGTCACAGGTTGATGACATATTTATCTCTGGCCTTATCCTACCGCTTGAGGGAAGTGCTGAGAAAGACAAAGAAAAAGGAATCCGATGTGAAGGTTTTGGGCGTATTGAAGAATGGGCTATATCAGGCTATGAAGATGGATCACCAGTGATATGGATCTCAACTGAGATCGCTGATTATGATTGTATAAAGCCTGCTGGAGGCTACAAGAAGTTCTATGACCACTTTTATACCAAGGTCATAGCCTGTATTGAGGTCTACAAGAAGTTGTCAAAATCTTCAGGAGGCAATCCTGATATAAGCCTTGAAGAGTTGCTTGCTGGTGTTGTCCGTGCAATGAGTGGGATGAAGTGCTTTTCTGGAGGTCTATCAATTCGCGACTTTGTTGTTTCTCAGGGTGGTTTCATCTATAACCAGCTTATAGGTTTAGATGAGACATCAAAAACTGGGCAGCTCTTTATTGAGTTACCAGTGCTGGCTGCTCTTAGAGATGAAAGTAGCAAGTTCGCAGATCTTTCCCAAGCCCAATCTGCCACTTCACTTGGGGGGACCCTAAGAATTTGTCCAGACAACAAGGAAGATAAACAACTTAAGTCATCCTCCATATCATGTCCTGGAGAAGAAGATGAAGATCTAAAAATGGCACTCCTCTTACAGGAAGAAGAGAATTGGCGTTCAATGAAGCGGATGAAAACTCAGGGTTCAAGCTCGTCATCAAATAAATACTACATTAAGATCAATGAGGTTGAAATTGCAAATGACTATCCGGAACCTGCCTATTATAAGACAACAAATGAAGAAACAGATGAGTACATCGTGTTTGATAGTGGTGCAGATGTATACAACATTGATGACTTGCCAAGGAGCATGCTACATAACTGGGCCCTGTACAATGAAGATACTCGGTTGGTAACACTTGAACTCCTTCCATTGAAACCATGTGCAGACATTGATGTCAACATATTCGGGTCAGGTATTATGACTAATGATGATGGATCTGGTTACTGTATTGATGGTGATTCTGCTCATTCTTCAAGTGGCTCTGGGGCTTCTGAAGTTGAAGGCATGCCAGTGTTCTTGAGTGCAATCAAGGAATGGGTGATTGAGTTTGGATCCTCGATGGTTGCCATTTCCATACGAACTGATATGGCCTGGTATGATTTTCATTCTGTGATCACTCTCTGAATGCGAAACATTCTTGATAGGGAATTACATAAACTTTCAAAGCATACTTTTCTGAACCTAATCCCTTTCTCTGTGCTCATTTGTTGTTAAAAAATTCATATAGATGACCACATTTTTGTCTTGGATTAATTTATATGATCAAATTATTACCTTAAGCTGCACACTAGAATGCTCGATTTACTTGCTGAAACTTACATAACAGAAGTAACATCTTTAACAATTTATGGAATGTAAACCCTGTTTATCTTTACTTATTTCACTTGATTCATAACTTTAGAAGTTATGTCATGCAATAGCTGTTTTGCTTCTTTACAGGTATAGGCTTGGGAAGCCTTCAAAACAGTATGCTCCTTGGTACGAGCAAGTCCTAAAAATTGCAAGACTTGCAATTAGCATCATCACCATGTTAAAAGAACAGAGCCGGGTGGCGAGACTTTCATTTTCTGATGTAATCAAGAAAGTCTTGGACTTCAACAAAGATCACCCCGCATTTATATCATCTAACCCTGCGCTAGTGGAAAGATATGTTGTGGTGCATGGCCAGATTATTCTGCAGCAGTTTTCAGAATATCCTGATCATACTATAAAGAATTCTGCATTTGTGTCTGGCTTAATCAGGAAAATGGAAGAGCGACGCCATACGAAATGGCTGGTAAAGAATAAGAAACTTTTGCAGAGAAATGTTCTTAACTGGAATCCAAGAGCAACAATTGGACCTGTTGTCTCGAAACGGAAGGCTATGCAGGCAACAACAACACGGCTTATTAACAAAATCTGGGGTGGGTACTATTCAAACTACTTACCTGAGGAATCCAGTGAAGATCTCCGTTCTGAAGTAAAAGAGGAGGATGAACCGGAGGAGCTAGAGGAAAATGATGAGGATGATGCTCCAGAAGAGGAAATTATAATTCCAGAGAAACATCAAACGCCCAGCTCATCTCAAAGACGAAATAAGTCGTATTCTGGCAGCGGTGAAGTACAGTGGGTTGGGGATTCTGTTGGTGAATTACCCACTGGTGAAACTTTATATGGAAGGGCCACAGTCAACGGAAATGAGATTGCAATCAGGGGAACTGTTCTAGTCCAAGATGAATTGGATGATTCTCCCACCATCTATTTTATAGAGTACATGTTTGAAAAGTTAGATGGAGGTAAAATATTTCATGGAAGAATGATGCAGCGGTCGAGTCAAACTGTGCTTGGAAATGCTGGAAATGAGAGGGAGATATTCTTGATGAATGAGTGCATGGATTTTCAACTTGAAGACATCAAAGAGATTATATCTTTGGATTTGAGATCAGTACCATGGGGTTATCAACATAGAAAAGCAAATGCAGATGCTGATAAAGCTGATAGAGCAAGAGCAGAAGAAAGGAAGAAGAAGGGATTACCAACAGAATATTATTGCAAAAGCTTGTATTCGCCTGAGAGAGGCGCCTTCTTTTCCCTACCAACTGGTTCAATGGGTCTTGGATCTGGCTCTTGTCAGGGGTGCAAGTCAAAGGAGGTTGACGAGGACAGAGAAAAGTTCATTGTGGATGCATCAACAAACAGTTTTCTGTACGAAGGAACAAAGTATTATATGCATGACTATGTCTACGTCAGTCCTTATCACTTTTCTGATGAAAGAGATTGTAAACTTTTTAAAGGTGGGATAAATGTGGGATTGAAGGCCTATACTGTATGTGAGCTGCTTGAAATTTGCAATCTTAAGCAGTCTAAGGGAAGTAGTCCTAATACTGTGGAGGTCAAAGTGAGAAGATTTTTCAGGCCAGAAGATGTATCAGTTCAGAAGGCTTACTCTTCAGATATTAGAGAGGTAACATCAAATAAACCTGTTTGGTAAAGTAGTGCATAAGTACGTCAATGCAGAATATCTTCTCATAACAAGTTTCTTTACTTAATGTTCTTATGTTTTGATTTCTCAGCTCTATTATAGTGAAGAAACCCATACTATACCAGTTGATGTTATTGAGGGGAAATGTGAGATTAGGAAAAAAAAGGATCTGAGGCCTCAAGATGTTCCATCTATTTTCGACCATGTTTTCTTCTGTGAATACTTCTATGATCCTTCCAATGGATCTATCAAGCAGGTAATATTATTAGTCATGATAGAATTATCAGATCTCTTCGTAACATACTTTTGTTCTTCTTTTATTGCAAACCGCTTGGTCCACTGGGCTGTTTAATTATTTCTTCTATCTTATATATGTCATCATCTAATCTGTTAAAGATCTTTTTCCTTGTCACTGCAGTTGCCATCGCAAATTAAACTGAGGTACTCAGCTGGGCAGATGAAGGATGATCCCATGTCTAGGAAGAAGAAAGGGAAAAGCAAAGAAGGTGAAATTGATCCAGAGCTTGGAGATCTGACAGCAAAATCCCAGGAGAACCGTCTTACAACTTTAGATATATTTGCTGGCTGTGGAGGCTTGTCCGAAGGACTTCAGCAATCAGGTACCCTTACTTGAATTCGCTTTCCAAAATTTAATCCAAACTTGTGTAATTTCTTACATGCACATTCTCATAAATTTTCAGGTGTTGCTTTAACAAAATGGGCTATTGAGTATGAGGAGGCTGCTGGAGATGCATTCAAGCTCAACCATCCTGGATCACTGGTGTTTGTAAACAATTGCAATGTCATCTTGAGGTAGATTTTCTTGTAGCAATGATACACTTATATTGCACAATAATATTGGTCTTGACTTGTACTGTGGTATACTTGAATGACCAAATTGTTACAAATGCAGAGCGGTCATGCAGAAGTGTGGGGATGTAGATGATTGCATTTCAACTCCTGAGGCTGCTGAACTTGCAGCTAAGCTGAAGGAGGAAGAAGTTAACAACCTTCCAATGCCAGGAGAAGTTGAATTTATTAATGGAGGTCCTCCTTGTCAGGTGGGTTTATCAGCCTGTCATTTGCATTTGAGCATATATTATTCAATTGGGTAGCTCAAATAGTTGCAACCTTTTGTAGGGGTTCTCTGGGATGAACAGATTCAACCATAGTACCTGGAGTAAAGTGCAGTGCGAGATGATTTTGGCCTTTTTGTCGTTTGCTGACTATTATCGTCCAAAGTTTTTTCTTCTTGAGAATGTCAGAAACTTTGTGTCTTTCAACCAAGGGCAGACATTTCGCTTAACTCTGGCTTCTCTTCTTGAAATGGGTTATCAGGTATGTATATTATGCATTCAATTAAATAACAAATATATTGTTCTTTGTCCTTAAAAGTACTATTGACAGGTGAGATTTGGAGTCCTCGAAGCTGGTGCTTATGGCGTTCCTCAGGCTAGGAAGAGAGCATTCATATGGGCAGCATCGCCTAATGAGTTGCTTCCTGAGTGGCCAGAACCTATGCATGTCTTTGGTGCACCTGAGTTGAAAATCTCTCTCTCAGGAAATGCTCAGTACTCTGCTGTTCGCAGCACAGCTAGAGGAGCCCCTTTCCGGTCTCTAACTGTTAGAGATACGATTGGTGATCTACCACCTGTGAGTAATGGTGCATCTAGCACAACCTTAGAGGTACTCATAACATGTTCCATTCAATACATCAATTCCCTCGCTCTTGCATACGAGTGATAATAACATGCCAAAGATGGAGGTTGTAATGCCATTCTTTGGACTACTTTGAGAGGCTTTGCACTCAAACTGCTTTCATGTTTTGAATCTGTGCAGTACAAAAATGAGCCTGTTTCTTGGTTCCAGAAGAGAATTAGAGGCAACATGGAAACCTTGATTGATCATATATCAAAGGAGATGAATGAACTGAATCTGATCAGGTGCCAGAAAATCCCCAAGAGGGCCGGTGCTGATTGGCGCGATCTTCCTGAAGAGAAGGTATTTGCACCGCGGAATCTTGACTAAATAAGCTCTAGAAACTCTTATATGTCAAAAGTTGGCAAGTTTTAGTTGAATGGTTTTGGACTTCCACTTATATGGTAACTCTTACACATCTTTTAGCTGACATGCATGATGCATCCCTTCAACTTACAGGTCAAACTATCTAATGGCCAAATGGTTGATCTGATACCCTGGTGCTTGCCTAATACTGCAAAAAGGCATAACCAATGGAAAGGACTTTTTGGGAGATTGGATTGGGAAGGGAACTTCCCAACTTCTATTACAGACCCACAACCCATGGGTAAAGTGGGGATGTGCTTTCACCCGGAACAAGACAGAATCGTAACTGTCCGAGAATGCGCGCGTTCTCAAGTAAGTCTACTTCACCAATTTGAGAGATTCTGGGAAAGATACATTCACTATACACATTATGCTCATGGATGCTCTTGTTGCACTCATGCATTCCAAAATTAAGTATACCAACTTTTGCTGCCTTTATTGGCTCAGGTTATATTGTATTTTCTAGACGATGGATGGATATAATCTAACTCATTTTATTCTTTTATGCAGGGCTTTCCTGATAGCTATAAGTTTTCTGGTAACACTCTGCACAAGCACAGGCAGATTGGTAATGCAGTCCCCCCGCCTCTTGCATATGCATTGGGACGAAAGCTAAAGGAAGCTGTTGACCGCAAAATTCCTGGTTGTTAGAATCATTGCAGGTGGTACCATATTTGTTGAGGATATCAGTCGTCTTTGGCTAGCCATACAGATACAGATTCTATTATTGTGAAGTAAAATAGTAAATTGGGCAAGCTGTATATGTGAACTGAAGGAAACGCTTGAGTTGATGCAGCAGCTGGAAAAAATTGAAGTCCGTTTTGTTTATAGGGAATGCAACAATGCAGCTGATCGTATTGCTAATGAAGCTAGAAGCTAACTTTTGGAAGAAATAGCCCGGTGGACAATGTGTACCATTTTGTTTGGGATTTGTGCCCTCAGTGGCTTTCTGTTATTTTACTTTCGGATTCTCATCTTTCTATTCGGCTTGTAAAACCTAACGCTATTTAAATTAAGGGGCTATTACATTTGGTACCCTTGCTATTTTCAGCTATTACAGATTAGTCCACCTATATTTTTTATTACATACACCTCCCTACTAAATAAACCTAATTACAGATGAACCCACGAATTTGAATTTCTGCGCTCTAAGCCTTGAAAATGACATTTTTGCCACTGCCGGAATTTCTAATTTTGAAAAATGCCAAACAACATAAAATTTTGGTTATTACAAATTTACCCCAAATATTTTAATTTTTACAATATTAACACAAACTAATTAGAAATTAACCCATGTAATATAAACATACTTCAAAATAGTCTACAAAATTATTTTAAAACAAATTACTACAAAAATTAAATTTCAGAACCAGTCCCAAATAATTTTATGTTTTTTTTTCCTTTACTTTTTTTTATTATGAAAAATAAATACTAAAAAAAAAAAAGGGTTGGGAAGAAGGAGAGCTCGGATCGGAGCTCATTCACAGCTCCGATCGGAGCTCATTCACAGCTCCAATCGGAGCTGTGAAGAGCTCCAATCGAAGCTCATACACAACATCGATCGGAGCTCTTTTAAGCTCCGATTGGAGCTTGGAGCTGTGGTAAGCTCCAATTGGAGCTGTGTACTCCGATTGGAGCTTTGCACAGCTGTGGTAACAAAGTTCCGATTGGAGCTTACCACAGCTCCAATCGGAGCTGTGTAACTCCGGTACCGGAGTCGGGTTTAAGAAAAAAGTAAAATTAAAAATGAGAAAAGAAAGAAAGAAGGAAGAAAAGAGAAAAAGAAAAAAAGAAATGAAAAACAGAAAAAAGAAAAGAAAAGAAAGAAAAAAAGAAAAATTAAATTGTTAATGGTCTGTTTGGTTGATACATTTTGCGGAGAGAGAGTATGCCGGAGTCAATGACATCCGGTCACCTGGATTTATTTGTAATTATTTGTTATAGTTGAGTCCAGATGCAAAGTTCGTATTTAGTGGGGTACCAAACGTAATTAAGTCTTAAATTAATGCACTAGTCTTGATTTTCAAAAATAAAACTGAAGGCAAGCTGTATATGTGAACTGAAACTTTAGGCTGCATTAGTCGTTGATTGATTCTTAATGCAGCCCCATTACTTGTGAGACCAAACTTTACATTGCAGAATTTATGCAAGCAAAAGTTAATAATTCTGAATTAGTGGTTCAATGTTCAATCTGATTCCAGCACATCCAATCTTTTCTCTTCTGGAAGGAAGCTGCTCGGACCACTTTAATCTCCAAACCATAGTATGCTGCATGGTGTACTCGCCCATCTCTTTCTCCAAACAATATAGTTCGGTACTTGTTAGCTCTGTTTGATTTGCCTGAATTTTTTTAAACTGAACTGAACATAAACTGAACTTAATAAATTTGAACTTAACTTAATTAATCTGAACTGAATTTATTTTAATTGAAATTAAGATGAAATGATTAGAACCTAAACACGTCCACATTCCGTTATTAAGTACTAAATAATCTTACTATAAATTCAAGTGAATAGGCAGTATATACTTGTACATAATATTAACATGAATACATACACGTTTGATATTATAATTTCGCTTAAATTGTCAAACTATGATGGTATAAACATGTCTGTATATTTCAATTAAATTATTGTTTTCTTTCGGCCATAATTAATTAGACGAATATATCTATTTTAGTTTTTTTTTTTTTATAAATATATCTATTTTAGTTTCATTAGTGACATATTATTAGAAAGGCAAAAGTAAATAAATAAATAAATAAAAATAAGGAAAAAAAAATCAAGATTATAACCAAGAATATTGAGGGTTAACTAAAAAATGTCATAGATATTTTTCATAAATAAAAAATACATTTTATTAATAACATTGGACTTTTGTATAGTTGACATTCTTTCTCTATTTTTTAAGTTGTAACTATATTGTTTTTCCCTATCTGTTCATTTTATGCCAAGAGCTATTGGTTGCTAAACTGATTCAATCTTTTCAAAATAAAGAAACTGATCGTTTAGCCTTCTCTAAGTTATCTCAACCAATTTCAATTATCTGCTTTGCAAATGATTGCTTGGTTTTTCCTAAGGCAAATGCCAAATCTATTATAGCTTTACAACAACTTATTAATCAATACAAAGAAGCTTCTGGTTAATCAATATGCTGGGCGCCAAATCCAGAATTGTCTTCTCGCCTAATACTCCCTTTGGTATGAAATATTATATTAAAACGTATTTGGGAGTAAGGTCTAATAAGAAAACAGATAAATATTTAGGAATACCTTTCTTGTTAGGAAAAAATAAAAGAGGGCTTTTCAATTCAATTATTGAGAAGACAGTCAATAGGATTAATAGTTGGTATCACAGGTTTTTGTCTTTCTCAGGTAGAACACAACTTATTCAATCAGTTTCCAATGCTATGCCAGTTCATGTGAAAGAATGTAGTGCCTCCACCAGTTTCAATACAGAAAAAGATTTAGATAAATTAAGCCAAAGTCTAGGAGGAGGCCAGTCTTTCCTAAATTAATAGAAAGACCTGGTTTTTAGCTTACTTTGTCTGTCCGGTCGGTCAGACCATTCGCGGTATGGTTTTAAGAGGTTATTGTGTAATTTTAAGTTGTTAGCTCTGAAAGTTTTCGTTATGATTATAACTTCATTTGGTGTGGTTTTAAGAAACTACAGTATGGTTTTAAGATGGTTTATTATAATTTTAAGCGACAATCTAAAATTATTCACAAATATAAAAAAATAAGATTAAACAAGTCAAAAAATCTGAGAATTGTCATTAAAATATCAATGAACAAGTTTACAATAAGCTAAAATAAACATTTTAGTCATTACAATATATGTTGAAACATTCATTGTTTTTTTGAATAAACTTGTTGGAAAACTTCTGCTTCTTGCCTTTTCTTCGTCAAACTCGATTGACATCATCATCACCTGCTTAAAATCATAACAATTAATTCCCGTTAAACCTACAACAAAGATACTTATAACCACACCATTTCCCCTTATAAGTTATAACCATACAATGGACAAACCCATCACAGTAGTAATGTATACTTATTAAAACCACAATGACAGATATTAAAACCACACCAACATTTATTAAAACCACAATAAGGTATCCATCAGAATACATTGCTTGAAAATATCCAATATTCAGATTCCTCCTCTTTCTCATCAACGAACACGTAACCAAAATACATTGCTCGAATATATTGATGTTCAGAACTATTCCAATTACATTTACAAGTAAACAAATAGGTGAAAAATCGAATTTAAACACTATGAGCTGATCATTGCTCGAAAATATCAATTCAGAAAGAGTATTAAAATCATATCATTTGGTCTTAATATCAAACCAACCAGTCTTAAAACCACACTAGAAAACAAGAGATGAGAGAGAAAGTAGATCTGAATAGACACCAACGAGTCTTAAAACCACACCAAAATCTATTAAAACCACAACAGTGGATCCATCAGAATACATTGCTCGAAAATATCCAATATTCAGATTCCTCCTCTTTCTCATCAACGAACGTGTAATCAAAATACGTTGCTCGAAAATATTGATATTCAGAACTATTGCGAATATTACATTTACAAGTAAACAAATAGTTGAAAAATCGAATCTAAATACTATGAGCTGAATTGCTCGAAAATATCAATATTTAGAACGATTCTTAAAACCATATCATTCAGTCTTAAAACCACACGAACCGGTCTTAAAACCACACTATAAAACCACAGATGAGAGAGAACGTAGATTTGAAGAGAGAGAAAGTAGATCTGACTTAGGTGGCGGCAGCGGTGGCATGGGGAGGCGGAGGTGGTGGTGGTGGTGGAGGTGTGGTGATGGTGGTGGTGGTGGCGATTGTGTGGTGGTGGTGGCGGGGCTGTGTGGTGGTGGCGACTGTGTGGTGATGGTGGTGGTGGTGGCGGCTGTGTGGTGGTGGTGATGGTGGTGGGGTTGTGTGGTGGTGGTGGAAGGAGGAAGAGAGTTTTTAGAGAGAGAGAAATAGATAATTGTAGAGAGAGAAAGATGATTGTGAAATGAGTTTGATTTAGTTTTTTTTTGTCTATTTATACTAAAATTAGCTGACCGATTTTTGTTGGTCTGACCGAAATTTTTATTTTTTAGATGAAAACCAGCCTTTCCTATATACTTACTCATAAATTAAACAAGAAATTCCTTTGGAATTCAACACAGACCACTAATAAAAGAGCAAGAGTCAAATGGAACTATGTGTGTCAACCTAAGTACACACGAGGTTTAGGGATAAAAAATTTACAAGTTAGGGGTCAAGCCTTTCAATTGAAACTTATTTGGAAGTGACTGTATGAGTCTGAAACTCCTTAGGGCTACTACTTATAAAGTTAAATATTTTCCTTCTGTTAATTTTTGGAATGCTAGGGCATTACCTTCTCATAGTATATTTTGGAAAAACATTATTAAAAATAAAGAACTTTTTAAATAACTTGTTATTTGGCAGAAAAAAATGGTCTCACTATTAAATTTTACAAATTCATGGTTTGTAGGTGGACTCTTGTGCCATTATACCAATCATGATTTTAATGTGAATGAGACAGTTTCAGATTACCTAGTGGGTAATGAATGGAATATACAAAAGCTGTGTACTGTTTTACCTCTTCATATTGTGCTTAAAATTAGTTCTATTCTTATATCTCATGCTAATCAAGATCATCTAGTCTGGCCATATGAAAGTACAGGCTTGTTCACAGTCAAGTCAGCTTGTAAAGTTTTATTCTCTAGAAATTGTACTTTACGAGCCTGTAATTCGAATAAGTTGTGGAAAATTATATTAGAGTTTTACCTCGTATACGAATGTTTTGGTGGTTTGTTATGCATGAATCACTTCGCACTGCTATTTATTTATCTCACAGACATGTTCCAGTCTCCCCTATGTGTCAGTTATGTCATAATCAGCAAGAAGACTTTTGGCATTTTTTTGCGTTTTGTCCTTATTTTTCTCAGCTTAGGATGGCATTAACACCATCTAACTGGGACTGGTATTCGGCTTCTACTTGTAATGCATTCACTTTATTAGCCTCTAATTCGCCTTCACAAATACAGTTGATTATACTAGCATGTACTATTTGGTATGTGAGAAACACAGTTATTTTTCGACATCAGCATGTAGATTTTCAGGGTCAGTATCATTTAGCATCACAGTATCAACGACAGTCACATGTTTGTTACCCACCCTCAGTTTGTAAAAGAACTATCACCCTTCTGTGTTAGTGGAAACCTTTATCTACCCATTCACTATATGTTAAATTTTGATGGTTCCTGTGTTCAAGAATCTGGATATGCGGGTTGTGGGGGTCTAGTTCGAACTAGACCGGGGTAGTTTGTTAGAGCTTTCTCATGTTCCCTTGGCATGATAGATAATAACATGGTAGAGTTTTATGGACTGTATAATGGTTTAAATGTGCTTTTGCAACTACAAATACGAAATATTGAAATACAAAGTGATTCACAGTATGTTGTTGCTTGTATTAACATGGAGATGCGTCCGGCATGGATTCATCAGCCCCTGGTGGACCGTATTAGGCAGCAGTTGCATACGTTAGAGGATTGACAACTTTCCTTCGTGTACAGAGAATGTAATGCATCAGCAGGTGTTTTGGCGAAGTTGGGCAGTGGTTTACTTCGCATCTTCAACTCTTGGATCCAAGACTCCCAAGATATTAGTTATTCCATTAGGCCTAGCACTACTATTTGGGACTTGTGTCCACTTTGGTTGGAATAATTTCTGCAAAATGATGTATGTAATAAATATACTCGGACTGTTTAATGTCGGGATCCCCAGAAAGCTGTAATTCCTCTCGTTTAAGTAAATATATTTTGGTTTGCTAAAAAAAACTATATTGTTTTTCTATCAAAGTTGAAGGGGTTGAATAAGAAAAAAATAATTTACCAAAAATTTGTTGGAGAGAGTATTGAAGATTAACGTTGTCATCATTAATATAGTCTACATTGATAATTAAGGACTAAAAATTTAAGATAATTAAATTACCATAAATCATTGGAATTGGCTAAACTTAGTAAGTTCTGTTCTCTTCGTCTCAAAATTAATTATTGTAAATTCAGTTCAGTTCAGACCAATTTAGTTCAAATTCATTAAATTCAGTTCAGATTTGTCTAATAGTATATTTTACTAGAAATAAGTCCAGTTCAGTTCAGATCAATCCTATTCAGACGAAGAGAACAGAGCCTTAGTAGGAGTACTAGTTGCATTGTACTAATTTTAGTACACCAATTAAAGTTTGTCACATGGCATTGTTTTAGATGAAATAATCATTAATAAATACAATAAATTATAAATCAAATAATACAAAAATAATTTTAGTAATTATTAATTTCTAAATACTAAATATTAAATATTAATTATTAGTCATCCCTACCAACCAACCATCACCACAGACCAACAGTTTTCTACCACCACCACCAGTCCACCACTACCACCACCTCCTCCTCCACCCAACACAGTCCTCCCAATCAAAACTATATAGCGATATCGGCGATAAAACGAGATGTAAAGACCACCCATGGAAAGACCGGCGATGACGTGGTAAGCAATTTTGTGAAATAAGCAATGCTGCAGCAATGTATTAGCGTTGATGCAACATCAATTGCAGCGGTGTAAATCAACACTAATCATCAATGCGACTATATTAAAGTTAGACATCCCCTAGTTGTTAAATTAAAAAAAAATATATATAATTAATATCAATATAATAAATTTATTTAAATACATAAAATTTAAATGTACTAAAGTTAGATATTCCCTAGTTGATTTGGCTATATCAACACCCAATACTAAATAACTAGCTAAACTTTCAAGTCGTAAACTCTGGCTAGTAGTTTTTCTTCAATGTCGACCCCTTGCTATTTGTATAGGTAAAACCAAGTCAAATCTCTACTATATAAAATCAAATGTCGATAAGTACTCCTTCCGATTTTTAATACTTGTCATTTTAGCTTTTTCACTATTGAAAAATTACTTGTCGTTTTACATTTTTCAAGAAAAGCTTTCATCACAATTAATGCATTTTGTTGAATTCCATGCCATTTAAAAATTTACTATTGGTTGAAGTATAATAATTACTTGTAACTATTGCAGTATATTCGTAAAATCAATAAATTAAATGAAATGTATTAAAATGTGTGAAAATTCTAAAACGACAAGTAAAAAAATCGAAGGGAGTAGTTATTATTCCCAAAAATTAGTTTTTCCCCACTACTTAATTACTTTCTAATTTAGATACTATTTAATTGAAGATTATAAAGAACAATAATTACTTATAAAACAACATACATTAGATAAAGTGGAAATTACAAACAGATTAATAAAGTTTCATACATTAGTTAAAGTAGAAATTACAAACAGATTAATAAAGTTTCAATTTACTAAGTTGTTCACGTGAAATAATTTATAATATATCAACTTTTAAAATTTAATTACACTTTATCACGCGGATATTCGGCGTGTCAATATACTAGTACTATACAGTATTTGAAAACTATCCGGCGTGATTGCACATGAAATGGTGAGAGGGTATACAAGGAGGGGTGTTTCACCGAGATGTATGATTCAAATGGATTTGCAGAAAGCTTATGATACTGTGGACTGGGATGCCTTGGAGGAAATATTAACAGAGATGAATTTCCCTCCACGTTTTGCCCGATAGGTAATGATATGTGTGCGCATTGTATCGTACCGACATATAATAAATGGCAGACCCAGTAGACTACTATGACACAACGTGGTCTTCGACAAGGTGACCCAATATCACCTCTCTTGTTTGTATTGATCATGAAGTACCTGCACAGGAAACTCCAAACTTTGACGCTGAATCCGAATTTTAATTTTCATCCCAAGTGTGAGTGTGTGAATCTCATATATTTATGCTATGCAGATGATTTACTATTATTTTGTAGAGGTGATGATGGGTATGTGAAACTTCTTATCAGAGAATTTCAGCAATTTTCTGATTCGACTGGTCTAAAGGCGAATATGTCCAAGTGCCATATATATTTTGGAGGGGTGGATCGCCCAACGCCGCAGAGTATTGTCGACTCCATTGGTTTTGAAATTGGTAAATTACCATTCAAATATCTCGGGGTACCTTTGGCGACGCGAAAATTATATGTACATCAGTGTCAACCTCTAGTGGAAAAGATCACTGTCCGCATCAAACACTAGACGTCGAAGCTGCTGAGCTATGCGGGACGACTTCAACTCATTAAGAGTGTGCTGTTCTCCATCACAAATTACAGGCTACAAGTCTTCCCGTTACCAAAGAAAGTCTTGCACCATATTGAAGCTCTATGTCGTAGCTTTTTGTGGAGCGGGAAGGAAGAAATTACACGCAAAGCTCCAGTTGCATGGGACTGTATCTGCAATACCAAAAACTCTGGAGGCCTAAATGTGATTGGTATTATATGCTGGAGCAAAGCAAATATGATGAAGCTTCTATGGAATATTAATGCCAAAACGGATAAGTTGTGGGTTCGCTGGATCTATGCTTATCATATCAAACATGAACAGGTGATGGAGTTCGCTTCCATACAAAATTGCTCGTGGATATTGAGGAGTATTCTGAAGCTGAGAGGTTATGCTACAAATAGCCAGATTTGGGGAGCACTTGTACCGGGGGAGAAATTCCCTACTCAGGCTTTGTATCACTAGATAAGGGGTGATAGGCCTAAGGTGGAATGGTGTAAGCTATTCTTTACAAATGGAGCTAGAACTCGAGCTCTGTTTATCCTATGGCTGTGTGTTCAAGAAGATTATATACCAAAGACCGGTTGATGAAGTCCGGGATGCCGAATGATGGCCTTTGTGTTCTTTGCAACCAGTAAGAATCTGTGAAACATCTTTTCTTTGAATGTCGATCAACAGAAGCAGTTTGGAAGGAGATTTTGAGTTGGATGCGTTTTTAGCACCAACCGGAAGCCTCGGACAGAGAGCTGCCTTGGCTGACCCGACAAACAAAAAGTAATGGGAAGAATTCGCTGATGCTACGAATTGCTATTGCTGAAACAATATATGAAACATGGAGCATGAGAAACCGGATTATATTTCAAGGTGGAGACCAAGGCGGCCCGGTTTGCGAACGTATAAAACAGCTGATCAAGATGCGATGTGGCTTGAATAAAAAACTAAAGGAGAAAGCTGCCCAACTTGTATGCTAACATAAATTTGCTCCTGCGGCTAAAACAACACCAAAAATTGTGTTTCCGTGTTTCTCCTTTTATTGTTTGGTTCTATTTCTAGACTCCTTGTGTGTGTGTGATGTGTGATTGCGAGCTTAAATGTTGAGAGACCTGAATCATGTGATCGGCGTGTACTGAATTGTTTTGGATAATAGAAAGTGATATACGGTTCCAAAAAAAAAAACTAATTTTTTATTTTGGGCCTCAAGCTCAAGTAACACCAGCTATGTTTGAGATCTCGTCTCGGAGGCCATCTCGAACGACCTCCTGAGAAGGGTCAACCCGGGTCATCTCGGACATTTGTCTCGGAGTTGTCTCGGAATAGAAAAAAAATACGTAAAATTATATATAACAAATACTATACATATTTATCAACAAATGACATAGAAAATTCAAACATAAATATCATATAAACTCATAGAAACCAAAATAAAGTCATAGACTCATAGTAGCATATCATTAGAACATTACAATGATCCAAATCAAACAAATAAATTCAAACTTCAAACATTACGATGATTCAAATCAAACAAACAAGTTCAAGGTTCAAACATAACAACAATCCAAACAAACAAGTTCAAGGTTCAAAAAGTACAATCACATTTTACTTTTTAGTTGATCCTATTTTGAGTATTTTTCAATTTCTCCTAAAAAAAAACTTTTTAATTAAAAACCCGGGTTGACCCGGGTTAACCGGTCAAAAACTCGAAAAAATCCCGGGTTCCGAAATTTTTCCGAGTTTTCAGTGTTTCGTCCCACATAGGCTTCCGAGAAGCGGTTGAACCGGGTTGACCCGGCGAGATCTCGAACATAGAACACCAGTGACCTGTCAAGCCAACGCCTAAACCTACGCCAAACAAAAACCAAGTAACCAAGTTTTAGGAGATTCGGAAAAAGGAGAAAATCGAAGATGGAAAGAGCTAGGGTTTCTGATCGGGAAGGGCGATCCGTTGAATTTGAATTGCCGGAGCCGATTATCCAGCACATCCAATCTTTCCTCTTCTGGAAAGAATCTGCTCGCACCAGTTTAATCTCCAAACCATGGTATGCTGCATGGTGTACTCGCCCATCTCTTTCTCTCGAACAACGAGACTTCCGTGTCACCGGTGGATTCTCCAATTTCGCCAGAACAACTCTGCAAAGGTACATTCAATTGAACCGAAAAATAGACCGTTTCGATTTCTCTATTGATGAAGTTAATGATGAGGTTTCCGCTTCATTCACTGATGAAATTATCATAGATGCTCTCAAATTAGGGGTGAATGATCTTATTGTGAGTCTTATTTCTACTATTCCTTTACCTGTTCAAGTGTTTTCACCATCGTCTGTAACAAGAGCATTCCTTTCAAGTTGCCTAATTGATGATTCTATTACCAAGGGACAATTTATCTGCTCCCCAAGGCTTAAATTATTGGTGTTGAGCTGGGTATCTTTAAGTGATGACGCAATTCGTGCTATTCTCGCACGGTGCCCTCTGATTGAGGTTCTCGATCTTACGATCTGCGAAGGTTTAACAAAAATTAATCTGAGTGGAATGCATAATCTTAGAGAATTTACTATCAGCCACCCTAACGATTCTGGACTAATAAGACCATTGGTTGAATTTGAAGATCATAGCCTTGTTAACTCGGTTACTCAATATTTCTTCTTGACTAAGTTGTCGTTATATCAGGTCGATACAAGTAATTCATTTTTCCATGATTTTGCTATTAAGTTTCCTTGCCTTGAGAGTTTGACGCTTTACTATACTGGCGGCCATGAAAATTTGCAACTCTCAAGCCATTCACTCATGTACCTCACTGTGGACCATGCCAAGTATAATAGTGTCCAGCTTGATGTTCCAAATCTTTATCAGTTCAGTTATTCATGTAGTAAGATTCCTCACCTGTCTTTTAGTACTGATATGGAGGAATGTGAGTCTGAAATAACATTTGAGTGCCGGCATAATCTTGGGGTTTCATCATTGTGGTTTGTGGAGCTGAGAGAGTTTCTGAAAGAGTTGAAACTATCTATAATTTATCTGAAACCTCACTATTACTGGGATAAATGTGCTATCCCAGTGGAAGATATTCCAGGTTCCTTTAAGCCAGAGGTGGAGACTTTGATATTAGCTGGTTACTTTTCATCTCCAACAGCGTTATATGCGTTTCTGAGTGGTATATTGTGGACTTGCCATCCCAAGTTTCTTTCTGTAAAGTCTGACAGTTTGGATAGCCATGAGTCTCTGTATATGAGACTGGTAGAGAATGCAGGTCAGTCCGGGCCCATAGCAACCCAGAATTTGCTTTCCGTGCATGGTTTGGAAGAGGTTATTGTTGAATTCCGTGAAGCTGATCTGATGGAATGGAAGCCAATTCTCTGGGAAGATGTGTTGGGTGCTTGCAACAGTATACAAGATGAACGGCGTTGTATCCGTTTTCAGTTAATATGGCAAGATCATACAAATAGCATACCGGAAGTTGAGATCGCATGATGACCTTGAAATCTTCTGTATTTACTCCGTTGCAGAAAGTTTTTGGTTTTCTTGGTTGGTCTAGGAATAATGGTTAGTCTTTCTAAACTCTGTAGCATTTCGATCGCAAGTCGTTAGAGTATGGGTAGTTAATTTGAATTGTTGAATTACAATTTGTCATGCATTACTTTGAATTGCTGAATTACAATTTCCTCTTAGCGCAATTTCATTATTTTATTTTACTGTGAAAGCAAGAAGACATTTCGTATTACTGTTCTAAAAAGTTAAATTTCATATTTGGATGATAACTATTTTACACGTATTATGCCCTGATCATTGTCCAATCAATCTATACATACTCACAAAGATGGTGTTTAATGAAAAACTGAACTAGCTAGTTCATGATTTGGTTTTTTCGTCATCAACTGAACAAAATACAATACTATTTTTAACCGACCCATTTTGTTTTTGTCCAACCCCTGTTGAGTTGACATGGTGTGAGACTGATGAATCAACCGCTAAAATCTTCCCTGGAACAGCCTGACCTGCTTCTCTGTTGTCTGTTACGTACTAAACCTCTGCTCTAATGCTGGATCTTATTTCTATTCCAATTCTGACCATAATGATGTACTTGCATACCCTTAATTATGAGACCCCAAAACCTGGCCAATAAGTCGGTTCCCAGCGTGGATCCGTTTGGTGATTGTACTACTAAGTGTTCAAAAGATGCGCCAATTCTCTGAGGTGTTAGTGAACGAGTTCATGCCAACCGTGCAACAATTTTTCACAGTGCCTAAAAGGAAAGGCCAAGAACATCATCAGATATTTTCTAAAAATCTATTTAGAAGTTCTTTGTGTGTACGGCAGCGGATTAGACAGGACATTTGATGCTCCCCCCATTGTTCTAGAAATGGTGAAACTGAGACATTCCAAAGTGAATTAATTCCCGTGGCTGCTTTCAAGATGATTGCATTGAAACCCAACAATATAATTTACAATCCTTGTCATGCCTTTCCATTATTAATTTACTAGACCGAAGGAATACGAAATTTTAGGGTCTTTACCCCATCTATGCAGACTCTGTTGCGTGTATCCCTCAGCAGCCCAAGTTTCTGTTTCCTTGCAATGTTTCCTTGGGAGTGGTGGTCCCCATAAGATGGCCAGAACTTGTAGTGAATTTCCTGTACTCAAAGAGTGGAAAATATACAAGAGACGGTGAATTTCTGAAGCTGAGGTACCTGGAAACTAGTCATGCCAATCCTGAGCAATGGAACGCTACAAGTGAACATTTTCCTCGCCTTCATCACTTGCTTTTGACTAACTGCGAGAAACTACAAAAGATCCCTACAGAATTCGGTGAAATTCCTACTCTGCACAAGTTTGAGATGGATGAGTGTACGTAGCTACGAAGCCAGCATATCTGCTCTTGAAATTGAACAAGAACAGCGTGACAACGGAAATGAAGAACTTAAAATTAGCATCTCCAATAAAAGGTGGTCCAAAGAGTAATTAGTATCCATGTTAAAGATGTAAGTTAATGAAAGAATGAAGGATCCTTAAAATTAACGTGATTTAGATACAAGTACATGATAAAACTAGTACAAGGTTGACTGGGGTGTTGTGTCAGATAATATATATATATTGATTAAATCACAACGGAAATTAAAGTAAATTAAATGGGGCTATATGTAATTCTGGGACTAACGGGGTGGTAGATGCAAATAGGTGTCCCAGTAGGGGTATCATATGATATTTACCCTAAAATCTATGCTTCTAAAATACTCCCTCCTATCATATTTAGTTGTCCTTATAGACAATGCACAAATATTAAGAAAAAGTTATCTCTCCTATTTATAGGCAATTATGAAGCCTATTCTTAGTAAATTAAATCTAAACGACAACTAATTTACAAAGAAGAAAAAATCTCAAACGACAATTATATGTGATAGGAGGGAGTACTATCCAAGAAGCTTTTCAACTGCTCGATGCTCAATTAAGGCAAAAATCACTAAAATATAAATCATTTGGTCAATTGCTTATACTCACTCTTTCTATCTTAGCTTAAAACGACATAAGTCACCTAATAATGATATACAGATGTATTCTACTTATTATATCTCTCACTCAATACGTTGCTATAAATTTAAAATATAAAACTTGTGTAAAGAAACAAAACTAACAACTAAACAATAAATAACTAAACTCTCAAGTTGTAAACTTCTTGCTAGTTGTTTTTCGTCAATGTCAACCTCTTGGTATCTATAGTGGTAAAACCAAGTTGAATACTACCAGGAAACTAATTGTCTCGAGAACAATATAAGGAATCTTCTTTAGGTTGTATTAACGTTAGCTTGTCAGACATGTTCATAAGAATGATAATTTGATTAACAGTTTAGATATGCTTAATTTATTCTTATTTTAAGATAATACTTACTCAATTTTTTTACTTACTTTCTAAGACCATCTCCAACCATGAGTCTTATGAGAGTCTTATGTATAAGACTCTCACAAAACTCTCAAGGTTGAAGAAGTAAAAATTTGAGTCTTATCATCTTATGTATAAGATGAGTCTTCCCACATAAGACCCATCTAAGACCATCTCCAACCATGAGTCTTATGAGGGTCTTATGTATAAGACTCTCACAAAACTCAAGATTGAAGAAGTAAAAAGTTGCGTCTTATCATCTTATACATAAGATGAGTCTTCCCACATAAGACCCATCTAATGAGGTCTTATGTAATTTTTTATTATTATTTAATTTCATTTTCTCTTTCTTCCCACTTTGTTTGTTTGTTACTTATTTGTTAAATGAAAAAAGAAACAATAAAAAAATGTGTTGTGGAGTCTTATGGTTGGAGTTGAAGATAGACTTGAGTCTTATAGTCTTATAATAAAATAATGACATTATGAGTCTTATCATCTCATAGTTGGAGATGGTCTAATGAGGTCTTATGTAATTCTTTTTTATTATTAATTTCATTTTCTCTTTCTTCCCACTTTGTTTGTTTGTTACTTGTTTGTTAAATGAAAAAAAACAATAAAAAAATGTGTTGTGGAGTCTTATGGTTGGAGTTGAAGATAAAGTTGAGTCTTATAGTCTTATAATAAAATAATGACATTATGAGTCTTATCATCTCATGGTTGGAGATGGTCTAAGTGGTAAAAATTATCAATTTTAAGGAATAATATTAAAGAATTAATTTGTATGAGTATTTAATTGTGAAATGGTGATAAAGTATGATAGAGATTGAAAAGTTGTTATAATGAATGCGAGAGAAATAATAAAAAATTGGTAAGTAGGTTGAAATTTTTTCCATATTTAGGTTAGGAAGTTTGTAAGAGAACATCCAAAATATAAACTTAGTAAGTTATTAATGATGCTAAAGTCTATGGAGAGCCCGACCTTTCCTACCAACATGGAAAGGCCTGGTTTTAGGATAAAACTCGCTGGTTTTGCCCAAACTCACTGGTTTTGAGATTAAACCGGCCGACCGGTTGAGCTTTTACGCAAACCCGGTTTTTTTTGATAAAATAAATATAACCTCTCCACACACAAAATACACAGTTCAGCATTTTACTGTGTGAAATTCCTTTTTTTTCTCTCTGTAAATTTCCGTCTTCTTCTCCTGCTGAATCTCAAACTTTTCCGATCAATGGAAGAAACAAGCCAATTGTTCTTCATTTTTCTTCGTTTTCTGCTACCTTCATGTTGGATTCAGTGTTCTCAATGTGTTTTGTGAGATCTAGGATTTCACATTTGGTTTCTTCTCAGATCTGATTTCACAGATCTAGGGGTTCTGATTTGAAGCATGACGAAGAGGAAGGGTTTTTTCGGTGTTCCAGACGCTGCTATTCCGTTGAAGTAGTTTTCACGACGGAGAGTTGATTCTTCCTATAACGGTATGTTAGTTTAGTTGTTGATTTTGATATTGTGAATTTGTTTTTTGTTGTGCTTTGAAGTGTTTGTGGATGTATTCATTCTATTATATGCTCTGTTTGTGTGATGTTATGGTTCAGGTGTTTTTATGTTACGGTTTTAAGTGTCTGTGGTATGCTTATAAGGTATTTTGATGTTGTTTCCGATGAATTTTGGTTTTATTTTAAGTGTATCTAGTATGCTTAATAATATACTTAATTTCTGTTGTTGAATTTTTTTTCTTTTAGTACTAAGTGTTGCTGGTATGCTTATAATGAATTTTGGTGTGTTTTTAAGTGTCATTGGGATTATGAAAATTATTATTCACGCTCCTATATATCAAATTGTGTTATGCGTTTTAAGGGATTATGTTATAGTTTAACACCTATTGTTAAGATTTAAGGGTTGTGTGATGTTTATGCTTCCGTAACTATGTTGTTGTTGTATTTATAAGTCGTCTTATGATTTGTAAGTGTTTATATTATGATTTTTAGGGGGTGTATCATTATCCTACCTTAGTTTGTAGTTGAAAAAGTGAAGGTGCATTGTTATGGTTTTAAGGGATCCTGTTATTCTTTTAAGTGATTATATGTGATAGTACGTTTTTAGATGTTGATGTTTGTGTTGTTGAAGTTTGAAGATATCCTCCTATGCTATTTAAGGTCTTACGCGTTATGGTTTTTAGGGGGTTGGGGGGGGGGTGTAATGTTATGCTACTTTAGTTTTCTTGCTGAAAGGATTACGATGTACAGTTATAGTTTGAAGGGATCATGATATATAATTAAGGGATTATGTTATTGTTGTAAGGTGTGATTTTGTGCTTTTAAATGTGGTGCTGATGTTTTGCGTTTTTCTTTTTTGTAGTTGTTGATGTTTCTGATACTGTAGGGGGAGAGAAGATCAAAGAAGAGGCAAGATGCCCTTGTTGTTCGTATAATTGTTGGTTGTGTAGCTGCTGGTGTTTTAGATTATGAAGAGATGGGGACAATTAAACGAAAGCTACATAATTTGCGAGTTACGTAAAGTCAACAATATTTTGAAGAAGTAGGATTTGTAATAATTTCCTGGACAAAAGTGATTATTTGGATTTTATTTGAAGTAATTTCTGATTTGAACAATTAGTTTTTGCCTTTTGAACGATAAGTTTGTGTATGGTTTTAAGCAGTGGTTTAATGTGCAACTCTTATATGTTTTGGTTATTGTTTTTAATCTATGATATGGTTTTAAATGTATACATTATAGTTTTAACACGTCTTATTATGATTTTAAGAGACAAGGTGTTGCGACTGTTGGTATAGTTGTTGCTGTTGCAGTTGGTAAAGATTCTAAAGAACCAAGCACAATTAACCGAGTGATTAAAAAAGTGCGAGTTAAGATAATAAACAACAAAATTCTGAAGAAGTAGGGCTTTTGTGATGTGTTTTTGGACGATAAGAGTACTTAAAAAAATGTAGTGTATGATTTGGATAGTTGGTACTTAAAAAAATGTATGTACTTAAACCACAATAAGAGTACTGATAACTACACCAACTAGTTATATGTTAATACTTTTAATAAGTCATGTTATGATTTTAAGGGATTTTCATAATAGTTAACGATGATATGGTTTTAATATTTTATGTTATACTTCTAAGAGCTTTTGTTATACCTTTTTTAAGGCGCAATGTAAAGTCATGAAACCATGCAATAAACTAGTGTAAAATTGAATACTTCATTCATGTAAAGATTGAACCATTTAGTCAATTGAAGTCCCTAAAACTAGTATTATCAAAGCAACAAAATTACAACAATCGTTCTCCATTACAATCTTAATTTGAGTTCTTAGAACGGCAAAACGGTGGGTACTTGAAACAACAACCTGGATACATAAAACCAGAACAATGGTACTTATAACCACACCAATTGCTATATGAGATATATGATACCATGCCAACTAATATAAAATTGAATAATGTAGTCATATCAGGACTGAAACATTCAGTCAATTAAAGTTTTTAAAACTAGTATTATGAAAGCAACAAAATTACAACAAGCGTTCATGTGGTGTTTCTGATGCAAAATGGATATGAGTCTTTGAATTGGGTTCTTGCGAGTAAACTTGATCTTTGAAGCAACTGGATTCTTGTGAGTAAATTTGTTGTTGATCTTTGAAGCAACTGGCTTCTTGCAAGTAAGCTTGTTCTTGATCTTTGAATCAACAAAATTGGTGTTTCTGATGCAACCATATGAGGTTGTACGCGGTGTAAAAAATATCACAACTTCTCCAAACAACTTGTAGTCCTCCTTCATCATTCCATCTCTTCATAAAATAGTAGTCAGCCTAGCATCTTCATCATACGGTAGAGGTGATAAAATTTTGAATCTTCATCCTTTTGTTTCTGAAAAAAATGCATTCCTTTAAATTTTTTGTTCATTTACATGCTTAAAACCATAATACGGTCATGTAAAACATACCATGATCTAGTAAAATCATAACAACATACCTAAAGAATATACCAGTTGACAACATGAAAATATTAACTAATATTACTAAAATTCATAGAATCAAAACCTCAAACTACAACAAAATGCCTTCAAGCCATAAGCGGGTGCACTTAAAATCATAACCACATGACTCACAAGCTTAACAAGTGTCAGCCATAAAAAAATCAACTGACATTATTTTAAATCATAATTAATATCTACTTTTAAAACCACAACATCATGAGGATGTTGAAATTACATGCATTTTATTCATCCAGTGAAATAGGAGGCGTTAAAACAAGTTCTTTTTGAAGTATAACTGTAAGAATTTTAAACCAATTCTAAACTAGTTGCCAATTGTAAACATACTGTAAGATCAGTTTCTAAAACCACAACCATCATACTTTAAACCATAATAGGCGTCCTTCAAACTCTAATATGGAGAAATATAAAATAATAGTTTTCAAACGCATAACGAATGGTCTTATAACGCTATCTTAAAACCATAACACAAAGTCTTAGACAAAAGCATGTTGAATAAGTAGAATACTATAACAACATTGCTTAAAACCATAACACAACGTATTGAAAAGCATAACATGAACCTTAAATATATATTCATAACATTCCGAATAATGTAAGATACGATAACAACGTTGCTAGAACCATAACTTATAATGAACATATAAATGTGTTGTGTAAGCATAACAACATAACATAAAACCATAACTTGGAGACCTTAAACGCGTAACATGTACTATGGTTAGAACGGTAACAATCAGACTACCGTAGAAACTGCAATTAACCATAAAACAACTCTTAAAACTATACTATGCATATTAAAAACAATAATACGTCATGATTCAATGAATAAATGCAGAAACATAGTAGACAAACTAAAACAAGCAACAACGAGGCTCAAAAGTATTATAACAACGCCGATTAAAACCATAAAACGACATTTTAAAACCATAACCTGCCGTTATCAAATAAAAATATGCACAAACATACTACATACAGATCAAACCATAACAGAAAGGCTTAAAAGTATATAATAACTTACGGATTTTGCTGTTCTGATTCAATTTATTCAATAATTTTCAGATATGAGAATCTTCCTTCTTCACAAGTTTTGGTTTGGTGCTTCGAGTATTTTACCAGTTGAATCTGAATGTTTTGAACATCAATTCCGACCGCAATTCGATTGAATAATCAGGAAAACAACATTGAATCAGAAAAATAGAGATGAATGAGGAAAACAGCAAAATACAATCGCAAAACGTATAGAAATCAGATGATTGTTGCTTGATTCACCTGATTAACATCCATGGAAGCGTTTTCGGATGAATCCGGGAACGTTCTGAACATCAATTCCGACCACAATTCGATTGAATAATCAGGAAAACAACATTGAATCATAAAAAATAGAGATGAATTAGGAAAACAGCAAAATACAATTGCAAAACGTATAGAAATCAGATGATTATTGCTTGATTCACCTGATTAGCATCCATGGAAGTGTTGTCGGATGATATGTTGTGAAGATGAGCTTTGATCGGTGAATTTCCGGTGAAATTCCGGTGAGATTTGATCGATTTGCAGAGAGAAAACCGAAAAATACGCAGTGCACGTTCAACTATGTGTTTTAGGGTTTCTGTGATTTTGTGTGTTTTTTGACCTATTTATACTAAATCGGCCGGTTTAATTTCTGCTCAAAACCGCGAAAACCGCCTAGCGGTTTTGGTTTCTGGTTTTTGCTATAAAAACCAGGCCTTTCCATGTTAATAGTAAATGACAGCCTTACTATATAATAACTCATTAATGAAATGAAGTAAGTAATATATAATAATAACAATTAATTATTAGTATTAGTTATGATTATTATAATTATATTATAAAACATGAAAATGAAAGATATTTTTTTAATAGTTGAACTATTACAAAGCTAGTAATAAACTATAAATAATCTCGCATTTGACGAGAATTGAACCTATGACCTCTAGTGTCATGACACCTCAGTCTACGAAAATGAAAGATATATATAACAATATAGTATGAAATTATGAATATATTTTTTATGTCATTTTATCAGTTTACTTAAAACTCATTCGCTAAACACATACACATAAATAAGCTAGCTTATCAACTCGTTAACTTATCAGCTTTCAACTTACTTATCAGTTCCAACTAGTTTATCAACTAATTTTACTAAAGAAAAACCCAGTCCTAAACTCCGTAAAATCGACTTCTTTCAAGTTTATTCCTTCTTGCTTCTTTAGCCCAAAGTAAATTTTATTAAAGGTATGGTTTTTGGTGATATGATTGTTAGTGTTACGTTCTATAGTATTAATTTTATTTTCTCTTAATTTATCAACGGGAAGAAAGGTGATGTTTGGTGATGGGTCTTGGGCCTTTGACTTTATATGTGTTACACTATTATGTCCACATGCGATGAAAATTTTCCAACTCAGTTCTTATGGTCTAATAAGCTTGAAGGGGTACACAACATATGCCAACTCTTGAATGTTGTGAACAAAATCCATAACGAAACGAATTTGCGTGTGGGCGTGTTTTTATGAGGTCGGTTATGACTTGTCCTCTAGGCTCAAGGTTTTGATTTGTATTTTGGTACATCAACACTCATAAGCTAAATTTATATATCATTGACATATAAACATTTTACAAATAAATAAGATAATCCTAAACCTCCAATTGCAATTCCTCGCCGCAACCTCTCGTTGAAAGAAAATCATTGAAAATCCTTAATCATCTACTACCGTTCTCATGCCGTTATCCAACAAGATTTCATCGATCAACAATCTCTTCATTCATATCTAATTCATATGCCGATCTACCGGAGAAGATGGAAATGAAAAGCCCTGAAAGGTACATTTCTCGAATGAATAGATTTAGAGCTTTGATTACTAACTCTTGTAATCACCGATGATATTTATGTGAATGCATGTTACTTTGATTTGTTCAATTACATAAATTCGTATGAGAATGCCAATTCTGGTCCAAATCCTCAACCGATCTAGGAGAGAAGAAGAGGCTTGAAACATTTCTTCCATGAGTATATTTAGCTTTGGTAATGAAGTCTTGCCATGATCGGTTGTACATTGTCGTGAATGAGTGTTAGTTGCATATTTGTTTAATTGGAGAATACATGTGGTATTGTACATTCGTATCTTATTCCTTTGTCGATTAATTCGCAAGAGAAGACAGATTTTAAAATGCAATTAAGAGATGCTACATGTTTTCAATGAATAAACTTATTTTTGGTGTGTAAACCTTGGACTGCTAAGTGATATTTTACGAATGTGTATTAGTTTAAGATGTGTTTTAGAGTCGGGAGAAAGTGTGTGAGGCCAAAGAAGAAGGTTTAGGATTAAGAAACCTTAAACCTTTCAACTCGGCTCTTCTTGGAAGATGAGCATGGAGAGTAATGAGAGGTGGAGATGATCTTTGGTTAAAAGTATTAGAATCGAAATATGGAGCGTGGAAATAAAAATTGGAGTTAGTGTGAAAAGGACATAGAAGTTTGAGGATTTGGTCGCAATGGTGGAGGAACATAGTTTCTGTGGGAGTAAGCGAGTGGTTGTCAAAGGAGTGTATAAAAGTGATAGGTGATGGTAAAGACACACTCTTTCGGGAAGACAAGTGGGGTAGGCGAGATAAAACCTTGAAATAACTTTTTCCGAGGCTCTTTAGTTTGGATTTGAAGAAAGGGTATCGAATTAATAGAATAATTATTGCTCAAGCACATGTAATCGTTTTTGGTGGTGAGTGGAGGAGAGAACTCTATGAATGGGAAAACGAGGAAGTGACGAGGCTTGAAAGTGTAATGGCCACTACTATTTATGGGACGGTATGATGGACACTTTGAAATGGGTAACAAGTACATATGGAAACTATGTTGGAATTTTAGTTAAAACCAAGTGTGGTTTTTCATGACTTTGTACCTCAACCAAAGGGGCCCCACATGTCGAAAACGGAGGTTTATCGAACGTGTATGAATCTACTCTAGTAGTAGAAGACATTTGAGAAAGAATTACTAAAATTCCTTTTGTGGTGAAAGAGTAATTGAAGCTCAAAGTGTGTTGATACATGGTATGGAATACCAAAGGTTGGTGTTGGGATATATCCCACATAGCTAAAATTGAGAAAGAGTTAACTATTTAATAAGTCATGGTTTGGACTAGGGGTTGGACCCCTTGGGGGTACCCATGGTTTTGGAAGGGGGAGGAGCTAGATGGCTCCTCGGTTCATCCGAACGGGTCAGGGTCAAAGGTCGTGGGTCGAGGGTCCTCAGGTCGTGGGCCTAGACTTTGGCTTGGGCTAAGGCTAGCTAGTGGTGGATATTATCTTTTTGGGCCAAAAACTAACTTTGTAATTTGGGTCAAATTAGAAAGCCCAACAGGTCGTGGGTCGAGGGTCCTCAGGTCGTGGGCCTAGACTTTGGCTTGGGCTAAGGCTAGCTAGTGGTGGATATTATCTATTTGGGCCAAAAACTAACTTTGTAATTTGGGTCAAATTGGAAAGCCCAACAGGTCGTGGGTCGAGGGTCCGCAGGTCGTGGGCCTAGACTTTGGCTTGGGCTAAGGCTAGCTAGTGGTGGATATTATCTTTTTGAGCCAAAAACTAACTTTGTAATTTGGGTCAAATTAGAAAGCCCAACAGGGCGGTCAAATATGCGAACGGATTGAATTTTCGCTCTTGAAAATTCGTATCCGTTTAAACAGACGCAACACTTTGCTGAAAGATTGAGTCTTTCTGTTCGCAACTCTTCACTGAAAAGTCTTGTCTTTTCGTCTGAAGTGTTGTATTGTTTCAGTGTTGTGCCGGTTTGTTTGCACCACTTCGCTACTATAAATTATCCCCTCCAAGATTGCAAAACACACAACAATATGCAATCTCTCCTTCTTCTCTATATCTCTAGAAAAGCAAAGCTTCTCATATTGTAGTAGTCCACCAGAGTTCGTATATTCCAGTACTTGTTATACGATCTCACCTGCAGTTCTATCTTTGGAGACTTTTGTCGGATTCTGTAAGTACCAAGTGCAGGACGAATAAGGTCTTAAGGACAGAGTGCTGATGCTCGGCTCTGCATTTCTTATTTCTGTATATTTCAAAATAGTGATACTATGATGCATACATATTCCAACAAACTACAAGACAAGAGAAGTCTACCTGGGATCTCAACAAGAAACCAATGAAGTGGGACCGTGACAGAAAGAGGTGTGGTGTACTCTAACCCCAACTAAAGTCAATGACTTCGTTTGAAAATCGGTGGAAGATAGAATCCCTTCAAAGGTAACTTGAGAAAGAGGGGTGTTTTTTTAGTGAACCAAACATCGGTTGCAATCAGTCACATGACTCACATTCTCCATTTGACTACTGCCCATGAAATTACGCTATTGTCCTTATAAAAATATGTTAGTAAATCAAACAGCCTTAAGCCAACAAAGTTTTTAGGAAAAAAAATCGAGAATGGATTAATGGAAGGAGCTAGGGTTTGTGATCGGAAGGGGCGATCCGTTGAAGTTGAATTGACGGAGCCGATTATCCAGCACATCCAATCAATCCTCAGCAGGTCTGAAGCTGCTCGGAACACTTTAATCTCCAAACCATGGTACGCTGCTTGGTGTACTCGCCCATGTCTTTATCTCTACCAACGAGACTTCCGTTTCACCGGCGAATTCTCCAATTTCGCCAGAACATCTCTGCAAAGGTACATTCAATTGAACCGAAAACTAGACCTTTTCGATTTCTCGATTAATGAAGTTAATGATGAGGTTTCTTCTTCATTTGTTAATGAAGTTATCATAGATTCTCTCAAATTAGGGGAGAATGATCTTAGTCTCACACTCATTTCCAGTATTGCTTTATCTGTTCAATTGTTTTCGGCATCTTCTTTGAGAGGTGCAGTTATTTCGACTTGTCAGATTAGTGATTCCTTAACCAAGGGACAAGTTCTCTGGTCTGGGCTTAGAGCATTGTATTTTACCCGGGTGTGTTTAGTTGGTGATGATACTATGCGTGCTATTCTCGCAGGGTGTCCTCAGCTTGAGCATCTTTATCTTTGGCAATGCGAAGGTTTTACAAAAATTAATCTGAGTAGAATGCATTATAACCTTAGAAGAATTACTATCTATCTCGTTTCTGATTTAAAGTCATGAGTTGAATTTGAAGATTATAGCCTTGTTAACTCGGTTACTCGATATTTCTTATTGACTTCGTTGGAGTTGTTTAAGGTCGACCCAAGTACTTCATTTTTCCAGAACTTTGCTATTAAGTTTCCTTGCCTTGAGAAGTTGACGCGTCGTACCACTCGAGGCCATGAAAATGTGCAAATTTCAAGCCATTCACTCAAATACTTAATTATGGACAATGTGATTTATGACAACATCCAACTTGATGTTCCAAATATTTGTAAGTTTACATATATAAGTATGCACATTCCTCTCTTGTCATGTAGTACTGACATGGAGAAATGCGAGTCTAAAATAACATTTGAGTGCTAGGATGATCTTGGGGATACGTCGTCTTTGTGGTTTGTGGAGTTGAGAGAGTTTCTAAAAGAGTTGAAACAATCCATAATTTCTCTGGAACCCCAATATTACGTGGAAGAATGTGTTCTTGTACCAGTGGAAGATATTCCAGGTTCCTCTAAGCCTGAGGTGGAGACTTTGATATTGGGCGACTGCTTTTCATCTCCAACAGCGTTATATGCGTTTCTGAGTGGTATATTGTGGACTTGCCATCCCAAGTTTGTTTCTCTAAAGTCTTGCTGTTTAGATAGCCATGAGTCTCTGTATATGAGATTGGTAGAGAATGCAGGTCAGCACGGGCCCATAGGAACCCCGAATTTGCTTTGTGTGCATGGTTTGGAAGGGGTTATGGTCGAATTCTATCAAGCTGCTCTAAAGGAATGGCAACCAATTCTCTGGGAAGATGTGTTGGGTGCTTGGAACAGTATACAAGAACGTCTTCGGGTCAGTTGTATCGTTTGAAGTTAATATGGCAAGATACAAATAGCATACCGGAAGTTGAGATCGTATGATGACCTTGAAGTCTTCTGTATTTGCATAAAGTTTTCGGTTTTTCTTGGTTGGTCTTTGAGTAGTGGTCAGTTTTTCTAAACTCTGTAACATTTCGATTGTAAGTCGTTAAGAGTATGGATAGTTGATTTGAATTGTTTAATTACAATTTCGTCATGGATTCATTTGAATTGTTTGTAGACAGGTTTTCATCTTTCTGGATGATCCAAACCAAGATTGTGATGAAGTTCAAAATACTGAGATTGTCGCTCTTATATTTTATCTCTCTGTTTAATGTTATTGATATTTAATCGCTATACTAAGCTTCCGATTGTGCTGATTTTTGACATACTAATGCAGTTCTCGACAACCTCTTTCCGATTTATAACATGGTTGGGAAAAGGTTTGCTAGAGTTTACCCATTCTTTTGTAGTTTCAGTTAGTCAGCTCAATGGTAAAGGTGCCATTTTTATTTTCCTGGTTTATTTTTATGTTCTTCCACCTGTCTCTGATCAATTTATACGTACTGACAACGATGCTATATGATGAACTGAACTGACTGAACCTCACCACAATCAAACACCATCATCTAAACAAAATCCAACACTACACAAGATTATGCCTCTCCTTGACTATTTTACCGACCCATTTTGTCCAACCCCCGGTTGAGTTGGCTTAGTGTAACACTGATGAATTAAGTCCCCTACCATGGTGCGACCGATATCTTCCCTGGAACGGCCTGACCTGCTTATCTGTTGTCTATTACGTAGTTCTAATGCCGGATTTTATTCCTGTCCCAATTCTGACCATAGTGATGTATGCATACCATTATGATTTATGAGACTCCAAAACCTGGTCAATCCGTTGGTTACCAGCGTGGACCAATTTGGTGATTGTACTACAAACTGTTCAAAAGATGCTGACAGTTCTCTGAGGCGTTTGTCAATCAGTTCATGCCAACGGTGGAACAATTTTTCACAGTGCCTAAAAGGAATGGCCAAGCACATCACCAGCTTGCAGGTTTTATTGATTTCCTCCTCCAGATATTGAATGTTGAACCAGATCCTCTTCAATGAGATCATGTTCGTTTTTATTTCTGATGGAACCTCAAATATCCGTTAACATTTCTTCTGGCTCTTCTTGGAGACGCTCCATTTTAGTTTAATGATACAGAGGAAGTCAGTAACTTGTTTATACAATTCTAAGACTTGGCTAATCAAGCAGTAAACTTTATCTATTCTTGCATGTTTTGTACTCGCCCTGTTAATGTGAGCCAGCTTTCTTGAGCACTGAAGATATGCTAGACAAGTTCCCTTTGCTTAATGAAAAGATCAAAGACTATTGCATCAACTTCTCAGATCTATCTTCTGATAATCTAATGGTGAGTGTCTATACCCTTGAATATGATTCAGTACTCTCAGTTGTCGATTCTCTCCTCGAAGGTCTGGGAAGTTCCCTGAGTTGCCATGATCATGACTTTACTGCTGACATGAAAAATCAAATGGAATCTCCCCGGGAGGAGCTCCTCTTCTCACGATCTTTCTCAAAGATATGGATATTGTGCAACAAGAAATGGATAGTGTACAACTCAACAAATGTGTCGTCCAAATCAGTTGTATTGCTCGAGAAGTTGAGTATCTATCTCATCAACTCCTTTGTGATAAGAAATCTTCCGCAGTGGTATCTGTCCATCAGGATCTCTTGTGTCCTACACAAACCGAAGATTATTGGAGAAAGAGTGAAAAGAATTATCACAGTTAATTGGCATTAATTTGAATGTTCCATTACGAGCTCCTATGGTGGTACATATATCCCCCCATGCAGATGATGTTGTCGTAATTGTATATTTAAAATTCTATGTATGATGCTCTGGATGAGCTTACAGGAGGATCAGAAAATCTGTGATAAGACAATTGCAATCCTTAGGAAGGCTAATTGCGGCAAAGTGCAACGGACTACCCCCTGCAGCAGTTATAGCAGCTGGAGCACTAGCCAATATGCTAAATGAAGCAAGTGTATGGGAATAAGTGGAGGAAAGTTCAGACATATATCGTACCGGTGGGCGGTGACTGACTGCATGAATATATTTCAACTTAGTTATGATCATTTGCCTTCTCAGTGGCTCAGTGCTCATTTGAAATTGTGTTTTCTATACAACAAAACAATTCCCAATATTTTAAAAAATAATTTTGCATAAGTTGAATAAAATTAATATAAATATGAGTGTTATCTCCCACGAGCTTCAATGAGCGTTAACAAGTAGTACTATTTAAATCGAATCATATTCAATTTGTTAGTAAAATGAACTATAATTTAGTTTCGGACTCGACTCCAATACCTTATCGGCGAGCGACTCGATCTCCGACTTGGCCACCAGTATGTGGCCATTCTTCCCTGTAGTGTAGAAGTAATAAAAGTCATAAGTCATAGCTGAAAAGGGTGAAAATGATGACAGGATAAAAGAGACACACGTAGACCCAACCCAAGCAACAAATCTATCTATGGCTTCCATTCACTCCTAAACCAATTCAGCTTCCTTTTCTTTTCTTAAACCCCCATATAAACACAACTCTTAACTCCATACCCAAACATCATCACCAATATGGCAACCAACTCTCTACTCTTCGGTACCCAGATCTTCCTTTCTCCCCCAACTCCCAAAACAGTCCCCAGAAAACAACTCCTTAAATTCCAACCCCAATCCATCCTCAACACCAACAACAAGAAATGGAAAAACGACGCCGCTTTAGCTGCCATACTCTTCTCCTCAATCACTCCCCAAGCTGCTTTCGCACTCGACTCAACAACTCCCCCACCTCCCCAAGTCATCGAACTCGACTCCCAGAAGCCCGCCCCTTCCTCCCCCTTTTCCCAAAATCTCACCTTGAACGCCCCTAAGCCTTCCAGCTCTGATCTCCCAGAAGGCTCCCAGTGGCGTTACAGCGAGTTCTTGAATGCGGTGAAGAAAGGTAAGGTTGAGAGGGTCAGGTTCAGCAAAGAGGGGAGTACCCTTCAGCTCACTGCTATTGATGGCAAGAGGGCTTCTGTCATTGTTCCCAATGACCCTGATTTGATTGACATCTTGGCCATGAATGGTGTCGATATTTCTGTTTCTGAGGGTGATACTGGGAATGGGTTGTTTAGTTTTATTGGCAATTTGTTGTTTCCGTTTCTAGCTTTTGCTGGGCTTTTTTTCTTGTTTAGGCGGGCTCAGGGCGGGCCTGGAGGAGGCCCTGGAGGGCTCGGTGGCCCGATGGATTTCGGTAGGTCGAAGTCCAAGTTCCAGGAGGTGCCTGAGACTGGAGTCACATTTGCTGATGTGGCTGGGGCTGATCAGGCCAAGTTGGAGTTGCAGGAAGTGGTTGATTTCTTGAAGAACCCTGATAAGTACACTGCATTGGGTGCCAAGATTCCGAAAGGGTGTTTGTTGGTTGGTCCTCCTGGGACTGGAAAGACGCTGTTGGCGAGGGCCGTGGCTGGTGAGGCCGGTACACCGTTCTTTTCGTGTGCTGCTTCGGAGTTCGTGGAGTTGTTTGTGGGTGTTGGAGCTTCGAGGGTGAGGGATTTGTTTGAGAAGGCGAAAGCGAAGGCACCTTGCATTGTTTTCATTGATGAAATTGATGCTGTGGGGAGGCAGAGAGGAGCGGGGATGGGTGGTGGGAATGATGAGAGGGAGCAGACTATTAATCAGCTCTTGACTGAAATGGATGGGTTTTCGGGTAACTCGGGTGTTATTGTGTTGGCGGCTACTAACAGGCCGGATGTTCTTGATTCTGCATTGTTGAGGCCTGGGAGGTTTGATAGACAGGTTACTGTCGACAGGCCTGATGTTGCTGGTAGAGTTAAGATTCTTCAGGTTAGTAAAGCTTTCTTAGATTCTCAGTTCTTTTAGTTTCTTCTTGCAGTTTGTATGTTTGTTGAATTGGACATCTTGTTAGAAATTAGAATGACTTACATGTTTGCTAAAATGAAATCAGTGGAAGTAGGAAATCGTATAGAACTAGTATGTGCTGATGGTCCTGCTTTATTGATGAGTTTGTGTTGCAAAGATTTGCACTACATACTGTTATTCAGTTATCGTCATTTAAGTCTCAGATAGGATAGGATGGGAGTTTCATTTTTGGATTAAGCATGATTTAGTGATTGTCTCATTTTAGGAGCTTCAAATCAAGGACTAGTAAAGCTTAAGTAGGTTGCACCCGTATATATTGTCTCATCTAGTTATGGAATTGACAGTGCTTCATAACAATCATGGTAATGTAGTCTGTCTTAGTCACTTGCTGCTGAACATCTTCACTAGAGTAAGTACACAGTGTAGTGTTGTATCAGCAAATGGGAATTTCACTTGATAATTTGCTCAATGTTAATGACAAATCTGTAAGTAATCAATAATTTGACTTACGCAAGGAAAAGAATGAAATGATTCTAAGTGATTGCCTCTTTAGTCTTTCCTTTAGTGGCTTTGGCTGTCCTGCATAATCATGAGAGAGGGGGGGGGGGGGGTCAACTAAGTGTTATGATCGACCACCTCATGTCCAGTATCTTTTGCTCCATAGACCATAAGGTGCATTTTGTCAGTAATGCAGGGGGGGGGGGGGGTCAACTAAGTGTTACGATCGACCGCCTCATGTCCAGTATCTTTTGCAGTTTTGCTCCATAGACCATAAGGTGCATTTTGTCAGTAATGCACAATTCTTATTTCGTGATATATGGTTACAAAATTGTGTGCCATTTCATATTATCAAAGTGTAAACTGCAAAGAATATACTCCCTTGTATGTGAGATGTGACACAGAATCCCTTGCTCTTGTTTTGGTAACTTGCGTACCTCTCAAATATATTTCTAGTTTTTTGATTGTAAATCCTGAACCTGATATGTTGAAACAAGTGACCACGATTACATTTCATAATCTTGCATCAGTTAGTAAATTTGCTTGTAAATTTTGTAGCTTGGAGATACATAGTCCAATACAGCTTGTTACTGCAAGGCATATGGGATCTAATCTATTCTGATTGAACTTGTTTAAGCAAGTTATGATTGTGATTATTGTATATTTGTATTTCAACTTTGGATCATGATGATTTTTGCCACTACAGGTGCATTCCAGAGGCAAAGCCCTAGCAAAGGATGTCGACTTTGAAAAGATTGCCAGAAGAACACCAGGCTTCACTGGTGCGGATTTACAGAACCTGATGAATGAGGCAGCTATCCTTGCAGCAAGGCGTGAACTTAAGGAAATTAGCAAGGATGAGATATCTGATGCACTTGAGAGAATTATTGCTGGACCAGAGAAGAAAAATGCTGTTGTTTCTGAAGAAAAGAAAAGGCTGGTGGCTTATCACGGTATGATTCAAAGGAAACATTCTTTTGCAGTTTACAATGCGCCTTTATTTCACTATCTTTATTTGTTCAACTGGTTAAATTTACAAATTTGTGTTATAGAGGCTGGCCATGCATTGGTTGGTGCCCTGATGCCGGAGTATGATCCAGTTGCAAAGATCTCTATCATTCCTCGTGGCCAAGCTGGTGGACTCACTTTCTTTGCTCCTAGTGAAGAAAGACTAGAGTCTGGGTTGTACAGCAGAAGTTACCTTGAGAATCAGATGGCAGTTGCTCTAGGAGGAAGGTTAGTTCTTCCTTCCAATTATATCATGCACTTCAATGCAGTGCGACTCTGTCAAGTCATGCAAATGATGAGTAAAAGCTAGACGAGAATTCTGATGAACTTTGACTCGTCTCTTATACTATATTGTATCTTTGTGCAGGGTTGCTGAAGAGGTTATATTTGGAACAGAAAACGTAACTACAGGTGCATCCAGTGATTTCATGCAAGTTTCAAGAGTTGCAAGGCAAATGGTTGAGAGATTCGGGTTCAGCAAGAAGATTGGACAAATAGCCATTGGTGGAGGTGGTGGAAATCCCTTCCTAGGTCAACAGGTACCTGCTCCTGCAAATTGCTTTAGCAAAATAGTCATTTTCTGTTATTTGGGTTATCAACTCTGCACACTTGTAATTGCAGATGTCATCCCAGAAAGATTACTCCATGGCAACAGCAGATGTGGTGGATGCTGAAGTACGAGAACTTGTAGAGAAGGCATACGCAAGGGCAACCGAGATAATTACAACACATGTTGATATTCTACACAAGCTTGCTCAGTTGCTAATGGAGAAAGAAACTGTTGATGGTGAGGAGTTTATGAGCCTCTTCATTGATGGCAAGGCTGAATTATACATTGCTTAATTCGGTTTGAAAGGCAAAGAAGTGTGGTGTAATTAATTAGCTCTAATGTATGAAATGTATACAATACAAGAATATACCAATCATTTTAGCATACGTTGTTAATGAAACAAGATATGCTTAAACTAGTGTAATTCCCCCTATTGTACATTCCTAAACACGCCGAATTCCACACCAGATAATAGATAGACACTGCATTCTACGGGTACAAACAAACAGGCCAAGGGTTCTCGGTTAATATTACACAGAAAGCTATGATACTTTTCCACCTCGTTGCTTCTTCTCTTCTAGCATGGCTGCTTCGTTCAACATGTCAGCTGCATCTTTGTGCATATCAAGTTTGGCAAGGGCCACTGCCTGCATATAAAATGCAGTAGACCAATCTGGGTATATACATTGTGCTTGCATAGCATCTCGAAGAGCTGCATCTGGCTGATCGCACATTAGATAGCAAAGGCTTCGTCTTGCATGAACAGTTGGTGAAATCATGGTTCCTACATCTATAAACTGCAACACAGTAAAAACTCAGATTCAGTTACTTCAGTCATGGTGCCACTGGTATATTTCCAGCAAGGACTAGAGAATTTAACTTTGCTCATGTCATGTGTTTTGAATATAAAGGATCCGAACTGCTACAGCATTTGCTCTTTTCAAATTAAACTACTCCAGATAGGTGCCATCTCCAGATAGGTGCCATCTTCTAGATGGCACCTATCTGGAGTAGTTTAATTTGACAATGTTCAAGTCTTATAATACATGTTGCTAGCGGAGTTAACAAAGTCTATCAAATGAATTTGCAGAGAGCATCGACTTAACATGCATTAATAAACTCATATAATGGGGTAAGTATGTCAGATGAGTTCATAGAATGACGAGTCATATCAGATTTGAGGGCAAGCAAGCAAGATCTTCGGAGGCAGAGGTTTGACTATGCTGACAAAAGGAAGGCTACTCGGAGTTGGGAGTTGATCAATACATATTGATACATGACATTTCAATTAATCATTAATTTATATCCGGCTGTTTCTAATTAGGAGATTTTCCACCTTACGTGGATATGCAAAATGTGCAACTAAAAGTACCTGAGAATAACAATCAGCAGCAGTTTTGAAATCTTTGTCACGAAAGGCCAGGTCCCCTCTTTCCTTGCATCCAACATATCTCTCATTTGCTGGGTCCACTCTTGGAAGGACAGCTGACGTCATATGCATCTCCAAGTCAGAACATATGTTGTAAGGTAAACTAACAGACAGCCACACTATCTTGAGCTTGGATCGCTTACCTCATTGGTTCCCTCGTCATCTTTGTAATGTTGTGTCACCAGAAATTGATGGATGGCCGTGAGATCCATACGTGAACAGGCATCACCCATTGGAGATAGTGGGTGCGGCGGGGTAGATGGTGCTTCTTCGCTCTTTGGAATTCCCAACATCACATAAGATGGTACCTGTAAATAACAATCAGTTTGTTAATTTGAAAAGCAAACAATACATTCAAAATTTTACCATGTATCAATGTTATGACCAAAAGCACACACCAGATATAGTGACCATAGAAAGCAAATACTACTTAATATTTTTCTTTCTTGGGCACACCATATCCCAAGGTACAAATGATGTCATTTGACATACGTCTTTAAGAAAAACAAATAGATAAAGTAGAAGTACAAAAAACAGCAAAGAAGGGAAGATATTAATGTATACTAGAAACCAAAACATATGAAACTTGTGAAGTAACGACAATCAAACAATATAGCTAGGCCCTGTAGGTCTGTTTAAATTTTAATTCTTCAGTTTATGGAATTTATTTGACCAAAACTGATTCTTAAACTATTCAGGTCATCCTGTATGTTGTAGCTGAATAGCTGATAAATTAGATTCCTTAAATTGGTAAACTATGCAAAAGTACATAGACAAGCAACCTCTGGTTGATCCTGCTTTAGCTACAATGTCGAACCATAAGATCAACTTCCCCTGACAAATTTATCTAAATGATCTTAAAATCTTCTATGTGTATGTAAATCATTTTACTAGCATAGGTCCAAAAGATTCTGAAGTTGTACTGTGTTAAGTAAAATGATTAGGAAATAATCAGTCTCCAACACTGTCACAAAACTAGCCAAAGGGTTTTTCAAATTTTAACACCAAGAGAAAAAAGGAAACCACTCACATCAGGTTTATTTTGCAATGGAGTGAGGGTAGATACAAGATCACTGGTCTTTGGTCGCTCTCTTGGTTCATACTGCAAACACTGTGAAGCAAGTCCAAGAACTACGGTAGCCTCTTCAGTAGAGAAATTCCCCTCCAAATGAGAATCCATTAGGAGAAGAATATTTTTGCCGCGTATCATGTCTAGTGCCTGAAACACAATATGATATAAAAGTTAAGCAAGTCCCTTTTAATACATTCAGTGCAAATTCTACAACATAAAATAAATAACATAAAGCGAGGTTTGTCATTCAGAAACATAAGTCAACAGGGCTGCTACTTGTTACATTTCTACATTGTACCAGTTCGAAAGTAATGTGCCTACAAATCACGTAGTAGTGCAATAATATCTAGTTATGACACAATAGATGCTTTCTATTTACTGAATCCGATGTAATCCCTTTCTGGAGTTAATGCCAAATCTACAAAGAAACTATTGATGGGACGGTATTTATGTATGAACCCTGTAAACAGAATCAAGAATAATAGTGCTTAATGCAATTGGTCACGAGGTAAGTAACCACTCAAATACTATAATTTTATTACTAATGCAAGTAAAGAAATTTCCATGCTTTTTCCATCCAGGCGAGGCATACAAAAATCGAATGTGAGGAAAGACAATCCTATACCATCTAGGGGACACATTAGAATTCAGCCTTAACAGAAATTTAACCTAAAAGAAAACATTCAAACAGATTGTTTGTTCTTGTCCTCTTAATGTTGCCTAGAGGAAGCTTCTAGCTATCACATTAGGATACAATGCTATTTCATAAACCAAGTCAGATAGGAAAGGATTTATCAAAATGACAAAATCATAAGTCAAACGAAGAGCTTTAAAGTTTTTATAAGTACAGATAGAAAGCAACTTAGCCACATGAAAGCTGATTATGATGAGGAAATTATCAGATAACAAGCAACCATAAGGAGGTAGAAAAGCTGATACATAGCGACAGTTGAAGAACTTACATGACTTGGAGGGATATGTTTTCCACTAAGAAGATCCAGAAGAACGGTCCCAAAGCTGAAAGCAACACTTTCTGGGGTAACCCTCCCTACAATAGATTCCCATAGATGCTAAATATCATCATAGTGCAGGTGTCGAGGAAACAATAGAGGAACGAAGAGATAAATAAAACATAATGCAGAAAAAAGAATAAATAGAAGACCACATTGATGTTCAAACTACAATTGCAACCTAGGAGAAGGCAAAAGTGGGAAAATCGCCTTGGCCATCTATATATAAGTTGATTAAGTTCTAAAATGAAGGTAGCGGTAGATGTTTCAATCACTTGCAAATATCTGACGACTATTATTCTGCTCATGAGGAACTCATTAGCAATTTAATAATGAAAGACCCTATATCTAGTAATACTGAAGGTTCACTTCTGAAACAGTTCTTCCAGACTAACCCTTGTGATTCTTATATGAAGTATCAACTATTTTCAGTATTTGTACTAAAAGTACTTTTTAACCTAATACTCAAAATCACAGCTTTACTGTTAGTTATTGCGTCTAGACTGTAGAGTTAACATTGCTTTCTCGGAGTGTAAACTTTGCTTTAATTGTGTTTGTATAGACTTGCAAAGGGAATTTGTTCTTTAACTACAGTGTAAGTTCTGGCAAGAAAACTTGACAAGTCTTTCTTCCTTGAGGCCAAAGATAGTAACCATCAAAGAAGCAGCTGGCTTTATCTACTTTGCCAGCTCCACAGGGCATGCCCGGGGCAGATGAAAGCGTACTTTGACCAAGTAATGACTTCCATCTGGGCCTAGGGAATCATGCCCTGAAGAAAGACGGCTGTGGAGAAGATATAAGAACTTTACATTAGGAAACTGCAGCAGGTTTTTGTAGAATAGCAACAAATATGCAAGTCCTGATGAAAAGAGGAATAGGCGACCTGCAGATAGGTTCCAATAATTAAAGAACAGTACAACCAGAAAATGACGATATGCTGGAAAAGTCTTCTCCCAGACCTGGATTCAATAATGTCCTCTTCACTTAGTCTACAAAGGTTACATAGTTTTTCCCATGGCAAGAATTTTCTACGTTTAATCACAGCCAGAGAAGGCAAATAAGAAATTGTAGGCCTCTTCATTTTTTATAGTTTGTTTTTTACTTTTATTAGGTTTGCTATAACTATTATTAGGCCATAAAAGTGTAGTACAGAAAAGGGGTAGACAAGGTACACGATGGAAGGGAAACAGATACAACCAAAGACTTACCATTTCTCAAGTACTCAGGTGGCGTGTATGCAAGATTTGTACTATAACTTTTACCATCTCTGCTATTCTTCATTAATCCAAAGCAGGAAAGGCGGGGATCTCCATTCTGCCAAAACAAAGAAAACCCTGGTTCAACTCCATACAGCTAGAAAAGCAATTAACAATAAATTCTATTTCCTAACATTAAAAAAAAAAGCCTTTTCAAAATGACTAATATGCATGCATTCAACCTCATCAAAGAGAACTCTGTAAGCATTCAAGTCATGGTAGAGTGGACGACCTTCTCTGCTGCAATGATCCAATGCTTCAGCTATATATAAAGCAACCCTTAAACGCATCGCCCACTCAGGCGTTTGATTCTCCCCTGTCGAAAGAACAGAAAGATACACGAATAAGGTAACGGGAAGAAAGTAATCAACTTCAAATAATAAGTAGCAGTACATCAAGATGATAAGTAAGTTACTAGAAGCCAGTACTAGTCTCCTAGATACCAAAGGATCCTCAACACCCACCCGACCCCCCACCACAGAAACAATGTACCCCGTTTTCAATCAATAAATACTAGCTTCATATAAAGATTCTTTGCTTTGTCTAATATAAAAGCGATAGCTCTATAGGATATAAATGCATACTTTCCCCAGCATGATGTATAAACATTTCATGATTTAAAAAGAATTGAGCTTACAGTGGAACAAATGCTTGGCAAGGGTCTCATTAGGCATAAACTCAGCAACAAGCAGCCTCTCATCCCCATCACAACAATACCCAATCAAATTGGCCAGCCTCTTATACCTCAGCTTACCTACTTCCTTGGCTTCCTCCTACACAAAACAAACACTAATTAAACCAAATACTACAAAAATTAAAGAAAACATAATCATAAAAACAGACACTGACAGCAAACTGCTTAGGATCCGGCCAGGCCATCTTGGTGAACTTCTTGACGGCGATCCAGCGCCTGTTCTGTAAGCGACCTTCATAGACCACATTCGGAGCCTTCTCACCACTCTCAGAGACAATATTCTCGGAGCTGAAGTTGTTTGTGGCGGATTTGAGCTCGGCAAGCGAGAACTCAGCGAATCCAGCTGAACTGCCCACGGCGGAGGGACGGCGGTGATCCTTCTCTGCCGCCGTACGCGGCAAGTGGTCCCTGGAGGCGCAGCAACCCATGAGTTGACTGAGCAAGAAGCACCACCAATTAGAAATATGAACTTAAACAGCTACAAATAACAAACAAGTTGTTGTTGGTGTAGGAGTGGTGGTAGTTGAATTGAATAAGTTGAAGTTGGAAGTTGAATATTATTTTTATTCTAATAATAATAATGAATGATGATTAATAAAGAAATGGTGGGAAAGGTGTTGCATTCGTGCGGATTGTAAGGGAGTAAGGAAGAAAGAAAAGGAAGGAGAAGAGATCTGGAACGGAAATGAAAGTGAGGTTTCCTTTCAGATTTTTGGGGTTTTGTGCTTTTTTTCTCTCTCTTTCTTTCTGAGGTTTTATCAAGTCTTTCTTTCTTCTTTTTTTATATATGAAGATGATCACCAGGTTACTGTAGCTACAAGACAAGGTGCTTTTGAGTTTTGCTACTGCTGGTTTTGGCAAACTAAACTGCATTTTCCCATTTGCTTTCTTGTGTGTTTACACAAGAAGCTAGTTCAGACTGGGAATGATATTCAACTTAACAATCTATGATTCTATATCTATGTTGGGAATGAAAATGTGCCGTGTTATAAGATGTTCGAGTGGTAAAAGAGTTAGGAATAGTCGAATAGGAAAGAGACGATTATGTTATAAAACAATTTTGGGATTTTTTTTTTTTATGTTCTCGGTATGGTGGTGTGTTTGTTAGCACCAAGAGACAATGTATAATTGTATATAAATGGTTGAGATACTTTAAAATATTGTAATGAACGATTGGAAAAGGCCAAAATATTAGCCCCTGGGAATGGGATGCTCTTAAAATTTAACATTTTTTTAATGTTTACACACTACTGGCAAATGTGCTTCACCGGAGCTGGGAAAGGGATGGAGTTGTGACGAAACTTGGTAAACCTTCGGGAAAAGGTTCGTTTAAGAATGCGGTAGTGCTAGGATTCCATCACGCATGAGTCGTCCAGTTGCAGTCAGTATTTATGGATAAGATAGAGATGTTCTAGTTTATCCGTAGAGATAACGAGGGTAGATTAGTTAGAGTTCATTTTCTATTTATAGTTCTAGTTACCGTAGACAGGTTTTAGGTAAATTATTATTATATAAGTGTTGTAGGTATATGCCCATTATTTACGTTGTCATTTTTTTGATGAATAATGATGATGATTTCCCAGTGATGTCTGACATCCCTTGGGTATTAACTATGGATATTCTTTATTCTTCCGTTGATGTTGCTTTCTATCAAGAATACAACCGTTCTTCCCTTTCTGTGTCAGATAACTAGAGAGGATGTATGATTCACACGTATCTAGACGAATTGCCCATGAATGCACCAATTCCGATGAGAGATCTTAGCAAATATATTGAACTGTAATATGTGAAGCGATATAATGATATACTACTTCAGTATACTTGAAGGATGCAAGGAGATGGTACCGACATAACCTAGGATAAATTCAGGTATTATACGAAAGGTGTTCCTGAAGCATGTTGCTCGACATATGCAAATAGATCATAGAGTACATGATATAATAATGTATAAGTGAAAAGTAAATACTCAATATAATGGACATGATATAAAATCTAAGCATCCATAATGGACTGATCTGAAAGCCTTGCGACTTCATATTAGAAAGAATAGTTTTACAAATATGCGTGAAATATTGAAACTATCTTGCCAATAATACTTCACTAGAGAAAGTATCACAAAAGTGAACACATCAATCTACTAAGCATCTCACACAATTAGTTGCAAATATACAGTACTGACAAATAATAAGACGCTTAAACTTGAGACTTTTGGTATATAGTAAACTAAAAGCGTGGAATTAAGTAAGCATGACTAAAAACATGGAATTAGGTGTCAAGTAATATGTGGGGAAGGTGTTAAGAACACCACCCAAGACACTAGATCATGACACATAATTTCTTGCATTGACAATATCTAAAAAAGGTAACTTGTCCAAGAATGGGATTGGATCATACTATCTAGGTCTAATCTACTCATTCGTTTGTTTTAGATTTGTTAAGAACACCACCCAAGACACTAGATCATGACACATAATTTCTTGCATTGACAATATCTAAAAAAGGTAACTTGTCCAAGAATGGGATTGGATCATACTATCTAGGTCTAATCTACTCATTCGTTTGTTTTAGATTGTTTACGTTTGCTTTTGGAATGAAATTTTAGAAGGTTTGTAGAATGAGTGTGGTGTTTGGTTTAGTGGCAGGACTCACAGTAAATTTGTGAGATAAAAGATTATAAAAAATGGAAATATAAATAATCTAAAAACCAGATGACTAATTTATTCAACCCCTTACAAATGTTCTAATCCCAAAATAGCGACTTTGCTCAAAGAAGTGTCTGAAGAAGGTGATAGACCAAGTAAAGAATCGCATTTCAAGCTTTATCTTTTTGGGTCACATTGTTTTGTGTTAAGAACAGAACAGAACAGAACACATTTGGATTGGGAGTTAACTAAAAAAGCTTCGAATAGTTTCAACAAACATCTCTATAATGTCGTCTTTAACATTGAAACTATCTTCGTCTCTCTTATCATCATCATCATCTTCTCACTCTCCTTCTTCATCTACTACCTCCTATACACTGCCCCCATTTTCACTTCGATTCTTCAGAAAACCATCGATTAACCCCAGAAGATTAACACTCGTTAAAGCCACTGAAAATGACCCAAATACCTCACCTAACACCGGAGATTCTAAAACCCCAAATGGCTCTATCGTAAGTTCGATTAACCCTTTTCTTCCTATATTCGAAATTTTTCATTCAATTATTGGATTGTTTAATCAATTAATCAATTAATTAATTCCTCTGTTAATTGTAATAGCCCAAGAACAGGAAGGATATTTTGCTGGAGTATGTACAAACGGTGAAGCCTGAATTCATGGAGTTGTTTGTCAAAAGAGCTCCCCAACAGGTTGTTTTCGAGTTCTTTGTGATTATTTAGTTGTTTATTGGGCTTATTCATTTGCATTTTAGTGTAGTTTAGTTTTAAAACCAGAAATGTCATGTTTTTTGTGATGGAGAAGGGTTGTAAATTGTAATTGATCTTGTTTTTTATTTAGGTAGTTGATGCTATGCGCCAAACGGTAACGAATATGATTGGGACTCTGCCCCCACAGTTTTTTGCTGTTACAGTTACCACTGTAAGTTTATGTTGGTTTCATATTGGTTTTGGTGGTGGGAGGATTAAATTGGTGTTGTACGTGTTATGATTGTGGTTTTCAAATGGATCTACCAGGTTGCGGAAAATCTGGCGCAGCTAATGTATAGTGTCTTGATGACTGGGTATATGTTCAGGAATGCTCAGTACCGGTTGGAATTGCAGCAAAGCGTCGAGCAAGTTGCTCTTCCAGAACCACAAGAGATAAAGGTGACATACTTTATACCTGTCTCAATACATTCTGAAAGAATCTTAGTGTGTCGAGAGCAAATAGAATCGTGAAAGGGTAATGGCATTTGTTCAATATAAAGCCCTCCGAAGAAATCTTCAATTTAAAAGCTGTTGTCTTTTCCATATAGATACAGGAAGAAATGGTTTGCATTTTGGTTATGGATGCTAGAGTGCACCTTTATAATCTTTCGTTAGGAATAGACACTAAAGGTCAATCCGATCAGACACCTTTGACTGTTCCACACTTCCACTCCCTTTACTAGCATGCAATCATGTGATTTTAGCTTGAAAAACTAATGCATATGTGATTGAGTCAATTACTGTGGGTAGCTTATGCATCAGGATGTTCTCTTTGGCAATGCCACTTTGGTGCTTATGCTGTTGTGGTTTAACTTCTCACAAAGCATTACAATATAACTGGGGATTCCAAGCTCCTAGCATTACTCCTATAATGCACCAGTTTTCCGTGTGAATGAGAGCTCTGCTGCAATATTAAATTTCTCTAATGTGAGAGTTGACTCGGAAGTTCTTTGAGTCATTTACCCTGTATATATTGCAGGGGAGTAACGTTGCATGCTATATGTTACGGAACTACTTTTTTCCCCCCCAATACTGTAGGGATCCTGTGTTAACTGTTGCATGCCGTTCATGCTGTAGTCTGTACTGATTTTACATATGATTAGGTTATGCTCAACTTGTCTGCTGATGATGTAGGATGTACCAGATTATGCACCGGGTACGCAGAAAAAGGTATCAGGTGAAGTTATAAGATGGAACAATATTTCAGGTCCTGAAAAGATGGAAGCTGTGAAATATATCGAGTTACTTGAAGCAGAAATTGAGGAACTTAACCAGCAGATGGCAAGAAAATCTGCAAACGGACAGAATGAACTGTTGGACTATCTAAAATCTCTTGAACCTCAAAACCTTAAGGTCAGAACTTTGGTTCAACTTTAGTTTCTATTTTTGGAGCATCAATACAATATTTAACTTAGTACTATCTATGCAGCGCATACCCTAAGGTACATGAACTAATAAGTGTATAAACAAATAAAAAGCCAGTTAGAGAAACAAATCAGTGCTCAATGCAGTTTACGACTGCTTGCACTGTGGGAGCTATGATTTACTGGGGAGTGGGGACAGATGGCTCAGTAACTTCCACTATTTGATTGCTTGGAACATTCTGAAATTAGCTACAGTTCTGTTTCTGGACCAGCTAAAAATTTCTGTGTACTATAAATAAACAATAAGAAAGCATGTAATGCATAAACAAGATAGGCAAAGAAACAAAGTTTTTCATCAATAAAGTTGGCTAATTGTTGAACCTGCGGCTTCAGTACATTGGTTAGGAGAAGTGTAGGGTGTTTGAATATTCACTTTCCTTTCATCTTCTTAATTGATTATGATTGATTCTCATGGACCTTATTCAAATATATCAATATCAATCAGGAGCTAACAAGTAGTGCTGGAGAGGATGCTGTGATGGCAATGAATACATTCATAAAGCGGTTACTGGCTGTCTCAGATCCCGCCCAAATGAAGGTAACTGTAAATATCAAAGTCAACATTGTCGCTTTTCTGTTGACAACCTACAACTTGTACTTCACAGTGTAAAAGCTTTGGAGACTTCAAATCTTTTTTGAAACATTAAACTCCATTAAGCCCAAAATGTTGTACAACAAGTAAGAGGGGCATACCCCAATTTACAAGTCTCTGTTTCTAGAAGACCTTCAAGTACAATCATATGGAAGTCCCTAAACACCAATGTGGCTGAAGGAAGAAAAAAACAGGCACAAGATGATAAACTCTAGTTCAAAACTATGATTTATCAATCTTTCGAACATAAGGAGCTAGCCTATAAAAGTCCTATTTCTAGACTCCAGTTTCAAACTGTGATCTAAACTGCAATGTGTAGGACACAAAAACTTTGACAGCTTCCAAGGCAATAATCCAGGATCACGACCCAACTTCTAACTCATCAAAGCAGCTTGCTTTCCACTTTATGCTCCCTGTTTTTTTCCAAAACATTCCTGCGCTTAAATGGCAACTCAAATACTCAAAAAGTCCAGCTTCAAATCTTGATTTCACATCCATCCATGGGTTTTTAGGCTTAGATTATTTATTTTATTATTATTTTTCAATCATCTTTCTTTGAGGCGTGGGTTTCTGAAGGTATGTTTGATACATTCGTACATATTACTACATGCGATTCCCAGTCTTTATATAATAAAAATTTGCACAGTAGGCTAGCAAGAAGTTCACTTTTAACATTGACATGGTGCAATGATGAGCCTCTATATTTCTCTCTTTGGAAATTAAAGGCGTATTCTGTGGTATCTTGCATAAATAATAAATATGATCTATTACGTAAATATAAATCCTTTGCATGGTTTATTTCAACTGCGACAGATGCATGTTTGTGAGCTATGAATGGCCTAAGCACCTGCAACAGATGTATGTTTGTGAGCTATGAATGGCTTAGTTTATTAGATGATATTAAATAGTTTCCTATATTTTACAGACCAGCGTCACTGAAACAAGTGCTACAGAACTTGCCAAGTTACTCTACTGGCTTATGGTGGTTGGTTACAGTATCCGAAACATTGAAGTTCGTTTTGACATGGAACGGGTTCTGGGAACCACTCCAAAACTAGCAGAGCTACCTCCGGGGGAGAACATTTAGGCTAGTTGGAGCTTTCAGTACTCTAGGTCCTCAAATTTGGAGTAGCATATAGAAGAAATCTCTGCATTTATGCAATGGGAAGGCTTTGAACTTTAAAGCTCGAACGAGGTAAGGGAGACCCATTTTGCTGCTATGAGCATAGCATATTCTATTTATTCTCCTTGTTATGGACATACCTTTGTGAAGGGCTGATGAAATAGAGCTCAGTGGCAATTGAATTGAGCTCAAGCTCCTTAATTTGTTTTGCATTTAACTATATCTTAATGACTTAATGCAATCTCTTACTTAGCTTTCATGGTTAGGCAGATTATTACAATAACCAAAGTTCCATCACAAATTTGAACCTAATAATTATTACAAACTGACAGATTTTAGGTTCTGAAGCAGAATTACACATTACATGCATATATTGTACTAATAGGTGGGAAGTGACTGATTATAACTTGGCCAAGTGTTTTGAGTTATGCATGGCATCCCTATCCTTGTCTGAATGAGAGCTAGTATAGATAGTGACCATGGAGGTTGCTACCAAGGTCTTTATCCTGGAATCTGAAGGATCCTTTTTCCAGAGATGAACTTCCCAAACCTGTAAAACAGCAGAAAGCTCACTCAGCCCATGAGGATTTGATATAAGTTATCAACCATGTAGAGAGATGTGAAATTTATCCATTTATATTAATTCGCGGATAACAGTTAGTACCTGAATGGATTTACCAACAGAAATTGGCGTGGCCTCAGCAATAATAAAGTCGCCAAGGTTTCCAGGCTTGAGGTTATTGATACTAAGCTGTATTACAGATACACTTTTGAGCCCTGATGTCGCAACAAATACCCCTGTCGCTGCTATCATCGCTGATACTCCTCCATGAAGCTTCTTCAACGGCTGCAGCAAGCAATTAATATCGAAATTATGTTACGTAGCCACTTGTTAGACGATAATGATGCTGATGATGAGGTAGAGTACCTGGCAGCAGTTGGGAGTTACAGTGAGGTGGCCGGACATTTTGTTTGGTGAACATAAATCAATAACGAAACCCATCGCCTTAAGCACAACATCAGCATCTTCGACTCGACCTGGTAATTTTTTCATCTTTCTCGATCAATCAACTTCAACTCTTCGCTAGATTGCGCTACCTGGTTTCTTATTTGATGGAATTGAAGCTGCCTCTTAACATCCTTTGTGTAGTATATAGGATACTTGCTGAAATTGTAAGATGAATATGATCAAGTGTACGTATTGTATAATGCATGTATATGGTCAAGAAAAAATTATTATCTATCATAATGAGAGATGGTAGTAAACAAGGGCGGCTTATTGATAATTTGCGGCCTAAGGCCCTGAGGCTGAGGCTAAACCAATATGAATTGACTGCCATTTTGTATCAGCCGCCTTATGATACGGTAAAGTTTTAGAAAATTTCGACTTATATTTTAGAATTTTAATTCGTTAGGGATTCGAGCTCACTAAGGTTTCATCAAGGGTTATGTTACTACTGTCTTGCGTCAGACAAAATTTTACCCATATTCCTTTTTTTTATTATTGTAAATGAAGCTATGGAGGGAGAGTATTAGATATTTTATCTGTTACTACAAGAATGTAACAGAAGTACATATTCCTGCAGAAGAAGAGGATATTTTTGTAATGAAATATATCATCAAATAACTGCTTAATGCTTATTACACGGCCCACAGAGGATAGGAGAATAAGATAATATACTAGTAATAGAATGAACACGCTGTTCCTCCCATCACCACCACCACCACTCAACCTCCGCCACCACTTCTTATCTCCCTCACCCCACTTCTTCCTCCGCCACCGCCACCACCTCCTCTCCTCCCACAAACCCCACTTCACCTCCCAACAACAACCACCCGACCCATACGACGTAGCTCAACTCCCTAACCCTCACTACGACTTCACCCCACTCCTCACTTTCCTCTCCTCCACCACCCCTCCCCAACCCGACTCCTCCTCCGACCCTCCCACCCACCTCGACCCCACCGAGCTCCACCTCGTCTCCTCCTACTCCTCCGTCCCAGCCCCTCTCTGGCACTCCCTCATCAAGAACCTCTCCTTCTCCCCTTCTTCCTTCTCCACCGCCTATTCTTTAGTCAATTGGCTTCAAAGGCACAGACTCTGCTTCTCTTACGAGCTCTTGTACTCAATTCTAATCCACGCTTTAGGCCGAAATGAGAAACTGTATGAGGCCTTTCTTTTGTCTCAAAGGCAGAGCTTGACTCCCTTCACTTACAATGCCTTGATTGGCGCTTGTGCTAGGAATGATGACTTGGAAAAGGCCATGAGTTTGATGGACAGAATGCGGCGAGACGGGTATCAATCCGATTACGTTAATTACAGTTTGGTTATTCAGTCTTTGATGAGGAAGAATAGTTTGGATGTTGGGGTGTTGGAGAAGTTGTATTCTCATATGCAGACGGATGGTGTTGAGATGGATTGTCAGTTGTTGAATGATATGATTACCGGGTTTGCGAAGGCGAGGGACGTCGATAGGGCGTTGTATTTTCTTGGATTGATGCAGGGGAATGGGTTGAGTCCTAAGACGGGGACGCTTCTTGCGGTGGTGTATGAGTTGGGGAGTTTGGGGAGGGTTGAGGAGGCTGAGGCGATTTTCGAGGAGTTGAAGGAGGATGGGATGAAACCGAGGACTAGGGCGTATAATGCGCTGTTGAGAGGGTATGTGAAGGTGGGGGCGCTGAGGGATGCAGAGTTTGTGGTGTCGGGGATGGAGGAGAGTGGGGTTTTGCCGGATGAGCAGACGTATAGTTTGCTTATTGATGCGTATGGGAATGCAGGGAGGTGGGAGAGTGCGAGGATTGTGTTGAAGGAGATGGAGGCGAATGATGTGAAGCCGAATTCTTATGTTTTTAGTAGGATTCTGGCGAGTTATAGGGATAGGGGAGAGTGGCAAAGGTCGTTTCAGGTGCTTAAGGAGATGAAGAGCTGTGGGGTGGCTCCGGACAGGCAGTTTTATAATGTTATGATCGATACGTTTGGGAAGTTTAATTGTCTTGAGCATATGATGGCGGCTTTTGAGAGGATGAAGTTTGAAGAGATTGAGCCGGATACTGTGACGTGGAATACGCTCATAGATTGTCATTGTAAGCATGGACATTATGGTAAAGCCGAGGAATTGTTTGAGGAAATGCAGAAAAGTGGGTGTTTGCCTTGTGCAACTACGTATAATATAATGATTAATTCTTTTGGCGCGCAGGAGAAGTGGGATTGTGTGAATGATTTGTTGGGAAAAATGAGAAGTCAGGGACTATTGCCTAATGTTATTACGTATACGACTCTTGTTGATATTTATGGACAGTCAGGAAGATTTAATGAGGCAATAGAGTGTTTGGAGGCCATGAAATCGGCTGGGTTAAAACCTTCGCCTACTATGTACAACGCTCTGATCAATGCCTATGCCCAAAAGGTATCCTGGATTCGTTCTGTTATTGTGTTTTAGTAACTTGTTTTAATCTGACTTTGAGAAGCATACCTTGGTTTATTCACAGGGATTGTCTGAGCAAGCTGTAAATGCATTTAGAGTCATGAGAGGAGATGGTTTGAAACCAAGCCTATTAGCTCTCAATTCCTTGATCAATGCCTTTGGGGAGGATAGAAGGGACACTGAAGCATTTTCTGTGTTGCAGTACATGAAAGATAATGTGAGCAAAATTCTTGATAATTGTGATTTTTAGATGTTTTCGATTCTTTATGGTCTAACTGATCTTATTCATGACATTCTGTATGGCAGGACTTGAAACCGGATGTTGTTACTTATACCACACTCATGAAGGCATTGATTCGTGTAGAGAAATTCGATAAGGTCAGTTTTGTGCTTCTTGTTGCCATATATACTATAGGATTTTAGTTAGACATATTCTAATTGTTTCTAGCTTTACCTAAGCAACACCATTATTCGTTAAAATGAAAAAGGGGAACCAAACTGAAAGGGTTGGGCAGACATGTTTATTACTGTTTAATCTATATACGTTCACTTCGTTTCTCCAGATACCATGGTTTCTTATTCAGTTTGTATCATGTTCATCAATTGTAAGTTTATCTATCTGTAGTACAACCCAGAAAAATAATTATAATAATGAAAATGTTCCGGCTTAGTTTTGCTTCTCTTATCTGAATCTATATTCTGAAAAAGTAAACTTTACAGGTCACTAAGGTCCTGAATGGTCGATTCTGGACTTTGTAGGGCATTTATATACTGAAGAAAACGCAAAGTGATCGATAATAATAGAGGAACTGATAGCTTATTAGTGTATTTTAGTTTTAAGCGCGTGGTAATTCTTGCCATGAGGCACCTTCCTGTGGAATTAGTTTGTGAAAGGGTTCACTACTTACTCTCCATTGTTTTCGATTTTGAAAGATCATAACTATGTCTATCTGTTTTGGTGCATGCCTTTCAGGTTCCTGCAGTTTTCGAGGAAATGCTACTTTCTGGATGTCCACCAGATAGGAAAGCTAGAGCCATGTTAAGATCTGCTCTAAGATACATGAAGTCCTCGCTCAAGTTGTAGCTCATTCATGCGTCTGGTCCTTCACACAAAGCAAATTGGGCATCTGATACCAGACCAGTAGTTTGAGGTTTGTTAGCAGCATAATGCAAAATGCAGAAGCCAAGTGCCTCAAAACAGAGTTACTACTGTTGCCATGTTGTGTTAAAAATTTGATGTTCTTCGTAAGTGATGTAGATGCAGGCATGCAGCTGTTTTATTTATTTTTCTTCTTGTTTTGGCAGGTTGATTCACAAGGAAACCGTCTTGTAAGTATGATGAACTTGGGAATTGGAAATTATTCTTGTAAGTATGATGAACTTGGGAATTGGAAATTAGTCTTGTAAGTATGATGAACTTGGGAATTGGAAATTAGACTTGTCAAGCCACAGGATTTGCTTAGTACATTGGAAGTTGACAAGGATTCCCTCCTGTTTCTTTCTGCTAAATACACAGAAATCTTGCAATGACATCGAAAGCACCAAATTCAGAGCAGAATCTTGCAGCCCTACTAAGTGTAAAGTGTAAACTGGTCGGATCATCACACAGAAGATTGCTAGCATGGAGGAGTTTTATTCCAGACAGTTTACGGAGGCGTATTACTACAGAGGTAGTTTACGCTTCAGCTGTCTGTGTAGTTCAGTCCCTTGCAGCTTCATACATTTAATTGATTGTGGAATCAATATATCTTGATTGATAAATATTGCTTAGTTTAACTGGCCAGAATAAAAATTTAAGATCTGCTGGAACATGCATTATTACATTTATAAGCTATGATCAAACATAATTTATGATCTCGTCTCCAGGGACTCGAACTCATGCATAACTATTTGTACTTGAAATGATAGAACAAATGTAGAGGAAAATGCAAGAGCATTCAGAGAAGACTTCAAGATCATCTTACAATCACTTCTGGTGTGCTAATTTGAGTCTCGCCATGTTAAAGGGAACGATTACAACATTACCGTCTCCGTGGTATCTTTGGCTGCCATTCATCAACTCCACGACAGACTTCAACAATAATTTCTTCCAGGGCATGCACGCAATACGAGTTGCAGAGGGTGTTATTTGCCATGGGGCAGTTCTGAGTTAGCTTCTCCATCAAACTTATGTAAAGGGACTCTTGTTCAGCTAAAATGTTTTTAGAATGACAAATTTGGGATGACAGCAACGTAATAAAACACTCACAAAGCCACAGCGATATCGAACCATCAAAGTCTCCACCTCAGGTATAGAAAAACCTAGAAAATCTTCAACCCGGATGACAGATTCAGAATTACGGTATAGTTTAGAAAGGAGAGGGATAATCGGAAATCTCATCATTGATGGAAGGATAGGAGAGGTTGAAACTGTCTAGTTTTCGGTTTAATCGTTGGTACCTTTGGAGAGTAGTTCTGACGAAGGTGGAGAATTCTCCTGTGGTACTGAAATCTCGTTGGTAGAGATGAAGAGATGGACGAATAACCAAGCGGCGTACCATGATTTCGACACTAGACTACTAGAGTAGTGCGAACTACTCCAGGCCTGCTCAGGAAGGACTGGATGTCCTGGATTATTGGCTCCAGTAAGCGGAACTCTTCAGCCATAGATTCAACAGATTGCCCTTGCCGATCACAAATCCTAGCTAACTGTTTCCAAGTGGTGATTGAATTGTGAAAGATTGAAGAGATCGATGATACGTTCCAAAATTAGTTTTTGGCAGTTTAACCCCGGATTTTCGCTAAAAGTCCGAGTCCACAGCCTATTTTTTAGTAGTCAGATTCAATTAAACATGCTATATTCCAAAAATATTCGTTTCAGAGGGGAAGATGATAATATCTCAACTTATAAAAACAAACAAAACTTATGTAAATTGTTGATTTAGTATATCAATTTTTACACTTTTAAATCATTTTTTCCATCTTCTAGTTGTCCAAAAATCACATTCCGTCCAGTCAAATAGGCTAAAAAATAGAAGAACTGAGAGCTTATTACTTTATTTTAGTTTTAAGCGCGTTGCAATTCTTGCCATGAGGCACCTTTCTGTGGAACTAGTTTGTGTAAAGTGTCGAGTGTTTACATCTATCTGATGTGTATGCGTTCCAGGTTCCGGCAGTGTCCGATGCAATGCTACTTTATGGCCACGAGATAGGAAAGCTAGAGCCATGTCAACATCTTCTCTGAGATACATGAAGTCCTCACTTAAGGCGTAGCTCTTTCATGCTTGATGCTTCTGTCCCTTCATACATAATACAAATTGAACATCTGATATACAAGTAGTTTGAGGTTTCCAAATTTAAATGCAAAATGCAGAAGCTAAGTGCCTCAAACAAAGTTACTACTATTGTTGGCATGTCATGTTAAATTTTGATATTCTTCGTAAGTGATGAAGATGATCCAACTCTTTTTTATGTATGTCACTGAAAAAGGCAGGAAACAAAGTTGGTTTCAGTTTGTACCAAAAACTTAGTGTAGACAACTGCTGAATGATCGCCCTTGGGATTTGGGACCTTGAGTTTCGGAAAATTCCATGAGAAGCGAATTGCAGTGCATATAAGATGGCGCAATGCAGGCATGCAGCTACTTCTTGAGACAAGATGGAGGCAGCTTTTTGGATCTTCGTCCACCAGAGATCATTCCAATTTTTTGGAAGCTGAAATACATACTAGTATATAGTCTATATCAACTGTAACAGGAAGAATTTAATTTCAAATAGAATTTTCCAACAATCAAGCAGGGAAATATCCAAACTCGGGGAGGGGCGGGACATTAAACTTCAACTAATGTAATTGTCACCATACTCTAAAGAGACAGGTTCATCGATCATCAAAGTGGACATTTTACTTCTCTTTTCTCCTCCCCATTTGGTAGTGCAATTGTCTAACGATCCCACGACTGATCAATCAACATAATCACCCAAAACATGTGTTATTATATACTTCACTATCTATATCTTTCAAAGTTTAATTCGGCACATTTTCCACGTCATGTTTGATGGCATACTATTATTATAGATTTTGTGAAAATAGAAAACAACATCCTTCAAGTGAAAAATATGCAAACTTATTAATGAATGTACTTCAATCTGCAACGTTTTGAAGGGTCATAACAAGCACAAACAAGATTTTGGTTCAAGTGAAAATATCTGCAGATATCTCTAATAAGTAATCATCATCTATTATAACAAAGCATGACCACATATAAATGCAAAATGTGGTACCTCAAACAGAATTAATAATGCATAATCCTCAAATTAACTACCCCTGCTCTAAGGACTTACATGGAAATGTTGCAGGAAGTTCAGCAAGACCACCATCACTGAGCACTTATGGTATATATGCTCTCATTAGTATCTCGCCATTTTAAGTGGAACCCAATGCGTGGTGGATACTTCATCTTTTCCCAACCATGAGCTAAATCATTCCACAGAGTTGGTTTCCACACCTGGAGAACGGAATCATAGACTTCAACAATTACTTCTTCCAGAGCAGGCAGGCATAACAACTTCTGTTTCAAACTCCGATAAAGGGACGACTGATTTGGTAAATAGCCACATTCTAGAAGAATAAATTTGGGATGACAACTCCATAACAAACCCCTTACAAGGTTCTCACAAGATAGAGAATCCTGTTTATGTAAAATCAAATTCTCCACCTCAGGCATAGATAAACATGTAATATCATCATCTGGGCTAACAGTGATCTCCCTACAAAAGATACCGTGTAGAAAAATTTTGGAACGTTTCAATTCTTTTAGAAACTCTCTCAACTCCAAGGACCACGAAGCATCAAGGTCATAAGGGTACCTAAATGATATGTAAGACTCACAATCCTTCAAGTCAGTACTAAAAGACAGGAGACGGACACTTGAGCAAGACAATCTGAACTGGCAAAGATTTGGAACGTCAAGCCGGAGACTATCATAATCCAAATGTCTGAGGTCTAAGTACTTGAGTGAATGGCTTGAAATGTGCAGACTTTTATGTCCACTACAATGGTAAAGCTCCAAATTCTCAATCAGAGGGCATGCTGTGAGAATATCACAAATCGCATCGTCCCCTAAATCGACCCAGGACAAAGTCAACGATGCAAGGCGAGACCATAAAACAATTCCAGCAGTGAGGGAATGATCAATTTTGCAATTAGAAATAGATACATTTGTCAAAGATGAAGATGAAAACACTTGCACAGGCAATACATAAGAGCAATAGAGGCGCAAAGTAAGATCAGTCACTCCTAATTTGAGAGCATTAATTATAAGTTCATCAGCTAGTGCAGCGGAAACCTCATCCTTAATTGAAGTATACCTGAGCTCGAAATTGTCTACTTTCCGGTTCAATTGACTGTACCTTTGAAGAGCTGATAGGGCGAAAGTGCAGAATCCTCCGGCGTCGAAGAAATTTCGATTGCGGAGATGAAAATATTGACAAGCAGGAGGAGGGCCGTACCATCTTTTGGACTGTGAATTGTATGTTTCTGGGTATATTTGTGGGTAACGATCCAAAAGTTTCTTAGGGAAGTTGGAGATGAATAATCCGTCTTGGTTTTCTGTGAAGTAAAAGTGTACCTCGTCCAGGCAAAGAGACGGACGAGTCGACCAAGAGGCGTACCATGATTTGGAGAGTAAAGTTGTGCGAGCGGCTTCTTTCCAGGTGAGAAAAGATTGAATATGCTGGACAATCGGCTCCGGCAATTCAAATTCAACAGATCGCCTTTCACGATCAGAAACCCTAGCTCCTCCTTCCATTCTCGATTTTTTAACCTACCTTTCTCTAAACTTGCTTGGGGACGGGGTTGTAAGTCTAAAACTAAGATTTTGGGCTTAAATAGAGTTTTATCTTAGGTTTAATTTCGGCTTAAATTTTCAATTAAGTCCAAAAATACTTATAATAGAGGTCTTTTAGTTATATATATTCCCAATATATATGTTCCATAATAACCTTTTAAGATTGATTTTTTTTCGAACTTGACAGCAAATTACTCCTACATTGCATACTCAAAAAATATAATAAAATTATTTTATGAAGGAAAACCAAGTATATGTTTCTAGTATAACTCTATTATATACTAATTATGTGTAATATAAGAGTAATTTAAGGTCAAAGTTTTTAAAAAAAAATCAACTTTAGGAAGCTTATTATGAAACACATGGAGTATATTATTTAGGCTATATTCTCTTCGTCAGAACATAAATGGACAAAAGTGAACTAAATTAAACCGAACTCAATGAAGCTGAGCTGAACTTAACTAAATTAAGCTGAACTGAACTGAACTGACTTGAACTTATTTGTAGTATAAAATACTATTAAGTAAATCTGAACTAAACTGGACTTAATGCAACAGATCTGAATTGAACTGAACTGATCTAGGCGTTTAGAGAAACTGCTCGTGGATCCGGTGATGAAGCTCTAGTTGGTGAAATGAGCTCACAATCCGGTGGATCTAGTACTGGAAATGAAGAAGGCGTGGAGGTGTTGTTGTTCCATTTGCTGGTGGTGGTGGCAGGTTTAGAGCACTGATGGATGGTGGTGCATTGAACATGGTTTTGCAACTGCATTTTGCGGCTCCAAAGATGGTGGTGGAGGTTTTAGTTCAAGGGGAGGTGTTGTTGTTCCATTTGCTGGCGGTTGTGGCCGATTTAGAGCATTGAATGGTGGTGCACTGAAGATGGTTTCACAACTGCATTATGAGGCTCCAAAGATGGTGGGGGTGGAGGTTCTAGTTCAAGGGGAGGTGTTGTTCCATTTGCTGGTATGGTGGTGGAGGCAGTTTAGAGCACTGAATGGTGGTGCATTGAATATTTGGAAGCATCCGTCAATGTTCAGGTTTTGGAGTTTCAACATAGGTGGAGGTTATGGAGATGTGAAGAAATTTAGTGACGAGTGTGAGGTTATATACAAAAACAAAACAGGCGGTGTGTTAGGTGGCATAAGATGAGTTCCACCATAAAATTTATCTTATGTGGCATCTTGAACAATTGGTTTTATAATACCTGTAGAAATTCATCCAAATCCAAAATTCGATCAAAATTCAAAGTTTCACTCGAAATATTTTGGTCAACCATTCGAGCTTTGACCTGAAACCAGATCCGATCCAAAATTACCTGAATTAATTTGACCCGAACTCATCCGAATAAATTTGATCTAAAATTTATCCTATTCGAGTTAAATGTGATCCGAACTTATCCAATCTAAATTTATCCAAATTAAAGTTGTAAGAAAAATATAATTAATTGCATTTATAATATTAATACATGTTTTATTTTGATGAATTAATGTATTAACACTGAATCCGAATTGATGTGGTTCGAAATCACCTGTTTTAAATGGGACCGATCCATAATATTTCGAAATTAATAATTCGAACAACGTCCGAATCCAATAAAATCCACAATCGAAAATTCGAATACATCCCAATCTAATCTGAAATCGAAATAAGACTACACTGGCTGTGCCTAGAGTTTTGACTCTATCCCGTCACTCTCTATTCATGGTGGATAAATTAGCGAAACATCATTAGAAAAACAAAAATCGTGATCTGGAAAAAAAGCATCGAGAATGAAAAGAGCTAGGGTTTGCGGTGAGGAAGTGCAAAATGCCGAATCCATGGCGGCAGAAACAGAAATTCACTTGCCTGAGCCAATAATCCAGCATATACAATCCTTCCTCGACGGTAAAGAAGCTGCCCGCACCACTGTACTGTCGAAATCATGGTACGCCGCTTGGTCTACTCGCTCATCTCTGCATTTGATCCAATATCAATTCCGAGGAACTGATGAATTTACGGCTTTCGGGAGAAGAACTCTTCAGAGGAACCGATCCTTAAACCTCAAAATAGACAGTCTCACCTTTGGTATTTCGAAAATTAGTGATGATTCCGGTTCACTTACTGATGAATTTATCACAAATGCCCTAAAATTAAAATTGGGGGTGAATCGTTTGGATGTGGAACTAGGTCACGGTTGTGTTTTACCTGTTCAATTGTTTTCAGCATCATCCTTGACACATTTATCGGCTTTCTCCGGTAACATGCATTGTATTGCTCATCCAATAGTTGAGTATTCAAGTATAGCATCATTGAGTTTGCGTATGGTATCCATGGGAGATGATGCTATTGGTAATATGTTCTTACTCTGCCCTTTGATTGAGGATCTCAATGTTTACGAATACAAAGGATTCACTAAACTTGATCTTAGTACATTGCATAACCTGAAAAAAGTCCATGTTGCTCAAAGATTCACCAATCGGTTTGAAAAGCAAGCAGTGTCGGTTGAGTCCGGAGAGTGTAGAATCAATGTGCATGCATTTCCTCAGTTGACCACTATGGTGTTGGAAACGGTTAGTCTCAACAAATTTAGTTAGAGGGGACAAAAAATTTTCTCTAACCATTAATTAAATGGAAAAAATATAAGATTTAAAACTTTAAGGTAAAAAAATAAAATAAAAAACAAACAGATTTCAGGCCGAAGGGCGAAGTATGTTCTTAGTAATTAGTAAGTCTCTTACGACAAGTTGTAATTAAAGACAATTTTACACCTAACAAACCGTAAATCTAAATCTGGTTTGGTATTGATGCCTAAGTGACTCAGTTGATTGCTTAGGTAATTGAGTAAAAAAAGCAGTTTTACACTAAATAAGAAGTTATTCTAATCAAGGACTTATGATGAATTTATAGCAACAATTTTACATAAATTTTAGGAAGATTTTGGTTGAGAGGGAGGAAGACTTGGTATAAATTTACAAGAAAATTGAGAATTTATTTTATTTATAGTAATACTGAGTGAAGAGTGTTCTTTTTAGTGGGATGACTATACGGTTTTGTGATAAAATAAACAGTTTTAGAAAAGTAGAGATAAAATAATAGAAAATTTTGTACTCAACTTACCAAAATAATTTATTTTTTTATTATCTTTTAGAGTATTTAAGATTTAATGACTTAAATTGAACATTTCTAAAATTTTTAGAGAGGACAAAATATTTTTTTAGCGGAGCAAACATATAACATACCATATATACCTCATATATACCTATATATACCTAGTAAAGAAAATAAAATTTTTAGAGGGGGCAATTGCCCCGCTCAACATGTTGGCTTCGCCCCTGGTCTCAGTTATGCATTTTTCTGTGACTTCTTGGTTATGTTTCCTTGCCTCGAGTGTTTGTCGCTTAGAGGATGTTATGGCCATGAAGTGGTGAAAATTTCGAGTACTTCACTTAAGAGCTTGAGCTTAATATATGATCGATCGAAGAAGATCCGAATTGATGTCACCAATCTTCATGTGTTCACTTATTACGGTGGTGCAAAGATCCCTTCCCTGTCATTTAGTAATCATTCAGAGAAATGCAGTTCTCAGATAGTGCTTTCCTGCTGGGATGGCCTTGATGCTTCTTGGTTTATTGATTTAAAAGAATTACTAACTGAGTTGAAGACGTCTAGAATCTTTCTACGAGTTGAATTCTACAAAGATAAATGTATTATTCCGTCCAAAAGTATCCCATGCTCCTCTGTATCTTTGGTGGAAAACTTATGGGTGACACAAAATCCAACAATACAGAGTGCTAAAACTTTTGTGAGTGGTTTATGTTGGAGTTGTCATCCAAAATACATTACTCAGGAATATCCTCTGCTGGAGGATGTGGGCTGGCTATATGATATACTGAGACCGAAAGGAGTTCGGAAATGTCTCAAAAAACTGTCTGGCATACATGTTCCAGAGGAAGTTAATGTGGAGTTGTTTGATGGTCAGGAATGGAGGCCTATTCTCTGGGAAAACATATTGAAGGCTTGGAAAACCAAAATGCATGGGAGTTGGTTTCGGTTCCATTTGAAATGGCCAGACATTTGCTAGCATACTGTTTAATGGTTAAATATGTGAGGTGATCTCTGATCTGATTCTCTCATTCCACTGCATATGTCCTTTTCCATTCAAGTATTCGGTTAATTCACTACTGCCAGTGCCAGGAATTGGACTGATCGCCTTTTATGTTTTAAACGCAAATGAGCTTCTATCTTCTATGTATTAACTAAAGCCTGAAAATTATGGTGACATGTGTGGATTTTGATGTGTTTATCAAACATTCCACTTTAAGGTCTGTACAGTAACTGTCTCCACTTAGTTTATGTACGTATCATAATTTTCAACTTGTTAGTTTTGTATGGCATGTTTGTCAAAATTTGATGTATACAATTTTGTTCCCCAAGTACACAACTTTTTCAAAAACTATAACTGGTTTAAGGGATAATTATAGGCCTGATTATTTGAAATTGGTCACCAACTTACACGACTTCAAAAGGATCGGAGTATATGATTACACTCAGCCTTCTATTATTTGATTAGGATACATCAGGTTTGAACCATCCAGGGAGGCTGCTGAGCCTGACGCAAATATTCAACGCGTAGTTGCTCATGTCCAGATTCCGTGTCTGCTCCTGGTACTAAGCAACCAATTGCCTTAAGTGCTGCAACTCACTGTTCTTCCCTTCTAACTCCTCTGTCGTTGGTGCTGGATTAAGTACAGCACACTTGAGGATGGCATTGTCTTTGAAGAGTGAAGACTGAAGAGTGCTTTACTTTGAGTTCCCTCAGCATAATATTTTCCTTTTTATAGATTTAAGCTGCCACTCCAGATTATGGAGTGCGAATGGATTTCTCCAGATTCTCCAATGTGCTTGCTGCTTGCGATGAGGCATAATCTATGCTGTTCGAATTCGTCATCTTCCTCACGAAAAGATCAAACCGAAGTTTGAAAGTTGAAACTAAATTAGAAACTACTACCTTCTAAGCCGGACACATGGTGTATATTATTACGACGTGGAACATAAAATGTGATTATTTTGTTGTAACTTGTAAACACTGCAATGTGACCGCGGTACTGTCAAGGTTGCACGAGTTGAGTTTTAACAATCTCAATCTACATGATTTTACAATTTACATCGACATTGAAAATAGTAGTGTGATTATTTATTTTTTATTATACAAGATTCAAATGACGTTACTTGCAACATTGAGAGCATCGTGATCTTGGGATGCTTTTTTTTTTACCTTGAAAGATAATAAATTAATAATGAAGAGAAACCATCAGATAAAAATGGGATGCTGGTTGTAAGTTGCAACTGCAAGACTGCAACACAAGACTGTCTCCATCAATAAAACCCGGTCAAACTCTTCCGCCACGTAAGCATTCTACTAACTTAAATCTCTCACTTCAAAATCTTCACCCCCAACGGTAAACCTCTCTCTGACCCAAATAACAAACTCTATCAAACAAATAAAGAAAAGTGACAAAAAAATGAAATAACTAAAGGCTTCAAATGCGTCTTCCGTGGGTAGCATGGCTGGGCGATCGGGTCGGGTTTTTGGTTACCCAAAACCCGACTGCCCAAACCCGAAAAAACCCGACCCATGCCCTGCCCAGCCCTATCCGTGGTAAGACGCATCTTAAGGCTTCAGAAGCCGGTCCATCAAGGAGTTGATGAGGGTCTGAATTTCTCCAGAATTCAGACCCTCATCAGCTCCCTTTATGGAGCTAGGATATATACCTAGGCCCTAGGGTTTATGAAACACTGCATTTCTGGGAGTTGAGATAGACGGACCATCACGAAGTATCTTGCATTTTGAGTGGGACCGAACACAACAGTACCAACTACGTATATCCTGTATACTGTTCCAAGCACCCAACAAATGTTCCCAATGAATTGGCTACCATTTCATTATATTAGAGCATCTTCGTGACGCTAACCTCTTCCAGACCATCCACGCAACACAAATTCTGGGTTGATACTTGATACGGGACTGTTCTGAGTTCTGACAGTTCCAATATATAGACTCCTGGTGTTCTGAAAATGGAATTTTTGGGTTGACATGGGGACTCTTGAGAAATTTTGGTTTTCCACTTTTCCCATTTTGGTAGTGCAATTGTGTGACGATCCCACAACTGACTAATGATCAAACATACCACACAGATCACACAGGAATGTGCTTTTGAAATCACTCAAAACATGTACTACTACACTACTACTATATCACAGATACACACACTTCAGTCCAGTTTCATGATTTACATCTTTCAAAGTTTTATATTCGCAACTATTTCTGCATCATGTTTGATGGTCAACTTACTCAACTATCATTTTTAAATTTTGTGAAAGAAAAAAAATTTCTTCAAGTGAAATTATGCAACTTATTCATTCATGAGGGTCGAGATGAGCACAACACAAGATTGGTTCAAGCAACAATATAAATGCAAAGTGCATATTAGTCAAGACTCAATATAGCCTCGAAGGCATTTTTTTATTTATAAGAGAAAAACAAAAACAGAAAAAGAAACAAAAAGAAACAAAAAGAAAACAGAGTTACTAATGCATAATGAAATTGAACCTGACCAAGAATTCTTCAAATTAACCACCCCTGACCCCTGCTTCTGCTCTAAAGACTTGATGGAAATGTTGCAGGAAGTTTAGCATACCATCACTGAGCACTTCTATTATATATGCGCTAAATAGTATCTCTCCATTTTAGGTGGAACGCAAAACGTGGGCAAAACTTGCCATTTTGCGAAACCTCAACTAAATCATTCCATAAAATTGGCTCCCACACCTTGAGAACCGAATCATATACTTCAACAATTACTTCTTCCAGAGCAGGCAGGCAAAACAACTTCTCTTTCAAACTCTGATAAAGGGACAACTGTTTTGGAAAATAGCCACTTTCTAGAAGAATAAATTTGGGATGACAACTCCATAACAAACCCCTTACAAGGTTCTCACAAGATAGAGAATCTATTTTAACTAAATTCAAATTCTCCACCTCAGGCATAGATAAACATGTAATATCATCATCTGGGCTAACAGTGATCTTCCTACAAAAGATACCGTGTAGAAAAATTTTGGAACGTTTCAATTCTTTTAGAAACTCTCTCAACTCCAAGGACCACGAAGCATCAAGGTCATAACGGTACCTAAATGATATGTAAGACTCACAATCCTTCAAGTCAGTACTAAAAGACAGGAGAGGGACACTTGAGCAAGACAATCTGAACTGGCAAATATTTGGAACGTCAAGCCGGAGACTATCATAACCCAAATGTTTGAGGTCTAAGTACTTGAGTGAATGGCTTGAAATGTGCAGACTTATATGTCCACTACAATGGTAAAGCTCCAAATTCTCAATCAGAGGGCATGCTGCGAGAATATCACGAATCGCATCGTCCCCTAAATCGACCCAGGACAAAGTCAACGATGCAAGGCGAGACCATAAAACAATTCCAGCAGTGAGGGAATGATCAATTTTGCAATTAGAAATAGATACATTTGTCAAAGATGAAGATGAAAACACTTGCACAGGTAAAGCATAAGAGCAGTAGAGGCGCAAAGTAAGATTAGTCACTCCTAATTTGAGAGCATCAATTATAAGTTCATCAGCTAGTGCAGCGGAAACCTCATCCTTAATTGAAGTATACCTGAGCTCGAAATTGTCTACTTTCCGGTTCAATTGACTGTACCTTTGAAGAGCTGATCGGGCGAAAGTGGAGAATCCTCCGGCGTCGAAGAACTCTCGGCTGTAGAGATGAAAGAATGGACGAATAGGGCAAGGGGAGCACCGTTGTTTGGACTGTAAATGGTATATTTCTGGGTGTATTAGTGGGTACCTATGAAAAGTAGATTTAGGGAAGTTGGAGACGAATCCGTCTTGGTTTTCTGTGAAGTAAAAGTGTATCTCGTCCAGGCAAAGAGACGGACGAGTCGACCAGGCGGCGTACCATGGTTTGGAGAGCAAAGTGGTCCGCGCAGCTTCTTTCCAGGTGAGAAAAGATTGGATATGCTGGATAATCGGCTCCGGCAATTCAAATTCAACAGATCGCCGATCAGAAACCCTAGCTTTTTCCATCGTCGATGCTTTTTCTCAGAGCAAAACTAAATTTGGTGAAGACAGAGAGAGTGAAAGACCGGGCAAACCGGTCAACCCGATTGTATGGTGTCTTCTGATTATAAACTTTTTAAATTAGGGGGGTACATCGGATTTGGATCGGATTAATCCGATCTTATTTTTTGGATTTTTTTAAGGATTCAAATGGAAAATCATTAATTCCGTAATTCAATTCGAAGTCATTGGATTCGGACTACTAAAATCTCAATCCGTAATCCAATCCATAGCCTTAGGATAAGAGTGGTCTGCATCGGATTCAAATTGAATTTTCAAATCGGTGTGATTCTGAACACCCCTACTTTAAATGGATAATTTCAAATCGATTTCAAATATTAAACGCTGAATTATTTTTTTTAATGAAAAGTTATAAATCAGTACTACTTTAAAATCAAATTTTAATTCTAAATTAGTGATAAATGAAATATTTATCATAAATTCTTCAAATGAAATTAGTTATAAAAGTCTCACAAATTTAATTCGAGTACAAATTTAGATTTAAAGAGTTCAGGTCAAATTTAATTCACATCTGATGAATTTCAGCCGCTTTTAGTTCGGGACATTTCAGATTGATACTCTCATCAAATTTGTTCGAATAATTTTAGGTCGGATGTATTCATATCATATTTCTGGTCAAAGTGTGGATGGTTAATCATAATATATATTGTGGGTTTTCATATCAACTTTCTTTTTTATTTGATTTGAAACATCGGGAAAAAATTAAGAATTAATTTCAAATTGGTGATACTTTTAAGACTTTCTATCAAATTAGTGTGACCTAAAAAGTTTCTATCAAATTAATTGGTGAAACATCTAATTTTAGTAGTGATAAGGGCTAACTATGTTCCCAAATCTTCTCTAACAATAAAACCATTACTATATCACATATATTATATTCAATCAAATTTAGATTAAATTATATCAAGTATCACTCATCACATAATTGCATCTTACATGTTACATGAATTTTGGGGATTGAACATGATACTTGAATTTTGGGGATTGGACATGATACTTGAAGACGTTTGCTCGATGCTTGTCAATTGACAATGATACTTGTGATGTTGTTGATTATCACTAGTTGATGCTTGAAAATTTAGTGTGTTAATAATACAAGCCAGTCGAAGAATGCTTGAGTTGGGGTCCAAAATTGAGATCTGGAGCTTGGGAAATTACATTTTTTTCTTAGGATTATAAAATCTAGTCAAAGGAAAGGATCGTAGTTAGGGTCATTAGAGATATGATGATGGTAAATAAAATGAATAGTAAAACTAACCAAACTTAGGAATTTGATGCATGATTTTAACAAAGTATAACTAAATAATATAAATAACTAAATTAGCTCCTTAAATTCGGCAAGGTTAAATTAGTCAAGACAAATATAGACACTAATTTGATAGAAGTTTATCATGTATCACTAATTTGATAGAAACTATTAGGTACATGACCAATTTGTAATTCACCCAAAAATTAATTACTATTATGGGCAAATAACGTACAGTACCCTCGTTAGATTTTTTTATTACGGATTTCTCCTTGTTAGATTTTTTCTTTCATCGACCCCCATGTTAGCACAATTTAATTACATCCAACCCAACGACTTTGACTTTTGGCGAACTAATACCTGGAAAAGACAATTTTTCCATCATTTAAGTTTCAGTTTTCAGAAAAAACCAAACACCTTCAATAATTATTTATTACACATTTACCTCTAATTTTTTGTAATTTAAAAAATTGTGATTAAATTATTTAAAATTAACCCACATAACTTATCAAAATTCAAAACGATCTTAATTATTATTGCATAAAAGACCCTACAAAATTAATAACCAATTTTCACTTATAATATTGTTTAGAAAAGAAAAAATATAAAATAATAATAAAAAAATATAAAGAGGCCAATCGGAGCTGTTGAGCTCCGATCGGAGTTCAACAGCTCTGACCAACTCCAAATCGAAGTTGGGGACGTAACCCAGCTCCGATTTGGAGCTGTTTAAAGCTCCAATCGGAGCTGTAAAAAGCTTCGATCAGAGCTTTAAACAGCTCCGATTGGAGCGTGCCCAACTCCAATCAGAGCTGGGTTTATGGAATCTCTAGTGCCGAAAAAATTCCGGCATCGGAGATTGGAGAAAAGAGAAAGGAAAAAATAAAGGAAAAAATAAAAAAAAAGAAAACGAAAAAAAGAAAACAGAAAATTAAAGAAAAAGGAGAAAAAGAAAAAAAATAAAAATCTGAAAATAGCATAAGGGTGTGTTTGGAGAGAGAAAAATTCAGAATTTTCTAAAGTTGGTCAACACAAATGGGGCTAGATGTAATTGTTGAACTAGTAGGGATAAAAACGCAAAGTCAGTCTCTAACAGGGGGAGTCTGAGTAATTTTCCCTACTATTATTAATGAATGAAAGAGTATAAGCAATGCTCCGAAAAGTTATGTTACACACCCAATACAAAAGTATGAACCAAAGGCAAGATCTTTTTATACTATGTTTAACATCTAATATACCTTTTTCCCAAAAAGTGAAAATGATTTTTGAAAAAAACTATTGGAGATAAAAATACACTTACGAAGAAATGCGCATCCAGGGAATCGAACCCTGGTCAGTACCGTGGGAGGGTACTATGATACCACTACACCAGATGCGCTTGATATACAGTGCACTTCTTCACTTCCATTTTCATGTCATTTTATAAACTTTCTAACTCTTAGAATGGAAAGTTTTACTTCCACTCACAATTTTTTTTTTATATTATATCTTTTGATACTTTCCACATCTTCATTACTAACTTTTACATTTCATTGATCACAAGAGCTGGAATATAATATTTCAAGATTGGTTCAAGTGTTACCGAATGAAATTGTACAAGAAGGATAATACCAATTTCCTTATTTGGCAATGTTGATCCCATGTTTTGGAGTTGGAGGCACCATCCATCAGGAAACGTTACTCTTAAGTCTACTTATAATGCTTTACCGTTAACGGAGTCATAAGGTGGTGAAGCGCCAAGGAGTTGGGTTAGTGAAGGAGATGTGCAGGTTCAATCTCCAGCGGTGACAGAGTTATAAAGTTGATTTAGATGTGGAGAAATAAGGTGGTTTAGTAAATTTGTATAGCATTAGTGTAGGAGTAGTTGTAATATTTGACGTCATATGGATATGAATATGGATATCATTATTGCATCGGAGATTGCTGGTCTCCCCAGGCTGTGTATATAATGCTAATAATATTGATAATATTGAGGAGGACACATGACCATTTGTTTTTACTTGTGTTAGATTTCAAGAGATACGGAATGTATTTTGGCGCCTACATGTTGGAATTCTTCTGCTCCATATCACTACATAATTTATTGACAGGTTTATGATGTTTCTTGTTGTCACAAAAAGAAATTGCGGCTGATGCTTCACATGCCTCTGCTTGAAGCGGTTTTGTATCTTTCGGGCCAATCGGAGGAGTGTAATATGTATTTCGTGTATTGGGAGGCTAATCAAGTCGTTAGTCGTGGATGCGCCCTCCAAATATGGAACTGAAGAGTTGGCAGGAAAGTTTTACTCGATCAATAGTACCAGCGCAAGTGCGCGGCATAAGTGATTTGATGTATAGCTAGTACTTTTGGAAAGAATAATGTGAATGTGTTTGGGACATTGTCCGAATTGGTTAGCATGTTTTTGTTCCGATAATATATTATATTCTTTGTATATAAATACCGTGTGGTAATTTCAAACTTTATGATTATTAATTCATATGTGGTAATTTTGAAATTAAATTTATAAAATATTAAGATAAATTAATAATAAATTTACATTATGGAATCAAAATTGGATCTCAAAATCTGTAAAAATTACAAAATTTACCTATTAGGATCGTGTATGAAAAAAAAATAAAAAACTAATATCGCAAGACCTTGAGATCGTAGATCAAAACTATAATTTTCCCGTAATGTACGTAATTTTTTCAAAACGGGGCTGATCATCTGAAAACGGTCACCAGCTTACACGACTTCTAATTAACGGATCAAATTTCTTACCATCTATAGTATATGATGATTACACTCAGCCAGCCTTGTGTTATTAATTTGATTAGAATACATCAGGATTGAACCATCCAGGGAGGCTATTGGTCTGCTTAACCTGAAGCAGATGCATATTCGACGCATAGTTGCTCACCTCCAGTTTCCGTGTCTTCTCCTGGTACTGAGCCACCAACTGCCTCAACTGCAGCACCTCACTGTTCTTCTCCTTTTGTCGTTCGTGCAGGATAACTACAGCACGCTTGAGGATGGAATTATCTTTGGATAGTGCTTTATTCTGTTCCCTATAGATTTGGGCGGCCAGAGCTCCAGCACGACTGCTGATGGATTTCTCCAGATTCTCCAATACGCTTGCTGCCCTAGATTTAGCATCATCTATGCTGGTCGAATTTGTCATCTCCATGACAAACAGATCAACCCATTCTGCACTGTTTGATGGCAAGTTATTTTCAACTCGAGGCTCTTCCTCTGGAGAAACATCCACATTAGCTGCCATGTGACTGCCATGTTCTTGATCAGCAGCAAAATCAGACTCGGGGGAACTAATGTGAAGATCTCGAAGGCAGTTCATAGCAATTTCTAAGGCCGTATCGGGATCCACCAGCGAATTCTGAGGAATCTGAACTTCCATATCTGAAAATAGATCGAGCTACAAGGTGATTAATTATACGTCAAGCAACTGAACGGGACGGGAGACGTAACTTTAGATGTATGTGGCTGAGCTAGGTGGCGAAACTGGTTATTCAATATCCTTGAAGAAGGGTCTCTTAACGCAAAATTAAAACAGCACACGTTAAATACCAAGGGATCAACAAGATTTGCTATTTATAAGCCAAATTTAGCAATCCTTTTTATCTGTCCGATTCCGTTTCTATCTTAGAATTTCGGATTAGAAATTAGTCAGATAGTACTTATTCGTTTTCTACTAGTACTACTACCACGTTTCGGATTTAGAATAGGGGAACTGGGGGAGTAGTTTCCTTTTCTTCTTTGCATTACCAGAATCCCAGCTATTGGATAAGGGTTAAAAAGTGAAATATATCTTAATTTTTATTAGGGTTAATTACACATTAATGTCAATCCTAATAATTTCTAAATAATTAAATTAGTGATATATTAAAAACTTCCTACAAATTAGTGTCTATATATATATTTGGACTAACATAACCTTATATAATTAGAGAAAATTCAATTAATTTGTAAGATCAGATTCCAAATTTTTAGTTAATTAGTTACCTGATGATTTTTTACATGTATTTTAATATTTAAAATTTTCTATTATTAGCCAATTAATTTCCTTTCCTTTGTTCTTATTATATAGCGTATGATTTTTTTTCTAATGCCTCCCCTATATATTTAGTCGTTTCACGAGGCCTCCTTCAAGTATCCTCAATTCTATTCAATGTCAAGCATCTGATCAAATTTTTTGCCCTATTATAAAGCCTTTAAATACAATTAGCCCCTAAATAACTATATTTCAAGCATCTCGTTTTTGTAGAATAGTAACTTGAACAAAGAATATTTAAGTTCACCTTGTTGTAGTATGAAAGTTAGCAATATTTATGAGGTTCAAAATGACATATTGTGCAATTCATTGTCGACTAATTATTTAGTCATACATTTTGGCATGTATCTGAATGAGATTATTTTTAAATGCATATATGAATGAGCAAGCAACTTTTTTTTTTTTTGGCAGCTATTCTAAATTTTGTGCTCTTCATGTAACAATCATTTGAATGTAAATCATTGACGGATGCATCATTTTCTAATGAACAAGCATGTTACATGTAACATGCATCATCTCTAAGCAAGCATCTACTCAAATAAGGTTAGATGAAAGTCGATGAAAAAAAAGAGACGGTTAAAAGTGATGCTTGGCATTTTAGTCTGAGGTTAACTGATTAATAAAAACGTGGTAAGTTGGAGAAATATAGGAATTCAGTTAATTAAATTAACACTAAAATTAGCAGAATCACCAAATTGAAATAAAGTTTTCACCAATTTGTAGGAAAGATTTTAGGTCACATCAATTTGATAGAAACTCTCAAAACTATCACTAATTTGCAATTTTTCCTTTTTATTACTCAGCCCAGTCGCATTGAATTATTTACGTTTGTTTTATTAAATTTTTATTAACCCCATTTGACATCTAATAAATTTTAAGTCTTAACAAAAAAAGTTAATAAATTATATAATGAAAGTAGATACATTATATTTTTATAAGTATACTTTCTAAATTTTTATTAACCCCAATTGACATCTAATAATTCTAAATTTTAACAAAAAAAAAAAAAGTTAATAAATTACATAATCAAAATAGAGACATTATATTTTTATAAATATACTTTCATAAATTAATTTTTTCGTTATAGTTTAGTAGTTGGAAATGAAGAGTTTGATGGGGTTTGGGCTAGTTTGTTTCATCTGTCTTATATATATCTGCCTCTGTCATGCTTCTTACTCACCCTAATTAATCTACCACATCATCTTCTCGCTCAATCATTTTCAAATACAAAAAAATTCCATCTCCTCTCAAATGCATAGTTTTTCCATATTACAAAAGACAAAAGAATAAAGCACAAAATAAAGGGAAGTAGTAAACAAAAAGAAAATTAAATAAAATAAAGAAGCTCGCCAACGGACTGTACCAAAGTGGTTAACATGTTAACCAGTAAACATATCGACCCGCGAGATAAAATTTAATAAAAGGTTTCATGGCATATATATGCAGGTGAACTTGCTTATTAAAGTGGTTAAGACTAGCTAATACTTAATTGATATTTAAATATTTATAGGTGATTGAGTTTGATCTTCTGAGAGTGGATGAAGTCGTCGAGCAACATGGATCAATACCTGAATCCCATATATTTATGGCGTTACAATATCCATGACATTTTAGAAAAATACAACAGTTATACTTGCACATTTTAAAGAACACATGAGAATTTTAAATTAAACTAAACCGGATAAACAAAAAGGACGTCCACGTCATTATTCGTCCAGAAAACCGAAAAGTAATACACCGTTCCAAACCATTTCCTTCCTCCACTCTCCCACTTCACTCGATCAATTAAATCGTATCTCTTTCTCTCTCACCCTCACTTAAATACAAATCTTCCATTCTCCCAAAAACCCAATCAATCTCCGCCCAAATTTGCACCACTTCTCTTCCTTTTTTCTCCATCTTCCAAACTGCCTGGCCGGAGATGCAATTTTAGCCGTGATTTATTGATCTCAGATCTGTATGTCTCTGTCTATATCTATCTATCAAACTGTCTATTCATACTAGTAATGCTTAGTTTTTGCTTGCTGCAATTATTGCCTCTTGTGACTAACTGTTTCTGCTTTCTTCTCGATCTGCTTTACCGTAAAGTAGTTTTTAACTTCCAATTAGGCAAAATGCTTCCATTTTTCATGCTAATTCTTCTTCAAGTTTTAGTGGACTAGAATGGAAGTTACATTTTGTCATTGATGGTTTGAATTGAATGCTTACTTTTTAGTTGATCTAGACTGTAAGTTGTTTAGTGGCTACTTCTTGGGTTAGGTAGGAGGCAATTTGTAGCATAAACTGAGTTCAATTGTTTTCTGCTTACATTACATGTATAGGTAGCAGCCTGCATATCTGATATCTGAGATGGGTTATGGTTTATGACATGGCAGGTGAAGTAGGGGTCTGTGCATGAACATATAGTAGCTGAAAAGAAAGTAATCGGTTGGTATGTCGGATGAGAACTAATGTTATTGGCAGTAGAAGGAGGAGGGTTTTTCTCTTCTTCTGCGTCTGGATACAGTAAGGGCTTGACTCTCCTTTTATTGGGTCAGAAAAGGGAGGAGAAACTCATGAGAGTGACGCCGTGGAATCAGTACCAGTTGGTGGACCAAGATATGGATCCGGATCTCCAGCTGGCCCCTGGAAAGAACTGGTTAGCTCGTGGGTGCACCTCGTTTGTGTGCTTTGGTCAACCTGCTGGACTTGAGAGCCCGTCTCCTATGAAAGTGGGACCTGCTCAAAATCAAGAAGTTCTTCCGGAACCTCCTGATGTTGATAAGGGCGATGATAAAATGAATTTGGGTGATAGTATTGTCGAGGATAACGATAAGAAGATAATTAGTCTCAAGAGTAGCTTGAAGAAATCAACGAAAAGTGATACAGTGGCTGTGATTGGTGGTGATGATGTTGGAAAGATCGATGAGCATGAAGCTATACGTGATAAAGAGCAGGATGATTCTTGTCAAATTGACAGGAGGAAAGTGCAATGGACCGATACAATAGGGGGTGAGCTTTTTGAGATTCGGGAATTTGAAATGAGGTAACAATGCTTACAAATCTTAAATCTTTATGATCACAATTAAACTGAATATGAACACATTACATTTGTTGTCCAATATGTATCCATGATGTTCCACTTCCTCATATGCTATTGCTAGATAATTTCCTTCTACCAGAAATTATGTTCACTTCGTAGTGCTTAAAGGGTGTTTTTCTTTGAGAATGTCAAACTTACGTATTTCAGTGTTAACTCGAACAGTGCCAATGTATCTACTGAACATACATCCAATAGCAGTGATGTTGTTAGGATTAGCAAAAAGAATATTCTCGAGGGATATAAATAGAAACGATTCTCGCTCTTCATTTTATAGTTAAAGAGATGACGTTTGACTACCTCGAAACCTAAGACAGGCTAGAAAACTGGATTAGAACCTTTGTTACCATGTGTAGAAAAGCTATCCCAGAGTGCACTTCATGTTTTCTTGTCATTCTGAATGAGAGTATGTGAGTCTGTGACTACATTTTTTCATACTTAAATTCTTATTAAAGGATAATGCGTTTTGAAATGGGGGCAGGATGCATGTTTGTAATCTGATCAAGGTATAGTTATACTATTCATTGTTTAGTTCCTGCCTGACTGCACTGAGTATGTTATTTTCTTTTAGACTACCTGAAGAAACGGTCCGAGAATGTATTTCCTCCTCTTTGATCATCCTTTTTAAGATCGTCTGCATTGATTTCTAATGTTTCGTGAACTATTGAATTCATGTGCATATGGGAAAGCTCTGAAACTGAAACTGAGACTAGTGGAATTGTGATATTCATTTTTTGAGAGTTTGGTTATGCACATTGTAATATTCATCATAGCAACTAGTTCCATCATTCTGTGGTGGTTGAGCAGTTCTGTGAATTTTGTTTGTGCACATTGTTGCGAACTTCTGATCAGTTGACTGTGTGTGGTATTCCTTTTGATTGCTGTTCTGTTGTCTGGGATCCTTAGACGCCTTCTCCAGTTCCCTGATAAGCTGTGGCTCTGTGATTAAGGGTTGGTCGTTTGGAAATGGTCAAATGTAAACTTTCACCATCTGTAACCCGAATTTGATTGCAATCAATTGAGTAGATATTTATTTCCAAAGGAGCAAGTAGCAACCACCAAGTACATAGAACACTGGTATTAGTCATTTTCTCATAAATTTAGTTCATTGTCTTGTAGAAGACCAACAATTTCTAACTTTTTTATGATTAAGTGTGTCATTCAATTTAGACACATGGTCCCAGAATTATTGCAACCATGATAAACAGATAAAGTGGTTCATTGTACTGTAATCTCAATAAATATGGACAAACATTACCTGCAATTCGATGTACCTCTTGAGCTTTTACAGTACTCCTAATTTCCAGAAGTCATGGGGTGCATTAAGTGATGATTAAGATAAACATGATCTTTGAGTAAATTGAGTAGCCAAATTTTTGGTGTGCTTTTATGTTAAGTACATGTTCATCCAGTTTATGTATGCTCTTTTTTCTATATAAAATTTCTGCTCTCTGTATCAGGATTAGCTCTTTCAGGTGAATGACCTGTAATATTCTCTGACAAAAAAATCCCTTCTAATTGCAGTGACGATGGATCAGACTATGAATTCGAGAATGGGAATGATAAGACATGCTCCTGCAGAATAATGTAACCTGAATTTATTATATGACCTGTTCTTCGCTTGATTTAAGTGAGGGCGGCGACTCACATGGTGTGTTGCTTGAAGAGCTGCTAGCATGATTCTCATCCCAAATGCCTGTTCACTGTTGGATGACAGGAACTCTGTCGAGGTGATGCAAGATACAAATCTTTGACTAGGAGAGCTGCTGCCTGCTGTGTCCATATTCTTATTTGCATCCCAGTTTTGTTGCTTAATATATTCATCATGTTTGTGCAAACAACAGCACTTCCTTTTGTTTACTAGTTTGTTGCTTTCATCATGGAGAAAGTTCCCTGTCATTTCTTCTGCTGATGGGATGAGATGACGGATTATTATTTCGTGATTGCATTCTGTAGTTGTCTATATGGAATAGATTCTCCCCCCTAGAAAGGTTGTACAGTTTGTATTCATGTATTCACTATGTCATCATTTGAGTTCACTGCATTCTTGCATACTTGGTTCCTTAATGGCTAGACACCTTGAGTAGGAAAACCCACTCGATATATGGTGTATACAAAGTTATGAGGGAAATTGCTGCCTGCTGGTATAATCTGTGAATGAATTGTGGGTACATAGATATTAGACACTTTTGGGTGAAAACAGACAAAAAAGCAAATCCCATTTGCATATTTTGACAGATTGACTCATACAAGAAGCCATTGTGCAGAAACTTGGCCACATCTTATCCACTAAAACCCAAATCCTAAACTACCAGTTGATGCACCATCTCTATCCTCCAGCCATACAAAGCTGCAAAATATTCAAACAAAAAGTACAGAATATCAACAGCAAGAACAATAAGCAAAAATGTCTATTGCATCGTCGCATTCATTCCCATGCATTAAACTCTCTAACTCTTCGTCTCCCTCTCCGGCATCATGTTCTCCATACGCACCTTCATCTTCTTACAGCTTCAAGTTTACCGTTAGGAACTCTCAAGCAGATGGTCCTGTTAGGAGACCGATGGCTCCTCCTGTTAAGCCAGTGATGCCATCTCCAACACCACCAGCTCCCCCTTCTGCCACCTCCCCACCACCAATTGCTCCTCCCAAGCCTGTGGCCGTAGCGTCTGTGGTGGAAAAGGGTGTGGTTACCATGGAGTTTCAGAGGCAGAAAGCTAAGGAGTTACAAGAGTATTTCAAGAATAAGAAGCTTGAGGAAGCTAATCAAGGTCCTGCCTTCGGTTTTGTTGGCAAGAATGAGATCTCCAATGGCAGGTATGCGATCTTCTCAACACATCTTTTCTTCCAGATTTCGTTACAATCATCAGTTATTTCAAAATCATTTCATGGTTTCAGTCTTTCAGTTCCTCATCATAGGCTAATTTAGCAAACAAATCAATTTTGTACATTTGATTTTGCATCGGTGTTTGAACACATTCGTAGAATGTGTATTGATTTGGTTAGTGGTAGTAGAATCCATCCATGAGGTGGTAAAACAAAATTTGTTAACATGAGTTGAGTGAGCAGAAGGAATTGATGCTTTTCTGTTTTTTTTTTTTTTTTTTGCCTTAACTACTTTAACAAAGTTAGTAAACAACTTCTGGCTTGGGCAGTTCAGGAATCAGGTAAGTAACACAGTTCCCATCGTCCAAGGAAAAATTGGAACTAGAAACCCCCTTCTCGCCGTAGTTGTGGCTCCCACTGTCACATGCGCGGGGGCAATAGCTACAGTGGGGAGGGGGGGGGGGTTGGTTTATGTATAGCAGTGGGAAATTTTGATTTACAGTCCTATAATCAGGGGGATCAGAGGACCTAGACTTTAGATCTCAATTTGTTAGTATATCAAAATGATTAATTGTGAAGTTGTTGATCAATGGATCAGATGGGCAATGTTTGGTTTCGCGGTGGGGATGTTGACAGAGTACGCAACAGGTTCAGACTTTGTAGATCAAGTGAAAATTCTCCTGTCCAATTTCGGAATTGTGGATCTTGAATGAATGCTGATAATATCAGTTTCCCAAAACTGTAATTTGCGCAAACATGTCAAAGCTTAGATATTTTGAGTGATTCATTCTTCCCTCTTGTGTTGATAGTATAATCTCTTTTTTTTTTCTTTTTCTGAAACACTCATTTGAGAGAATGTAACAATGATTACGATCTTCACAAACTACAGTGATTAGCTTTGTTTTGAAGTAACTTTTGCACACAATTTCGCCTGGCCTAACTTTTGATCAAGTGTATAAGTGATTATCCTACTTCTATCAGAGGGCTAGAGGGTGTTATATAGAAAGATAACTTAAAACATTAATGCATCTCTCTTAGAACTATACCCATTTTTCATTTCCAGATGTCCAATACAACTACAATCATCAAATAGGTTAGCTAAAACTGCATGCTAAACTTAATGGATGTAAGTGCCATTTTCACATAAACATAAAAGGTTACGCTTTTGTATTGCATCTCGTGTTTATGTTTAACATACAACTAATTGATGATAAAAAATAACGTTTACTGGTAAGACATAATATGTTTAATACTCAAGCACCAAGGTATTGCTTAAAACAAAAGAGTACCGTCTTCCAGAATCTTCGTGTTAAATTTAGCCTTTAACCATATCCCCGTCGAATTTGGACAGGTCGTGCACTAGTTTAGGTATCAAACGGGTACCCAAAAAAATCCAACCTGTCGAGGCCAAAGTTTGACGTAATTTTCCGTATTATTTGGAGCAGCTCTTTTGGACACAAGGGTGGAAATCGCAGATATGGAAGAGATTGTTCTGTTTTGGAGGCAGTGAAAAATCCAGTGAAACCACGGATGGAATCAGATGGGCATTGTGATGTGTTCGTCCCCCTTAAAATTTCAAAACAAAAAAATTGATAGGTAATGTATTCGATTTAATTTCTAATAGCCTCCCGAACTTTCTAGATAATCTTATATATTATGTAATGTGGTCTTTGAAACTTTAATTCTTGGGTCCCCGAATAAAAACAATCTTTAAATCCCATTTTCCAGCGGAAGTAGCCAAGTCTCTCAATCTGATTCTGACTCTTAAATCTAAACCTTAACAAGCTTCGAAAAGTTCAATTCCAGTGCCGGCCTGCCGGCAAGTATATTCTCACCTACTTTCTTTCCGTATATGGCATATTTCATCATTAAAAACTTAACTTATTTTGTTTCACACCACATGTCATAATTTCATTAACACAATAACACACCTAGTTCTTGTTGAATGCTCTTCTTATCTTTCAAATATAATACTAATGTGTCTCCTATCATTCAAGAAGTTGTGAGAAACGATGAAAGAGATACTGTTCTTGATATTGTAAAACTAGTGATATCTTGATACATGGGTTGCGCTCAAAGTACTGGACCTGCCATGAGTTCTCCGCCAGAGTGGGTTGAAAAGTTGAAGATGGAAAATGGATATGCCAAAGGAGGCTACTACGAGGCTAGGAAGTCGACTGGTCAGAGGGCGTTCAGGCAGGAAGCGGAGAGTGCTTTGAAGCTGGAATCAAGAAATGAGAGTCGGAGGAACAAGGTTGAGAATGGAAGACCGAGTTTGAGTGGGAAAGCTAATGTCAAAGAAGGGAATAAAGAAGATGTTGATAGAGGGAGGAAGAGTAGCAGCAGTCAAGGTGATACGAGCAGTGGTAAGGTTCGTGAAAAAGCTGAGGTTATGGACGTGGGCGCAGAAGATGAGCTAGTTGATGGATGGCCTAAGTGGCTCACTGATAATGTTCCCAAGGAGGTTTTGAAGAATATTGTTCCAAAGAGTGCTGATTCTTACATCAAGATCGACAAGGTTAGTCTTTCTTCTTTCAACACTAACACTTGTTTAGCAAAACTAACTGATAAACTAGTTGACAATAAGTTGACTAGAATTGAGAGCTGATGAGCTAGCTTGTGTGACAGGTAGGGCAGGGGACTTATAGCAATGTTTACAAAGCTAGAGATAAAGATACTGGAAAAATTGTGGCATTAAAGAAAGTGAGGTTTGATACATCGGAACCTGAGAGTGTGAAGTTCATGGCAAGGGAGATCACAATTTTGCTGCAGTTGGATCATCCCAATATTGTAAAGCTTGAAGGTTTGGCCACATCAAGGATGCAGTATAGTTTATATTTGGTTTTTGACTATATGCATTCTGATTTAGCCAGAATTCTATCTCGGCCCGATGAGAGTCTCACTGAGCCACAGGTTAAAAGTTATTCATGAATCATGCTGATCTTTCTCTTCACCTCTCTTTATCATAATATGCAATTACTCATTTGGAAAAATCTGTGCAGATTAAATGTTATATGCACCAGCTGCTTTCAGGCCTTGAGCATTGTCATGAACGGGGTATTTTGCACCGCGATATCAAGGGATCAAATCTGCTCATTGACAGACATGGGATGCTGAAGATTGCAGATTTTGGACTCGGAAATTATTTCAATACTGGGAAAAAGCGTCCCTTGACTAGCCGAGTTGTAACGCTTTGGTACAGAGCTCCAGAGTTGCTGCTTGGTTCTACAGATTATGGAGAAGGTATTGATCTTTGGAGTGCAGGTTGCCTTATGGCTGAGATGTTTGCAGGGAGGCCGATTATGCCTGCCAGGACAGAGGTATGCGTTATTTGTCCATGTTGAATTTCAATGAGATCCCTATAGATGTACTGTTTTGATATAAACATTGTACATGAGTTGATGAGGTGTTTTGTTTATGATAACTGGATGATTCAGGTTGAACAGCTCCATCGGATTTTCCGACTATGTGGCACCCCTACAGATGATTACTACAGAAGATTGAAGCTGTCAACATCCCTTAAACCCCCAAAAGCATACAAGTCCACTCTGCGTGAAACCTTCAGAGACTTCCCTTCGTCTTCTGTGGGACTTCTGAACATTTTGCTTGCCATGGAACCTGCACACCGTGGATCTGCAGGTTTAGCCCTCCAAAATGAGGTTGGTCAAGATTATCTATATCTGCACCGTGCATAGACTTAAAATACTTACATAGACCAGGTCTGTATGTAGTTGATTTACATGGTTCTACAAACACTACATTTATTTCTTACTTAGAACTTATATAAGTAAGAATTCTAGGGCTCCTAAGTATCAGGTAGAACAAGTGCAATCACCCCTGATTATTAAGTGGAACTTCGAATTGCAGTTCTTCAATACGAGTCCTTTAGCTTGTGATCTATCTGGCTTGCCAAAGTTCCACATTGAAGAGGACAATCACGACCTTATACCTGAGCGGAGAAAGTAAGAAAATATACATCACTCACGGAAATACATCGTACATCTAATTTGGATATTAACCCTGTTCTCTCATCTATAGGCACAGAACATCAAGGCACCGATCGAGGTCCCACAGAGAGCAAAGAAAGAAGAATCTAGCAGCTGAACAACTGAAAGGAAATTCTCAAGAGGTATTCATTACTAGCCCAATAGAACAACACTAAGTGCATCTGCATATATAGCCAAAGGGGTTAAATAAAGCAAATGAAGTGATACACACAAGTTTAAGGGTTTAATATATACATCACCATGAGGTTCTCTACAATGATTTTGTTCAGGAACCAAAAAAGAGTGCAGAATCTATAACAGTGTCTGGTTTAGAGACTGGAGGCAGTACAGCAAGCAGCTCTTCGACAAGTGGAAAGCCAATGGGTAAAGAAGACAGCCGGTTATTATATCCTTCCCCAATCGTTCCAAACGAAGAGACATCTCCAAAGACCGAGTCTCATCCTAATGCTAGTAAGAATATCAAGAACAGACCTCCATTACCTGCTGGTACTGCTAGGAGACGTACAACTAACTACAACACGAATGCTGATGGTCCAGGCAGATTGGATATGGTCCAAAGATCTGCATCCACCAGAGAATTTAGAAGTACCGAATTCAAGAACAAGCTCAGGCCGCGTTCTTTTGATGATTAGGTGGCATATATGGAAATGCTGGCTGGCCTGCTACGGTTTCTTTGTATGAATTTCAGTTCTTCCGATCCATAATTGTTTTGTTTCCTGGTGATTAATTCATACTTTTATTATTTAAAATGGTCAAATATGCAAGCAAATTTGTAGTAGTTTAAATCAATATATTCTATACAATTCAAGAAAGTGTAAGCTGAGTGCTACTTCTCAATCAATTTTCTGATAATTAATTAGAAATTTTTCCTACATCCATAATCATTAAGGATCACACACAATTCACATTTGGAGCAACATGGTCGGAGTCAGAAAATAACGCCGCCTAGTCCGCATATATGAAAATATTTTTTTCATTTATGGTATAACTTTTATATATGATAAATAAAAGATACTTCGTATTTGAATAACATTTTCTCACGGTATAATAATCGCCTTCGAAAAGAATTTGAGGATTTTTTGAAGACCGAGGATGTAAGATTTATGTTTTTTTTTACTTCAATATTGTTGTTAACCACATAGTAAATACTGTTGTTTTGGTAACATAATAAATACTGACTAGATCTAACCCGCATTTTGACTTGCCTTTCAGTTAGATTACTAATATGATTTAATGGAATTACATGATTCAACATGTACATCTTTGCAGAGATCTGTGATATAAATAAGAGACTTTCAGATACTCAAAAGGGTGCAATCGATGAATTATGACTTTCTACAATGACAAAGTTAGGGCTGGAGAGAGTAGATCATACCATGATACAATGGTTGGTTGATAGGTATAACCCTGAAAAAAGTACTCTCAAGATAGATTATCTCGATGTGTTCGAGTTATGTGGTGAAGAGGTTAATAGAGCCTTAGGGCTTACATGTACAGGAGATAAACCCATTTGAATCTTTAAAGAAGGATAGGAATAGAGAGATATAAGGATATTATCGTTGAAAAAGCAGGTAGAGTTGATATGGTGGAACTTGGTAAAAGCCTAGAGAATCCAGAGCTGAGTGGGGATGAGTTCAAGGTAGTGTACTTCACGTACATATTCACGAACCTTTTGTTTCCGGATTCTCAATAATACTTGTTGAGTATTCTGAAACAGATGGTTTCGCGAATATGTGCTTGGGGTAAACTACCTTGAACTCGTCCCCACTCAACTCTGGATTATCTAGCCTTTTACCAAGTTCCACCATATCAACTCTACCTTCTTTTTCAACAACCTTAATATCCTAATATTTCTCCATACCTATCCTACTTTCAATATCCAAATGGATTCATCTCCTCTACATATAAATCCTAAGGCTCTACTAATTTCCTCAACACATAGCTCAAGCACTGAGATCATCTATTTTGAGAGTACTTATTCCAGGGTTATACCTAGCAAGCAACCGTTGTATTTTCAGGTACTTGATCTACTTTCTCAAACCCCTAACATTGTAATTGCATAAAATCCTAATTCATCGATCACATCCTTTTGAGGATCTGAAATCTCTTATTTGCAAAGATGTGCATGCGATACTCTTTTAATCCTATAATTCCATCAAATAGCATATTAGTAATCTAATTGCACAACAAGGGAACGGGAAAATGCGGGTTAGATCTAGTACTTAGTAGTGATTATGTTACCAAAACAATTACATTTATGTGGTTAACAACAATATTCAAGTAAAAAGAAAAAACATAAATCTTACATCCATTCTTCAAAAAATCCTCAAATTATTTTCTAAGACGATTTCTATACCGTGAGAAATGTATCCAAATGTCTAGCTGTCTTACTAGATCCCGCATTATCGACATGAATTGAATTCTAGAAAATAGTGTTGTATAGTTAGTATTTATTATAAATAATATAATATATCTAGTATTCTTAGAGAAGACAAAATAAAAGATGGGCTCACCTTTTGGGAGGCCTTCATGAAAGAGACTCAAAAATGGTATTGTCATATTTGTCTCCATTTCTACGTGTCGACAATGGTTGCATGGAATAGACCATAAAACAATACGACCATAAAACCAACATAATCAAAAGGTTATCAGCTTGAGTGAAATAGAGGTAATTAACAGAACATAAAAACAAAATGGAGGGGAATTTAAAACCATGTTGAAAACTGTGAGAATGCTGAACTGCTGAAGTAGTATGTGTATGGGTTTGTATGTGTTATTGTAAGGTTTGAGATGATATATTTTCAGTAGTTTTGGTATAAAACAATTTATTTACAATCTTTGCGATGGGACTGTTTTTCAGGCAGTTTCCAGGTTAAAGCCCGCAGACAACAAGTCCGTGTTCCCTAAGTTTTTACACCTACTTCAGTCCTAATTTAATGTATCCTTTGAAACAACCTTCTTCTTACACCTGGAGTAAGAAATTAACATTAATCCATACACTAGACATAACGATTTACATTCATCACATGCAAACTTCAAAACATTTATTTTGGATAACACATTCAATCCTTATACTTCTATTATATCAATATAATAGCGGTTATCAAAAACATTTAAACTTATCTACTAGATATATATAATATTGCTAAAATATAAGTTTTAGTGTGAAAATATCCCTTTATCTCAAACTGAATATAAGCTCAAAACTCACACAGCTGCAACAAAACAGAGTAGTCAATTACTAGGCGAAAACTACACTCAACAGCTAAACTTAAACGGAGCAAAACAAATAATTCAAACTAGGGGGGACAAGTCTTTGGTGGAAGTGGAACACGAAAATTGAAATTGGGTGGTAAATTGCATAGGTAGCCCCTCAATTAAACTCTTCACAAAGGGACGACATATTGCACATACACCAAAACAGAGTACCGATAACAACATGATGATGATGAGTGATGACGTTCTGATGATAGAATAAACAATTGATCTTGAACAACAAAACGAAAAGCAGAAGGATTGTGAGTCAGCCAGATAAATTACCTTGACAAAACAGTGAGTACGGAACATGCAGAACAGAACGGCTGAACAGGTATTAATAGAACGGCTGAATGCCAATTAGAATTTCTGAACAATTACCACAACAGGAAAAAAGGAAACTAAAGGACTTCAGTGATTCAGATTGAAGGGAAGAGTCAAAAGACTGAACGGAACAGAAAAGCAAGAGCTCTTACCGGTAAAATTGATGAAGACGGCGCTGAGAATAGCAGCAATCGTACGAAACCTAGATATGAGTAAATTTTGTATCTAACTATCCGTATTAATAGACATGGCAAATAGGTCATTGGGGTCATATTCGGCCCGGGTGAATTGGATCGGATATTTCGGGTCTTTGATTGTTATGTGTTGAATTTGGATCGGATCGGGTCTCTTTGGGCTCGGCTGATGTTTGGTTTCGGGTCAATTTCAGATTGGACCCATTCAGATCGGGCCATATTCGGACTCAAATGCTATTCGGATTCAAGTCTTATTCAGATTATAATAATTGTGTCATTTCGGATTCGGGCCATTTGGGGTTCGAATGGATCTACTCATCTACATTCGATCCATTTCATTTTCGGGTTCTCGTCGCCCTACATTCGATCCATTTCGAATTCGGATTAATTCATTCTTCCTAATTCGGATTCGGGTAGTTGTAACTCCGATTGTAATGTATTCATGTTTCACTTCTTCTTTATGTTGAATTTTTTGTGTATATGAAACAACAAAATTTTCATAGTATATGTTAATATACTTGCTTACAATGAGGCATTTATTCAATACATATAACTGCTAAGGGTCTTTTTAAGGTCAAACCGACCCAAAAAAATATCAACAAAACATTGTGAACAATCGTTTATGATGGAGGAAATAATTATTTAGTATATCAACTACACATATGATAATAGGTCTCATACTTTGTATACTATAGTGATAAAAAAAAGACACATGCGAATACTGCCTCTGTCCAGTTATAAGTTACTCACTTTGATTTTTTCAGTCAACAACTTTCAATTTGGACTTCCGATAATAAAACATTTAACAAAATTATATTTTAATACTCGTTAAATGTTCTATAGTTTTTTCTCTGTGCTCAATTGATGTTTGTTTTTTCAATCCCTTGCATTGTTTATTTATATCATCTTAACTAGGTTAACATACAAATTCATCAAGCAAGCCAATGGAAAATTTGTACGATAAAGTTCATAATTCACTTATTACAAAGGCTAGTGATAATGCCAGAGCTAAAATACTAATGCCAAAGTAATTTGTGCATTTTAAGGAATGATTAGTGAATATAAAAGGTAAATTGCTCTGGCATTAGTAATTTCAGGGCATTATCAATAACCTATTACAAATTACAATACATTTCAAAAACAAAAGATAACCAAATGAAAAGGTTCAAGACTTTAGAGTGCGTATAGGCTTTCCTCCCCGATACCAACCGCAGTTGAAAGTAACATGTTCTCTGCGTTCCTAACCGAGCAATTCGACCGTATCTCCCCTTCAGCCCCTGTCAGCACACTGAACTGCGACATCTTCACCATAGCAATAACAAACTTCTCGAAAAACAAACTCTGATCCGATGTAAAGAGCCCCTGACGGTTCATGAGATCAATGTAGTACTTGTTATCGAATAGATTCGGAGATCGAATGTCAAGCACAGTGGTATTGTTCGAGTTAGGATTGGGACAGGTTGTTTTTAGGTTCCCGGCAAATGTTTTGTCCATGGTCGAGTCTTGTGTAGGGTAGAGGCGATCGGTGAAGGAGGTGCAGTGGCCAATGCCAATAGTGTGGCCTCCGGAGAGTGCCACGACGTCAGTGGGTGTGAGGCCCTTGGGTGAAAGTGAGTTTAACAGTGTGGTGGTGTTGCTCGATGGTGATGGGAGGTTGGCTAGTACTTCAGCGGTGGTGGCGAAGTTGAGGCCGTCGCGTCTGCCTAAGGGAACGTCGTAATCTGGACCTCCTGACTGTGATCCAGAAATCGAAAACAGTATTACATATAATCATTTCAACCATAATCAAAACCATTCAACGGTCTAATACCATACGAACTTACCAGATAAACAGCATCACGAGCAGCAATGGCGAGAATATCTGCACATGAAACAACTCTACCGCACTTATTATGCACCCTCCTTCGAAGATCATTGATGATTCTGAAAGCCTCCGCCCTAAGACTCAAATTGGGAGGTGCATCTTGTTCGCTAGGGCCACTTGCTGATCCATCTAACAAAACTGAACCAGCACAACCCTGCATTTCATTGAAGCTTACTTCCATCAACATTACTGAAATTTGTACGTTGACCACGTACAGTGAAGTGTTAAACTTTGCGATTTAGCTATAAAAAAAAATCTAAAAAAAAAAGAAAGAAAAGCTAGTTTTCGTGATAAGTTATCAGGAGTTCAATGTGAAACGTAAGAATTTGGCATTTTCAATAAATTGGTGTTAGATGGTTTGGGACAGGGGGGAAGACGGGATCAAAATTCATATAATATTACAACGTTAAAGTTCACTTTTAGACCGCCCTGGATATATTGTGATCGATCACCAGATATGTGATAGAATCATAGAAAATAAAGTCGAGTATCATTTGCAAAATTAGCACTTTAATAAAATTCTATTGCGGTAATTGTCGAGTTTTCAAGATTTACTTCGCGTGAAACAGAGTTAGATTACAGTTATACCTGGACAAAGCAGTCATGAAAATGGAGGCGAAGCAATCCAGCAGCCTGGGCAATATCATTCTTGAACACCTTCTTGAGCTGCTTTCTTACAACAGATTCCAGTTTCGGGCAGGATGAGTCGTAGAACGTCCACGAAAGTCCTTCTACAATAGGTTCAGAACCACCTTGGGCAGTTGTATAACCGAAATGTGCAAGCAGAACAAGGGAACAAGAGAGCAGCAGAAGCAAAGAGACATAGGGAACCATCATGTCTGACTAGTAGAAAGTATAAATTGTTTGTGTTCAATACAGGCATGTCTTGTTTTTTTATAGCCATGTACTATAAATAGAGAAACAATTGTACCTAGGAAGCACCGACACGAATAAGGATACATCATTTTATAATACGTGTCCAATACTCGGAAGTTTTTAATTAAATATTTATTAAATATATTTAATATATATATTAAAATTTTCAAACATTTAATTCCTCCGATCCGATGAATAATACGAAACAATCAAATAAATGAACATATATTACTTGGTCCAATTGAACCAGAAAAAACAGTAAGATGAAAATATTTAAATAAATGCAAATCCAACACATAAATAAAGATATACAATGAAGTTATAAGGATGCTTCGACAGATACGGAACGAGATTTAGTTCCGTGGCCAGTAGTATACTGGTAAATTCTGCTTATATAGGCAATTACAAATAGCAATTAAAAGACATATTGCTGCTTGGCTAGAATTTGCACTTTAGGAATCCTAGTTATTCATCAGCAGACTTTCTAGTTTGATGTGAACATCAGTGTACTGTATGTATGTATTTAGGATCTTTCTGGCACATTTTACAGAGACAAAAACCACTGCTTGGCTGGGCTATTAAAGTTTCAAGCACGATTTGTATGCCTTCCAACTTCAAGAGCAAGCTCCGTATCGATTTTCAAAGAAATATCAAGTGCTTTCACAGAATGGGTCAGTGCACCACTGCAAGATAGAGGATGTAGATGAGAAATTGAGATCATGACTTGCATATATTGTAAGGGCAATAACTTCAAATTGGATCAAGAAAACTAAAATGCAGTCGTACATAGCACTTAACTTTAGTAAAAAAGAAAAACACTTGCCCTATGATGCATTATCATGTTCATGTGTAACATATGGTATTATTATGCATAATATTTATACACACATGGTTTTATGTCCATCAGCTCATCAACTCTCTAAATCAAAAGCAGAAAAGGCAAAATTTACAGACAGATCACGCAGAAATTAGCAATACCTTGTATATATACACCAGCTCAAAGATCTATATAGTCTGCTCTGCCCGATCTGTGTTGTGTTGTTGAGGATGTTTAAGCCCAAGTCCGATTACCGCTGCGTCGGCTGGAGCCCCGGCGGTGATTTACTGGTTTTTATCTACCCAGTCAGGAGGAAATCAACCGGCATGGCCCTTCCCAAGGTTGTTGATAATTGGTACTGCTGCATATGGGATCGTGAATCCAACTTGAGGATACAACTTCCCAATTTTTCACATTGGCCCAAAACCTTCTTCAAGTGTGTTATTATGCTTACCCACCGAGTTTACTTCTTTCTCAATCATACTCGTTCTCGTTCTTATATTTGGGCTGAACCCTCCTCGCGTCACTGGCAAACTTACACCTATGACAACGAGATGAATCATGGCTTCCATGGCCTTTTTCCTATCAGTGACGCTGCCTTGTACCAGCCTAGGGGGGACACCAACACAGCTGCTGCTGCTGGTTTGGTTGTCCTAGTACATGATGGGGTGTTTTACACTCCACAGCCACCATCAGACCTCAAGTCACCTAATCAAAGTGGCATCTACAAAAGGCGTTTAGTCCCACTATACAACCAGGAGGAGGGACCTGACGCAGAATGTTTTCTTTTGGAACACAAATATCAGTGCACATGGGAGGTGTGGACAGTTAAACATCTATATGTTCCGACTTGATGATCAGAGCTTATCTATTGTCCGAAACCAGCCTCATCCCAGCTTCCCCTTTTGCTTTGCACGGGTAACTGATTCTGGGCTGCCATATTTGAAGTTCATTAATAAGGATAAGCAGCAGAATGCTGTTGTCGCAACTAGTGCTGAAACTCGAGATGTCAGGTCAATCGAGTCGTCATGCACTAATCCCGATGAAAGTTGCGATCTTGGAATAGAAGACAATATTAGTTGCAAGCTCACATGTGACCTACACAGATTAATTGCGGATCTTCTCCCTTCTACTATGGAGTACGCAAACTTTCGTCTGGTGTGTAGAAATTGGAGCAAAGTACCTCCTATATGCTGGCAACCTGAGTTTCTAAACTCGGCTTCTATTAACTTTCCCTGGTTGATGTTGGCTGGAGAAGAGGATGAGCACGCCTCTTTTATTGATCCAACTTGCAATATGAGTTATTTTATTAGCAACCAAGAATTAGTGGGTTGTAAAATCCGCTACTCCAACAATGGATGGCTTCTTGTGACTCGGGGTAAAAGTACCATATTTTTCTATGAACCTATCAGCAAAACCAAGATCACGCTCGTTGATATTCCAAACGATTTTTATATCGATGGCATTTCATTCTCTTCTTCGCCATCATCGCCTTCAGATTGGATGATTATTGCCGTATCATGCGGGCCAGAAAATGCTTATGCAGCACATTTACTGCCCGGCTATGATAATTGGATCATTATGGATTATCCGCCATTCGCCCCATGTGGCAGCAGCCCAGTGTTTCATGATGATAGTCTCTATATATTGAATCGGAATGGATCATTAGTAAAATTTACATATATTGTCCCGAGGAATGTGATGGAGGTAGAGTTTTCTAGGCCTCTTTTAAGCTTAAAATTTTCCGATCAAGGCAGGGAGTTTTTAGTTTCTTGTGGATTTTCCGATCAACGCAGGGGCTTTTTAGTTTCTTGTGGAGGCAACTTACACATTGTTATCATTGGAGTATTGGGTAAATCCATCCAAGTCTGGAAGCACATAAATGGATTGACATGGGTTGAAGTGAAAGATATCGGCAACTTTTCATTCTTTATCAGTCAAACGTCTTCTTTTGCTGTGCCAGTGACAGAAACGGTGAGGCGGAACACGATCAACTTCCCATTGTTTGAGGACAATGAGTACATATTTTACAAACTGGACGAGGGAGAATTTAAGTTTCACCATGGGGGTCGATCAACGGTCGACATCTATGAGAGGAAAGAGTTGTTTAATGGTACATGGCTGAAACCTAATGTTGTCAAAGCTTATAGGTAACCGGGGGGTGTATTATTAGTATTTTATCAGCATGTGTGATATATACAATAATGTAGGAGTCATTTTTTTTATATTTAATAATCGGTTTAATATGGTTGGTCATTAGGGAATACTGGTCGTTCCACCTAGTTTTCTTTGGTTATATGTTGTCCTCTTGATCGACTCTGTTTTTCTTATGGATGAGTTGTTGGTGAGGTTTGGAAGGAGCTTGTTTCGTGGATTTATTTTTGTATTGTAATTGTTCCGGAGCATTTCTTATGTTTTTTGAGTAATAAAAAGTTTTTTTGATGTTAAAAAAAAATGGTTGGTCATGGACGGGAATTATTGGTGAAATTGATTGCTAAATTAATTGTTTTCTCGAGTTGAGTTTTGCTTAACCTTTTATTCTTGGTTTGTCATGCACTTTTTTTTTTTTTTTTGGCTGCATTTGGGATTTGAATGTGTATTGAGTTTATTGTGTAACCTTGTTGATGTAGGAAATTTTATTGATAAATCATGTATGTACTGTACTAAGTTGTTTAAAAAATAATAATAATAATAATGTAGAAGCATTTATTATGGTTTAAGGTTTAAATGAGACTATAAACATATAGGAGTAAGTCCTAAAAGAATACTTTTCCAAATTGAAGCCTCCAATGGCGGGCTACGTAGAAGCTGATTTTCTATGCACTTTTTATTTAAAAAGATTAATGTTCTTTTTAACAATACTTTTAGAATTATTGGTGAAATTTAATTTGAAGTTGCCATAATCAATATGCATGTTGCAACTTGTAATTCGAGTTCGAATTCCCTTATGAATTTGAGTGCATCCTCGTTTTGTTTCATATGTATTTGTTTCAAGTTCTAAGAAAATGGATGATCCTTGCATTACTTGCGAGTATGTGGTGTTTCAGTTTTCTTCATCGTTCTTGTTTCTACCATTCTTGAAATCGCTTAAATACAGACTTAAACAATACTAACGGGTTATTAGTTTCTGTTAATCCAAGTGCAAAGAGGGTAGCAAAACAACCAAACAGAAAAAATGTGATTTGAAAACAAGCAAACAGAAAAAAGTGATTTGAATTTCAGAAAAATGGAAATTTAAAGAATGTATTTTGGAACTTTCTATTCTCAGGTCGGCTCTGTACCGAATTAAACTCAGGTATTCATTCAATAGTTGCCATGTGGCGCTTAATTTAATCTCATCCATTCATTTCAGTTCAAAGTCATTTTTGGTACGGTAGATTATAATTAATTTTCTTTAACATTAAAAATCACCACAAAAATACAAATTAACTATAATGTCCTTAATTTCAATTTATATGATTACATATACGTAAACCTTATTAATTAATCTTAATCACAAATCAAAGTTAATTGATCATAGTTAATTTATCCATTTTAATGTCGAACACTTCTAAATAATATAATTCGTAGCTAAAAAAATAAGCCTCTGTTATTGTCCTCTACAAATGTTGATAGCTAGTGCAATTAGATTATGAAAAACGAATATTCCATTGAATTGTTGTTGGAATTAATTTGATATATATTGGTTAATTTTAATTTTAGTTAAAGTAAATTTTAATTTTTAATTTAATACTTATAAAATAGTAAGAACTTATTTAAATTATTTAAATGAATTTTTTGAAAATAGGGGTATAACTGCACATTTATATATTTTTATCAAAATTTAATAAATTAGAACGAAATATATAACAAAGACCTACGTATTTAGGTTGGTACGAATCCAACCTGAGAATATAAAGCCCCATCTCTTTTACTACTAGCGATTGAAGCTAAATTAAGATTAAGATTAAGACCACTAGTTATTGTAGTTTTAAAACATTCCTCCGATCCTATATTTAGAATAAAATTGAAAACATTGTGTTAAAAATCATCAATATTATGTACTTCTAATTTTAAAACATTCCCCCAATCCTATATTTAGAATGAAATTGAAAATATTGTGTTAAAAATCAACAATATCAGGATTACTAAATTCATTGGGATAGAAAGTTGACAAAAAAGAAAACGTAAATAATCTATAAAAAAAACGGAGGAAAAAAAAATATGTAAAGGATCTTAAAAAACAGATGAGCACTAAAAAAACCTTAATATTTCTTTAGTCAGAAAGTGATAATGGGTGAAGGTTTGGCACTTTAGCCCACTGTATCCTTCGATATAGTTGATTTATATATTTGCTTAAACCGTATAATAATTGATCCCTCCGTAGAGAGTGCATCATCGCATTTGTGATCATCAGATGTGATAGAAAATAAAAGTCGAGTATCATTTGCGAAATTAGCACTTTAACAAAATTCTGTTACGGTTAACTTCTCGTGAAACTGAGTTAGATTACAGTTATACCTGGACAAAGCAGTCATGAGTCATGACAACGAAGTCGAAACAATCCAGCACCCTGGGCAATATCATTCTTGAACACCTTCTTGAATCTTGAGCTGCTTTTTTGCAACAGATTCCATTTCCAGACAGGACGAGTCATAAAATATCCACGGAAGTCCTTCAACTAAAGGTTCAGAAATCAGAACCACCTTGCGCAGTAACAAATTGGAAATTTGCAAACAGAAGAATGGAACTAGACAGCAGCAGAAGCACAGAAACACAGGGAACCATGTCTGACTTTCATTTTTTATAGCCATGTAGTACAATTAATGAAGCCAACTGTACATATCTTACTTTCTCAATCGCTCTTTGATGCTGTGAGTGGCAGGGGCGGCCCCACGTTAGTGCAAGGGGGAGCAGTTGCTCCCCCTCGATTTTTGAAGTGAAATGGCTATTATACCCCTTATAACAAATTACAGATAAGAAATATATATTTTGTGCATGTAAAGTCTTTATGTTTGACATGTAGCTCGTGTGGTTAGTGAATTAGGCTTAAAATTTTGTTTCCCATTTGGTGCTGTGTTCGAATCCTACCTACGTCCCTCATTTTCTTTTTTTTTTTCCTTTTTACTACTCCCTCCATCTATCTTTAGTAGTCTCATTTTTCCTTTTTTGCCATCCACAAGTAATAAGTAATGTATCCATTTCCATTTTGAGAATTATTTTTAACCCAAGTCAAAATGAGACATTAAAGATAGATCGAAGGAGTAATAGTTAAATCCTTCAATTTTTACACCTTTTACAATTATTATAATTTTGTTAATTTGCCTCCATCATTTGTGATTTTTTTTAAATTCTTCCTAAACTTACCCCTAAGTTAACTAATACTGTATTTAAATCTTTCTAGTTTTACTTCTTCTATAATGAATATAATTTTGTTTTCCTTTTTTCATAATATTATTTTTACAATAAGGTAAATGTTTCTACACAATGGTTTATTTTACTTTTTTCTAGTACATTTTACGTGTAATAATCAACTTTTATAGAATCCCATGTTCCGCTTTTAATGTGTCAACCAAAAAATAAGTCATATTTATAGAGAAAAATGTAGTCTTTTACTATATAAAATTTTGCTCCCCCTGACCAAAATTCCTACGTTCGCCCCTGCTGAGTGGTCTTCTTAATCAACCTAAAGATTACACAGAAAATAAAAGTCCCACTCCTTTTTAATGCTATGTCATTTTATTCTGAAAAAAAAAACTTATAATGACCAGATGAAGAAAACAAATGAACTTGAATCTTACTCTTATCAGGCGTCATTTTCATCGAATGCATAGACGACATAAGTGTTTGGCACCTGTTTGACCAGTGCAAAGCCACCTTGGAAGTACGACTCAGCTTATAGCCTCGTTTCAAACTAGTACTTCTAACAAAACAGAGGCTTATGAGATTATCCTAATGCTGCTAGAATATCATGAACAGGTCCCAGTTAGGATACGTACAGCTAACTATAACATACATGCAATCCCGTAAGACCCAAACTACGAAAAAGCTTGAACCGGCCAGAGATTTTAGATGTAATGAAGAGCAAATAGAAGATTAAGCTGCCAATCGGCTGAGTTGATTGATCATGAAAAATGCAGCTTGGAATGTAAGTCATTTCACTGTAGAATATAGTAAGATTACACAAAAAATAAAGTTCACATCCTAGCATCTCTCGAGAAATCGATCATACCAATTCAAACACATTCACCAGCTGAAGCTCTTAATTAATCAACCAAGAGCGAAGATTTAAAGCCTTAAGATGTGTTGCAAGCTCTCCCCTCTCACAACAAAACGCTGAACTACAACATCTTGATCATCCGGATCCCACTAATAAGTTTCTTGAAACCATGTATTAATCATGATATAACATGAACATCCTGGCCTATATGCTTCTTGAAGTTTGAAACTAAACATTACAGTACAAACGGTGGGAAGAATTTCTGTAGGCGAAGATTGTCTATGTAACGTATTGCAAATAATAATCAGTGGTAACACAGAATCGTCTATCACCAGATCCACACACTAACATGCCAATTCTATTTAAAGCTTATAACAAAATCAGGAAGCAAAACATTATTATAAACTAGTGAGAACAATGCAGAGCAAATCAACATTCTCAGTAATTATCTAAAACTGAACAACAATATAAGTTAGTCGTAATTAGATAATCATCCAGACAAATAATGCATTTTCAATAAAACAATAAGGCAATTGCACAACAAACTGTTTCAATCCATGATTCATCATAATAAACATTTTATTCTGCTAGAACAACCAAATTCCAAATGATCATAAAGACTATATGCTTCTAAAGAATCCTTAACTTTGCACTTACCTCAGGTTCCTTCTCCACAAGTTATTTACATGGTTTTTTTCTTCATCGCTCTACGTAAAGTAGAAGACCATTTTCGCCTTCAACTTCAGACAAAGCATTAAACAACAGGACTACTAAATCAATCAATACATACACAGCCAACTAAAAATTTCAGCTCAAAATTGCATCCAACTCATCAACAACTTCCTTCATCGTAGGCCTTACTTTCCCCTTCTCATCAGCACATTTCACACCAATCTTGAAGATATCCACAACCACACTCTCCTCCAACCCATCCTTCAATATACCATCATCCACCATTTCCATATACCGATTCCTCTCCGTCATTTTACTAATCCACTCCATCAACCTCACTTCCCTCCCATCCTCACCCGGGAATGGAAAACTCGGCCTCCTCCCCGTAACAATCTCCAACATCAACACCCCAAAACTATACACATCTCCCATAACCGTCGCCACCGTAGCCCCACTAATATACTCCGGAGGCATGTACCCCATCGTTCCCGCCACCTGCGTCGAAACATGAGAATGCGACCCCTCAATCCGCCTCGCCAGCCCAAAATCCGCAATATGCGCCTCGAAATCAGCATCCAACAACACATTACTAGCCTTAATGTCCCTATGAATAATAGGAGTCTCCAAATTATGCATATAACAAAGCCCCTTAGCTACTCCCTTAATAATCTTCATCCTAGTTTGCCAAGACAATGGCAACCTCACCTCATCTTCGAACCCGTCTTCCGACGACGTATCGTAAAGCCACTGATCAAGGCTACCTTTCTCAATAAACTCATATATCAAAACCCTATCAACACCAGTTGCACAATAACCAAGCATCTTAACTATATGCGCGTGCCTTAGCTTACCAAGCGTCTCCATCTCAGCCCGAAACTCGCGCAGGCCCTGAAAAGCATCAGCTGACAGTTTCTTCACCGCAACCACAGGGCCCGAAACTAACCGGGCCTTGTACACAAGCCCGAAACTGCCATCACCGATGATAAGATCCGGATGGAAGTTCCGGGTCACGGCGATAAGCTCCTGCATCGAAACGTGGTTGACGGAGGGGTCAAAGCTCGTGCTCTCTTCGATTGAGATGGAGGAAAGCTCTTTATCGGGCCGGGGTTTGGCCCGGTTGCGGGTTCTTGCGGGAGAAACGGAGGATCGGTCTCTGGGACGTCGCTCCTTGCAGAGTAGGAAAATGGTGGCGAAGATTAAGCTGACGACGAAGAAGCTTGTTGCCGCGGCGAGGACGGCTTGGAGAGACTGGGTGATCATTGTAGTTGGGTTGGGTTGACTGAGTGGCGTGTGGAGGAAGAAAGGTGTTGATGGGGAGGGGTGGTGGTTGGGTATGAGGTGGGTGTTGAAGTTGATGAGAATAATAGAGGGCCGCCATTAACGGGTTCAACCAAGGAAGGAGACTTGGAAAGGCTTTTGTCTGCAGTGTAGACTGAGGTGGATGAGTCAAGTCAACGTTTGGCCGTTTGCAATCGATCAACTTACTTCTATGGGTTGACCCGGTTAAACTTTGTCCTAAATTGTTTTTCTGTTTTCAAATTCGATATGATTTGTCCGTGCAGTTAAATGTTAGCTATATTTACGATTGATAAATCGTCATGAATTTGAAATTTTAAGTGAGAAAATCACATTCATAAAAACTTTGAGGAGCAAATCGTATAAACTTTCAAGGGGCTTTCTATTCTCAGATCGACTTCGTACCGACCTGAGAACAGGTCTCCGTTAGATATCTGCCACGTGGCGGTTGATTTAATATGGACCTTTGTTTTTGGTTCAAAGCTATTTTTGGTACAATCTATTTAAAATCATTTATTTAATAATAAAAATTTTCATCTAAAATACAACTTGACTATTATGCCCCTTTTTATATACATTTATTTATTCAGAAAAAATATTTTGATTGTAAATTAAAATTATATATTATTACATTTCTTAAAATTCATATTAATTAATTAACATTTTTATACATTATACAAGGAAAATCTTTTTTTTTTAATTAATCATCACTCAATTGAATTAAACATCAATACCAACAGAACCCTATTCATTGGCGTCCATCTTCATATCTTCATCGGCGTCCATCTTCATCTTCATCGGCGGCGTCCATCTTCATCTTCATCGGCGTCCACTGCGTTTTCTCTCATCGTCTGCGTCTGCAAGAAGTGAACCAAGAAGGGGCTTTGTTTCCTGGAGTAGATTAAGCAAGGCGACTGATACACCACCACCACCACCGCGTCTCCTCACTGACCACCGGTTGCCCCTGACGCAGTGATTCACTTGTGTGGTAAAGAATTAGAAGTTCACCCAATCTTTTGGAAACCTACTTTTTAGTTTATATATATTGATCCTAAATTCAAGTCTGGAGGGTGTGTTTTGAGAGGAGGCTGGATGATTTGGCGTATGATTGGCCGCGGCAGGTTGTTGGTGATTTCGCACTGGCGTTTTCGTGGGTGTTCTTTCTGGTTTATACATGGAGGGAGAAGTATGATTAGGTACTTTATCATTGGTGGTCTTGTAACAAGATTTACATGTAGCTGTACGCTTTGAATTTCAGAAAATTGCAATGCGTGATCTGAGACTTGGGTTGGTACTGGTTGATGAGATCTTGCTTCTGTAATCAGAATGTTTGATTGATTTATACTGTCAAATATATTGCTTCAGCTAGCTGCCCCTTTACTTTCTGTAGTTCTGTGTCAAATATATGGCTTGCAAAAGACTTATGTGGTTTCGAAATGATCCTACAAAATGGTGAAAATATTAGGCCCTTTACTTGCTATTCTTTAACTGTACATTATTGATTGGAAATTTGTATGCCATAGTTTATTTTCTTGTTTACCCATCTAGAGAAATGTTCATATCCTCCTTAAGTGAATTAAAGATAAAACCAGTATAGGTACTTCCTCATCTGTATGCTTATTTCAGGTAGATGCTGGGTTGGATTTTTAGTTTTAGTTCATATAAGATGTCATGTTCTGTTATTTCCTTGACATGAAGTTGTGAGAGTTTTCTGCTGCTGCTTGATCTATAAAACCGGATCATTAATTTTGTAGTACTTCTATCAAGATCATGTGAGTTCGAATTGTTCATTTATTATGGAGTCTCCATACTTATGTAGCAACTATGGCTGAAGTCGAGGGGCTTGACGCCCACAAGAGAGCTGTAACTCTCCGGTTACAGGACATTGAAGCTAAGCAAGTGGCAAAATAACATTTTTTGTAGAGTTGCTGTGGAGAAGCCCTTCAACTGGCTCGCCACGAAATTATAACATTCAGCTGTCCCACTGCAAATTTCTGTTGTACAACTTTTGAATTGGAATTGGTTTTGTTTGATCACATAACAGAAGAGCAATAAACTTTTTCTTGTTCTTTTTTTTTTTTTTTTTTTTTTGAAGCGGCAATAAACTTTTTCTTGTTCTGGTTTGAAAATCTGTTGAAGATGAATGTAACCTTTGATCTCTCAATTACTTTCCTGTCAAACTCGCAGCGAAGAAGATATGAGTTCAACCGAATGATTTCCTGCCACCGGAAACTCACAGATTGGCTTGTATAAACCTCGGCAAACCGTTCAGACATGAGCAGGAAATTGATGCATCACATACTAACCATCCATATATTACAAGTTGGTGTGATTTTAAATAAAGAATATATAGAATTGTAATGAAATAATAAAAGTTGCAAGTTGGTGTGATTTTAAATAAAGAATATATAGAATTGTAATGAAATAATAAAAGTTGCAAGTTGGTGTGATTTTAAATAAAGAATATATAGAATTGTAACTGCATATCTGTGTAAATCAGTTTTTCACAGGAACCAGCAAAACTCAAGTTCCTGAATAATTTATCTGTGTTAATCATGTTACGTTCATACCAGTTTTTCACAGGTCCATAAAACCAGGAAGAGAATTGACTTCCACATATGAAACAGTTCTTACAAATTAAAAGGGGTGTTGCGAGAATCGAACTCGCGCCCTCTCGCAATAAGCGAGAATCATGCCACTAGACTAAACACCCTGTAGGAATCAATTCAACCGAGTAAAATCATCATAGAAGCACATCAAATGGATAAATGCAACTATATGAAAGAATACATGTAGACGCAGGATATTGCACCATGTACACACATGCAAACAACTACTATATAAATATCCCATTTGAAACTTAAACGTAGGCCTAGATGTTTCAAAGCTATACCAGCTCAATTCCACCTCAACCTATGAAAATGGACATGCACATACATGTAAATCCCATAGCACATAACTGATACTCCTCAATCTATACACATGCATATGCACATATATGTCAAATTGTAAATCACAAAGCAAGTAACTAATACAATCAATCAATATAACCACCAACACGTCAATCCACTTGCTCACACACAGATACTCTTACAATTCAAAAATCAGAAGATTGAGGATTATTTAGTTTTTTTGCAGTAGGCCCAAGCTTCAGCACCTTCTCCTCAGCCTCGGCCCTTCCACATACGCAATTTTTGCTTCTTGTGCTTCCAGCTTCACAATCATCTACAAGAAATTTTCCTATCATTAGACCACCGACTAGTGACTACTGGAATGAACACAATTCGAGAATAAAATGACAATCAAATGTCAAGAGCACTAACTGTAACAGTAACATTGAATCCACAATGTTAACGACGAGATTATACGGATAAGAATGTCATCAGGTAAATCACTGATCCGATCAACTTTAAGAATGTCATCAGGTAAATTACTAATCCGGTCGACTTTTCTGGTGCACGCCTAACAAACAAAAAAGAGTCCGGCGTTAGTTCTACGGGCAAAGAAAAACCAGAAAAGAAAGAGTTAGTTGATTGGAAAATTACATATCACCTTTGAAATCTCAGCTTGACTGTCATCAAGAAGAGTAATATCCTTTATCGACGACATGATAATTTGTTTATTTTGGTGTTGAATTGAATTTGAAACAAAATATGGCACTAATTAATCAAACTCTGATCAGAAGTTCAGAACAAACAAAACAAAAACAGCAATTCAGGCAACCAGTAGCTGGGATGGAACTGGAAATTAAGCAGAGAAAAAGATTTAAAAGAAAGCCAAGACAAGACAAGTATAATGCTAAACATACAGACCAAACAAAAAACTAGAAGCCAAGACAAGCATAATTACCTAGGAATACAAGAGATATCAAATCAGAATTCCTTGTTCTTGAAAAACAGAACATAGAAGGCAAAAACTTAAACTGGTTGTTAGCATACTATTATAATGCATCTGATTTTCAATATTTAGATGGTTTACGTATTACTTTTCGGTCCGTTTGTTTACACCATTAGTCTTTTCACTACACCAAACCACACACTGTCATACCAACATCCTAAAAATCTCAACGTTAAAAAAGAAAAAAGGAGGGCGTGTTACACACAGGTTTTCTATAACACCAGCATTTTGTGTTACAAGCAGCAATGCATCCCATCAAACTCCATTTGTTATTTATGCTACCCTAACATCAAGAAATGTCTAAAATTTTCTGCAAATGCTGGACAATGGACATAGTTCACTCAGTTGGACCCTATCAACTCAACTCAATGAATATACAAACCTTACTTTTGCAGATAGTGAATTGAACTTGGCTTAACCTTACTTTTCTCAAGTATCCTTATACTACTAGCAATAAATTTTAAAGCTCCTAACCTTTGTTCAACATAAGTTCAAGCTTTTAGACAATGTGAAATCGAATAAACCGAATCATAACTCAGAATATAATTTGCAGTGCTCATCAGTTATACGAAACAGCTTAAAAGTCCAAAATGCAACCAAAAATTGTTATAAGCATCCTAATATTCATAGCACAGTTCATTTTATCATCTCAACATACTGAACAGATTTTTCCAATCAAATATACAAGCAGTAAAATTAGATTAGATACCTTGAATTGTTAGAGTTTGAGCTTAGGTTTGAGGCCTTCCTCATTTTGTTCTTCATGGGTTGCCTGGCCGTTGGAATTGACCTTGCCGGAGTCAGTGTCGGAGGAGGAGGCGACGGAATTTATGGCACTGCTTAAACCCTGGGGTATTCGGACCAGGACTATGGTGTCGGTACGCACGGTGAGCATCTGAAAGGCGTTACCGGTGGAGTTCCGGCATCAAGGGTTTAAGAAGATGTCCGTTCTGGGTGAATTGTGAGATGATTGGGTCGATTTGGGTTATCCTCCATCAAAAATTGAAATTGAATTGGGGAAGAAGGGTTCATGGAATTGGGGAAGAACACGGTCGACAATCGATTCAGAAATAGAAAAATAGAAAACTAAGTGTTATTGGCTTATGATTTGAAAAAAAAATTGGTTTTTAACTATAATGACTTTAATTTTTACTTTGTATTAAATAAATTTCTATTATTAAAGTATCATTAAATTAATTTGAAGATATAATAAAAAAATATAAATCGTTAAATATGATTTTAAATTTATGGGGTATAAATGTAAATTCAATATTTATTATTAAAATTTAATAATTTATAATAAAAATATTAACTTCGTACCATTGCCACGTGGCAGCATTCTAGTGGAGACCTGTGCTCAGGTCGGTACGAAGGCGACCTGAGAATAGAAAGCCCCAAATTTCAAACGTAACAAGTGGCAACAGCTAAGTTTTGGTGTGATAATGTTCTTGTGGATACTTGTGTATTATGATCCATTGGGTAGGCTGCAGGGGGAATATGGTCACATGAAAATGGGATGTGCCTGCCCTAACATGGTATGGTTGTTAATTGTTCCATTCATATCCAACTGTTGTTCACATATTCCATCTCCTTGTTCAGATGGCCATGCTCGGACATTTTTCCCCATTCAAAACATGCATGTTGGAATTTTAGTCAAACCATAATTGGTCAATCTATGAATATGCAATATTAACCAAGAGATGTCTTACACGTTAAAAATGAAGTTTTATTTAACGTGAATAATCTACTAAATTAGTAGAAGTCACTTGAACATTTGTTACTAAAATTCATTTGTGAAAGAGTGTGTTGGTTAGTGTGTTAGTTATGGATGACTAAGTGGGTGTTTGCAACAGCTTAACTTATCTAGTTTATCACTTATTTTAAGCAGAATCAGCTTTTTTAGTGTTTGCAACAGCTTATAAGCTGCTTAAATCTCTTAAATTAAGTTGTATAAGTTGAAGTTGGAGAAGTTGGGTTGTACCTACTTCAGCAGCTTATCCTTAAATTAAGTTGTATTTTAGTTGTTTTTGTCCAAAAAGTTAGGTTTGCAAACACTACTCCTACAACTTATCTAACTTTTAAGTAGTTTTTTGCAAACACCCATCAAATTCTCTAATAAGTCAACTTTACCAACTTCTCCTTAAATTAAGCCACTTATTTTAAAATAACTAAAATTAAAAAGGAATGAGCAAAATATTATTTTGTTATATGGTTTTTTGAATGAACACCCTTGAAGAAGGGTGTGATAGTTGAAAATGTGTAAAAACAATAAGAGTTGCGGGTGGTGAATTTCAAACTCATGACCTCTCAGTTGAAAACTTGAGACTTTTCCACTGGCCCATTGCATCTCTTAGTAAAAGGTTGTGTTGCATCTGGAATGGATAACTTCTGGCATGAGAAGTTACTTTCTCGAGTTGCACCTCTTCTTTTACAACCTTTCAAAACTATAAATAAAAACCCCATGTTTTGGATTGAATACAGATTTCCGAATCTCTACATGGAAATCCATATGTCTCCTTCTTCTTCTCTAACATTCTAAAAGCTTGTATTTCCATATTGTAGTAGTCCACCCGAATATCGTATTTCAAGTGCTTGTATACGGACTCACTGCAGTTTTAAGGAGAGAGTGATGACGCTCTACTCTGCAGATTTGTTGCTTTATTCTTTTCATGTTTATACATTTCGATACATCCTTGTTTGCTCCCATATTTTCCTACAATGTATACAAAGAAGAACCATATGAAATAGAATCCAAAGAATACTACTTGGAAATTTTGAACATGAGATTCTAGGGGAGACTGATATGGTATTCCAGTTTTTATTTTCACACTTTGAAGTTATAATCACATTATCAAAGGAGAAGGCACGTCTCCTGCAACAGTTGCGGATTCAAGTCGCTATAAGAATAAATGTCCATTACATATATCTTTCGGTTGCATTTACATATAAATTGAAAACAATAACATTATTATCAAACAATTCTTCAGTATTTTCTTCAGTTACGACTAAATTAGGCTCTCTTTAATTGAACTGGAATTTTTTAACCGAGAGATCTCCTTAACTAAATTGGACTTAATTGAAATATAAATTTCAACGAAGAAATAAGTTTTGAATAAGTTGTATTTAAGTCGTAAAGAATATAGCCTTCTTATGAGCTACTCCCTCCGTCCAGTCAAATGTTTCTCATTTCGTTTTGTTGACCATTTTTGGGTCGTAAATTACATCTAAATCACATCGGAAAAAAATTTAGAAAAAAAAATATTATAAACTAGTTTGATATTTGTACTATTTTAATATAATTTTTTTCATTTTTTTCTCCTATATGATTTATAAGTAATTTGCGATCGAAAAAAAATCAACAAAACGAAATGGGAAACTTTGACCTGGACGGAGGTAGTAGAAGATAGATAGGAGGATGGAGGAGTAGAAAACAAAAAAATCACAAGAATTACGAGATAAACAAGGGGTTGGAGAGGAAAGGGGTGGACCCATTGGTGGGAGCATTCATGCCTAGCATTCTAGCAATTTGGGTCTGAAGTGTGAACTTTATGACGATTGGGTCCAGATCCAATTTACGAAATTGCTAGCTCGATCCAATTGACAAAAATCCATGTAGATCGACGGACTAGACTGGAACAGTGCAAACGGATCTAGTATACGAAACATTATTTTTTTCTTTTTGAATTTTCAATATTTTTGGGATGTTCCTAGGTCCCTTCCGAATCCATAGATAATAGAAAAGATCAACAATGGAGTCTCCAGGGTTAAATACATATAAGGACAAAAAACAACAACTAATTGTATAAAAAGCCGACTTCAAACAACATATATTTTTCTCCTTCGCTCGCTATGCTCGTCAATTACATAGATAGTCGAGTCTATTTCAGAACACAAAAGTGTGGCTACTTACTAAACTTTTGGACCTCAAAATCTCGCTACAGCAGATTTAATGAGAATTTTTGAAATCCGCCAGCACAAATGGACCTCAAAATCTCGCTCAACTGGATTTAATAGCAAATTTGACATTCGGAAGCTAGTTTCAGCCACTGAAACTAGCCGAAACTAGCTGAAACTAGCTTAAAATGGCTGAAACTCGCTATAAATGACTGAAACAAGTTGAAACTAACTGTTAATTTTATATTTTTCCTAAAATTAACCTTTAAAACTAGTTGTTAATTTTATAGAATGATTAAATAACTCTAAAAATTATTTATACTGAACTAAATAAATTTAAAAAATATGGAAACTATAATTACAAAAATATAATCATTATTTTAACTTAAAAACATAGTTTTAGATTAGATTCAAAACATAAAAGCTAGTTTCAGACAAAAAAACTAGTTTCAAACAAAAATTAGTTTAATAAACTAGCTGAAACTAGTTGAAACTAACTATTAATGTTAATTTCAACATCATAAAATGTTAATATCATTAGTTTAAACAACAAGAATGCTATTTTCGTTAGTTTCAGCATCATAAGTGCTAGTTTCAGCAATAAAAAAAATCTAGTTAATTTGAGCAACACAAGTGCTAGTTTCATTAGTTTCAGCAACGCATATGCTAGTTTCAACAACTAAATACTAGTATCATTAGTTTAAGCATCATAAGTGCTAGTTTGAGCCACAAAAATGCTAGTTTCAGCAACACGAATGCTAATTTCATTTGTTTCAGCATCACAAGTGAACACAAAAAAAATTAGTTTCATTAGATTCAACAACAGAGATGTTAGTTTCATTAGTTTCAGCAATAAAAATGCTAGTTTCATTAGTTTCTCTGTATAAATATTTCATTAGTTAGAAAAAAATAGTTAAATATAATTAGTTAGTAATTAATTAACACTAATAGATGTAAAAAACATCATAAGAATCCATCAAGCAAGGCAATTGAAATCCAAATTGATTAGATTTTAGGGCACTAAAAAATAAAATGACCTTTTTTGTAATAGATTTTTTAAGGTGATTATTTTAGCAATTATGTGTCGTAGAGTGGTTACTTTATATAATTTTCTCTTCAGTCTATAATGTCTCTGGCTCGTTGTGAGGTAAAACCCCTTTTTTGTGACTTTAATCAAGTTGATTGATTCGCTAGAGGTAAAACCCTCAAACTTACTAGATTGGGCCGAATAATTATCAGGCCCCCAAAAGTAAGGATTATTGGCGGATTATTGTTGATTTGGTGTGATTCATTCCTTTCTCACTTTGAATTATTACGAGGCTATGAGCAACATCTAGTCGATGCTCAGATGCTCGCAAAGTCGCAAACCTGCCTCTGCTTGCTCTTCTCTTTGCTCTTTTTCAAGATATCAGTCGGTTTCAATTCATGTAAAGTCTCGCCTTTGACGAAATGAGCTACACTCGTGGCATTAATCTTTTAATTGATCCCTCACCTTCACTCGCTTGTCTCTGCTTATTATATCTATGTCGTTCCTCTAAATATATAGATGAACCGGAGGCTCTTTTCTTTTTTTTTTTTTTGAAGTAAAATAGGTTATATGCATAACATTGATGATAAATTATATAAATTATAAAATGACAAAGGCAAAAGAGAAAATAAGAAGATTCACACTATTAAATTTCCATTCATTTCATATGATTAAAAAGAAAAGTAAAAAGAAGGCGTTTATCAACCAAATTATTCATGGGCTAGCTCCAGCGGTGACAATATGTGGCGATGCCTGGATTGTTTAGTGGAGTTTCGTTTTTCCTCGGCATTTAAATTCACATCGACATAGATTATCTTCCGCACCCTTAAAACAATTGTATTTTGTAACAATTCCGGGGTATGCATTCTCACAAAGTACACGACACGTTTCATTGCCTGAAGTCATACAATCCGAACCATATAATGCATCAACGCATGTATCGTCAGCCGAAGCCCAAGGCATGTCTGCACAATATTGTAAAATTAATATAAGTGATTAATAAGTTTTAAACCTCTCAATAAATATATGGGTTCTTAAATATATGGGTTCTTGATGGAGATCAAATCCCATCAGAAAATCAAACATATAACATAAGAGGATTATCTTGTCATAGTAGAAAATGTTGTGACTTACATGATATGAGATACAGAACAACTATCATCGAGATAAATGAGGCCATCCTAGAAGAAAAAGAATTCTGCATTGTGTCTGGAGGAAAAGATAAGCTTAATTAGTTGTGAAGTGCAAACATAGTCATGCTTATATAGAGTGTTATTTTGACTCAGGTTATATAAAAAGGAGAATATCATTAAATTACTGTAATAATACTTTATCTCCCTTCCTTCCATTGATTATAATATGATTACTGTCATTTAATATGATTTTTTTTTCTATTTCTAATTAGAACATTACTTAATTAAAAGGAAAATTATTCATTTACTTTCTAAAATTGAAAGATATATTGGGACTGGTATCAAGTTTTAACCCAATAATACAGGTGTTGGGTTATGGTGTTGGTACAACTATAGAAAAATTATCACATGTAGAATAATATGCAGCGGTGAAGTAAAAGACTCATTGACCTAAAAACCTTATGGCTTCTTTAAAAAACGATTTTTACATATATAGTACTTCGTAATTATACTAGAGAAAGAATAAAAACTTACTTCGATTTACTACTTGCAGACTAGTAAGACAAACCTAGCAATCTAACAAAGCGGTTAACAAACTAGTTGTAAAATACAGAAAAACTCTTAAGAATGAAACGTGCAACCTCTACGTTCTCCTCCGTAGCTGTAGTAAAAATAAATTCACTAAATTTTAGAAAAGTATTTAGGTTACACTAATTTGAGATAAAGTTTAAAAGTATCATTAACTTGCAATTAAAAACAAAAAAAAAAAAACAAAAAACAAAAAACAACTCCCTGCTTGAAAACGTGGCATCCTATTTAACCAACATACTCCATTACTCCCTTCATCCTTCATCTCCCCATAAGGTTCCATTTGTAATTGTTGATATTAAAATATGTATAGTTCGTGTTTTGTGCTCTTTGACGAACTAAGAAGTATTATTACGTCTTTAGTATCTCTGTCGTCTCTACCTTGTCGTTCGTATCTTGATGGTCCTTACCTTCAAGTTGAAATTATAAGGGTTTCAGAATCAAATACAAGAACCACACTACAAAAAATAGCAATTCGTCAACTTAGAGGTCCGGAGAAATGGACTTTAGGTGCAGCGGACCAACATCCACGGGTGAATTCAACTTAACCAGGTTAGATGTTCATTGTCTCTGTTATTTCATACCTTAATTACTTGACCTCTCTATTTAGATGAACCAGGAAGGAACGTACAAGGAGCAACGGAGGAATTGCCACGAAAGAAGGGACATTTCCCTGCAAAGTCAGGTTAGTTGTTCCGTATCTCAATTATTCAATACCTAAGTCACTTGATCTCTTTTTGATAAGTTGAACCAGGAGAATAAGATGGAGCTACGGACGACTTCAACCTCGGAAGAAGTGAAGGCACTAGAAGATAAACCTAAGTGGGTCTGGGTCAAGCTCATGAATGTCAACGTTGGGCCTACTATGTACACGTGAAAGGAAGAGAAGATGACAGATGTCAACTAGAGATTGGACCGACATAGAGGAGACCAATACCTATAAAAGGGGCATCAATTCCTAAAATCCAGGTATCTAGTATTAATTACGTACTCTCACTTCAAGACAAGGGCGACTACCAACCTCCTTTAAGTAAAGTCTCAATCCGGTTTGACCTCAGGAAAATCGGCATAATCACACTTCCACGTACACGTAAATGTGTTAATTTTAGGAGCTGACGAAGTTAATTGCGCGTACTGAGAAAGGGCATCGTACCTAAAGAAGAAAGTGGACAATTTGTGTGACTATGGTGACTTAAAGAGTATATGTGCTACTGAGTTTTGTAACAAATTAGTGACTTATTGTAAATCATTACTTGCCTTACTAGAAAAACACCCTTACAGTAATGTTGATTTTTTAAAGTTACCATTTGACCTCATATTAATTCTAAATCATATTGGGAAAATAAATTGCGAAATTATATTATAAAAATAGAATGATTATGAAAGTGGCCTGGTGTATTGCAAAAGAGAAAAGGGATACACTAAGCACGCTCTTAATCAGGTGGCACAAGAAACATTCACTAAAAACTCGTGAGTTTTGGTGTAGAAGCGTAGGTAGATAATAGATGGGAGGCAAAACACAAATGAACTAGAAACACAAATAAAAGTTTGTATCTGCAATTGTAGTTAAGATATTATCAATAATGTTGCCAACATATAACACAACAAAAGTTAAACAATGCAGAATAAAATAATAAACTAAAAGATACAAACACAAAAGAGTTGATCAAATCTCCAGGAATAATATTAAAGATTATTCTTAGTATGCCTTCAGGGCCAGATCATTGAGTAACAATCTACAAAAAAGTAAAATCACCAAACACACATTAAGATTTCCGGTGCGCAATGCACAAACTCAACTTAGCTAAACACAAATATAAACCTTGTGAAATCCACATTGTAAAGGAGAGTTTCGTTTATCACCTATCTCAAAATAAATTGGTGCAATGAGAGTTAGTATACAACACACAAGTATCAAATGATAAATTGCATGGACTCTACTCAACTCCAATTTGTGAGTGTAAGTGTTTCTACTTCTTGACTGGTGTGAGCGTGATTATCAAGATTGAAGTATATGTGGTAGAGTGTTGTGTCAAGTCCACTTATGATAGTCCACCTATATATATAGGTGAGAGTCTTGGATACCATGTAGAAACTTTTGGAGTGGAGTAAATGAATGAGATCTCAAAACAAGTCAATCATAGAGGTTCACACGTTTATAACTTTTTTTTATGTCCAATTACGGTTCGATCATCCTTCAAATGTGGAGAGCTGTTAAAAACCGGTCACAATAATCTTCGTCTTGACTGAGTTGTAACAAACTCCACTTTCCAAACTTGCTTTTCTCCAACAAACTTTCGATTTATAGCATAACAAAACTTAGTCATATGATAGACTTGGTGAGCAAGTAAAGCATCCTAGTACGTTAGAAAATGTCTAAAATACTTGCCAACATTGATATTGAAGTCATCTTTGGGAAGAGAGACAAAATATTACATATGTTGTGAAAATGTTGTTTATCATTTTAATACAACATTTGATATATTGGGTTAAATGTTGTGTACGTAACATAATTTTTCAACATATAGTCGTCGTGTAACACTAACAAATTATATTTGTTGTGAGTGGTGTACGATGCGAATTTCATTTCAGAAAATTATAGTTCTTACAAGAATTTCACATCTCGATTTGAAACTAAGAAGATTAAGAGTGTTGTTGAATAGCTATTGAACCCCGGTGATAGAATGAAAACCGAGGAAAATGAAGGAAATTTAATATTATACGAATTATGACAATTTTATGGTTATATATTTCGGTTCCTGAGATAGTGATGAAATTTTCTATGAGCCGAGTATGGTCACATGACATCAAAGACATTCGTATTGATGACTTTGTACTCCGTTTTTTTTCTGATGCAAATAGATATTGCGCTTGTCTATGTTATATAAGTAGTATTACTTCATTTCTCCATCAGGGGTAGAACTGCAAAATCAACCTTTTTTTGAGATAGAGGTTGAACTTTATATGAGTATTTTCATTGGGCACACCAAAGGCATATTCTTGTGAATAATAGTCTACGTATGATTTCATTGAATTAAACTTAAAACATATTATTTACGTGTCTCGGTGACTAGTAAGGTTACAAATACTCTCAAACTTGTTCTTTCAATATATTACTTGTATGTTGTACCATGATTAACTTGCTACTCTTTTTCCATAATTATACTATTATTAATTGCACCTTATTAGCATTTACTCACCTCCACAAATGAGATGGTGGAGAAAATTAATCATTACGTAATGTTTTCAATGCGCATTTTCATTTTTTTGGTGTTGCACATGAACAATTTTATATGGTTAAAACTATGTATTCAATTTTTCTATGTCCGTTGAATTTTGACATGTTAATAGCCCATTAGCTTAAAAAAACATAGATTATTATATGTGTCTAAATTAACTTAAATCATTCCAATCTCAAAAGTCAAACACAGCCCAATAATTGATATAGCCAAGCCAGGCAGCCCTCAAAAAATATTCAAAATCCCTAATTTTTTGAAAGAAAATAAATGGTGTACAGGAGTATTAATTAAGGGGTCTTGAATTACCAACATTTTCAAATTGAGCCCTTAAGAAAAGTTATTACACACAGACCAACAAAAAGCACAGCACAAAAAAGAAAAAGTGATATTATTAATAGCTGCTGCTGTGCTGCTTTTATTACTTCTATATTTGTTTTCTTCTTTCCTCACAATAATATGATATGAACAGTCAGTCGGTCCAAGTTTGAAAATTGAAAATCTTCCCTTTCACCTCTTTTCCAGCTTAGCAAACAGCTTTACGACATCGTTCCCTTCTTCTTTTTCCTTCCCTTTCTCCATTTTTTTTATTTAAAATTCACATTTTCTGTTTCTTCTTGCTGAATGGCTAAGCAGGTTTACCAGGCCTGGAAGGGAAACAATGTAAGACTTCTTTGAGTTTCTTTAATTTATTTTTGTTGGTTTTTTTTTCTTACTTTCTGCAGCTTTACTCGGTATACCTTGATGAATCGCCTCAGTTGTTATCTAGCATAGATTCTGGATGTTAATGAGTATTGACTTGAAATTTCATTTCCAATTCTGTGTTTCTTTGTGGGCTTTTTTTTCTGTTCCTTTCAATTTAGGGCTTTATTGTTTCTGTTAGTTGGTGTTATCAAATATTGCTGCTATATTCAACATAAATTTTAAGTTATGTGCTTATGGGTAAACCTCTTTAATTTGGTGAATATGTTGATTAATAACGACTAGTGTAGTATAGAAATGGTTCCGAATATCGTGTGTGCCACGCAAAGCGGAACAACTGGTTATTGCAGGATAGAGTATCTTAGTAGAGTCTTTATTAGTGGTGCCTGTAGAATTGATGAAAATAAGCAACCAAATCAGTGTAAGAAGTATGCCATGTGGTTTACGGTTGACTCTTGTGTTTACTGAGCGCGCAAATGCCGTATTTGGGAAGGATAATCTAGAGTTTCTACTTTCTAAGATCATGGAATTCATCTATTTTAGATGAAAGGGATCTAGGCTATAATAGACATTCATGTCGAATAGTCTTTTAATTATGGAAAATGCTATTTCAGGTAACCTGTCAAATGTCAATAAATTTCTTTGATATTGTCATCTTCTGCATAGATAGGAGAGATTTCTTTATGTCATGCTTGGTGGAACGAGTACACTTGTGCAAGCACTTCTTTTCCAAACAAGGAGTTGTAGGGAAAAGAATGTATCAACATGGACATATAACTTTTGTAAAGGGATAAAACTTAAGATAAATAGTTTCAGCAATTTCATGTTCAAATGCATGTGATGTGTATTATCATACTGGTAATCTGTTCCTCATCAGCTCATCTCCACCATATTAGACATAATTTGTGATCAAGTATGATGTGGCAGCTTTTGCTTACCATAGCCTATGAGAGTTGTAAGTGAAAATATTGTTTTCTGTTCTTGGCCAGCGGGAGAAAGTTTGTTTTTACTTTTTGCCTGTAATTATTTTAACTTAGTGTTTAGAGTATCACAAAGTAACCGAATTTCCAGTTTTCTCTGGTGTCGAAATATAATTATATGGTTTTGCCTTCATATACAAAAGTATTTATGCATGGATAAAAGCCTTCAGAATTAATTTCAGTTAGGCTTTAGGAGCTTGATTGTGAATGGAAAAAGCTGAGAAAAGTTATTTTGGTGGACAGTTTTTCCATATGTTAAAGTTAAAACATTATGTCCTGTTGCTTTCATAGCTTGCATGTGCATGTGTTTTACATAGAATTTGGACGAAAAGCTGGATGAATTGGAGTCATGAGTGGAAAAGGAGAACTAATTTAGTTCAAATTTTAAGTTTGGTTGCCACAATCATGTATGGATCCCTTTTTGCAACTGTTACTGGATTACAACCAGAGGCAGAAAAATGAATATAATTATGGCAAAAAGGTTGAAATCAGAAATCTTTATTCTTTAGAAACACAACGTTGAAAGGGCAAAAAGGATCTAAAGTTGTTGTAAACGGAAAATTATAGTGCAAGTATGATCTTTGTTTTACTAATTTAAAATTCTATGCTCTAAAGGTTATAATTTGTAATAAGTATGAATTAACATATTTCGCAACTTAATGAAGCCTCTTAATTATCTCCAAACATGAAATAAGAAAGTTTTTGCTTTGATTAGGAGAAAAGTATTTTTAATATATTCTTGAGAGTCAACAGAAATAGTTAAAATCTAATATGAATCAGATGGCTCAAATGATGCTATGTTTTTATCTTGGATCCTTCTTTTTATACTAATAACTTTTGGAAACATAATCTGCCTTTAACACCCACCTCTTACAACCCATGAGTGCTTGTGTGCATGTAAATTTTCTCATGTATGCCTGTCCATATAATACCGTACTCTGTAAGTGCAGCAACATTTATAGAGTTGGGCTTCTGACTTTTAGAAGAAATAACAGTAACCATAAAGCTGATTGTAGCTTTATGACCAAGCTAATTGTGTAACATATCTACCAAACATTTATACTAGGCCAACAAAGAACCTAACATATTAAGTTATCTCATTATGTTTAAGTGATATATCAGAATTGTCGTAAGGTATAGGCCTTACGTAAGTTATCTTCATAATGTGTGTTATACTTTGTTGTTGATGATTCTCAGTAGTATTCAACTAATTTATGGTTCTGACATCATTTCCGAGTATAGTTCATTCCATTTGTTTCTTTCCCTAGTTTTAATGTAAAATTTATAATATTAGCCATCAACATATATTTATCCAGGTTTTTCTACTTTATATAGCAGTGTTACTACTGTGCTACGTGCTAATTGTGCATAACATCTTTTGCAGATATTTTTTCTAGGTGGAAGGTTGATTTTTGGTCCTGATGCGAGGTCACTGCTGGTCACATTATTGCTAATTGTTGTCCCTGTCGTAGTCTTTTGTATTTTTGTTGCCAGCCCTATTCGCCATGAATTTTCATCATATAATGCAGGCTATGCGATTCTGGTGGTTGCTATCATCTTCACCATTTATGTGAGTCCCTAAACTCAATTCTTTTTGTGTTATAACAGTTATAATGATGTGTTAAATTGTTTTATACGTGCTTACAAATTACTATAAGGCTGCGTTAACTTATCGAAGTAAGTCGGCCGTCACACAGCACTCACAGTTGCGCTATATTTTTTTTATTTCTGGCTTTGAAATTGATCGCATTAGCCTGTTTCATGTACTGGCTCTGGATTTAAGTATTATTTATTTATCTTTTTTTGTACTTGAATGCTAAATCACATGAGTGGTCCAGTCTATAAGAATCATTTTTTATTGTTTAGAGAAAATTACTGTAGGCAGTGATAGACGGACATACTTAGTACTCTTGTTCGTAGATTGTACTAAAGTTTATTTATTCGGCTCTTATTATGTACTCCCCCCGCACTAATGAATTCTTTACGTTGTTTTTGCATGGAATTTTTTTTTCACGTTTGTAGTGTTATACTATTATGAGTATGTTTGAGTGTTGGGCCATATATTAAATTATCAAGAAAAAGTAGTCAGTAAGGAAATGAATGGGAAGGGAAAAAAAAATGTATGAGATCATATAAGTTTATTGGGTTATTTATCAAATGAAGTTAACTTTTATTTGATTAAAGGAAAATTTTTACTTTACACAAACCTTTTTCTCCATTTTTGAACTTACACTCAAACCTTATTTTTGTTAAAATACACACTAACACTGGCGGAGAAATATATAGTAGTTTTATTACTGAAATATTGTTTGTCCCAGTGATGGAGTCTAATGTCCTAGAGCTGTGAGAAACGGGTTCAAGCCCTGTTTTGCGGAAAAGTTTTATTTGTTTTTTCCTTTTGACCTATTTTTATGTAATTTTTTGTTCCTTTTTCTTTGTTTTAAGAACTTCTTGCCTCTTCCTTCTCTTTTCTATTTTCTTATGTGTTTAAATAGCCTTTTCTCAAGCATTTTATAATTTCTTTTTTTTTTTTTATCTTACGTTTTTTTACATTTGTTCTTTTTCTTTTTAAATTTAAATATGCATGCTCAATCTTTATTTTTAAATTTTAACTACCTTTGTGCCATGTTTTAATGTTTAAAGTTCAATCCACATTAATTCAAGGTTAAACTTATGCATGTTAATAATGTAGTAGTGTTATTTTGATATTTGAATGTATAAATAAATTTAGAAACAGATAAAAACTGTTTTTGTTTCTTGAAATTCTTTTATTAGATTACTATATGATAAGCATAATTTTTTGAAATTTATTTTGTAGGATAATATCATATTTTAACCTGGACCTCCCAAAAAGTTACTTCTGCTTTGCCACTGCACACTAACCTTTACAAACTTTTCAAGTTACACAAAAACCTAACAGTGTTAAATATTCCATTGGTAAAAGATCATATTTTGCATTTAAACCTGTTACTTATTTTTTTAAGTTACACATAAACTGCATTTTAATAGTCCAAATTCTCCTGTAGCTAGAACCTGCTGGACAATTCATGCCAGGCGAGTTGGACTTATTTTTTGGTGCTAGCTCGTTCTATCAATTAATTCATTACCCAATAGCTAACTATGCACTTTTTAATACTAGTAATTACGTCTATATTAGTAAATAGTTACTCCTATATTATCAAGAGATAATGGGTCATGATTCATTGAAGTATTATATATATGAGTATATAATGTTATGAATAAACAAAATACAGATGACAAAATTGGCGAAGTTTAAGTAATAGACTGATAATAAAATATGCAAGGTTAGCCAACAGTGAAACTTAAAAAAATAAAAGATAAAAATTTTTCGTGTAACATTAATTCTTTTCTAAACAGGTTTGAATGTAATTTGAAATTAAAATGGAAGTATATGTGTAATTTAAAAAATAAGTAAAAGGTTTAAGTGTAAAATATGATCTTCTACTGATGGAATATCACCACTAAGTTTTTGTGTAACTTGAAAAGGTTTGTAAAGATTAGTGTGTATTTTGACATTAAAATAAGTTTGTGTTACTTCAAAATTGGATAAGAGGGTTGTGTAAAGTAAAAATTATCCTTGATTGATCTGTGATTCTTGCTGGAAATGTTCATATGACTATATTTATACGTTCATTGAATTTTTATAGGTATTGGTGCTGTTGCTTCTTACTTCAGCTCGGGATCCAGGAATAGTGCCTCGTAATTCACATCCTCCAGAAGAAGACCTTCGTTATGATACTTCAGCTTCAGTGGAGATTGGTGGAAGGCAGACACCAAGCCTGCAGTTCCCACGAACTAAAGAAGTAATGGTCAATGGGCTCCCTGTCAGAGTTAAATATTGTGACACTTGCATGCTATACCGCCCTCCTCGTTGCTCACATTGCTCCATTTGCAACAACTGTGTGGAGCGTTTCGATCATCACTGTCCTTGGGTTGGGCAGTGCATAGGAATGGTACTGCTGCTAGAATTTCCATGCCTTTTGTTCTTCTCCCTGCCTTTAGTCCTGCTCTTTTTTTTATTTTCTGGGCCTTGTCACGGTTACATTTGTGTATCCCTAACTGGTTCGTCTTACTCCTTTTCTTCTTGTAAATGTGCAGCGAAATTACCGGTTTTTCTTTTGCTTTGTTTCCTCTGCAACACTCCTGTGCATCTATGTGTTCGCAATCACTGCTCTGTACATGAAGTTTCTGATGGATGACCATGGCACAGTATGGAATGCTATGAAAGAGTCTCCTGCATCAGTGATTCTGATGGCTTATTGTTTTATATCCTTATGGTTTGTTGGTGGACTCACTGGCTTTCATCTGTACCTAATAAGCACAAATCAGGTCAGCTTTTTCATTTTGCTTGCATTGTTGTATAGTAATCTATTTTCTGTGACTGTGCTGTGTAGCATGATTTGTCATTTCTCTAGGATTGTTTTCAATAATTCTAGAAATGTTTTAAGTGTTAGAAGTTCCTATCCGTTGTCTAGCGCATTCATATTTGCTCAGAGTGTTGGCCAGTCATCTCGTGCTTAAAATTATTTGAATGACTGACGAAATATGCTTTTGCTAGCCCATTGATTTTTAGATGTCTTTAGGTCTCATTAGAAGTGTTGGTGGCATGTTAAAGATATACCGTGGTCCTTACTCTCAGGGATCAGGATTATGTTTAGGTAGAGAAAGAAACGGTTGTTCTGGTTACTGTTTTAGGAGACTTGGAGAGTATCTCCTGTTTTGCTTCCCCAAGTAGATTATAAGTCCCAATATCTTAAAACAGCTATAAGTCCAGAGCGTGTTCTGCAAAAGATTTTCCAACTTATTTCTTCAAAAGACATGCAAGCATAGGCGCGCGCGCACACACACACACCCCGAAAAAGAATCAAGCTAATGTCCATCCTGTGGTGAAAATCTAGATACTTGAATGAAGCCTGAGTTTAACATATTGCATGAATCCGCTTCTCTTTTGATTCTCTATAAGATACATGGTGACACTGAATTGGATTTTTAGGTGATTTCTAGTCCAGTCGTCGTGTGGTATATTTAACCATTTCCCTTTCTTTTTTTCTTTTTTTTTTTTTTGGCAGACAACCTATGAGAACTTCCGTTATAGAGCTGATAACAGAATCAACGTATATGATCGTGGTTGTGTAAATAATTTTCTCGAGGTGTTTTGTACCAAGGTCCAACCTTCCAAAAACAACTTCCAAGCTATTGTACAGGAGGAACCCCAGAGACCTCCTATGGCCATCACCCCCCGGGGTGGTGAAAATGAGAACATGAACGATGGTAGACGCATGAAGGTAGAGGACGACTTGGACATAGGTGGCGATCTCATGAAGATCTCACAACGACATAACATAGAAGATATTGAAGCTGGTTTACGTAGCAGAGGAAGTGACGTGCCACATTTGAATTCCTTTGAATCCGATACTGTTCTCGGTTCTGATAGAAGATAAAATACCATGGGCGTGAAGCAAGTTAAATGCATTTGTGGATCAAGCTCTGACATGCAACTGATCGAGCTTTTTGTGGGGGTGTGCGCAAGTTGTTACTTCATTTGGTATGAAAGATCGCATCTATTATTTATCCAGTTTACGCGGAAGGGAAATATCTGCTGTCATCAGATTACTGCTAAAGTTTGTGATATCTTGGTCTTGTTGATGAATTAACCTTTTCCGTTTGTTCAAAGCAAAATGTAAGAGCAACTTCTGTGTAATTTTTGAGGGGGGAGGTGCTCTCTGTTGTGTAGTTTCCCTCGAGCATAATAACATTTCATTTGTGGAGTAGTGTGTTGTTGATTAAGGTTTCATAGATTTGTATTCTTTGTGTAATTAACATTTTCATAATATTTGAATAGGGAATTGGTGATCAAGCCTTTATTTTCTACCTACGATGTTATTGATTATTTCATTCTCCCTCCGTTGCGAAGAACTATACCCTGCTAATTCTCCGAACCTTTGACTTCCGTGTCGTGCATACGTTTCTGTACTAGATGAAACAAATGCGTACAAGTATGAAGTACCTTTCAATTGTTGGCAAACTTGCGATGAAGTCGTGCTCTCACGCTGAATGAATCTGATCAAACTATTATTATCTTTGTTAATTGAAAAACATCACCAAATTATAACATACAATGTCTGAGAAATAGTTTATGTAATTTTCTGCATCAAAAGCTAGCTGTATGCATTTGTTAATTCATTTGAAATGGTGTAGTACTCTCTTACATTTCCCTCTTTGTAGAATGTCAAATCTCAACAACCTTCTATATGTTTTCTATATATATATATATATAGCATGGACAGTTTCCAGAATATATATCACTCACTAGACAGCAATAAAATTCAATTCAGCTCAATTTGATCAATCTTTGGCAGGCCTTCAGATATGGCAAGGGCTGTCTTCTTGATCATGCTCAAGTTTGTCGCAATCGTTGCATTCTTGTTCGGTAGCGCATCTGCTGGCAATTTCTATCAAGATGCAAATCTAACTTGGGGTGGACCGCGTGCTCAAATACAAAACGGGGGTAAACTTTTGGCTATGACACTCGATAATACTTCTGGGTGCGGATGGGAGTCGAGGAATCAGTTTCTACGTGGAAGGTTCGACGTGCAACTCAAGCTTGTGCCCGGTAACTCAGCTGGCACGGTTACTACATTTTTCGTAAGCCCCTGCTTCTACTCTTTGTTACTTGCATTTTCTCATCATGATATCTAACATTCGACAAGTCTGCAAATTAAGAACATATGAACTAACTCCTACTGGTTTTGATAATTCATGTAATGGCAGTTATCATCTCAAGGACCTGCACATGATGAAATCGACTTTGAGTTCCTTGGGAATTCTTCAGGACAGCCTTACACCGTACACACCAATGTCTTTGTCCAGGGAGTAGGCAACAAGGAACAACAATTTCGCCTCTGGTTTGATCCTACATTGGCATTCCACACTTACACCATCGTATGGAACTCGCAGCGTATCTTGTAAGTAAATCAATATCAATCCCGCCCGCCACATGAGTCTCGTACATACAATTATGGCATCGATTTGAAATAATATGGCACATGGTGCAGGTGGATGGTAGACAACATTCCAATTAGAGTGTTCAATAACAACAACGCATTCGGAGTTCCATTCCCGACTTTCAAACCAATGAAAGTGTATGCCAGCATATGGAACGCGGATGACTGGGCAACACAAGGAGGACGTGTTAAAACCGATTGGACAAAGGCTCCCTTCACAGCATACTACGCTAATTTCAATGCCAATGCTTGCATCGTGAGCGGAACCTGGAATTCGTGCAACAGTGGAGGAAGCATGAGCAACCAGGCATGGCAAACTCAGGGACTGGATGGTAGTGGCCGGAACAGAATCCGGTGGGTGCAACAAAAACAAATGATCTCAAACTACTGCGCGCAAGCTTATAGGTTCCCAAATGGGCTTCCTAAGGAATGCAAGCTCCCAAGGTTCTAACAAAAACAGTGATTATTTTCATTTCTTTTCCAAAATTTGTTTCATAATTCTTTCATTTTATACTATTTTCTTTTAATTGGAGAGACATGATTAGTGTTTATAAAAGGTAAATTGCTCTGACATTAGTAATTTTAGCTCTGGCTATATCACTAGCCATTTGTTTATACATATTGTGTTATATTTCACTTTTGAAGTATTGAAGATATTGAATTAAGTTTCCGGGACGGGATATCCAGTATTGATCGAATATATTGACTAATATTTTATTTGAAGTAAGTTGTTATACAATTACAAGTTCTAGAAATATAATAACACTAATACTATCTGCAGGGAAAATTTATGCTAAATGCAGTGACAACAAATAGCAATTTGACTATAATACCCTTATTTATTATATTTTGTAAAAAATTGTTTAAATATCTAAAAAAATATGAAAAAAATTATATACATACCTCTATAATAAACACCATCCATATACAAGCAAGATTTCATGATATACTATTAGCGAATACATACTATTTGACGGTTGGAGTTGTATTACCAACGGTGAATAATTCTATGTTCACAAGACAACACACATCATTATAAAAAATTATATATAAAAGATTTAACCAACTAACTACATTATCTTATTGAAAATGAAACATGTGATTGTTTGAGGATTTCATTAATTTTATATATCCCTATGGCGAAAAAGATCGGTACAACTACTTATCAAAACCTATGGCTACAACCGAACACGTAAACTCGGACCTGCTTCGTCAAGTTTGATTTGGTCCGGAGCACTGAAGTTTTTGAATAAGATAGCTCAAACCATCCTTTCATCATCGCAACTTGGTTTGTGCTCATTTCGTCAATACGATACTTCTCGTTAAGAGGATTGTCCCTCTCATCCTCCACTGCCTTCTGGGCTTCCATATTGTCTAAACTTTCATTGAGATTAAAGATCATGGCTCGTGCATGGACTTCCATAGCATGACTCATGGGTCCAAGTTGAGTGCTTGGTCTATGATAGCGGTCTAGGACTGAATGCATTGTGGGAGACAAAAAAGAATGTGGATATCGCTTAGAAGATGGAGAAAATGTTATCACTCAAACATCGACTGAGAACGTTGAACTCAACTTGCATGGTTTTGTGAAGAGCCCTTCGTGCCTCTTTGTGAATGCGGCGTATCTTTCATTTTTCTTTTCTATGCGCTTAATATGAATACTTTTGCGACCTTTTGGTGCTCTAGGCATGATGAGTATACAACGGATAAAGATAGTAATACTATTAGGGGGAGAAGGTGGAGGAGGAGGAGAATAAATTTGTTGGAAGGTAGATTGCATTGTCCATCCTCTATAGTGAGGTATTTATAAAACAAATAATCAAAGCATGTTGACTGGTTGATTACTTTGAATAAAAGTCTATTCAAAAGTCTTTAGTAATATGGTTAGTAATTTGATTATTTGTGAATTGCGATGATGATATTCATGATGTTTGTATCCTATAAAATGGATTGTTGTTAATTTAAGTCTTATAATATTGGAAACAACCAAATTTCGCAAAGATGTAATACTTACTTACCAAAAAAGCACGCAATCTGTCACAAAAATCTATTTTGAATCTTGTTTTCAATTGAAAAATTATTTTCAAACAAAGAAATAAGAAGTACATGCTTGGTTCCAAAAATAAAAAATAAAGAGAAGTGGACTTTTTCATTCAATGGCAATTGCAATGCCAAAGGAAAAGAAAAAAAATTGAGTGCTATGTCATAATGTCATTATCATAGGGCTATAATAGTACTATCACCAATGCACAAGGAAGATATTAATATTTTATGAATGAAAATACATGTATAAGACATAAAAAGTAATTATCTTGAACGTAACCTCACCAAACCCAAACTTAGAATCGCATCTTGATATAAGTTTCTTATATTTTGCAAGATGCAATAAGGTCTCGGAATTTAAAGGAATAATTTTTATCTTTTGCGAGATGCTATGATATCTCCGTCTTTATAGAAAATAGTTCTTTTGTGAGGTGCTCTCATCCTTACAAAAACTCTAAAACTATGTAAGGTGGGAATACGTCCAGTCAACCCCTAGTTAGAGTCGAATGTTGATAGGAATTTAATAGATGATGCGTAAGAAAACAATAATGCAACAATGATTGCGATTTGTCGAGCAAGACAGCCTTGCCATATCTCAGTGTCTGCCAAATTTAGGCAACAATAATGTCGTTGTAGTATAGTGGTAAGTATTCCCACCTGTCACGCGGGTGACCTGGGTTCGGTCCCCGACAACAACACTTAATTATAATTTTCCTTATCTTTTATATGCTCTTAGGTCTCGGTGTCTAAACGATAATCTTTTGTAAGGTTCTCCGAACCCTACCAACGATATTATTTTTTGGACGATGCGCTACACAAATAAATGATACATTACATACATGTACATACATTCATAATATTACAGTGGAAAAAAAAATAAACTGTATTATATGAAATATAGCTAACTAATGCAACAAGTTTATGTCATCTTTTTCGAACACTATCAAAACTACTAACAGAATCTTCATTTTACAAACATAGTTGAGTCCAATTTTTTTAACAATCGATAAATTAAATTTTGATTATTATGACTCTTTAGAATAATATACACATAATGACATGAATCGTCGCCAACAATCTTTGTGAACAGTAATGAATTTGATACAATCAAACTGTGCAATGGTGCGAAACTTGATAACTAAAAGATACCATTTAACATGAAATTAATTTTTTGAATCTTCTTTTCCATTCAAGAAACATTTCAACAAACAGACTTTTTCTTCTTGTTATGGAATTACAGTGTAGAAGCAACAATCATATGAATGCAACCTTCCACCGAGCAATTGGAGTTGTATTACCAAAGCACAATGAAGATATTAATATTGTATGAATGAAAATGCATCTATAGGCCAACGATGAATAATTTTATGTTACTCAAGAGACAAAACACGTCATTAACAAAGATTATCCATAAATAGGCAAAAGATTTAACCAATTAACTACAATATCTTATTGAAAATGAAACATGTGACTGTTTGATCATTTGATTACACAAACCCAAATGGCGAAAAAAGCTGGTACAACTACTTATCCAGCTTATGGCTACAACGGAACACGTGAACTCGGACCTGCTTCGTCAAGTTTGTTTTGGCCCGTGAGCACTGAAGTTTTGGAATAAGAGAGCTCAAACCATTCTTTCATCCTCGCAACTTGGTTTGCGCTCATTTCGTCAATTAGATATTTCTCGTCAAGAGAATTGTCCCTCTTATCCTCAAATGCCTTCTGGGCTTCCATATTGTCTAAACTTTCATTGAGATTAGAGATCATGGCCCGTGCATGGACCTCCATAGCATGATTCATAGGGCCAAGTTGAGTGCTTGGTCTATGATAGCGGTCTAGGACCGAATGCATTGTGGGAGAAAAAAAGGAATGTGGATATCGCTTAGAAGATGGAGAAAATGTTATCACTCCAACATCGATTGAGAACGTTGAGCTCAACTTGCATGATTTTCTGAACAACCCTTCGCGCCTCTTTGTGAATGCGGCGTATCTTTCATTTTTCTTTTCTATGCGCTTAATGGGAATACTTTTGCGACCTTTTGGTGCTCTAGTCATGATGATTATACAACGGATAAATATAGTAATACTATTAGGGGGAGAAGGTGGAGGAGGAGGAGAATAAACTTGTTGGAAGGTAGATTGCATTGTCCATCCTCTATAGTGAGGTATTTATAGGAAAAATAATCAAAGAATGTTGACTGGTTGATTACTTTAAATAAAAGTCTATTCAAAAGTCTTTAGTAATATGGTTAGTAATTTGATTATTTGTGAATTGCGATGATGATATTCATGATGTTTGTATCCTATAAAATGGATTGTTGTTAATTTCAGTCTTATAATATTGGAAACAACCAAATTTCGCAATGATGTAATACTTACTTACCGAAAAAGCACGCAATCTGTCACAAAATTCTATTTTGAATCTTGTTTTCAATTGAAAAATTATTTTCAAACAAAGAGATAAGAAGTGCATGCTTGGTTTCAAAAATAAAATATAAAGAGAAGTGGACTTTTTCATTCAATGACAGTTGCAATGCCGTAGGAAAGGAAAACAATTGAGTGCAATGTCATAATGTCATTATCATGGGGCTATAATAGTACTATCACCAATGCACAAGGAACATATTAATATTTTATGAATGAAAATACATGTATAAGACATAAAAAGTAATTATATTGAACGTAACCTCACCAAACCCAAACTTAGAATCGCATCTTGATATAAGTTTCTTATCATTTGCAAGATGCAATGTGGTCTCGGATTTTAAAGGAAATAATTTTATCTTTTGCGAGATGCTATGATATCTCCGAGTTTATAGAACATAGTTCTTTTGCGAGGTGCTCTCAGCCTTACAAAAACTAAAAAACTGTGTAAGGTGGGAATACGTCCAGTCAACACCAAGTTAGAGTCGAATGTTGATAAGAATTTAATAGATGATGCGCAAAAAAACAACAATGCAACGATGATTGCGACAAATTTGAGCAAGACAGCCTTGCCATATATGAGTGCCTGCCAAATTTAGGCAACACTAAAGTCGTTGTAGTATAGTGGTAAGTATTCCCGCCTGTCACGCGGGTGACCCAAGTTTGATCCCCGGAAACGGCGCTTATAATTTTTCCTTATCTTTATATATGCTCTGAGGTCTCGATGTCTAAAGGATAATCTTTTGTAAGGTTCTCCAAACCCTGCCAACGACATTATTTTCTGGACGATGCGCTACACAAATAAATTATATATTACATACATGTACATGCATTCATAATATTACAATGAAAAAAAAAAAAAACTGTGTTATATGAAATATAGCTAACTAATGCACCAAGTTTATGTAATCTTTTTCGAGCACTGCCAAAACTAGTAACGGGATCTTCATTTTACAAACATAGTTAAGTCCAAATTTTTTAACAATCGATAAATCAAATTTTGATTATTATGACTCTTTAGAATAATATACACATAATGACATCAATAGTCGTCAACAATCTTTGCGAAAAGTAATGAATTTGAAACAGCCACACTATGCAATGGTGCGAAACTTGATAACAAAAAGATACCGTTTAACATGAAAATAATTTTTGGAATGTCCTTTTCCATTCAAGAAACATTTCAACAAATGGACTTTTTATTCTTCTTGTTATGGTATTACAGTGTAGAAAACAATCATATGAATGAAACGTGATAAATTTCCTTCCACCGAGAAATTGGAGTTGTATTACCAAAGCACAATGAAGATATTAATATTTTATGAATGAAAATGCATTTATGGGCCAACGGTGAATAATTCTATGTTACTCAAGAGACAAAACACGTCATTAACAAAGATCATCCATAAATAGACAAGATTTAACCAATTAACTACAATATCCTATTGAAAATGATACATGTGACTGTTTGATCATTTGATTACACAAACCCAAATGGCGAATAAAGCTGGTACAACTACTTATCCATCTTATGACTACAACGGAACACGTGAACTCGGACCTGCTTCGTCAAGTTTGTTTTGGCCCGAGAGCACTGAAGTTTTGGAATAAGAGAGTTCAAACCATTCTTTCATCCTCGCAACTTGGTTTGCGCTCATTTCGTCAATCCGATACTTCTCGTCAAGAGGATTGTCTCTCTCATCCTCCACAGCCTTTTGGGCTTCCATAATGTCAAAACTTTCATTGAGATTAGAGATCATGGCCCGTGCATGGACCTCCATAGCATGACTCATAGGGCCAAGTGGAGTGTTTGGTCTATGATAGCGGTCTAGGACCGAATGCATTGTGGGAGAAAAAAAGGAATGTGGATATCGCTTAGAAGATGGAGAAAATGTTATCACTCCAACATCGACTGAGAACGTTGAGCTCAACTTGCATGATTTTCTGAACAGCCCTTCGCGCCTCTTTGTGAATGCAGCGTATCTTTCATTTTTCTTTTCTATGCGCTTAATGGGAATACTTTTGCGACCTTTTGGTGCTCTAGGCATGATGAGTATACAACGGATAAAGAGAGTAATACTATTAGGGGGAGAAGGTGGAGGAGGCGGAGAATAAACTTGTTGGAAGGTAGATTGCATTGCCCATCCTCTAGAGTGAGGTATTTATAGGAAAAATAATCAAAGCATGTTGACTGGTTGATTACTTTGAAAAAAGTCTATTCAAAAGTTTTTAGTAATATGGTTAGTAATTAGATTTTTTTTGATTGTGATGATGATATTCATGATGTTTGTATCCTATAAAATGAATTGTTGTTAATTCAGTCTTATAATATTGGAAACAACCAAATTTCGCAATGTTGTAATACTTACTTACCGAAAAAGCACGCAGTCTGTCACAAAAATCTATTTTGAATGTTGTTTTCAATTGAATTTTTTTTTTTGAAACAAGGAAATAAGAAGTACATGCTTGGTTCCAAAAATATAAAATAAAGAGAAATGGACTTTTGCATTCAATGGCAATTGTAGTGGCGATGGAAAAGAAACAAAATTGAGTGCAATGTCATTGTCATTACCATGGGGCTATAAAGTACTATCACCAATGGACAAGGAAGATATTAATATTTTATGAATGAAAATACATGTATAAGACATAAAAAGTAATTATATTGAACGTAACCTCACCAAACCCAAACTTATAATCGTATCTTGATATAAGTTTCTTATCTTTTGCAAGATGCAATGTGGTCTCGGATTTTAAAGGAAATAATTTTTATCTTTTGCGAGATGCAATGATGTCTCCGTGTTTATAGAAAATAGTTCTTTTGCGAGGTGCTCTCAGCCTTACAAAACCGTAAAACTGTGTAAGGTGGGAATACGTCAAGTCAACCCCAATTTAGAGTCGAGTGTTGATAGGAATTTAATAGATGATGCGCAAAAAACAACAATGCAACGATGATTGCGACAAAGTTGAGCAAGACAGCCTTGCCATATATGTGTGTCTGTCAACTTAAGGCAACACCAATGTCGTTGTAGTATAGTGGTAAGTATTCCCGCCTGTCACGCGGGTGACCCGGGTTCGATCCCCGGCAACGGCGTTTATAATATTTGCTTATCTTTTTATTGAGGTCTTGGTGTCTAAAGGATAATCTTTTGTAAGGTTCTCCGAACCCTGCCAACGACATTATTTTCTGGACGGTGCACTACACAAATAAATGATATATTACATACATGTACATGCATTCATAATATTACAATGGAAAAATAAAAAAAATTGTATTATATGAAATATAGCTAACTAACGCAACAAATTTATGTAATCTTTTTTGAACACTAAAACTAGTAACAGGATCTTCATTTTACAAACATAGTTGAGTCCAATTTTTTTAACAATCGATAAATCAAATTTTGATTATTATGACTCTTTGGAATAATATACACATAATGACATAAATAATCGCCAACAATATTTGCGAACAGTAATGAATTTGAAACAACCAAACTGTGCAATGGTGCGAAACTTGATACCTAAAAGATACCATTTAACATGAAAATAATTTTTGAAATATCCTTTTCCACTCAAGAAACATTTCAACAAACGGACTTTTTCTTCTTTATGTTATGGTATTACAGTGTATAAGAAACAATCATATGAATGAAACGTGATAAATTTTCTTCCACCGAGCAATTGGAGTTGTATTACCAAAGCACAATGAAGATATTAATATTTTATGAATGAAAATGCATTGGCCAAAGGTGAATAATTCTATGTTACTCAAGAGACAAAACACGTCATTACTCATTAACAAAGATTATCAATAAATAGACAAAATATTTAACCAATTAAGTACAATATCCTATTGAAAATGAAACATGTGACTATTTGATCATTTGATTTCACGTATCCAAATGGCAAAAGAGATTGGTACAACTACTTATCCAGCCTAGGCTACAACCGAACACGTGAACTCGAACCAGCTTCGTCAAGTTTGATTTGGTCCATGAGTTGGAATAAGAGAGCTCAAACCATTCTTTTATCCACGTAACTTGGTTTGTGCTCATTTCGTTAATCTGATACTTCTCGTCAAAATGAAGAGAAATATAGTAAAATTGTTGAAATGTTTTCACTGCGTTTGTCAAATTGTTTCTCTGCAGATAACATTAGTGCATTTTAAAAACACAAGATACATTCAAAATAACATAGGATGTTAGCTATCTTTTATATTCCCAATACTAGCGCGCAAATGCAATGAAACAAAAGAGATGTCACAGACTCACAGCTACTCTGTTAGCAACTAGTAGTACACTATTTCCAATTTTAGCTATCCTGTGTACATTAAGTCATTAACGACTACTTAGGCCAGGAGCCGGGACACTGTCCAGTTTTGGTTTGAAAGAAAACACCAAACAAAAATGCACAGAGAATCCTTTTTTCTTCAGAAGCTAAATAATTTCATGAAATTCTTTCAGATACAGGTGGTAGATATGTAGTTACAGCATCAATATCAATAATAAAATCCGAGGAAAAGCAGATGACTGGTATCAAACGTCAATTACAACCACTCTAGCCGACCTTGATATTCCACTTGGTGTTGAATTTTGCCATTGGGCAAGAGTACCTGACTCCTCACTTTAGCAGGCCTAGTGGTGTAGTTCACTTCAAATCTTCCCAAAGGTCTATTATGCTCATCCACACTAGCTGATGCATCTGGTAAGACCTCAACAAGAAATTCATCTGCAACATCTCCATCTTCATCTATTCTAAGCTTCCTTGCATACCAGTTCATGCCCTACACATATAAGAGTACAGAACATGTAAATACAAGAAGTAGTCAGTCCACGAAGTGTATTTGTTTCGCACAAAGACAATATATGTACGGTTAGAAGACCGCATGTACTTTGGTTGTCAATTTTCTTTTACCATAAGATGGCATATAAAATACTTTAGAATATTACCAATAAAACAGGGATTCCACGATATTAAGAGGATTTACAATGTTACAGAACCACCAAAAAACGGTAAGCAAAGTCTGGAATAGGGAGAGAGTAGAGACAAAATTCATCTATTTTTAAGTACTTTTCGACATCCTTTATTTAGTGCAGAAGGCATATCCTTTTAAATAATACTCCGAGTTGAGTGGCTGGAATATGTGCCAAATTGGTGTACAACTCATATGCACATTCGGAGTAGTTCGAATACAATAATGTTTAAGTGTATGTGTAAATCCAAGTACATAAATAACAATGTATATCCAAGTCAGAGACACTCCTGTGTCAGACAAGCTAGTCGCGTAATTACCTCTTGACCTGAGACCGTCCAAGCCACTCACTATGTCAATGAAGAGAAATCTCAACCACTGATAAGAACTCTAAGAAGTCCAACTACCACTGTGCATCCAGTAACAATAGACCAGGACCCAGATGACCGGACATAAGGAGAAATACTAAAACTTTCGCATCAGCAACTTTTCTTAGATTGCCTATTAGACGACAGGTGCAAATTAGGTGATTTTGAGTAACACTACAGGTGTGGTGTGTAAGCTATGTCTAACCTAGACCGTCTAACACAAGTTTGCCTGACTTTTATGGCTTAGATATAAAAGTAAAATTGTTCGAGTACAAGATGCCAGGACACACTTCAGGACCAGGGAGGGATAGCTCTACTAGCTTAGCTTTCAATCTCTTGATGAGGATGTACATTCTGCAAGCTACACCTTCCCTACTGGGAAACATGAAAATCAGAAGGATATAGGAACTAATGTGAAATGTTAATAAAATTAAGATGCAAAATTGTTCCAGGTTACATCTCACAAAACTTATAACAGCTGTCCAGCAACGTCACGCCAATTAAGGATGCAAGCAGATGACCTAGTTTTGAGAGTGAATACATCCGATAGCACCCATAGCGCTCTGACGGAGAATGGCGTAGCATTGCTATTCACTGCTACGCTATGAGTCGTTTAAGATAGCGGGTTATGTGTCGCTAAACTCACTATAAGAAATAGGTTCACATTCATTTAGTGAGCTATGTACTAAACCAGTAATTCATGCAGGCAAGAAAGAAGAGTTCCCATCAAGGACATGCTGCCAGAAGTTTTGCTGTCCAAAGACTCTAGATTATGTGAAACTGAGGTAATCGGCCAATTTTTTATCCTAACCTCCCAAAAACTCAACCTCAACTAGGAATGTTTCAGTATTAAATTAATTTTCTTGGGCCTTTAAATTCCTGAAACTTCAACACTTTAGTGCATTGCAGAAAAGTGATTGCTGCTGCAAGTGGGTTGGGCCCATTACGGTAACAAAGTTAGCAGGATAAATACCCTAAGAAGACCTATTAGTAGATGCCTGCAGAAGGGTTTTGGCAACTGAACAATGAGCCATCAACATGACCGACTATTTGTATTCTCTGGAAAGACTATGAACAGCACTTAGAACACTATAACTGAAAGCTGTCTGTGTTGATAGAAGTAAAACAGTGGTTATAGCATACAGAAAGCAGCAAAACAGTAGCATTGAACTTTTATGTACTATGTTTTAGCTTCAATTTCCTTGTCTACTACTGAGAGACTGAATACAAATTGCTTAATGAAGAGAACTTGGATATTTGAAGGCTAAGGTTACAATTTATGAGCATGACATTATTAGTAGCATATCACATTTGATTTTGGACACATTTTTTAAGAAATGTAATAGAATACAAAGAATATAGCACAAGTGGGGTAGACTGTTGCGGTAAGAGTATGAAAATGGGTGAGTTTTAAAGTGAGGTAAAGTTGCAAATATATACTACTTAAAGTTATGAGGGTAATGATATTTCTAAAAGTGTACCAAATGAAATGTTGCAACTTTAAAAGGCAAAAAGTTGCAAATGTTTTGGGACGGAGGGCGTACATAACAAACTTTAACAAATTTGATTGTGTTTCTCTACCAGGATGTACTTTGGCTACTGGTTCCAGGACTGACCTGAGGGGAGAAGATAAATCTTACAATGATGGTTCTCTTCCAGATATTCATGTTATGGTCATCCCTAAGGTCTTATCACCGCATATGCTTAATGAGAAGAATGCTGAACGTCACTGGTTATATTTTTGGCACCACATGATTGAATTTTGGCAGGCCTGCTTCATTGCTTCTCATGCATGTTTACAGCAAAATTAGTTCTTATGGGACTAATGACCTTTAATAAGCAAATCACTTTTGTTGATTTTTCCTCTTCACAGCCAGTGCATGCTGCTACACTTTCCATACAACAAGAGCATCATGTTTCCAGCAGCAGTGCAGCAGCAAAAATATGTTAATTTCATGCTCAAAGGAGGTCTGCTATCAGTTTCTATTGCCATCAGGGACTACGGGTTAATCCATTATCGATGTACTTGTAACTAAATTTTTTAATGGGAAAGCCAGCGTTTACACATTCCATTGTGAAATATATCAATGGGCTCTTCTTCCAGTCGAATAGAGTACTTCTGCTGCTGTGAAAATTCTGTATTTGTGACACTGAGGTAACCAATTTTCCAGTTTATTCTACTTAAAAATAAAGAGCAGTGCTAAGTCTATCTCTCGGATTTTGGTATTCCTTTGCAGCATTTTGTCCATGACATGGAACCGATAAGTAACTGGCTAGAAGTGATGTTCAGTATATGCAATAGTGGTTTAATACTGGAATCATTACACAGCTTAACATAGATAGTCAACTCTACATAACCAAGAGTAAATTGATCTAAGCTTATGATAAAACACTCTGTCATGGCAAGCTGAGATGCTGAGACATGCACCCATCCTTTTCCACCCCTAGGATTGCTTAGCCAACAGCATTCACCCTCTAAAGAACAAAAATTCCATATAGAGTTCGTTGCACGAAAAGGGGAACTAATAGATTACCTAAAGTGAATCTCTCTTATAAGAGACTGGTCTTTCCTAAACATTAGGAAAAGCCACATTCCATGAAATATCATTCTAAACCTAAACCACCACTGGCCTAAAGTGTTTGAAGTGGTGTTTCCTGATGTTTAGTAAAACCAGTTTCTACTTTCTATAAAGACTTAGTAAAAACAAGCTAAGAGATAAAGTAACCAGATCTAAAAAAAGAGCTAACCCAATTCCAAACAATCCAACTGCAATCAACACAAAATAAAAGCAAACAAATTCTAAACATATACTCACACACATTCAACAAGTATAAAAAAATAATAATAATAAATAAATAATAAAAAAATTATATTTTCGAAGAATTAAGTATACAAACCTGCAATCCACCATCACCAGCAGGGCAGGGAAGGAGGAGGGGAGTTGGCGGGGAGCGGTCAACGGGGACTTGGACCGGCACACTGAAACCCTTACGAGGAACATTGTGAGGTGGAGCGGCAGTTGATCCGGCTGAAGGCGCAGGATTATCATCTGTATCGTCTTGGCGTTGATGATGATGATCTTCGTCTCTTGAAAACCCTAGTATTCCAGCTAGTCGCTTGAACAATCCCATAGCTTAGCTTCTATCTTCTATCTGTGTATCTATTGCTTAGTGCTGCTAGATGGATCTGCAACTCATTACAGACCGGAAACTGTGTTGTTGAGTGTGAATTAGTTGACCGATTGGCGTTGAAATTGAACCTGGAAAGGGATGAAATTGGGATTTATAGGATGAAATTTGGGATTTAGGTTTTCATGTCTTGCGTATCATCAACTCCTACTAGGACTAAGAATCTAAGATAACTACGGCTTTGGTATGGTAGAGGGAGGGGTAGTGTTTTTGTGATATTTTTGTTTTATTAGAATTAGGAACTTATACGACCCTTCAACAACAAAATGCCATGAATTTGATTCCAAAACAAAAAATGCCATGAATTATTAGTGTAATTAGTAATTACTCCCCACCTGAAAAAACAAAATAAATAAATAAAAATCCTCAATTGATAAATTCATAAATTATTTCCAAACTATGGTACAATAAATATTTGATACATGTCTATAAAATTAAGAAGTACATGTATGATAGTATATCGAAGTCTAGCGGGTTAGGAACACATAGATTTAATTATTAGATCGAAGTGTAGGGTTTCAAGAAAGTAAAAAGAGTTATGGTCAAGTGAGCAGCTCATCTGATGGAATTGTCGATTTAAAAGTTCAAGAAGGACTTGTATTCTATTGTGATTTCAAACCGAATCCATAACTTATCACGGTGGTCAGGAACTAGTGCTGTTATACGAATCGAGCCTTATCGAGTACTCGGCTTGGCTCGGCTCGATAAACTTATCGAGCCGAGCTCGAGCCTAAACTTAGGCTCGTTCCACTAACGAGCCGAGCTAGGCTCGCGAGTACTCGGTAAGGCTCGTTAAGGCTCGATATCATGTAGATTATGAGTAGTATTAGGATTATAAGTTATGATTTAAGTTTGAGATTATTGGCTTGAATTGTCTATATTTGCATTTTGTTAAATTTTAATGATTTCATCATTTGAGAGTTGATTGTAATGCATAATTTTGAATTTGTTTATATTTTATTTAATATTTTAACATATTTTTCATGGTATTTTAACAAACGAACCGAGCTCGAGCCAAATGAACCGAGCTTGAGCCTGAAATTAAGCTCGCTTCGTTAAACGAGCCGAACCTAGGCTCGGCTCGTTTGTTAACGCTGATTTCAGGCTCGCTTCGTTAACGAGCCGAGCCGAGCCTCAGCAATACTCGGCTCGACTCGTTAAACAGCACTACCAGGAAGCCAAATGCATGCGCAGTGGCAAGTGAATTTTGTACTTGGACTCGTTGTAATTGTATTACTTCCTCCGTCCCATAACAAATGTTACACTTCATTTGTTGACTTTTCGAGGGTCAGCTTGACCTCGTATTAATCCCAAATTATACATAAAAATAATTAAAAATTTATATAATGAAAATATAAACATTCTAGTTTCATAATATAATATTTTTAATTATTTTTATCATATGATTTGAGAATAATTTAAGGTCAAACTGACCGTAAAAAAATCAACAAAATGAAGTGTAACATTTGTTATGGGACGGAGGACGTACTTTATATAATCTTTATTAATTTTATTTAGTAGATTAGGTAATTAAATCAGTCCACCCTTCCCCCCCAAAAAAAAATATTTAGGTAGAATTTATGAATCTTTTTCAAAAATTTTAAAAGTAATTTTTTAGAATTTTTCTTAAAAATGTTTCCCCAAACTTTTAAGAAATTATGTATATGTAATTTTAGGTAGGATTTAGGTGTTTTTATTCAAAATTTTTAAAGGTAAATTTTACGATTATTCAATTTCCGCCCTCCCCCCCCCCCCCCCCCAAGTTCTTTGTTCCGCCCCAGTATGCATTCCTTACGTTTTCATGATTTTTTTTTTTTTTTTTTTTTTTTTTTTGCAGAATATTACATATACATGCTACTCTAGAGCTCTCCCGTACAAGAACAACCACCTCTCTAAAACTCTGCCAAAAAAAATTATTCTATTTGTGTGTGCCCTAAAATCTATCGACTCGACTTCAAACTCTCGCTATTTTGGATTTGATTTAATATCCATTAGTGTTAATTAATTACTCATCTGTTTTTTTTTTTATTCTATACATTTGTTTTGTTGCCTTTTTTACCCTAGTTTGAACTTCGATAAATCTTAAATCAAACTGTAAAAAAAATTAATAAAATTATATTATGAAAATAGAGTGACTAGATTTCCACAATATCATTTCACATTTATTTTTACGGTTTAATTAAAATTTATTGAAGATCAAACAAAACTAAAAAAGTCAACAAAACAAACATATAGAATCTAAAAAAACAGATGAGTACTAATTACTTATATTTAACTATATTTGTATATACTCATCTAATTAAACTCCTAATTAATTACTAACTAATTATGTTTATATTTAATTAGTAACTACCAATTAATTAAATAACCAACTTGATTTCACTGAAACTAATTAAAATAATACTGAAACAATATTTATCGTTGAAACTAACACTAATGTCGGTTATAATGTTAGTTTCAACTGAAAATAATGAAACGAACATGGTTAATGCTCGAACTAACTTTCAGAAAATAACTTGGTGCTTAAACGAACATCTTTGTTGTTGCTAATGAAACTAACACTATACTGGGTGATGTTGATACTAATGAAACTAATATTATTGATGGAAGAACAAATGTTGTAACTAATTGAAACTAACTCTGGCATGAAACTAGCTTTTTTTTTCTGAAAATAGCTTTTTAAACTAACTTTTATGTGTTGAAACTAATGAAACTAACATTTTTATGTACTGAAACTAGTGAAACTAACAATTTTATGTGCTGAAACTAGATTTTTTTATTATCTAAAATTAACTCTTTGTTTGAAACTAACTTGTGAAACTAGATTTTTGTATAACACTAACTTTGGACCAAATTAATATACTAATTTTAGTTTCATAATTTTTAAATGCTTATATTTTAAGTGAAAATAATTATTTAAATTTTTATAATGTTAGTTTCCATATTTTTAATTGTAGCTTAGCATAAATAAGCTTTTAGAGTTAATTTAATCATTTTATAGTTAGTTTCAACGCAAAATAAAATTAACATCTAGTGACGGTTAATTCAGCAAAAATATAAAATTAACAGCTAATTGCATCTAGTTTCAGCGATCGAAACTAGCTTCCGGATTTCAAATTAATTATTCAATTTAATTGTGCGAGTTTTTTAAGTCTGTTACTGTAGACGGATTTAAAAAATCCTCATTAAGTCCAACTGAGCGAGTTTTTGAAGTCCAATGACTAAATAGAATTAATTGACTTTTTTTGTAAGAGTTGTAGAGATAGGTCTTTTTTGTAAGAGATTAATTTTGGCATATATATTTTTTTCCCTTTTGTTTAAACGACTTATTACAACTAGGGATCGAACCCTACACGGCCATTGCACCACCTAATTATAGGGTTGGAGGTCGGGCGGGATTTACGGGATATCGGGATTTCGAGCTCGGGAATTTTGGGATCGGGACAATATTTAGTCATCCCAATCCCGCCCGAAATAATGTCGGGATATTTCGGGATTGCTAAGAAAAGATCACCACATGTCCCAAAAGTGATTGAGAATTCGGGATTCGGGCGGGAACTCGGGTTTCCATCTTTAATTTTGCGTTTTAAGACAAAATAAAAGCTCTTTTATACACGGATGCATAACATTTTTTTTATTCAATATACTGCTATTAATATAAAAATTCAACATATTTTTCATCAATAGTAATCGTAATTGAAACATTAACAACTAGTTTTAATCAAAACAAAATAAAATCAATCAAGTAATCAACCAACGTCAAAACATAATTAATAAGAATAGAAAGCAACAAACTTAGTCCAACTCCAACATAAAAATCAACAAACCATATAACGTCTCTCGTGAACAATAGACTTACTAGTATAGACTTACTTGTATCCATGGATGGAACAATAGACACAACGGCAAAAAAGGATGTAGTTTTGAGGTTGTGTTTGCCGTAGTATTTTGTATGTTAATTACTAGGTCTAACTAGGTTTTAGTAATAATTACTAGGTATTTATATATAATATAATATATATATATATACCCATTCGGGTGGCAAAATCAATTTCAATCCCATCCCAAACTTATTAATGGAAATTCAGAATCGGGACGAAACGGAATCGGGATTATTCGGAAAATCCCAATCGGGATCGGGAATTTCCCAAATTCCCATCCCAAACACCCAGCCCTACCTAATTATGACTCCGCTTGTTTTTCATGATGATAAAAAGTCAAATATATATAATACTTACTGATGCATGGACATAGCAAGGACGATCCCTTCGATATTGATGGGTAGTCCCCAACTTCCCGCCCCGGTCTCTAAGAAACCGTTTCTATAGGGGTGGTCGAATTGAAAGGCTTCTTTGACATTTGGAGAATCTTCTTTCAACGAGGAATTGCGTGATTCTCGTTGATTTGTTCAAACTTCAACAAAGTTGAGTTTCTTGATTCGATAGCCCGTTCAAAAAGCCCATGCATCTAGTTTGATTTTATTATACAGAGTTCAGAAGTCAGAAGAGAAACGTGCTTAATTTGACCACATTGCACATAATCCATGAATTGAGTTATTATTGAGAAAATCAACAACAGGATAGTTTGTGTGTCTGAGTAAGCTAATTAATCCGTACCAGCAGTAGTAGTACTGTTTTTCACGTTTTGGGAACCACATTCACATATTGTTAATTTGTTAACATTATTTCGACAAATGGAATCATACGTAGAACAAGATTTTCCAGTAGCATTATTTCGACAAAAATAACATTAATTTGATTGTAGTATCATTATTTGAATTGGGACACCATAGTCCATGGATACATTTGACTTGCGCCAACCACCTTAAAATTCATGATCTGCTAGTAGTTGTCAAACGCAGTAACGAGGGCTGAAAAGTTTAAACCTAAACTAGACTAGATTTTACTCGACAATCGACTCTCTAATTCTTTTAAGCAACCGTTTTTACTCGGCCATAAGTGTTGTAAGCCTTGTAGGCGTGTAGCACAGTTCGAGAGGTACGTAGAGGTTAGATAAAAACTAAAAAGAGGAAGTTAAGAAGAATGTAAAACGGAGAAAGGAGGATTTATTTTACCGTTGTGGAAGTTGGGTTTTGAACTTTTCTAAAAAAAATCCTAGGATTTATTTTTTTGGTGGGGATGAGGGTCCCTATCTACCCCGTGTATGTTAAAATGTTTCGATAAAATTTTATATGTGCTGATATGTTTTTTGAGATGTATAAATTGCTCAATTAGGAGTAAAAAAACTAGAAACCTCAAGTAAAAAAAAAACCAACCCTACTCCGCCCTAATAGGTCGGGTTTTCTCGGGGTCTATTGTAGTGGATTCTATCGGACCATACTAATTTACCCAACCCAACCCTCAAAGTTTTATTTTCATGGATGGATATGTAATGGGTTGGGTAATGCCCACCCAACACCAAGCCTATGTGGAATAACAAAAAACAAAAAATGATAATCTTACTTTATAGACAAGGTAATTTCAAAAGTTTTGACAACAATTGCTTACTTTCTTCTACAATTTGTTATACGAGTTGAGAGTAATTAACACTTTGACCCAAACTACATCAACACTTTTTGTTGAGCCTCAACACTCCTCGTTACATAATTGACCTAATATTCAAATTAAACTCATGTAAGAGTCACATTATTTGAACTTGAGCTGAACCCATTGACTCGAACAAGCTCAAGCAGAGCTTGTACAAAAATCGGGTTCAAGTAGGTTGGGAAATGAGTTATAGAAATATTATGGGCGGGCTAAAAGTGATGAATTTATGGGTGCAGGCCTATGGGGGTATCACTTAGTTCAGCTATACTTGACTAATTAATCAAATGAGCTCCTAATAAGTAATGATATTAAAATATGTCCAGTCCGTCCTCCAACATGCACTCTAAGAAGACCTCGATCCTTTTATACTTAATTCCTTGCGAATAGCACCTCCGAATCAGAGGCAACCACCAAGCATGTCGCTCCCTTTGAATTGATGGCATCTTCGGACCTCTACACCCTCGGACAAGTATCATGGAGGGACCTGAGAAGAATCATCACCAAGCTTTATACGTTGTGACGTCCTTAACGGTATGTGCTCCGAAGAACTTAAATACCAGAGACTACGAGTGTCACATGCATCCGAGGTACAACATCATAGAATAAAGGACCATGATATGCGTGACAATGACTAACTCCCAACATAAGTGGATAAAGACAAAGGAAAATATGAAAAGCGTGAAAAGAGTGTGCACAACATACTGATACCCTTTTGGGTGAACCCTCTTCATATCAAGTGTGTGTCATGTCCACTTAGCAGTCGACCTATATATATAGGTAGGAGTCTTGGATATCAAGTAGAAACTCTTGGCGAGGAGTCAACTTAGGAGATCAACAAACAGCTGCAGAAAAACGATCCTAACAGCTACGACCATAGATTAACTTCTTCTTGTCCAATAACCGTCGATCATCCCAATAATATGGAGATTTAGCTTTGAACCGGTCAAAACCGTCTTGATTAGGTCGTAAAAAGCTCCACAAACCAAGCATACTTTTAAAAACAAACTTTCTATTTATAGCTCGAGCATGACTTGGTCTTCTGCCAGATTTGGAGAGCAAGTAAGTCATCTTTACGTTCGATTGTGTAACATACTTGCCAACATTGGTATTGAAGTTAGATTTTGGAAGAGAGACAAAACATTACCTATGTTGTGGAAAATGTTGTCACGTCATTTATCACAACATTGACATGTTGTCCTAAATGTGGCATAACATAATTCTCAACATAGTTGTGAGATATGATCATTGTATCACACTAACCAAGATATTTTCTTACATGAGTATACATGGGCCAAACCCATATCTATCAAGATCAAGGCTATCAACCACCAACTATGAGGACACTTGACAAAATGTAATTGAGTAGACCATGTGATACTCCAACGTCTATATAAAGAAGTGATCCCAAAGTGAAAAAGGGAGGGTCTGTGAAAAGAAGAGGGGGAGCCTCCAACAATATCATTACACAGGTACAGTCATAGGTATTCTTGGTGGTACGGATAGCCGGATAGGGTATGCAACGAGTATGCTAAAAATGGGATCATATTGGTACAGAAACTTCTGAAAGTAGGAGGGGTTTTGATGTAATAATACAAGGGCGTGCGGTGCAGATGAGATTGTCAAGTGTCAAACAAAAACTATACTGTACATAGAAACTCAATTCAAACATGATGTTCTAATAATCATCTGTATCTGTATCTATCTAATTATCTCTACTCTCCCTTACCTTATCTCTCTCACACACAACAAACACACACACAGACATAGGCACACAGAATCACTCAACAAAGGACCAAGCCGACATTCCTTCCCCTTTCATATCAACTTATTTTGAACACTAATTAAACAACATCATCGGTGTGAACCCAAGTCGCCTCCCTTTTACTATCTTTTTTCGCACTCACCTAGACAAAAACCAAATTCTGCAGTACTTGTCCTGTTCAATTGGCTGGCGTCCCTTATATACCAGAGTAATTTATTATTCCACCTCTGTTTCTTTACTATTAAATTTCCATCTTTCTACCAAATTTTATTCTCATAAATAAGGCCGCCTTGAAAGGTTTCATTTGATTTGATTTGATCCATAAAAACTCGCCCGCGCCTTTTTCTTTTTGCATGTGCACCTATTTCTCCGAAGGTGGCTTCCTGTTTTAGCTTTAAAGCGGAAGTGGTACCGTTTCACATCATTATTATTATTCCAAGCTTGTTAGTTCATTTGTTTGTACGACTTTTGGTACTATTACAGTACTGTTATCATTATTGTAATTGAAGGTGGCGAACCAACAAGGGCAGAGTGATGATGACTACGCCAGATTTTTGTCCGGCGGAAACGGAGGAGGAGCAGAAGCAGCAGAGTCATCAGAAGCAACACCCGCCGTGAGCGGTCCTGATTTCCAGTATTTCAGGCAGACACAGCCTCAAGAACAACCTGATTACTTGCTATCGGCTGTGGTGGCGATGCCGAGTACTGCTATGACCCACCAGATTCCGATGTATTCGTCATCATCTGCAGGTACTAGCTCAGGTCACAAGAGGACGAGGGATCAACAATCTCACCAGGACCAGAGGACTAGTTATCTTCGGTTCGAAGACCTTTCTTCTTCTATTGTTAAACCTGGTTAGTATCTCAATTCTCACATAAATTACATCTCGTCTAAAAGTTCGAACCGAAGTTAATCAATCGAGTTATATTGTATGTATCGATTCTTCAACAGTTGCAGTTGGTAGTGTTTTAGTAGTATAAGATTGATTACTACTATCATGTCTCTTTAATTGCTAGTCAATTTCCATAGATCTATTTTTTGAAGTTTCCTAAGGTTTCGTCATCAACTTGATCATGTCTTGTACTTTAACTTTGGAGTTTAGTGACATCAAGATAAACATTTGAATAAATCTTTTATAATATTATATCTAATTTGAGTTTACTCTTCTTGTTTGCTTCTTCTATTTGTGATAATGACTGTATCACCATGTTCCCAACACTATCCTAGTTTCGTTCATGCCTTGCCAAACTTATGTTTTTATAGTCCAGGGTCAATGTATTCTTCAAGAATGTTCCATCTTCTTCATGCAATAGCAATAGTATATCTAATTGCTCAGTCAAACCTTATAATTTATTTTATTCATTTGATCATTAATTCAGAACCAGCTGATGCTGGGACAAGTATGCCAACACCACCAACAACCATGCCGACCGGGGCTGAACTGCCTCGACAACCACAGCCGTCGCTAGACCAGACTGGAGAAAGAAGAATTAGATATCGTGGTGTTCGCCAGAGGCCATGGGGCAAATGGGCAGCAGAAATAAGGGACCCGCATAAGGCTGCGAGAGTCTGGCTTGGCACCTTTGACACTGCGGAGGCAGCTGCCCGTGCGTATGATGAGGCCGCCTTACGTTTCAGAGGGAACCGAGCCAAACTCAACTTCCCCGAAAATGTGAGGGCCTTGCCAATGCCGCCACCCCCTCAGCCAGCTGCGACTAGAGACGTTATGACTCATGTTGACCCACCAGAGACGTTACTCCAAACGGCAGCTAGGGACTACTGGCAATACTCGCAGTTGCTTCAGAGCACGAGCGAGTTTCATCCACAGCAACAACAATCGGCCGCACATCTGTTTGATCATGCTTTTCCGGATCATTCGTCATTTCCTATGCAGTCGACGAGTATCTCATCATCATCTTCTTCTTCTTCGTCATATCCTCTAATGTTTTCGAGTGGACAGACAATACATTTCCAGCCACCAGGAAATGATGATCAACAGACTCAACTAGGCGGCAGCTCCACCTCCAGTTATTCTGCACCACCGTGGACTTCCGGGAACTATTCTCCTTCCTCACAGTCCTGAATGCAGCTGCATAGACACACACCATGTAATTAAGTTTTCTCTCTTTTATTCCTATAACCACAGTTAATTACATATTTGTAAATGTGTTTGTTGATTTTATAGCTAGAAATATTTTGTTTATTTTTATACTGAGATATTTTTATTTTTTTTATTTCATAAACATTAAGTAATAAAAATTAATCCACGCAAATATTAATTGGAGAAATGCGCGTGTAGATTTTAATTTACTAGCTAGCTACTCTCTCTTCATTCTATCATTGCTATTAAAAATTTAAAATTAAGTTAGATTTTATTTACGACCCTATATATACCCTATAAACGGGGTTCACTACTTAGACCATCTCCAACCATGGATCTAATGAAGTTTTTATATATAATACTCTTATAACTCATGGTTGGAGAAGTAAAAAAATTAAATCTTATCATCTTATGAGTGAAATAATAAAAAATTATGTATTTGAATCTTATGGTTGGAGTTGAAAATAGATTTGAATCTTATCATCTCATGGTTAGAGATGGGCTTATGCCAGCTCCAACGTTGTGAGTTGTAGGGTAAGATTGCGTCTTATGAGACACCACACTTGCTACAGAGTGGACGTCTGATAAGAATTATTTCTTCTCCTTTTATTTTAATTTCCTTTTTACTTCTTTTTATTTCATTATTTTGTACTATTTCTTTATTTTCATATATATATATATATATATATATATATATATATATATAATATTGATAAGTTATATTGAAACACCAATGGTAACTTTTTATATATTCCAATACAATATAAGAAAACACACTTACATAAAATAAAAACAACACTTACATATATAAAATATTCTTTTAATTTTCTTATCAAGTATTGAAATTAATATTCTTAAGTATTATATTTTTTTCATATCACCAAGTATTGTAATTCTTTGATATTATTTTATATTATTTTATAATATTTTAATTAATTAATGACATTTAAAATAATATGAAATGTGAAGTTTTAAAAGAAATGAGAAAATAATAGAGTAGTTTTTAAAAAAAAAGGAGAATAGAAAAGGAAAATTTAGCTAGATCGGTAGAGTCTAAGTATTATGGGACATGAAGAGCGTGGTTTGGTTAGTTGTGAGTAGAATGCTGACATGATAGAGAATCTGACATATACTAATAAGGTGGTTGAATGCAGACATGCCTTTCTTATAATATGCGACATAAAATGGATAATTCTGGTACTTACATAATGATATTATAATCATTATGTATTTATAGAGTTTAACAATATTGGACTTGAGTAATTAGCAGGTACCATGCCTGGTTTGGACCTATGCAGTCAGTTCAACTGCATATGGCTCCTGAAATTTGAGGGCCTCAAAGTTTATACTTATGTTATATAGGACATATAAATATATGATGCAAAACAAACAATTTTTTTTTACTTGAAAACAAACGTAATCTATATTGTGTCCTATTAATTGGTTTGGCTCAGATCGGAGAGTTGTAAGAGTTTTTTTTCCCTCAGGGTTGGGATACAAATACAATGTCTATTTGACAAAATAAACAGATAATGTGATTAAATATTCATAAGACGACTGGTAGATGATTAGTCACGCCTTATTTTTAATAAGATACATGTGTTTTTTGCATCACCTTATCAGTTACCATATATATATGATGATTTCACCCTTTTCGACCATTTGACCATAATAAGTATGTTTGGTGAAAGTCAATAAGGTGACTGATTTGAGAAATTAATGTCTGTAGCTTATTAAAAATAACATGACCAACCAGCTGCCAGATACCTTATCATCTCTTGGTCAACTTATTAGTTCGTTTTTCCAAACAGACCAAACACACGTAGAATAACTTCTCAAATAAGTCACCTTATTAACATTCACTAAACAAACTTATTATGGTCAAACGGCCAAATAAGGTGAACTCAGATTATAAGGTGACGTAAAAAAACACACAAAATGCACATACCTTGCCAGTTAATGAAACTAAAGGCTTTAATTCAACAATAATTAAACTGTACATTTAATTCTTCAAAATTAGATGTTTATAAAATAATTTATGAAAAAACATTCAATTCTACAAAAAGTCAAGAAGTATATAGTTAGGCTAGGACAATATAGCGGTCGTCATGAGGTGCTACAGCGGTAAGGAGTTGGGATAGTGAAGGAGAGGTGCAAAGTTTGATCCCCGGCGGTGGCGGAAGTATAAGATTGGTTCAGATATGGAGAAATAATGTGGTTTAGAAAATTTGCATAACTTAGTGTATGAGTAGCTGTAATATTTGTCGTTTCAAAAATAAAAGGCCAAGACAATATAGCAAAAGTGTTCAAGTAGCAAAATCCAAAGCATTCAAGTACGTACAGAAATACAATCACGGACCATAAAAGTGACTAATAAAAAAGTAAAAACACTACATACAAATGTGATATAAAACCTCTTAAATTGTGGGGGAGAGAGTGAAAAGGATAGAAATTTATTCATAAATACATAAACATACATAACGTAAAATTTATCAATGTTGGGTCAAATCAGATGAGTACAGTGGAGGTGGGTTGCACCGCCCATCGACCCTACCCATGACGGTTGGTAAAAGTTTTCAATGGTAACTAATTTTATGAAAAATTAGTTGGTGGGTAAAATATATCAGTATACATATGGTTGAGCCGGACGGAGTTTATTATCATCCTAACTAATTCAATACACAATATTGTTTCCACATATTTAAACCAGAGTGCAACATATTGATTATGCCTCCCTCACTCACTGGTGTCACAAAAATTCTTATTATATTTCAACGAAAACAGTTTTATATTCACCTAACCTATGCCATGACGACTAATAAGACCCAAGAGAAATCTTTGGCTAATGTTGATCTCTACCTTTCTAATCGGTCTTCAACCTTGTAGCATTCTTGCCGATCATGCACAATCTATGAGGTAAGATTTAAATGCCTTAAGATCTTACTTCTTTATGTATCTTTTTGTTTATTATAAAAAATAAATATGTTTTCACCATTATTATACGAATACTATGTACCTGGGCCATTTTCGAATTGGTAGGATTTAATTTCGGCCCAGAGAGGCGGGCAACCTAGTCAATTTCTTACTTGGGCCTAGAACACAGAAGCCCGAATTGATTTTTACAATGGGTTTTCTAAAATTACCATGGGTTGATTTTGTGCAGGTGAAAACTTGAAGAAGCACTTCTCAACTCTCGTGTTCTGCTAGGTTTTGTTTTCGAATCGAACCTTATTTCATTTCTCACTCTCACATCAAAACTTAACCAACTCTACACTTCCTGCTCGCTCCGCCAATTTGATCTCTCTTCCACCGCCATTTTGCGCTCACAACCACCACCACGGCTGTACCGTAACTAGCTTCTCACCAGGTAATCTTTCATTGTGAATGGTAAACAAACGAACTCTTTACTTTTTAGCCAGCAGCTAGTTTTTGCTTGCCTATTACTCTACCATCACCATGTGATTTGCTTCCTGCTGCTTGATGAGCGATGAATTTGCTGATTACGATTGGATCTGAAACTATGAATAATCCGAGTATTCGACTATGTTTAAGTTTTAAATGTGGTTGCCTGTTATGCTTAATTTTTGCTAACTTCATTTGAAACCAGGTTACTCGGAGAAGCACTGTAATCATGCTGGCTTATCAGAATTCGCTCGCAGGTAGGGTTTCCTTTCCTCTCTGATTGTATTCCAACTTGGATTTGTTTTCGAGCTGTGCTGCGTTTTATACTTAGTGTCGAATTAGGTTTTGAAATGCAATGAACTGAAGACTGAAATCTGGATTTTAAGTATTGAGATTTTAGTCCATATAACTGCAATCACCAGATGGTATTTAGCTCTTATGTTGAGTTGCTTTCAAACTGGTGCTTATCTTTATATATTTATTTATTTATAATGCAAACATTTAATTACCAATTGTCTACCGAATAGCGCTTACTAGATGGAAGAAACATATGAAATTATGATTTTATGTTTTTAGCGATTTTGGATGATTTTGCGTGTATAAACATTATTTGCTACTTCTACATTGGGTTTTCATGGAGTTGTGAATTGGATTTATTCTTTGCTGAAGAATAAGCATGCAGAAATGTGCGTATTAGTTGTTTATATGGTATTTTCTACAGTGATTTATATAGTTTTTCTGTTATGCAGATGACTCGTTAAAGAGGGAGTCTGGAAGCAAGGTGCACCATGGAAATATTCAAGCATCCAAGGTATTAAGCATTGTGTTAGCAACCTATTTCAGGAGTGCGTCTTTTCGGATGCTTATTTTATCTTTTTTGTTGGACCTTTAAGGCAAGGAAATTGATGATTAGCTTGTGGATTTTGTCTCCTTAGAGAAAGGCCTTGTGAGTTTTGTTACATGGGTCTTTCTTTTTTCTCTTATAGATTAATATTTGTCGAGATTTTCCATGTGTAGATATTAGTTAGAAAAACATGGGAATCTGTCTATATGTTTTGTTACATTTTCTGTGTGAAGTGAGAGGCAACTTGTAAAATTGTAATTGGGGTTGCTTCTTTCTAGAGAAATGTTGATCAGTTTAATTTGTGGTGTCTGGTTAGTTTGAGGGGTGGCATTGGAGGATAAAATCTTAATGCTGGTTTGTAGAATTTTTTATATGAATTGAATCATTTGGCTGTGCTTTCACAAAGGCTGGAAATGCTGGCAAAAAGTTTTATGTACTTTCTGGATGATGAACTGCAGAAAGCAGATATATAATCCTTTTTCTGTTCTTGTCGATAGGCTGTTGCTGATATTGTACGTACAACGCTGGGTCCCAGGTCAATGTTGAAAATGTTGCTTGATGCTGCTGGAGGTTATTTTGCTTCTTAACTCTTATGTTACTTCTTACTCGTATGTAGACTTTTGAAAGGGTCACTTTTAATGACTTCTCTCCTTAATCGATGATACCTTTTTAGCTTGTAATGTAAGCAATATAGGTTCATAAAAGGGGTATACTACTATACTCATAAGTGCTTCCCAAGGGTAAAAGTGGGGAGTATTAAAGTTGGAGTAAAGATTGTAAATAGGGTGTTTTTAACTCAAAGAATGGATAAAGAATTGATAATGTGGAAACCATTTGGATAAAATATTACAAGAACTTCCCATTTTTGGCAGGTGTAATTTCTGATGGGACACGCAAATATGTAATTATGTAATTTGTATTGGGACAGAGGCTGTATTTCATTCTATTGATGTATTTCTTTTCTATCTTATATTTGTGATATGACGAATATTATGCACTTGCTTCCTGTGGTTAAAATTATATTATCCGGCCACATGCAGGTATTGTTGTGACAAATGATGGGAATGCTATTTTGCGTGAATTAGATGTTGCACACCCAGCAGCAAAGGCACGGTTCTTTACTTTTCCTCACATCATGGTTTTACACTCCTACCCCCGGAGGATAACTCCTATAATATACCGAGAAAAATCTGAGACTTTGTATTAGCTGCAACCAATAGTTGTCATGCCCAGAGGCATTACTATATTTGTTTCCCTCTTTGACATACCTTTTTTTCTCTATGGCAGTCAATGATTGAACTAAGCAGAACCCAGGATGAGGAGGTAGGAGACGGGACCACATCGGTGATTGTACTTGGTATGCTTTTAATCTTGTCAACGCTCATCTGATTTTATTTTTTAATTGTTTATGACTACATTTATGTGAAGTGACTTTAACATGATGATTTTGACTTGATTATGTTTTCAAAATTTCTACAAACATTAGTTTATGTTTTCTTAGAGCCCATTTAAAATGCTAATTTCCACACGTTATTTATTGAAGCTGGGGAAATGCTCCATGTTGCGGAAGCTTTCATCGATAAAAGTTATCATCCCACTGTGATCTGTCGAGGTACTAATAATAATGATCTTCGGTGCAATTAGCGTTAGATATCCTGCTGTTTCAATAGTGATATATTTGTTTTCTAACATTTTTGCAGCTTACAATAAAGCTCTGGAGGATGCGATCGCTGTACTTGACAAAATTGCAATGACAGTAGATATAAACGATCGTAAGTTTTCCTGGTTTTGAATATTTATGTTTTGGACGCTGTCAAGTTAGCTACAACTTCGTAATTTTAGTGTTCTTTCATCAGTTGTCCATGGGGTATACTTGTTGCTTTTAGCTTGAAATGCTCCGGGAAAAAAAGGAAGATAGTAGGTCATCAGGCTTATGTGGAGCTCCTTTAGAGTAATTCCCCATTGTTTTTAGCTAGATTTGAAACTTCTGGCATTCTTCAAACACTTGGAATCCATACAGTAGTGGCTTACCTCACTTTTGGTTGCATGATTTTCAGAAAGATACAGAGTAAAATGAAAGTAATATGCAGTCCACAATTGTCAATGAAGTTTCAGTCTTAGCCCCTCTAAGCTGCCCTAGATTGCTGATAAAGACTTCTGGTTCACCATTTTATGAAGGATGGAGTCTCTAGTTTGTATATTTGCTTCTCCAGTTAACAAAGCTTTCATATTACTTATTTTGCAGGCGCATCAATGTTGGGGCTTATTAAGAGCTGTATTGGGACAAAATTTACCAGTCAATTTGGAAATCTTATTGCTGTAAGTCTTTTCCTCATTTATTTTCTTGTCCAAGGTACAAGTCTGTCTCCCCACTACTCATTTATTCAGCTCTTTATATATAAATAATACTAAATCAGTTTATGGCCTTTAGGCACACAATTTTTTAACAGATTGGTTACAAGAAGCAGACACATTGTTTCTGGTGCTGTCTAAAATAAGTACATAGATGGAAAAGTCAGAGGGTGCCTGTGTGTAATCACCCTAATTTTAATTCTGAAGATTGCTTATTTGTTTTCTGTCAAGGAATTTTTCCCGGAGACTGCGTAAACACACTTTTCATTTGCTTTAAGCTGACTATTTTCCTGGGGTGGGGGGATCGAGTTTGGATTCTTATTTAAAGGGATTCGCTATGCATTCAGAATTCACACTCGCACCAAGGGTTATATGTACTTTGTTCATGCATCGTGTGTTTGCTTTGGCCATTATGAGCCCAGGATCATATCTCTCATTTGTATTCTTTTTTGGGAATTTTTCAGGACTTGGCAATTGATGCGACAACCATGGTAGGTGTAGATGTTGGTCAAGGGCTCCGTGAAGTGGATATCAAGAAGTACATTAAGGTGGAGAAGGTTCCTGGAGGTCAGTTGGAGAGCTCAGAAGTGCTACAAGGAGTGATGTTCAACAAGGATGTTGTTGCTCCTGGGAAAATGAAACGAAAAATTGTGAACCCAAGAATTATCCTTCTTGATTGTGCTCTTGAGTACAAGAAAGGGGAGAATCAGACCAACGCTGAATTGTTAAGGGAAGAAGATTGGAGTGTGTTACTGAAAATGGAAGAAGAATACATTCAAAACCTATGTGCACAGATTCTAAAGTTCAAACCTGACTTGGTAATAACTGAGAAAGGGCTCAGTGATTTGGCTTGCCATTATTTCAGCAAGGCTGGTGTGAGTGCTATCAGAAGGCTGAGGAAAACTGACAATAACAGAATTGCGAAGGCTTGTGGTGCTGTAATTGTCAACCGACCCGATGAATTACAAGAATCTGATGTGGGTACTGGTGCAGGACTTTTTGAGGTGAAGAAAATTGGTGACGAGTTCTTTGCTTTTGTCGTTGAATGCAAAACACCAAAAGCGTGCACAATACTTTTGAGGGGTGCTAGCAAGGATTTACTGAATGAAGTTGAGAGAAATCTGCAGGTATCTTCTAGTTTTTGTTGTTTTATTACCTGTTCTTTTACTTCAAAGATTGATGTTTCAGTCTTGGGGTGTTGTGCACAGGATGCAATGTCTGTGGCGAGAAATATCATAAAGAATCCGAAGCTTGTACCTGGTGGGGGTGCTACGGAGCTGACTGTGTCAGCTATCTTAAAGCAGAAGGCCTCGTCAATTGGAACCATAGAGAAGGTGAAGTCACTGTATTTTTATAGTACATTGCATCCCCCAGAAATCGTAATATAGTTTCGTTTACACACACACACACCCCAATAAAACAATAATAAATAAATAAACATCAAGAGCTCTAAATTGTAATTATATTTTCAGAAAGTTGCACATCACATTTTCTGAAAGATTTGTTGTATTTAAATCATGAACAGTGGCCTTATGAAGCTGCTGCTGTTGCTTTTGAGGCTATACCAAGAACCTTGGCTCAGAACTGTGGGGTGAACGTAATTCGTACCATGACTGCCTTGCAGGGAAAGGTATAGTCTCGTATGTGCTTGAGTAATTGCTTTAATGTTATGCTCCGAATTCATCTATCTCTTTGTTTATTAGCATGCAAACGGTGAGAATGCATGGATTGGCATAGACGGTAATACTGGCGAAACTGCTGACATGAAAGAGCGCAAGGTATGAATTATTTTTGCCTTGCCATTTATTCTTTTGTGCCTTCATGTCCTAATGAGTTGGAGTGGTAGTGTGGTACATTAATTTTCTTATGAATCTGTTAACTTTCTCCGATTGGAAAAGCATTCTAGCACAGGATGTCTGATACTCCCTCCCATCTGCTGTATCTATCAGTCTTCTGTTTTTGGATAACGAATTTGGTAAAGTCACTTGCACCCCGAAATTGCTGCAATTAACTCTAATGTCCGATGTCTTTTAGAAAATTACATGCACCCTCAGCTGTTGAGTAAACCTCGGTCAATGTTAATATTTTCCATCAAATGTCCCTGCACAAATTTCACTAAATCACATTTCTAAGTGAATTGGAGATTGAGCCTTATATGACAAAATTTATTGGGAAAATTACGTATACACCACCATAGATTATTGCAATAAACTCTAATGTCCAATCTCAGTTGATCTAAAATAGAGAAGAAATAAAAAACAAGAAAAGCTCGGTGCCTGTGCCCAATGGCAGAGCAATCACTCATGGGTTTGTGTGAGATTACAATTAACCAATTCTCCATTGTTTTCAACATTTAAACTCCTGTATAGTTGTAAAAACTTACCTGAACTGGTCCTGCTGGTGAAATTGAAATTAATTTATTGACTCCGTTTCCCGCGTGTTAATTTTGTTCATCCTTTGGTGGCTGTTTAGATATGGGATTCCTACACCGTAAAGAGTCAGGCGTTCAAGACCGCCATTGAAGCTGCGTGCATGCTTTTAAGAATTGATGATATAGTAAGTGGAATCAAAAAGAGGCAGGCCCCTGGATCTGGCCCATCAAAGCCTAAAGTCGAGACAGAAGCTGATGCAGATAATGAGCAGATAATTGGGGAATGAGGACCTATTTATTTGCATTTTCCTCCGTCAGCAACGGTCTATTCGTTTTACTTGCCTGAGATTTGTGCTTGTTATATTTCACATGCTAGTGTGTTATCTTGGTAGAAGTATGGTTTCCAAGATCGACTGGATGATTTTCTTAGTGTCTTCTCCTTAGTCCAGCTCTTAAATGCTTAAATAGTAACGTGGGCCTCATCAATTTTGTTGTGATGAGAGGCAAACTATCTTATTTGACCCTGTTGTGTTAAATGAAGAATTTGAATTATTCCCTGTGACATGTTTTGATTTGTTTAACATTTGAAACAATACTGGATTGAGCGGGTATGGACGTATGAAGCCAATTAATGATCAAACACTCTTCAAAATAATCCAAGTTCAACAACAACAAAATTTTTAAACAGAATTTGTGGCAAAACTTTATAATTAAGGTGCATCTTAAGACCTACTCAGGTATAACGAAAAGCACTAGTATGAGGCTCATGTGAATGATGTTATCCGAATTTCATCTTAAGACCTACTCAAGTATAACAAAAAGCACTATTATGGTTTATATTTGAATAATTTGATGGTCTATGACTCGATGCTATTTGGAGAGAAAACACTTATAAAAGTTGTGAATTGAATTCTAGTATTTCATTTAAAAAAAGGAAAATTCATGAAGGAAAAACATTATTCGACTGAAATTGAAAGTACATTATTCGACTTAAATTTTACTACCAATCACTCAATCACCACATTTATTATTAGGTCAAAGTACATATAACAGTGAATCTTTTGTGGGTTGGTTTCATATCCAAGTGTTTTATGCTTCGACTATTTTACCGACTGATACCTTTTTAACTAATCTCTAATCAAACTTTTAACTATAAGACCAACTCAAGTAAGGTCTCGGGTTCAAACCTCATGTAAAAATCACCCTTCAAAAGAGCCCCATAAAATAAAAGAATTTTTTTTTAAAAAATTGAGAGTGCCTGCTTTGGTGCAGCTTTGGTAGGGATCTGGAAGTGGAGAAACATCAAAGTATTTGAAAAAAAAAAATCATCCCGAGCCAGGTTGTTTGCAAGGATGTTGCAGATCAACTTGTGATAAGACTGAAAAGTAAGTTGAAAGGTAAACAAAACATATTTGTTAATAGTGTCATTGATAAGTTTCATAGAATAGTTTAGAGTATTGTTGGTTCCCGATAGCTGTGTGTATTTAGAGGATACTTGACTTGATTTTAGCTGGAGTGCAACCGGTATCAGTTTGTTTACTTGTGCAGGGTTTGATTAGAAGTTTTTTTTTTTTATTACATTCACAGAGTTCACATTGGCCTCCTAGCTGGTTTGATGTACATGTTGCTCCTTTACTTGGACTTTCTTCTCCCCTGGAAGAGTCAAAGAATTAATGATGTAGCTCTAGACACCACTCTTTAGTGATTTACAGTTGAAGAGAAAACTAAGCATGATTGGCCGGCCAGAACTTGGAGAGTACAGCCACAGGCCAAAGCATGGAGGTGGAATGAAGTGGGTTCTGTCTGCTTCCTAGAATCTCAAGATTGATTTAGTGATTGAGTTTGTGATGTTTTTATTGAGGTTATACTGAAGGTAGCTGATCGTGCTCAGGCTTTATACGGGTAATAGTTTAGAACTAGAACCTTATATATTTCGGTAGTTTGTGTCTAGGCATTGATTCTTGTCATATGATTATATGATTGTGTGTAGATTTTACTTGATTTTGTAAGCTCACGTGGGGAATGCTCCTCGTATCTTTGTATAACTCTTCCGGATTTTCTATACATATTCAAATTCATGCGGAAAAAAAAAAAAAAAAAAAGAGATAGGTTTTGGCCCGTTGGGTATAGCCGTATAGTATCCGACCCTAGTCTTCCAGACCCTGATCTTAGATACCCGATCCAACTACAAGATACCCGATACCGTATCAGTAAAGGGGTCGATCCATTCGTCAGCTAGCTAGGGTTTATGCGTTAGACCCTGCTTCTCACTCTCCATTGTTCTCTGCACCACTGCTAAACTACGACTCAATTAATGGCACTCTCAATTTCAAGGAGGCTCCTTCGCGCGCTGGGTCCCTGTCGAGCATTTTCTCCTTCTATTGGTCATGGCCATAATTCCTGGGATAGATCAACTCTATTGCAATCTTCTTCCACACCTGACAAGGTAGATAATTCACGATTCAGAATCATATTATTGATTACATTGTGATTAACTCAAATGAAATGATATGAATTTGTGGAACGCAGCAGGTTTGTTTGGATATTTGTAGAAAGTATTCGACTACTATTTTGACTCCTAATTCAAGTGAAGATGCATTCCCTTCCGAGTTGTTGTCTAAGAAGCCGCATATACTGACGCCTGATCGTGAAATTGGTATGCCAAGGTTTTATCATTTTGGGGCTAATGTTGTTATTGTCAATTTGTTAGTGTTGGTAAATTGATTTGATTAGTGTGAAATGAAATATTGTTCAAGCCTGATATATCATATCCAGTTTTCTACAATTAAATAGGGCTTCCGAGTATGTTTTGTGTAACATGATGAAACTAGTTGAAGCTTTTCTCGTTGGAACTGTTTTGGTTGATCATTGTTTTGTTGTTTATTTAGGTCTGCTTGAAGATCTAGTGATCCCTGTTACAAATTTTCAGAGTGAAGATAAGGGTTACATGGTGTTGCCCGGTGATGTTTTTGATGTGCCAATTAGGAAGGATATTATCCATCGTGTTGTCAGATATCAGCTTGCGAAAAGACAGCAGGTGCGGTTTACTGTTCTCAGCTTTGGCATTCACATATGCCATCCCACATTTTCATATGTATAGACTGCAGTATAAGTTGACCCAGTTATGAGCTTTGGTGATGATCATGATGTTTGAATTTTTTGTCTTTTCTTTTGTGCTGCAAATGGCAGGGCACGCATTCAACAAAAACTATTAGTGAGGTGAGTGGGACTGGTAGAAAGCCATGGAATCAGAAGGGTTCTGGCCGAGCAAGACATGGAACATTGCGTGGCCCACAGGTTAGTCTGCTTTAGTTGCAATGATGATTGTTTTAATTCCTTTTATTTGCAATGAAGAGGTATCACGTGTATGAATGGGTTCATTTTTGTAAAACAGTTCAGGGGTGGCTGTGTCATGCATGGCCCAAAACCACGAAGTCATGCTATAAAGCTGAACAAGAAGGTTCGCCGTCTAGGCCTTAAGATTGCACTTACTGCTCGTGCCGCAGAAGGGAAGGCGAGTATATTCCATGTGTAGATATAGTGAAACTAAAGTTTTGTAATGCCACAATGCTTGTTTCTAAGTAATAGATTACTGTAAAATGTGAATAACCTGATACCGTAGCTTATTGGAGATGGTAATACCTGCCTATTAAGTTGTCAGTTCATTCATAAGCTTGAACTTTAAGGAGGTATTATTGTGATTATTTTCTTCTGCACTATAAGTTGTGCATAAGCTTTAACTTTTAGGAGGTATCATTGTGATTATTGTCTTCTGCACACTATAAGTTGTACTTGTTCCTTATTTTACGTGCGTGAAATAGATTAAGTAATCACTGTCAACTATATAAGTCAAATATATAAGTCGATTACGTATACATTTAGAAGTATACAGTCTTTGTTTTTACCATTTCTTGTTTGGTGTTTTGCTCTATAACCATGAATACGAACAAAAACAACTAAATGGGGGTACTGGATTCTTGAAACTTATAGTCGACCACTGTGTGTGTGTGTGGGTGTGTGTGTCTATTCTTTTTTATTTTTTATCATCTGCCCTATGTTTAATAATATGTGCCCGTGGAGCTATCGGCACCCTACCTATTTTGCTCACTATCATGCATTCTTGCCACAAACTACTTCAATGCTGCTGTAAACATACACACACTTCCATTTCCTGATTCCCCAATTCACACACTCTCATCTTGCTTGTTTTCTTACCTTAAGTCACTGCTAACCTGAACTCTTGAAACTCTGGAATAACAGGCACCATGTCCTGTGGGAGTGTGGGTAGCAGGCCCATTGCCAGCTACTTACGTGGTGCAGCACATATTTTACAGTCATCTTTTCAGTTAGTACTTTTGCATGATTTTGGCAAGTTACTCACTTAATCATCCAGGCACATATGAAGGACAGTGTTCTGTTATGTTCTTACTAGATAGAGCTTACTTTAGTGTAAATCGTTCTCAAAATACTCCGGGCACCATCTTTTGGAACTTGGATGTCTATGTTTTGCTGCGTAAGCTTCAGTTCTCGTCCATGCATATTTTGCACCATTACTTATCACTCTAATCAATTTTACTACTTCACTGTGTAGCCATCTGGTATGATTACTCTCCTGTTAGTCTTGTAGTAGCATTATATTCGTAATTTCTTTTTAGAACAAGCCTTTAATGAGTTTGTCATCTATAGACTTTTTTTTAAATGACCTTTTATGCGCAACTTTGTCTGTGTCAATCTGTCAAACTAATGCAAAACCTCTGAAACTTGCAGCTCCTGGTTTTTGACAATTTAGAAGTTCCATCACACAAGACGAAGAACATTGTGAACTTTGCAAATCAGATGGAGAACTCCAAGAAATTTCTCCTAGTTGATGGTGGTCCAATTAATGAAAAACTAAAGCTGGCAACTCAAAATCTATATTACGCCAATGTACTACCATCAGTTGTAAGTATATCCTACTTTGTTTGCTTAATTTTGTTGTTGGAACTTGAGTTTTGTTTTGTTTCTTTGTTGTTTAATGTTGGTTTCTTTATTGATTTTCTCCAATAATATTTCTCATGAAAACAATGCATTATCTACATTTAAATAGTGACACCTAAATGTGGTGTTGCATTCCATGTCTTGTGAGAGATTTATGATGTCTCTTGTAGGCCGAGTGCTTGGCTGCTGATGTGTGTGACTTGTAACCATATTAATTTTGAGGTGCAATTTAAGATGGCTTAACTGTGGTTGGTAATTATATATATGATCCCTCCATCCGAACATGCCACAATCTACTTTCTGGGATGGTTGAATGCTACCCATTTCAAAACTAGCAGGAGTACTTTCTTACACCGAGTTTAACTTTACGCTATCTAATTCATTGTTCTCATGAAAGACTACTTCCTCCCCCCCCCCCCCAAAAAAAAAATTTAAAAAAATAAAATAAAATAAAAAAGAAAAAATGATTATCAACTACTCTCAACATCTTCCTTTTAATTTTTTAAAAACCCCCTGTGAATAGTGACCTATAGGTGTTTCTTTTTGAGTTGAGGGTGAACATGCACACTAGCATGTAGTATATGTCAATGAGTTGGAAAAAATTGTGAAATGTTTTAAGTGTATATTTCAAAATGTTGAAAAACATTTTAGTGCAAAATGATTTTTTTTCCTAACAATTTTGCCAATGTCCAATCGTGCTTATATGTGTAAGAGTATGGAGAAAAGTGGGTATTTACGAATCATGTCTATTTGCACGTTATATGGTTGGTTGGTGATAGTGACTCAAAACTGCGTGAATACTAAAGCAAAATCTACTTTGTTCCTTTCTTTGGTTGTCAATCATGTTAATCAATTTACTTCGACAGTCTGTGCTTTGAGAATTGAATTGCTTAGAGCTTCTCATAGAGTGTGTTGTTGGTTTGCTTTTTATAGCTTGCTAAGTTTCTTTGTTGAAGTATGGAACAATTTATCTCTCTAATGTCATAAGATGTACTTGTTGGCCTGTGTGAACTTTTTGTTTATTCACATCAACTTGATTAATCACTTCATTTTCCACATTCCCATTGGATTTTTCTCTATGATAGTTGGGGTCAGTGTGGTCTTTATAGACAACTGAAGTTCCTTCATTTTTGCCGTTATTCAGGGCCTAAACGTCTACAGCATCCTGCTTCACGACACACTAATAATGTCACGTGATGCTGTGAACGCAATAGTTGAACGGATGCACACTCCAATCAATCGCTGATGAAGCTTTTTGCATGCTGGAAGTTAGAACCAAGATTTTTGGTAGCTTATCCTGAAAGATGATGTTGTGCACTCCAAATGTACTTGTTATCACCATAATAACATGCAGACGACTAATGGTTGATTGTAGTTGGTTTGTTTGCAGTTGGTCTAAATCCATCTCTATTTCTTGGCCATCTTTGAATCATAAACTGTACAGATTAAATCTAATTATTTCATTCTCTTCTCTTTACTTTTGTTATCTTATTTGATGTAATGTTTGGATGAGTTTAGAGATTTTGATAAGATTTAGAGACGGTATTGATGTTATTGGGATCATCCCCTGATTTGCTCACTTCTTTTGCCGAAAGTAATGCAACTTCCGGGTAGTTCGATACTACGGAGTACCCAATATAAGGTCAATGACCTTAGGGCTCCCTATATTCATTGACATTTGGCATTTCTAGGGACAACATTATGTCATCTTTTTATTTCCTTTTTTCTTTTCTTACAGTCATATAGTATCGTATTATAAACTATTACTTCCTCCGGAAACTTTATAGTTTTCCACTTTGTTTTTTTGTTATTTTTTTTATCTCCAATTTGATCTAAAATTAATCATAATTGATTACGTAAAAATTAATTTTAAAAAATATATTACACAAATATGAGAAGTATACTTTCATAATATAATTTTTAAAATTATTTTTTCCGCAACTAGTTATTATTAATTTGAGGTCAAACCGGATATTGAAAATTCAACAAAAATAAAGTGGGAAACTATAAAGTTTCCAGAGGAAGTAGTATATTACCCACTAGTAGTTATTAAAGTGAAAGTGTGGTCACAAGTTTGCTATGTTGTAAATCTTGTCATGGAGATCATCTCGGACGACCTCCTAGGTCTCCGAGGTTAACACGGGTTAACTCGAGTTATTCCAATGATTGATTCGGACGACGTAATAAATATATAAAATTAAAATTATATGTAATTATGTTTTAATTTAAAACAAATACAATGTACTATTGACAAAATTATGATACGCATTCATCACATAATATAACATGTATAACTAAATTATTGTTAATGCAATAAACTCATAGCAGAATGTCTAATGTAAAAAAAAAAAAAAAAAAAAAAATCTTTTTTTATTTTATTTTTTATGATAACAACAGTCAACCTGGAAAAATCGGTGCAAATCTCGAAAAAAAACTGTGATTTTTTCGAGATTTACCCATCTCGACCAAGAGAGACATCCGACCCAGGTCGACCCAACAACATTTAAAATCTAATAAATCTTAAATCATACAAAAAATAACTAAAAACAATTAGGCAAAACTTTAAATTTTTGGGTTGACAGGATCTTACTTACAATTTTGTCATCAGCACAAAAATAGAGTTTTAAAAAATTAAGGAAATACAAAATTAAAGAATTAAAATTCATGAAATTAATGTGAATTTTATTTTATTATTATATTATTTATAATCGGACACAAATTAGGGACATTGATTACTACGAGGAGTTTATACTTTTTTATATAAAGTTTTTAATTGAGTACATTTAGTAAACGAATTTCCGTTTAAATATTTAAAACCTATCCCAATTTAATTTAAATATTATATCAACAGTTGTTGAATTGAAGAAATCCAAAAGTTCGAGCCGGAAATTTATTGAAGAAGGGAGAAGAATCGTCGATCAAGCGTCCATCTCCATTGCCATTCTTGTTATTCCTTCAGTAATTTTCGAGGTAAGTAGCTAGATTTACAATTACAAAGGTATTCATGTTACTCAGGTTTTTATAAGGATTTACAATCTGTCTGTTATATATGTAAATTATTATGCTTGTCGTGTTCAATTAATTTATTATCATCTGCGTCTCCAAATTGTTGGTTAACTTATTCTGTAAATCCATGGTCATGTAAGTTTTACCTTCTTTCAAGGTAATGTATTTGAATTACGGAGGTTCCTAGAGCAGTTTTGTAGTCAGCTAAACGAAATTAACGAAATTAGTAGATCCTATATTTCTTTTTCGAACCGGCAAAGCTAGGATCAATAATGCTTCACCACGAACCCCCGACCTATTGGTTGGTCGTCGGGTGGGTGGAATGTGGCTAGTTAGTTTGTCGAGACTAACCACGTGTATTATTGTTTTTCAGATTTAAACTCGGAGTTGGAGATGAAGTACGATCGTCAGCTCAGGATATGGGGTGAGCAAGGGCAAGCAGCTCTCGAGAAAGCGAGCATATGCTTGCTCAACTGCGGGCCCACTGGTTCGGAAACTCTCAAGAACCTGGTGCTCGGCGGTGTTGGCAGCATTACTGTTGTTGACGGCTCGAAAGTTGAAGTCGGGGACTTAGGGAACAATTTCATGGTTGATGAATCCAGTGTTGGGCAATCCAAGGCGAAAACTGTTTGCTCGTTTCTACAAGAGTTGAATGACGCCGTGAAGGCTAAGTTCTTTGAGCAGTATCCCGAGGAGTTGATTGAATCGAATCCCTCATTCTTTTCGCAGTTCACTTTGGTTGTTGCTACGCAGCTTGCTGAAGATTCGATGGTGAAACTGGATAGAATCTGTCGTAAGGCAAATGTAATGCTGATATTCGCACGCTCTTATGGACTTACTGGTTTAGTTCGGATCAGCGTGAAGGAACATGCAGTGATAGAATCAAAACCTGATCACTTTCTGGATGATCTTCGGTTAAATAATCCGTGGCCTGAGCTGAAAAGATTCGCAGAAACAATTGATCTGGATGCATCTGACCCTGTTCTCCATAAGCATACTCCTTATGTTATCATTCTCATCAAGATGGCAGAGGATTGGTCGAAATCTCATGATGGGAACCTTCCATCGACGAGGGAAGAGAAAAGAGCGTTTAAGGATCTGATCAAGGCCAAGATGGTTGCGGCTGATGAAGATAATTATAAAGAAGCAGTTGAAGCTTCATTTAAAATGTTTGCTTCGCGAGGAATAAGTACAAGCTTAAAGCAGATAATAGACGATAGTTGTGCTGAAGTCGACTCCAGTTCCTCAGAATTTTGGGTGTTGGTGGCAGCTCTGAAGGAATTTATCGCTAATGAAGGCGGTGGAGAGGCACCTCTGGAGGGTTCGATTCCTGACATGACATCTTCGACTGAATTATACGTTAGCTTGCAAAAGATCTACCAAGCTAAGGCCGAGGCTGATGTTCATGTTATGGAGCAGCGTGTGAGGAATTTACTCAAGAAGATAGGTAGAGATGAAGATAGCATCTCAAAGTCGACGATCAAGAGTTTCTGCAGGAATGCACGGAAAGTGAAGGTATGCCGATACCGCCCTATTGAAGACGAGTACAATTCACCAGCAGTTCTACATGAGTTAGAAAAATATTTGACAGATGAAGACTACAGTGTTGCTGTGGGATTTTATGTTCTTTTAAGAGCAGTGGATCGTTTTGCTGCGACTTACAAGAGCTATCCTGGGCAATTTGATGATAGTGAGATGGATGAGGAGATTTCCAGGTTGAAAACTGCAGCTGCTACCCTGGTTGACGACTTGCATTCCTCCGTAACCGACGAACTTATCAGTGAGATGTGTCGATACGGTGCTGCAGAGCTTCATGCTGTGGCTTCCTTGATTGGAGGAATAGCTTCACAAGAAGTGATCAAGCTGATCACAGGACAGTTTGTGCCAATGTGTGGGACTTTCATCTTCAATGGCATTAATCACAAGTCACAATTGTTATTACTCTAGCATACAAAGGTAAGTAGTGCTTTGTCCTGTGTTTTGTGTAATTGAAAACTGAGGAGAAAGCATACTCTCTTATTAGCTATTAAGTCCGGTACTAATTTAGAGAGTAATTTCCGTATTAATTAATATTTCATCTCACCATTTTAATCAACTATCTCTCAATTTTAACCATTCTTCTCCTAAATTAGTCATTTTAATCAGTGAGAGATACTCTTTATTTATTTCATGGCTTCTGGTTTAAACATAAAGAATCAATTGAAGATCATACTACTTGTAAACTATGTGGTACTTACAGTCAGATAACACTTCCCTAGAAATACTTTTCCAGATGTCACATAAACCATACACATTTCCTTTACTAATGAACACATAGAATAGCTAAACCTGTGTCAACAAAAACCATGCATCAGATGTGAAACTGAGCATCCTCGTACAACAGCTAAGTTCTTGATATAACACAACAAAATGTTTCTCATTTGAGACCCTTGATGAGAAAGGGAGTGTACATAAATTACAAAGAATCAAACTTTTTTCTTTTTTTATGAGATTACAGAACACAACTTCTCCAAAGAATGAATAACGAACAATCGATGTTTTACAACAAAAAAATATATAAAATGTGTTTTACTTTGTTCATCGTACCTGATTATCTATACACACAAAACATCACTCGAAGCTTTCTTTCGCATAGCATGTATGCTCATCGCTGACCACAATGCTTCTCTTCGTCTTCTGCTTCCACTGATTCTGGTAAACTTCACCGGGAAATTTAACCATATTACAACATGCAGTTCCCAAGTGAACTTCTCTACATAATGGTAACATCTTCTTGAAACCGTCTAACTTTATCCTCTTTGTATCTAATTACAATCCAACCCACAAACCTCTAAGGGTATACCGTCTCTTGACACAAATGGGTTGATACGGACCCACAACAACGACAATATAGAAGCAAGTAGGATTGACCACACCATGATGATGGTAGGAAGTCTGTCTTGTTTCGCCATAAAACCCTTGAGGAAGGGGTATAAATGGAGAATCACCCATATGGCAAAGAACAGCTTGCCGAATAGAGGTCCCCATGATTCATACCCGTTGTTTATGGCGTCTGAAATACCAACTACAACTCCAATAATGTTCATGATCATCAAAGTCAACGGGGGAATCAACAAGGATGTCCACTTGAAAATGTAAAGTTCCGAAAACTCTCCATCATCGGCTGCTTTGGATGTCACAGTAAAGTTCGTGTTCACACCAGCCAGAACCTTAAGCAGACCTTGCATTAGAGCGAAAAAGTGTGAAGAGACACCTCCAATCACCCAAAACTGCTCGTTTCTCCACAAGTCATCAATTCCAACGCCGCCCCATTGAATCTCAAGGATACTTGTTGCGGCAATTGACATGAAAAGGCCCATGAAAATTAAACTGGCATAGTTACTGATCTGTTGATAAGAAAGAAAAACTGGTTAGCTGGGTGCTGAGAAGCTAATAATAAAGAAATCCAAATGCATAATGTTAACTAACACCAAGTTTATAGGAGCCAAGCACCAAGCCGTCAACAGGTCATAACTATAATGACATGTTACGTAGACATTTTTGTCAACACGTCTACCTTCATGCATCATTTCAGGTACTAACAAACAAATAGTCTCCAAGTAGTTAGAGAAATCAAAGGTATGCGATGGATGGAAGTAACATGAATAGCTCATAACAGGTTGCTGTGCAGTTTACTCATTCCCAATAACATCTCTATCCTCCCTCTAGAAGTAGATCCGAGTAGTCATATTATTATCCTCTATATAAGCAAAGATAAACTATATTCCAACATAAACAATGAAATAAAACAATTGAAAATAACAAAAAGGATAATGGTTATCAAACAAATACGCATCCTTGTGAAAAAGGCTCACCTCTCCCACAATGAATTTCCCGGTAAGGAGGCAAACAGCTGGCAAGGTGCAGTAAACAAGCAAGGGAAGTGAAGTCAATGGATAGACAACCGAGTTTATGTATGAAAATCTCTCCAGAGGCTTCAGGCCACATCCATATCCATACCAAATAGGGCAATGTCTGCTCAACAAAATTTCAACCGATCCCAAAGCCCATCGAAGAACCTGGTGCAAACGATCTGATAGATTGATTGGGGCCGAACCCTTAAATGCAGCCCTTTTCGGAATGCAATACACTGACCGCCAGCCATGGCAATGCATCTTGAACCCCGTTAAGATATCTTCAGTAACCGACCCGTAGATCCAACCAACCTGACGATTACAGAATTGTGAGAAATGATGAGAAAATGTCGGACATATCTTTTAAGAAGAATGACTTTATACCTCTTTTCCCCAGTCAGATTTATCTTCATAACCGCAACTAATGACATGAATAGCTTCTTTCAAGAGAGATGCAGATGTTGCTCCTGGTGGAACACCGCCTTCTTCCAGTAACGTTGAAGCAATAAAAACTGGTGATTGTCCAAATTTTTTCTCAAACTTCACCTGAGGCATGAGTGATGTCTTCTCACTGTCAACTCCTGCCATACACAAAGTTAAGGGTTATAAAATGACATCATCAATCATTACATATAACAAAAAGATCATTTATTCGTACAATGAACAGTATTGCTAAGCTCAAATTAGCTGTTCTGGGATATAAGGTATCAGGATCCTAAGTTACTAACAAACGTGAGCATAGTTTATTTGATACTTGTCAGCTTGATGTTAACAATAAATAAGGTATTCGAAAGAATATGTGTGCACGTAGATTTATGATCGACAACAATTCAACATTCATTTCTCACCTTCGATTCCTTCCTGAATGTTTTCAAGAGCATGAATCTGTGTCAAGGCTGTGCTATTCTTGGACTTTTTCTTACTTTCGTCTGTCTTCTTTTTCTTGTTCTTCTTTTTCGATCCACAGCAAAAGCAACACCATTTTGGTAAACAATTGCATGTTTTCCCCGGAGGTTTAGCCTTCTTCGGTGCATCATAGCCATAAAGTGCATGCCTCCTGAAGACACATCCAGTCCCAACATATATCGGACCTTGGATTCCATCAAGCCCTTTCATGTTTATCTGTTGGCAAAAGAATAACGAGTTAGCCTCGACAATAATCAATCAAAACCCCATAAGCATTCTCAAATAATAATTAGTGTGTTGCGACCAATAATAGCCAGGAGGGATGACCACACGTACATCAAAAAAGACAACATTCCTATTTGAATATCTGTCGTGCCTATCAATTCCATCAAATCTTTGAGGAAATTGCACATAGCATATTTTCTTTCCAGCCTGAGGATCCATCATGAAGCACATAGCTTCCCGAAGAGCCTTGCTGTTATTAATATAGTGATCACAATCAACGTTAAGTAGGTATGGAGCATTCGATATGACAGCAGATACCCGTATCTGGGAATTAGACAAAAAAAACAAGAATCAGCAACCCGATAGTAGCTAAATTAGTAACACATGATAGGAAGAAAAATAGCAGGAATAGAGAGTGAGGCATGGAGTAACATTTACCAAAGAATTCATTGCACCAGCCTTTTTATGATGGTCAAATCCAGGCCTCTTCTCACGAGAAACATATATAAGACGAGGCAGCTCATTCCCTTCATCATCACAACCACCATTTTGACCCAGGAATACCTGTCAAACAAAAAATAACTTTTTTTATGTAATTATTTTTGGATATAAGTAACAATAACACTGGAACAATATGTAGGACATGTCATTGTAAAGAATGCATGTAGTACCAATATGCAGGACATACATTGTAAAGAATGCATACAGTACCTGAATCATTCCAGGATGATCCCTGACATTATTTCCAGGCCATGGAGTACCATCTTGCATGGTCCAACCGTCTTCAGGAACCTTCTGAGCCGTGGTAACTAATCCATTGATTCGCACCTTAAACTCTTCATATTCTCTCTGAATTGTCAAAAAGCAGAATTTCAGTCATGAAAGCAGGAACTGAAAAATTATCTAGTATTACAGTAGACCCTGTAGAAGAACAGTTCAGTCCTTTCCTTTCTTGAAACTTTAAGATTTCGGGAAATTTCATCAAATACCGTAGCATATCAAATTTTGCAATCAACCCCTAATATTTCACTAAATGTATCCACTCCATCACTGTTGCTAGGTGGAGAGAAATTTCTCTAGTAGGGGTAGATATTCCAGTCAGTGAGAGCATAACGGGTAAGTTATGAATTTTCAAATGCTGAGGGTCACTCACAAAAATGCTGAACATTGGGGTTTCATCCTTTTTCCAAAAAATTCAATAAATTAATCGTAAATTAATCCAGAGTTATGAAAGGAATGGCATGACACCTTCATTGCGCGGCGTTCCCTCACAAATGTTGGTTCAACCTTGTCTTTCAAATAGTCAACCTTCTGAGCAAAGTACCATTCTGGAGCCCGAGGCTCAATGCGATATCTCTTGCAGAAAGGGACCCATTTCTTTGCAAACTCAGATGTCTCAGACATAGCCTCAAAGGTAAGCATTGCAGCACCATCGTCAGATACATAGCACGAAACCTTATCGATTGGATAATCCACGGCAAGTATAGAAAGAACTGTATTTGCAGTAATAAGTGGAGGCTCTTTCAGGGGATCCACAGTACTAACAAATACGTCCACAGCAGCTAGCCCAGAGGGCTTTCCTTCTTTCTCATACCTAGTTGAGAGTTTCAACACGCAGGTTTTCAAAAAATGCATTAACGGTGAAACAGGAAATATTATAAAAGACAGCAGAACGAAGAGATATGATACCTTAGAGACAGTCTGTCCAGGTATGTTTCTCGCACAATTGGACACCATTTCGGGAATTGATCGAAAATCCATGAGACACCAAACCATATCTCACATATAACTGATGTAAGCCACAATCCAAAAGCATCATGGACAGGATGGGTAATTCTATAATGAAAGAACAACCCAAGGATGACCATTCGCATTATGATGACCAATCTGTAAGGACTTATCTTGCTTGAAGAGATCGGTAACTTCCTAGAAAGTGGTTGTCTGCCTTCATCCAAACTGTAAATATGACATGAGTAGAATTTAAGAAATATAGTCAATGCAATGTCAAAGAAATCTTTTGTCTCATTAGCCCTATTTATAGTAAAATTTGCTAAAGGAGTAGCAGTGACAACTGACAAGGTTGAAACTCCAAGAAGTTGTTAGACAATAGTGAACTAAAATGCTATGTTGGTTCAATCATTTTCGACTTAGAATTCTGTTGTCGGTAGGAATACATAGACAATAAGAAAGATAACAACTTCTATTGAATCAGATTCTACATTTATCGTGATGTACAAACAACTTCATTTCATCAATTTAATGTTTTCTAGCAATGATCCCCCAATGGTGAAACATTCAGCAATTTAGTAGGCCTTTCCAAATCCCATTTACACAGAGAAGGTACTTCAGGCAATAGTAAAATGAAGTGTAGGAAGTAGCTAGCAATGCCATAACCAAGTCCTGCTTCAGATTGGTAACTTGAACCAGTGGTAAGCAATTAAGCCATATTCCACAAATAACATCAGAAAGAAGCTTTATAGCATCTCAAAACTCAAAATAATGGCTCGAGAAGATGCCCGGGGCTTTTATGCAAAACAAACCAGCTTGAAATCATAGAAAACGGCGTCATTCAAGTAACATAATGCATATATACCAGTCTTAAAATTACTGACAGAGCAATCATACTAGGCATGAAGACACATGTAAAAGACATGGACCTACTTGGGCATATCAGGATCTTTGTAATCTCGACCACCCTGATGCTTCACCACTTGAAGGTTTTCATTCTGCTTTTTCTTCCATTCATCCATTCTTTCCTTCCATGCCACAGTACCATAGCCATAAACAGCCAAGTCCTTCTTAGGATCCATAGGGCGTGGAGGCACTGCAATGTTAAAATGTACATTGACTTAACTTCTAGTCCAGAGAAAGATCAAGAATCTGAATACTCGATCCAAGCAGACAAAAGGATACTTACTAGACACTGATGAATCATTCTGTTGCATAGGATGGACTTTCTTCCCACGGGGCATATACGGTGGGATAATCAGAGCATGCTTGTCAGCTGAGATTGTATCATCCTTCAACAAAAGACACACATATCAATAACATTTCCCATCACAAACTCATCCTAATAGCAAGAAAGGCATTTTATTGTATCTACTACCTCTTGACCATATGTAAGGAGGGGAATTTCGGGGTGGGCAGCAGCATGATCCACTTCGGAGTGAGTAGTGATACCGGAGGCGGTACGGCGAATACCGCCACGTCCATAGACAGATCCTTCAGTATAATGCTGAGAATCATTGCCATTGTAGTCGAATTCGTGTTCCAAGTCATCAAATTCGTCCTCATCCTCATCTCCATCTACCCTTGGACTCCCTGAAAGTACACAACAAGTTGCCTCTCAATCAATCAAATTAAATCCACAAGACTGGCAAAAATGCTGCATGAACTAGACTAATTACCTTTGATCCGCTTGTATCTAGTTTTACACTGAGGGCAAGCTTGATTCCCTTCCCTTCTTTCATATTCATAACAAGGCCTACAGACAGGGAAGGCACACTCATTGCAAGCAACAAAAGGCTCCCCATCTACTGAGAACTCAATCTCATCTCCACAAATCTCACAAATCTGTCCAGTCAACTCTTTCACAGATGTCACCTATCCAAACAAATCAACCATCTATAAGCTCCCTCACACAATTACATCCACTAACAAAACCTCAGATTCAATTGGAAATGAAATGAAATGAAACAAGTTAGAATGAGCAATTAGAGGCCTAAAAAGGTGCAATATGTAAGTACTACTTACTCTTCCAATGTCATCGGCATTGATAAGCACAAACTCGTTCCGATTATGTGAACCAGCAACAAGTCTACCTTTAGTATCCATACCTCATGAACTGAATCAAGAGATAGAGAGAGAAGAAGATGAAAGGATGGATATATCTAGTATAAAGATTAATTTATCTCCTTCTCCTCCTCTCTTCTTATCATTGAGACTGAAATTAAACAGGGAAATGAAAAAGACACCTCAACAAACAATCAAAAAAAGAACAAAATGTTATCACATACGGCGACTAATAAAAATAATGAAATGGAAATGGAAGAAACAAAGTGTCGGTCACTGGTTTTTACTGAAGCTAAAGACTCTTCCTCTTTCTCTTTTTTCTTTTTGTTTTTTAAAATAATAATTGGTGAGATAGATTCTTTTTGAGAGAGAGAGAGCTTCCAAACCAAGAAAAATAAAGAAGGGTTCGAGTTCGTCTACTTGGTTTTTTTTTTTTTTTTGTTTCTCTCTCTAGAGGAGTTGTAAATGAGCTGTAGTTCAAAGAATCAATATTCAATAATCAATAATAATGCCACGGTTGTTCGAGATTGGGATTTGACAAGTTTTACTGAATACTACGATGACAATGATTGAAATTTAATTTCATTTATTAATTAATTAACTAAAGGATGATTTGATTAGATTAATGAATGAAAAAGGGTTGGGCGATTAGTTAACATTAACACTTAACAGTGAGTGGGTAGAAGCTTGAATTGAACGCGTGAAGTAGAAGAAAGTGGGGTTAGGTTTTATTACAGTGCTCCACTGCATAGTATGTACTGCCTGATGTAATAATTGAGCTGTATCCTGTATGTATTGGGATCCATAGATTTGCTGAACCCTTTGCTGAAAGAAAAAGAAAAAGAAAGAAGAACCTGGTAATAACAAAGAGGACTCTCTCTCTCTGTCTTGAGTGTAAATGTGGTGGGGTCCACAAGGTTTTGGCATTTTTTGGAAATTTGCAAATGTCAATTTTCATTTTCATTTGATAGGTTTGTTTTTATTATCGTCCGTATAAAATAAAAATAAATAAATAACATGTAATTATAGTTGTAAAAATAATCTTTTTGTATAACCTAAGGATAGGAATTACTCTATCCAAATTACGTACACGGTACAGCCATTGCTACGAAACATCCCCGGTTATAGAACGAAGGAAATCTATTTTGTATAGTTTCTGCTGCGACTCTCCCTCCGTTTTTTAAATTATGAAGTTTAAGGTAATGACCAAATATTAAAGAAATGATTGGATGGATTGTTTGATTGTTAAAAAGTAAAAAGGTACCTTAAAATAGTAATATTATATAATAAATAACTTTAAACTTCATTCTTTTAAATATAAAATAAAAATACAAAACTTCATCCTATAAAAAACGAAGTGATTATGCAAATTATTTGTAAATGATAAAACGAATTTTGTAGGCATAAAAATATAATTACATTTAACTATTTAAGATACATGAAAGTTAATATCCATGTGTAATGATATGCAAAGCGTAATTTCAATTCTATATAAAATGTAGCAATTGAACTTAACCATTTTACTAATGAGGTCTAGCTCAATTGGTTAGGTTGAGCCATGATTTTAGAGGTTATGAGTTCACTTTACCGCCGAGTGCGTAAATGTTTCTAGTGTATTCTAGATTTATAATACTTGTTAGATTATACTGATTGATATGATGATATATTAGTTGGTGATATATGAATATGTAATATCGATATTTAAAAAAAATAAAATCTTATCCATTTTATTAAATTCAAATCGAATGAGAGTCAACGCCTTTGAAGTTTCAGCTCGAATTAATTATAGATAAATTGTCACAACTTGTAAATGAGCCATCTATCAAAACTCATGACAACATTTTTTTGTTGAACATCGATCACACCGTATGTACATGCAAATTCCTAGCCATTTGTTTTAGCATTAACAGCTACTTCTATGTTACATTACAACACTTCAAGTACGTCACAATATTCAGTTATGGAACGTGGACTTTTGAACTTTGGTAGATATCAGGTGAGGCTAGAGGCAAGAGCGGACGCGGACTCATGGCTTTTTTTTCATTGAAAACCGCGGACTCATGGGTTATAAGCTTTGGTATAGATCAGGCGAGGGTAGAGGTAAGGCTGTAGAGATGCATCTAGAAACTATAGCTAGTTCGTTGAGTGTGAAATTTGTGTTATACTTGTAATAAAGATTTATTGTTATTTTCGCATTGTTACGTGTAAATTAGATACTCAAGTATCTAAAAAGTTACATTCGACAAATTACTAAAATTACGTGAAATTATTCGAAAGGCCCGCTTTCTTTGAGCATAAAAAAGAATGCACATTTTGGGGGAGTCATTCTAAAATTATATTACAATCCGTAAGTGTTTAAACATTATAATGTTGTATAAATATCCTTATTCAAGGAAAGTGATTATGGACATATTAACGAACTATATTCTTGCTAATATTATTGTGAGTCCGATCCCTTCTTCTTCTCCTCCTTATTACATCATTATTATGACTATATTACATCATCAAGTTATTACAATGATAAACTTTTCAGACAAAAATTAGGGGATTTGATTCTACGTACACATTTTCCAGTCCGCCAATCTAAAACTCTCCTTGTAAAAAATGTGCTTAGCTGAATTGGCTGTGTAGTCCCATCCACCACTTTTGGACAAAGTTGATTTGATACTACTTTTTCCATTACAATTGTTAAATGGAAAGAAGGTAGAAGCACCCCAGAACAAAATTAATAAAAATACTTGATATTCATATTGCTAAGACATAACCTATTTCTAATACTTCCTCCATTTTTCATTACGATCTTTCTTTTTAGTTAACGACAGTCATGTTTGACACATATATTACACCTAAATTATATTGATAAAAAAATTTTAAAAATATTAAAATAATACTAATTTATGAACTTTAATTATATAGTTTAAAAAGGAATAGATCGTATAATTTAGAAGAAATATGAGGTCAAACATGATGGTTGTTGACCGAAAATAAAATTATTAATGAAGTGGAGGAAATGCCATATTTTTCATTTTTCTTTGTAAATATCAGGAAACCATTTAAAAACTCAGAAACTTTTTTTTTTCCTAAATATATAATTCATGGGACAAAAACTTTGATTCATTTGAGTGAAATTTCACAAAAGAGATAAAATGAAAAGGGAGTAAAAAAGTAAATATATACTACTATTTGGGTGTTGGCCAAATAAATAGGGACTCGTCCACCGACAGTCACACAAACCATGTGTTTGACTATTTTATAGTGTATGGTTTAAATTATTATGGTTGTTAATTATTTAAACGTTATTTTCTAGCCATCTTTTCTTTCCTGATCCCTCCACTTTAAATTAATTAATCAACAATAATCTTATTTAATCGTTTTCTTTATTTACTCCACCGACACTCCACTTTTAATGGTAGTATATCATACACTCTTACATTTCCCGGGATGTGCAGGGGAGGAGTAGTATTTTTACAAATTATTAGACTGTAACGAAGTTATACTAAATACCTCCTAAATGTGAAAGAAAAAAAAGGGAATTATACTTTCATAATTTTGCAATAAATTGAGTAAGTATATAGAAGGGCAGGCCTTTCCTATGTAATAGGAAAAGCCTGGTTTTTGTATTCGAAACCACCTATTCAACCGGAATAGCGGTTTTTCATAGAAAATAAACCGGATGGTTTAGTATAAATATGGGAAATAAATCGCTGAATCACATAAACATAAAACACATACTAGAACGTGCACTGCGTGTTTTTATCGTTTTTCTCTGCAAATCCACCACCTCGCCGGAATTTCACCAGAAATTTGCCGATCGAAGCTTCTTTTCAGAGCATATAATTCGAAATGCTTCCATGGACGTTAATCAGGTGAATAGAGCAACGATTTACCCTTTTTATGCGTTTTTGTTTGATTTCACCGTGTGATTTGATTCATCTCTATTTTTCTGATCTTTCAATCAATTTTTTCTCGGAATTGTTGCTCGAAACATTCCGATTCATCCGAAAACGCTTCCATGGATGTTAATCAGGTGAATCAAGCAACAATCATCTGATTTCTATACGTTTTGCGATTGTATTTTGCTGTTTTCCTCATTCATCTCTATTTTTTCTGATTCAATGTTGTTTTCCTGATTATTCAATCGAATTGCGGTCGGAATTGATGTTCAAAACGTTCAGATTCAACTGGTAACATACTCGAAACACCAAACCAAAACTTGTGAAGAAGGAAGATTCTCAGATCTGGAAATTATTGAATAAATTGAATCAGAACAGCAAAATCCGTAAGTTATTATATACTTTTAAGCCTTTCTGTTATGGTTTGATCTGTATGTAGTATGTTTGTGCATATTTTTATTTGATAACGGCAGGTTATGATTTTAAAATGTCGTTTTATGGTTTTAATCGACGTTGTTATAATACTTTTAAGCCTCGTTGTTGCTTGTTTTAGTTTGTCTACAATGTTTCTGCATTTATTCATTAAATCATGACTTATTATTGTTTTTAATATGCATAGTATAGTTTTAAGAGTTGTTTTATGGTTAATTGCAGTTTCTACGGTAGTCTGATTGTTACCGTTCTAACTATAGTACATGTTACGCGTTTAAGGTCTCCTAGTTATGGTTTTATGTTATGCTGTTATGCTTTTACACAACACATTTATATGTTCATTATAAGTTATGGTTCTAGCAACGTTGTTATCGTATCTTACATTATTCGAAATGTTATGAATATATATTTAAGGTTCATGTTATGCTTTTCAATATGTTGTGTTATGGTTTTAAGCATGTTGTTATAGTATTCTACTTATTCAACATGCTTTTGTTCTAAGACTTGTTTTTATGGTTTTAACATAGCTTTATAAGACCATTCGTTATGCGTTTGAAAACTATTATTTTATATTTCTCCATATTAGAGTTTGAAGGACGCCTATTATGGTTTACAGTATGATGGTTGTGGTTTTAGAAACTGATCTTACAGTATGTTTACAATTGGCAACTAGTTTAGAATTGGTTTAAAATTCTTATAGTTATACTTCAAAAAGAACTTGTTTTAACGCCTCCTATTTCACTGGATGAATAAAATGCATGTAATTTCAACATCCTCATGATGTTGTGGTTTTAAGAGTAGATATTAATTATGATTTAAAATAATGTCAATTGATTTTTTTATGGCTGACACTTGTTAAGCTTGTGAGTCATGTGGTTATGATTTTAAGTGCACCCGCTTGAAGGCATTTTGTTGCAGTTTGAAGGCATTTTGTTGTAGTTTGAGGTTTTAATTCTATGAATTTTAGTAATATCAGTTAATATTTTCATGTTGTCAACTGGTATATTCTTTAGGTATGTTGTTAAGATTTTACTAGATCATGGTATGTTTTACATGACCGTATTATGATTTTAAGCATGTAAATGAACAAAAAATTTAAAGGAATGCATTTTTTTCAGAAACAAAAGGATGAAGATTCAGAATTTTATCACCTCTACCGTATGATGAAGATGCTAGGCTGACTACTATTTTATGAAGAGATGGAATGATGAAGGAGGACTACAAGTTGTTTGGAGAAGTTGTGATATTTTTGACACCGCGTTCAACCTCATATGGTTGCATCAGAAACACCAATTTTGTTGATTCAAAGATCAAGAACAAGCTTACTTTCAAGAAGCCAATTGCTTCAAAGATCAACAACAAATTTACTCGCAAGAATCCAGTTGCTTCAAAGATCAAGTTTACTCGCAAGAACCCAATTCAAAGACTCATATCCAGTTTGCATCAGAAACACCACATGAACGCTTGTTGTAATTTTGTTGCTTTCATAATACTAATTTTAAAAACTTTAATTGACTGAATGTTTCAGTCCTGATATGACTACATTATTCAATTTTATATTAGTTGGCATGGTATCATATATCTCATATAGCAATTGGTGTGGTTATAAGTACCATTGTTCTAGTTTTATGTATCCAAGTTGTTGTTTCAAGTACCCACCGTTTTGCCGTTCTAAGAACTCAAAGTAAGATTGTAATGGAGAACGGTTGTTGTAATTTTTTTGCTTTGATAATACTAGTTTTAGGGACTTCAATTGACTAAATGTTTCAATCTTTACATGAATGAAGTATTCAATTTTACACTAGTTTATTGCATGGTTTCATGACTTTACATTGCGCCTTAAAAAAGGTACTATAACAAAAGCTCTTAGAAGTATAACATAGAATATTAAAACCATATCATCGTTAACTATTATGAAAATCCCTTAAAACCATAACATGACTTATTAAAAGTATTAACATATAACCAGTTGGTGTAGTTATCAGTACTCTTATTGTGGTTTAAGTACATACATTTTTTTAAGTACCCACTATCCAAATCATACACTACATTTTTTTAAGTACTCTTATCGTCCAAAAACACATCACAAAAGCCCTACTTCTTCAGAATTTTGTTGGTTATTATCTTAACTCGCACTTTTTTAATCACTCGGTCAATTGTGCTTGGTTCTTTAGAATCTTTACCAACTGCAACAGCAACAACTATACCAACAGTCACAACATCTTGTCTCTTAAAATCATAATAAGTCGTGTTAAAACTATAATGTATACATTTAAAACCATATCATAGATTAAAAACAATAACCAAAACATATAAGAGTTGCACATTAAACCACTGCTTAAAACCATACATAAACTTATCGTTCAAAAGGCAAAAGCTAATTGTTCAAATCAGAAATTACTTCAAATAAAATCCAAATAATCACTTTTGTCCAGGAAATTATTACAAATCACACTGCTTCAAAATATTGTTGACTTTTAACGTAACTCGCAAATTATGTAGCTTTCGTTTAATTGTCCCCATCTCTTCATAATCTAAAACACCAGCAGCTGCACAACCAACAATTATACGAACAGCAAGGGCATCTTGACTCTTCTTTGATCTTCTCTCCCTACAGTATCATAAACATCAACAACTACAAAAAAGAAAAACGCAAAACACCAGCACCACATTTAAAAGCACAAAATCACACCTTAAAACAATAACATAATCCCTTAATTATATAGCATGATCCCTTAAAACTATAACAGTACATCGTAATCCTTTCAGCAAGAAAACTAAAGTAGCATAACACTACACGCCCCCAACCCCCTAAAAACCATAGCGTAAGACCTTAAATAGCATAGGAGGATATCTTCAAACTTCAACAACACAAACATCAACATCTAAAAACGTACCATCACATATAATCCCTTAAAAGAATAACAGGATCCCTTAAAACCATAACAATGCACCTTCACTTTTTCAACTACAAAACTAAGGTAGGATAATGATACACTCCCTAAAAATCATAACATAAAACACTTACAAATCATAAGACGACTTATAAAAACAGCAACAACATAGTTACAGAAGCATAAACATCACACAACCCTTAAATCTTAACAATAGGTGTTAAACTATAACATAATCCCTTAAAACGCATAACACAATTTTTCAGAAACACAAACGAACTCAGAAAACAAAAACACATTGCAAATAAATATAAATTAATAAGCAACAAAAAAACTTTAAAAAAAGCACAAAATTAAACAAACTTACTATCAACATCATCGTGAAACCTTGAAGTCTTCGTCCTTCTCGTTCTCTTCACCGGAACGTTCAAATCATCTTTGGAAACTGTTGTCTTCTTAGTCATGATGATTTATCTTCAGTAAAACCCTAGATCTCAACATGAAAATCAGTTTTAGAAAAACCCTAGATCTAAACTGGAAAACACAAATTGAAGGAGAGCAAAACGATTGAAGAAACCAATCGAAGAAACATAGTGTTTAGAGAAATCAATCGAAGTAAGATAGATCGATCATTGATTTGTTGAAGAAAGAGAAAGACTGAGGAAGAAGAAAAGGAATTTTTGAGAGAGAAAAAGTAGATTCACGCAGTAAACACATTCAACTATGTGTTTTTCTGTCTGGCAACATGTATTTATATGCTAAAGAAAACCGGGTTTATCATAAAAACCGGCCAGCCAATCGGTCCAAATCAAAACCAGCGAGTTTTTGCAAAACCAGGTCTTTCCATAATTTTAGGAAAGGCTGGCCTCCCCATAGACTTTAGCATATTTTTATTAATATTTTTCAATACTATTTTATATTGACAAGTGATTTAACGTGGCTAAAAATAATTCACAAAATAAACGTAAGAAATTATTATGAAAGTGTATATAACATTTTTGTAGACTAAACTGTTTTTTTTTCGAAATGGCATACTTCATAGATATGTTAATAATTATCCGTTACAGACCGATAAACTACTAGTTCGTCCTTCCTAATTACATTCCTTAACCATTGGGGACAAATGTCCCAGATGTACACAAAAGATATATCATCTCATTGTTGTCTTCCAAAAGCGCGGGTCCTTCCTTCATAAGCTAGCCTATCTGCCACCGCATTTTCTTCCCGATAAACAAAATGTGTCTGCACTTGTTGCAGTCGTCTAAGCCTGCTGTGAACCTCCTTGAGAATGAGTTCTTGGTTTCTTGTTGGCATTGCTCCTGTGTTCCTGTTCATATAGCATTCCAACAATTTTGAGTCAGTTTGTATGATAATATTTTGTTTACTAATTTGTTCACATAGCTTGATTCCAAAAAGTAGTGCATGAAACTCAGTCGTAGCCGCATCTGTATGCCCTAAGAAGGATGCTCCTGCAATTAGGAATGCTCCTTCATGGTTTCTTCAATGGCTCCAGCACCTGCTTGGCCAGTGATTGGATCATACGATCCATCTATATTTAAGCACACATATCCTTCCGCCGGAGCTTTCCACTTACAAGGTATAGCCCTTGTAGCTTTGCTTTTGGGGTTGCAAGAAGTAGTTTATTGTCTGAGATAGCTTGAAGTAGTCAAGTGTGCATTTGTTCATGTGTATTTTCTTTTGTGCAAACAGTTTTTCATTCATGAATCTCCAAACCATCCAAGCAAAGATTAATGTATTTAATTAGTTGAGATTCAAAATTGAAATTTTCCAAAAAAACCAACTTCTCAATAGAATCTAAGGAAGGGTGTGTTTGTAAGGCCAAATTCAGTAGATTATGAAAGCAAGGACATTGAAAAATGAGATGATCAATGCTCTCCTCTGTTGTATTACATAGCATACAAGTAGGAGAGGGTATGATATTTTTATGGAACAAATGTTGTGCTGTAGGAAGTCTGTTATGGACTCCCAACCAAAGGAAAAAATGTATTCTAGGAAGTAAGGAGAGGTTCCACAATTTTTCCCAAGGCCAATGTGGTCCTTATGGTTTGATGTATACAAAAGCAAGTACTTCCCTGAAACCACCTTTCTTGAAGCCACTGCAAATCCACAACAAAACTGGTTCTGGAAGAACCTGGTAAAACTTAAAGAAGAATTTAGGGCTGGACTTACTTTTCAAGTGGGGAATGGATCCTCAATCCAGTTCTGGGAGGATAAATGGTTAAATAATAAAAGACTACAAGATTACTCAACAAGACAACATTTGCAGGCCACAGTCCAGGATTATATTATTAATAATGCTTGGGATATACAAACACTTCACCAAGTGCTACAAGAAATAGTACATGAAATTATAGCAACACCCTGTGCTAGGTATATGAATGACACTCTAGTATGGAATGTAGACTAAACAGTTGTTGACATAGTTGTTGGTTTGTATTGTTTTGGCATAGTTATATGTTGTTTTTGTGGTTCGGTTAAACTTTTAAGAGTATTTCTCTTTTTTTTACAAGTTTGATGTGTTAATTTAATTCTTTTATTGTTAAAAAAAAAAAAAAAAAAGTAAAAACCCAAGTTATTACTATATTCAGAAAATTAGAGTGCCTCCAAAAAATGGTAATAAAAATATGAGTTATTATATTCAGTAAATTAGAGTGCCTTAACTACGTGTTAATTTAGAAATTTAGAGTGCCTCCAAAGAAGTTAAAACAAAGTGTGGCTGCTGGGATTCGAGCCCAGGTCTCCACGGCCACAACGTGGAATTCTTACCACTAAACTACAGCCACTTTGTTGTTTTAGTTTTTGTGGTTTACTTTATTCTACACACTAATCATGTAACAAGAAATGCAGTGGTTATATATTTTATTAATTTAATAATGAATTTATTATAATCAAACCTACCATAAGCTCACATCCTGTTTGTTACTAGAATCAGTAACAGATTTTATATTTATTTATTTTGTGAGAGTGAGAGGTGCGTCTTTTCTTCTTTAAAAAAGAAACTTTTAAGTTCAAAGTTATTTCTATTCCAGTTATTTCTTTACGTTTGTTTTTGTTGACTTTTTCGTGTCCCGTTTGACCTTCGTTTACTCATAAATTATAATAAAAAATTAATTTATGAAAGTATATTATGAAAATATAGTGTCTCTATTTTCATTATATAATTTCATTAATTATTTTCTCGATAAGATTTATGATTTATTAGAGGTCAAATGGGACTACGAAAAAGTCAGCAAAACAAACGTAAAGAAATGATTGGGGCGGAAGGAGTATAAATTAAATGTAGCATCAATAATAAATTCAAATATTAAATATAATTTTAATAAAACGTTAAGTATTTTATAACTCTGAACTCGGTCAATTTCTTTCTGTTAATATTGTTGATGGGTCAGTTTCAACAACAAGGTGTTCCAACACAAACATTTTGGAATGAAGTGTATCTTTGAGCAAAACTTGGCGTACAATGGGCTTTGCCTTTGTATTATTGAATGAATAGAGGTGGTAAATACATGTGGACACTTTTTTAGGGATACGGATTGGTTATGAATATTAGTTTCATGCATGGTGACATGCCGGGTGTTTGAAAGAGAGTTCCCGGACATGATTTTTTTAATTTTGTCGCCCAAAATCACGTGTCTAACTTTGAAAGTGAATTATCGCACAAAATTAAAAAAATCCATCACTATTTCAAAATCACAATTTTCATACATCATCTCTACTTACATCATCCCTATACTGAAACACTTAAACCCACTAAAATTATAAACTAAACACAATTTTGAAAATAATGATCCAAAATCTTATCTTTTAATAAAATAAAAAAAAAAAAACTCTAACACTTAAGCTCACTAGAATAAAAAATCATAAACTACACACATGTTCAGTATTGACGGATTTTCAAGAGGTTTCATGAAAAGATACATCCTATAATTTGTGATGGGACACATCCATTCGTCTTAAAACATCTGGATGATGATTGAGACACAGTTTGAAAGGATTGTAACGCTTGGGGGAGGATGCTATAAATAATAGAAGAAGTCATTTCTTCCAAGATACTTGAAAAAACTCATCTCCTTCTCCCTGTTTGCTCTTTTGTACTCTTCATACTCAAAGTAAGCTTGATAGATTCGGCTATTGTAGTGCTGCTTAGCTGTCTTAAGAGTAGTTTTATCCTGGGAGATTATTGTCATAATCACGTAAGCACCACGAACGGGGCAATCTTGTCTTAAGGATAGATAGTGAAACTATCGACTGTACTCACCATTTCTTGTTGCTTGTCAGTATTCTAGAAGTTGCTTGAAGACATGGAATTCTACATCCAACATGCTTAATTCTCCGTGGAGTACGAAGGAACGAATTATGGATGAATCAACATTCAGGGAAGCTTACCTTGTAAAGTTGATTATTGTTATGTATTGACATATGTCTTTGTACAAGTTTGTTTCTGTTATTGTTATATGATATTAACAACATTTTCTCTTGTTCAATATTCCAACTCTCACATTTCCGTGTGAATACGAAATTCTCCAACAAACTTAATACAATATTTGTGTGACTTGTTCGAAGATGGCCGGAGGAGGTTAAGCATTAGAGTGGAGCATTTGGATATTGCGTTAAGCCATGTATGTGTGATGATAGCCCAGGAAGTATTCTGGGAAATGTTGAAAGGATATCACTTTATTGGCCAATAGCATTCTAGTATGCTGCAACCAAGAAGCAGTGCCGAAAGCTTGATGCAGTGTTGAATTGATAATTTTTATATACTACCATGGTTATCAAAGGATGTTGACAAAGAGGTAAATTCTTAAGAAGTATTTGTGCAAGTACTATCTAATAAGGGCCGGTGGATGTTTATGTCAAGTCGGAATAATGGTACGTTTGTTATTTATAATTTATTGTGAATTTCAATATATTGTAAATACATGTGTGTGGGGTGTTGTGAAGGTTTTGCATAAGACGTTGTTCTTAGATGGATTGCCTAAGATGTTGATCTTAGATGTGATTTACCTAAGATGATATTCTTAGATGCGTCAGAATTTAAGTGTCATTTAAGGTGGCTCTTGTAGTGTGGAAAAGTTATTTATCTACATACAAAGAGATCATTTAAATGTGTAAACCTTGAAATTTTGAGTTGATTTCATAATTAATGTTATGACAAACATTCCCCACACCTTATTTGTACATAATAAATTAAAATTGTCTTGTATCTTGACATATTGATGTGTAGTTGTAGCAAGAACGAATACTTGGTATCTTGAAATCTTGAATGGCTTGCATTATAGTCCACTTGCATTATAAGTGGTGTAGAGGTTTGAAAAAAAAATGATTGTTCTCCAAAATAAATTTTGGAAACCAAAAATATGTTAAAGAAATTATTTGACATGACAGACATAGGCATAGCTGATGTAATCATAGGAATTAAGATTACTAAGACTTCTGATGGGTTAGCTCTTTCACATTAATCTCATTACATCATGGATGCATTAAAGAGATCTGACGCTTTTGATTTATCACCATCGAGAGCACCAATGGATGTGAACAAAAGCATTGAGAAAATTAATGGAAAACCCATAGATCAATGTCGGTATGCGCAAATCATAGATTGTCTTATGTACATAACTAATTGTACGAGACCGGATTTAGAATACCAGGTCAACAAGTTAGCAAGATTTACGCAAAATCCAGACGAAGACCATTGGGTTGCGTTGGATAGAGTATTAAGATACTTGAAACATACACTCAACTATGGTCTACATTATTTGAGATATCCGGCTGTCTTGGAAGGATACAACTATGCTAATTGGATATCCAATAACACGAACTCCATTCATGGCACTTTACAATCCCGACCTCTTGTATCATCTAGAGGATGCTTCTCCCACCATCCTAATACTCTTACAAAACTTTGGTCATTATAATCATCCCATCTTAAAATATGATGGTGCCTTTATCACATGCCAGTATCCATTCCAAGGAATAACCCATCTGTGTAGAATACTAGGGTTGAACTAGCTCATACATCCTTCCTATTCTTTCTCCCACCGCACCTCACGTAAAACATCCTATTTGGTCAGCAAATGCTATTCTAGTTGATTCTTCACTTATTATGCGTACCTTTTGATCAAATGTGTATGACAAACCATGAATTAATTCGTTACTCTTGAGACGGTCCGTGCGGCATCTAGCTAACTTCTTAGATAGCTCCATGGCCGGAGGATGTCGGATATGGCCGATCCGGACGGCACCAAGCGCGGACTTAGTAGCTCTATTAAGGAGGAATGACTATTTGGGAACCTTTACAAGATAGATGACTCTAAATATGTACGATGATGGCTATTTATGATAGCTATAATGGCTATGGAGTGACAACTAAGGAAAATATAACAACAAAGATACTAACCAATAAATATATAGTAGAATATTAAGAAAATATTCTTGATTTTGGCTTATTAGAGACATATTAATTAATGCTAAAAGATAATTACCAATCTTAAAAAAAGATATATTAATTAGGAATACTCTATAAATTGGAATTTTAGTGCAATTGAACCCTAACCCTAACCTAGACATAAATGGGCGTAGAGCGTTGACGGATAATTTCGTTAAATACTTTATCATTATAGTTTAAGAGTAATCGGGAGTCAAAGTTGAAAGCTGTTGACCGAAAAAAGTCAAAACATGACATTTCTGAAAGAACGGAGGAAGTATATGTTATGTTACACTTGCATAACCAACCAACATGTATTTTCAACATATTTTGTTTTTAGATGTGTACATATCGAAGAAGTTTACAAGGTTTCACCCATATCTAAACTACTACAGAAGAATCACAAGATTATACATTACCGTAAGTCTGGATAACATTTTGCTCCAAGAAAAAAAAAATCAAAATAAGAAAAGTAAAAAGTACAATGAGGTACATCTTGATTGTTATTGTAGTTTAAATGAAAAATAGAAAGAGGTTGTCGAATTTTCATAAATAACCATAGTACCCAAAAGTTTATCGAGTGGCCATGCTTAGTTGGGGACAAAGACTTGTCGACAGGGATGTGCAGTTCGGCTTTCAATCTCACAGTTTACGAACTTAGCCAATTGTAATTTTTTTTTTTTTTTGAGAGATAGCCAATAATCTCTTTTTTGTATATATATGATAGATGAGATTAATTACAACATCCCTAATCTTGAACACCAAATTTTATAATATTACGATTTACTGTACAGTTTTACGTCACATGGATCGATCGGCGTAAGTGATGGCATAAATAAATTAAACTTTTACTAGGTTTATATTCACTATAATCTAATCTACAGCTAGTTGCTGGGCTGGCTTAATACAAAAGCCAGAAAGGCTAATATTAAGACAATTAACTTTGACTATTCTGCAATCAATACTACAACAAGGACCACATTGTAAGATCGATGATAGTCCAGTGTCTCCATCCATTTTGTTACTGGCACGCAAGTTTTATTCAACAAATTTGCTCGTCGAGGCCACCGATGACGGATAGTTCATTTACTTACAAGTCGTCTTTAATAAAAATACAATGCATTTATTACTGATTATTATTCAGACATATACTAGATTCGTGTGCCTCAAACTGAGGAGGTCAGTTAATTGTTAGCATTCCCCCTAAAAAATTGACCTCAAATTTAGTGACTATTCTGTTAAGGGGAAAAATGTTTTACAACAATAAATAATTTAACTATACAAAGAAGCAACACCAATCCGTTGTAGTCTAGTTGGTCAGGATACTCGGCTCTCACCCGAGAGACCCGGGTTCAAGTCCCGGCAACGGAATGCTTTTTTTTACCCCTTTCTTTCATTTTAAATTTTTTATTCGACTAGACAACAAATAATGGATTCATCTTCGTATTCAACAACAAAAGTAAAATGGTGTTTTAATCTGGCATGTGAACATGAAAAGTATAGCCTGATAACATCTATCTTGTGTTCTTAGATGTAAAGACTTGTTTCCTTGGGCTTGTTTTGTTTCATTATTCCCTGCAAGCTACCTTTGCTTGTTTATTAAACATCTTCAGTCTGAGCCATTATGATCAGAAGGACCAAAGCAAAAAGACGTCAATATAGGCCAAATCTGAAAGCCAAGCTAAAACCAAAAAGTTTTACTGTAAAAGTACACTACATTGCTTCAAAGTTTAAACAACAAATCTGCAGAAGCATTTACACGCAAGTTCAATCACAACTTGGTATCCCTCGCTGGCCAAACAACCATCTAACATCTATCGGGGGTAAGCTATAGACTCATATACATAAGTAGCCAAATCCGAGGAGAAATAACATCTCTTATCAATTATCATCACTTTCATTATAATTTGGAGTGTGGGAAAGTGAGTCCCACCAACTGAAACTAGCCGTCACTTAACACAATGAAGAAAATAAGAACCATTGTAATTGTCAAGAAAATGGTTAAGCTAGCAAACAACCACGTAGACTTACTTTCAGGGCTCTTGGTAACTCGGCTGCTCGACTCCACCTCTTCCAAGAGTCCTCTCACTTTATCAATGTCAGAGTCTTTCGCTGCTTGCACTAGTTTGTTCTGAATTTCTTCGAGCTTGTTTAGTCTCTGATTTCTACTAGTATCTTTCACAGGCCAGAAGAGCCCAATCATCTTCCACAAAAAGATGCCCATGTAGATGCCTAGAACGACATCTGCGCTATAGTGGTTGCGCTCCCGGATTTCTCGTTGGGCACTATGCATGACGAATATCCAGATCAGAGCTGAGCTGTATCCTCCATAAGCTTCCTGTAGGTAAGCATAAAGTGAACATATTAACAGGCATTCTACCTGAGGCATTTCACTGCCTAATAATAGGCAATCAAATCCTGATGATTTGAAAAGTGCAATAAGCAAAGTGGCAAGGTCTCGAGTTCGAGCCTTGTGGATGTAAATAACCCCACTGGGAGAGCCACCCCCTCCCAAAAAAGGATCCAACAATGCTCGGCCGCATGTAGAGGATACCGGTAGGAAACTGACACACACATCAAAAAAAAAAAAAAAGAGGTTCAATAAGTGCTTTTTTTGAACGGTGTAACTGATCACCTGGGGGTTACCTCTGCAGTTTTATTACTACACTCATGGGGGGAGGGGGTTGCTTTGAAAGATGGCGTTCTTTTCATCCGTTCAAAAAAAAAAGGACATGTCACTTAGATAAACAGCGAGTAAAAAAACCATAAGATTCCTAACTGAGGTCCTGCCCGCAATTTCCTTTTAGGTACCATTTGGTTTGAGGGAAAATGGGAAAGGGAGGGGGGGGGGGGGTGGAAACTTTTATTTCCTGTCAATTTGGTTACAATCTTGAACATTCTTAACTTCAAGGTAAATGTACAGAATCTTGAATTTTCTTTTCCTTATATATGGAAATAAGAGAACTATTAATTTTCCCAAGGAGTCATACCAAATGAAAAAAGCAAACAAAAATTAAAAGAAAACACCAGAAATATACCACTTGCCCTCCCGTTTCTTCTTTTCCTTTACCCCCATTTTCCCTCAAACCAAACATCATTTACTCCACAATAATGTCAGCATTCAGTCAAATTGCATTTTGTTTTTGAACATTACAGATATTTTTCCTCACTTCAGTAAAGTCACCAAGATTTTTGTTTCGAATTTCTTATTCACCTTGCTTACAGATTGAAGGGTATGTTGGTTGCTTCTTCTGCTTAATGGGAATATGGGATACTGAAATTAACTGAAAGCTGAAAGTAAGGTAGAACTATTTTGCCCATTTTAGGGTAACTCTATTGTTTTGCAAACACCCTAATATGATTTCTTAGCTACTACGTTTTGCCACACCATTTAGAAGCAATACCCACTTTTACTTATCTTCTACTTTCTCCTTTTTTCCCTACTTATTCAACTTTTACTTGATGTATCATAAGCACACACTGCTTAGTCCAAGGGTAACTATAGTACTATACACATAGACAAAAGAATAACAGAGGTTCTATACATACCGTCCAGGCCATAGCTGTCAATACTGCAACAAGAATATGACCACTATATAGTAGATCATTGCACCCACCACTAGCTCTTTTCAGAAGAAGATACCACGCAGAAGATGCTTCAGAAGCTGTAGGTCGCAGAAAATCAGCAAGAAAGGTCATGAATCCCCAGTCAGGTTTAAGTTCAGCAATGTAATCCCCTGTGGTAGCTGCAAGAACATTAAAATATATGTAGTTATACACAGCTATTGCAACAATCTATTACATAGTTTTCAATGAATTTTTTTTAAAAAAAATAAAATTATTCTCTTCAAGCTTAATTTATGAAACTATGCTTATATACAAGCTAAGTTCCAAAGAAGAGAAGCTAGTAGGAAGACTGTATTTTGTGTTCATAGACTTAATGAACACAATGTAATAGAAAAATAAGAAATTGGTTATTGCAAGTAATTTTAGGGAAGTACTCCAGGAGCCCCCTGCAGTTTGCCTCAATATCTAAGAAACCACAAGTTTGGAAAAGTATATAAAGGGACAGATGTTTCAGTACCTGTTCCAAACTAGCATGGGTTTCTGGAACATTGAGGCAAACCACAGGGGAGGTCTGGTGAAATTAACCCTTCATAACAAGCCATGATTTTACAAAAGGTAAATAGGTGAATTGGATACCATATGCTATGTCATAGTGAATGATATTGCGTATAGCATTAGGATCTGTTGCATAAGGGACATAATATTTCTGAGCCCAGCGATGCGGGTGTGCAGGCACTTGAAACCGGGCTGATGCACACCAAGGACGAGGAGAGGGCAGAATAGTCGAAATAAAAGCTATTGCACGGAGAATTCGCCCAACACCCATCGTAAACATGTATCTGGCTCCCAAGCCTAGACCAGGAGCTTCGATAGAGCCAAACAACACCGAAAAATTAAGCATTACATACAACATCAAGAAATGATGCAATCCAACAATTGGAGCTCTCAATACATCAACCAACACCTGTGGCAAATGCTCATTCAATGCTAGCAGCAACCACTGCCCAACATCAGGTAGAGGCGGCGTACCCCTGTCAAGCATTAGCAAGCCCCTTATAAGTCCAAAATGAACATAGTTCTTGTTAACATAATCCTGTTATCCTTATCAGATACTCTAATCTACCCCAATTTAGACTAACACACAGATCTATCAGGATAATATTGAAAGTAGATCCACCTGAATTGTCTACTTGCAATTAACTAGCATGATGAATTTTTATCAACAACTTTACTATCACAGCTCCACTATATAATAACCACTTTACATATGATTAACCTGAATAAATAATAATAATAATAATAATAATAATAATAATAATAATAATAATAATAATAATAATAATAATAATAATAATAATAATAATAATAATAATAATTCAATTGCAGTAAATAGCCTGGAGAAGAATAAGTCAAAATTGAAACAAATTTCAGCTAAATAAATACAGATCCAGATTCAGTATTATGTTTTCAAATAGTATGGAATGCATAGATGACGTACTTGTGCCAATCAAGGCCAAGTACAGCAGTGACTGAGCGCACAGAAACCATTTCGAAGAGAAGAGCAGTGAGTAAGAAAATCAGTGAAAGGATGAACGTAATAGAGGACCGGCGCTCTAACGACCAGTGCTTGTAAAACGGCATACGAATCACGGCCGCAACACCGAGAATTACCCAAAGAGCTGGCTGTAGACGCTCGTGCCACGACGGAGAGAACTTCCGTATGTAGTCTATCCCGACGTAAGCCAATGCGGCGATTCCCAACCCGCAAGAGCGGGTGCTCCGCCGTGAGAGCGGTTGCGGAGTCATTTTGTTTGTGTGATTTGTTTACAGTGAAGTGATGAAGATGTTGAATTGAAAGCAAGCTGCTGGAGCTGGACTAGTTTTGGAAATAAAGTAATTATATTTTTGTAACCTACGAAAAGAAAAAAAAAAAAGAAAAAAAGAAACTATATTTTTGTTTTGTTTTGGCTTTTTGCACATTTTAACTTTGATTTTTCATAATTGTATTTCCAAGCATCATGAGAAATTTAATTGTTTGGTTTAGGCTTGTTGATCGGTGGTAATTCTGCTACGATTCGTGCGTCTTCCAGAGAAATGTGGCATATAAACGGGAGATTGGCCATATTATTGCATGAACGGAACAACGACATAAGAAACGTCGTCTATCGACAAAGAAGGAAAATCAGCAAAGGCAGACAAACATGGTAAGTAAAGACATACACAATAGCATAACCATGCGACAATGATATACGCATACGTTTTTTTGGATTCTATACGTTTGCTTTTGGATCGGAGTTTCAGGAGATTTATATAATGAGTGTAGTGTGTTGGTTTAGTAGCAGAACCCACAATAAAGTTGTGAGATAAAGATTTGCCAAAAATGGAAACGTATAGAATCCAGGAAAACGGACGAAAATGGAATACATATAGAATCCAGAAAAACAGATGAGTAGTAGTTAACCTCACAATTGTCTACGGTAACTATAACTGTAAAGTAAACATAATCTACGCGCTTTATCTCTGAAAAACTTTTATAAGAAACCCTAGATACTAGCATATTCTAGATAATTCCCACGAATGGATTCTTAATGGAATTAGTCCACGACTTAGCTACGAACTGAGCGACCTGTGCGTGATAGAATCCCTACCTACATTATATTGTATATCTTATCATACCAAATACCAACCATAACCGTAAGCTAAAGTCTATGGGGAGGCCAGCCTTTCCTAAAATTATGGAAAGGCCTGGTTTTGCAAAACCTCGCTGGTTTTGATTTGGACCGATTGGCTGGCCGGTTTTTATGATAAACCCGGTTTTCTTTAGCATATAAATACATGTTGCCAGACAGAAAAACACATAGTTGAATGTGTTTACTGCGTGAATCTACTTTTTCTCTCTCAAAAATTCCTTTTCTTCTTCCTCAGTCTTTCTCTTTCTTCAACAAATCAATGATCGATCTATCTTACTTCGATTGATTTCTCTAAACACTATGTTTCTTCGATTGGTTTCTTCAATCGTTTTGCTCTCCTTCAATTTGTGTTTTCCAGTTTAGATCTAGGGTTTTTCTAAAACTGATTTTCATGTTGAGATCTAGGGTTTTACTGAAGATAAATCGAAGACAACAGTTTCCAAAGATGATTTGAACGTTCCGGTGAAGAGAACGAGAAGGACGAAGACTTCAAGGTTTCGCGATGATGTTGATAGTAAGTTTGTTTAATTTTGTGCTTTTTTTAAAGTTTTTTTGTTGCTTATTAATTTATATATTTATTTGCAATGTGTTTCTGTTTTCTGAGTTCGTTTGTGTTTCTGAAAAAATTGTGTTATGCGTTTTAAGGGATTATGTTATAGTTTAACACCTATTGTTAAGATTTAAGGGTTGTGTGATGTTTATGCTTCTGTAACTATGTTGTTGCTGTTTTTATAAGTCGTCTTATGATTTGTAAGTGTTTTATGTTATGATTTTTAGGGGGTGTATCATTATCCTACCTTAGTTTTGTAGTTGAAAAAGTGAAGGTGCATTGTTATGGTTTTAAGCGATCCTGTTATTCTTTTAAGGGATTATATGTGATGGTACGTGTTTAGATGTTGATGTTTGTGTTGTTGAAGTTTGAAGATATCCTCCTATGCTATTTAAGGTCTTACGCTATGGTTTTTAGGGGGTTGGGGGCGTGTAGTGTTATGCTACTTTAGTTTCTTGCTGAAAGGATTACGATGTACTGTTATAGTTTTAAGGGATCATGCTATATAATTAAGGGATTATGTTATTGTTTTAAGGTGTGATTTTGTGCTTTTAAATGTGGTGCTGCTGTTTTGCGTTTTTCTTTTTTGTAGTTGTTGATGTTTCTGATACTGTAGGGAGAGAAGATCAAAGAAGAGGCAAGATGCCCTTGCTGTTCGTATAATTGTTGGTTGTGCAGCTGCTGGTGTTTTAGATTATGAAGAGATGGGGACAATTAAACGAAAGCTACATAATTTGCGAGTTACGTTAAAAGTCAACAATATTTTGAAGAAGTAGGATTTGTAATAATTTCCTGGACAAAAGTGATTATTTGGATTTTATTTGAAGTAATTTCTGATTTGAACAATTAGTTTTTGCCTTTTGAACCATAAGTTTATGTATGGTTTTAAGCAGTGGTTTAATGTGCAACTCTTATATGTTCTGGTTATTGTTTTTAATCTATGATATGGTTTTAAATGTATACATTATAGTTTTAACACGTCTTATTATGATTTTAAGAGACAAGGTGTTGCGACTGTTGGTATAGTTGTTGCTGTTGCAGTTGGTAAAGATTCTGAAGAACCAAGCACAATTGACCGAGTGATTAAAAAAGTGCGAGTTAAGATAATAACGAACAAAATTCTGAAGAAGTAGGGATTTTGTGATGTGTTTTTGGACGATAATAGTACTTAAAAAATGTAGTGTATGATTTGGATAGTGGGTACTAAAAAAAATGTATGTACTTAAACCACAATAAGAGTACTTATAACTACACCAAGTGGTTATATGTTAATACTTTTAATAAGTCATGTTATGGTTTTAAGGGATTTTCATAATAGTTAACGATGATATGGTTTTAATATTCTATGTTATACTTCTAAGAGCTTTTGTTATAGTACCTTTTTTAAGACGCAATGTAAAGTCATGAAACCATGCAATAAAGTAGTGTAAAATTGAATACTTCATTCATGTAAAGATTGAAGTCCCTAAAACTAGTATTATCAAAGCAACAAAATTACAACAACCGTTCTCCATTACAATCTTAATTTGAGTTATTAGAACGGCAAAACGGTGGGTACTTGAAACAACAACCTGGATACATAAAACCAGAACAATGGTACTTATAACCACACCAATTGCTATATGAGATATATGATACCATGCCAACTAATATAAAATTGAATAATGTAGTCATATCAGGACTGAAACATTCAGTCAATTAAAGTTTTTAAAACTAGTATTATGAAAGCAACAAATTACAACAAGCGTTCATGTGGTGTTTCTGATGCAAACTGGATATGAGTCTTTGAATTGGGTTCTTGCGAGTAAACTTGATCTTTGAAGCAACTGGATTCTTGCGAGTAAATTTGTTGTTGATCTTTGAAGCAACTGGCTTCTTGAAAGTAAGCTTGTTCTTGATCTTTGAATCAACAAAATTGGTGTTTCTGATGCAACCATATGAGGTTGTACGCGGTGTCAAAAATATCACAACTTCTCCAAACAACTTGTAGTCCTCCTTCATCATTCCATCTCTTCATAAAATAGTAAGTCAGCCTAGCATCTTCAGCATACGGTAGAGGTGATAAAATTCTGAATCTTCATCCTTTTGTTTCTGAAAAAAATGCATTCCTTTAAATTTTTTGTTCAATTACATGCTTAAAACCATAATACGGTCATGTAAAACATACCATGATCTAGTAAAATCATAACAACATACCTAAAGAATATACTAATTGACAACATGAAAATATTAACTGATATTACTAAAATTCATAGAATCAAAACCTCAAACTACAACAAAATGCCTTCAAGCCATAAGCGGGTGCACTTAAAATCATAACCACATGACTCACAAGCTTAACAAGTGTCAGCCATAAAAAAATCAACTGACATTATTTTAAATCATAATTAATATCTACTCTTAAAACCACAACATCATGAGGATGTTGAAATTACATGCATTTTATTCATCCAGTGAAATAGGAGGCGTTAAAACAAGTTCTTTTTGAAGTATAACTGTAAGAATCTTAAACCAATTCTAAACTAGTTGCCAATTGTAAACATACTGTAAGATCAGTTTCTAAAACCACAACCATCATACTGTAAACCATAATAGGCGTCCTTCAAACTCTAATATGGAGAAATATAAAATAATAGTTTTCAAACACATAACGAATGGTCTTATAAAGCTATCTTAAAACCATAAAAACAAGTCTTAGAACAAAAGCATGTTGAATAAGTAGAATACTATAACAACATTGCTTAAAACCGTAACACAACATATTGAAAAGCATAACATGAACCTTAAATATATATTCATAACATTTCGAATAATGTAAGATACGATAACAACGTTGCTAGAAGCATAACTTATAATGAACATATAAATATGTTGTGTAAAAGCATAACAACGTAACATAAAACCATAACTAGGAGACCTTAAACGCGTAACATGTACTATAGTTAGAACGGTAACAATCAGACTACCGTAGAAACTGCAATTAACCATAAAACAACTCTTAAAACTATACTATGCATATTAAAAACAATAATAAGTCATGATTCAATGAATAAATGCAGAAACATAGTAGACAAACTAAACAAGCACCAACGAGGCTTAAAAGTATTATAACAACGTCGATTAAAACCATAAAACGACATTTTAAAACCATAACCTGCCGTTATCAAATAAAAATATGCACAAACATACTACATACAGATCAAACCATAACAGAAAGGCTTAAAAGTATATAATAACTTACGGATTTTGCTGTTCTGATTCAATTTATTCAATAATTTCCAGATCTGAGAATCTTCCTTCTTCACAAGTTTTGGTTTGGTGCTTCGAGTATTTTACCAGTTGAATCTGAACGTTTTGAACATCAATTCCGACCGCAATTCGATTGAATAATCAGGAAAACAACATTGAATCAGAAAAAATAGAGATGAATGAGGAAAACAGCAAAATACAATCGCAAAACGTATAGAAATCAGATGATTGTTGCTTGATTCACCTGATTAACATCCATGGAAGCGTTTTCGGATGAATCGGAACGTTTCGAGCAACAATTCCGAGAAAAAATTGATTGAAAGATCAGAAAAATAGAGATGAATCGAATCACACGGTGAAATCAAACAAAAACGCATAAAAATGGTAAATCGTTGCTCTATTCACCTGATTAACGTCCATGGAAGCATTTCGAATGATATGCTCCGAAAAGAAGCTTCGATCGGCAAATTTCTGGTGAAATTCCGGCGAGGTGGTGGATTTGCAGAGAAAAACGATAAAAACACGGTTTACTGTGTTTTCTAATTTTTAAGGTTTTTCTGTGATTTGAAGGGTTTATATAGTGGAGCGGTTTTTTTATAATGAACCGGTTTTTATCTGAACCGCGAGAAACCGCCTAGCGGTTTTGGTTTCTGGTTTTTTTGCCATAAAAACCAGGGCTTTCCATGTTAATAGGAAAGGACAGCCTTACTATATAATAACTCTAACCGTAATAAGATAAAAATGAGGTGTATGATGCTCTTACTTGTCGCGCGTGGCCGAGATAAATACGTATTGGACAATGATCACGCGGAACACCAGACAAACTTGCCCTACGTGCAAGACTGCAAATAGACTAGAGATTGCTTTAGCTTGAAAGAGAAAAAAATGGAAACATGGAGTTGAGAAGACCAACAAATCATATTTTGAATTATTTCCAATTTATATCGAATTGTTTTTTATTTAAATGATTTTATTGTACATTTTAGTACAAATTAATTAAGTAATAAAATAAACAAAATAAAAAAAAATAGTTGTATCCCCACTATACCCTATCCTATTTGATCAGATACATATAAGTATAACCGTATCCATATATGTGCAACTTAGATTGAACTAGTTAATTTGCTAGAGTGTGATTCTAGTTTTTTCAGTTTCGTTTAACTCAAATAAATACTAGTAATTACGACGAGAAAAATAATTAAATAAAATTATTTAATCAAATTAAAATTATTATCCTTCCAAGTATATTACGAAAAGGGGGCAGGAGGACTTACACATGGAAGTCAAACATTTTATCCTCAAATGTAATAAATGCAAATATCAAGTACCTACTTGAAATGTAGGCATGTTTCAGGGTACACAAAAGTAATTAATATTTCCATTATTCTAATTTTGAACTGACTAGAATGAAAATTGGAGGCTTCGAGACCGAGTACTCAAATTGAAGCAGCTTGGGAAACCTAATTTCTTCTCCCCTTCAGCATCTCTATATTCAGCAGGTGACTGAATAGTGAATACCCTGCATAATTCATCATCTTTCAACAGGTATTCTTCTCCTCAGGGACAGCCTCTGGCCAAGAAGAATCAAAGCCGGTGTCTTTCCAAGAACAAGTGAGTAAAATCCAATCAATACCCTCTTCTTGCATTTAGCCATGTTTTCTCTTTATATTTACAACAGTTTCTTGCCAGTCAAACAATTTGTGTCACACCACCAGAGGCTAGTATTACATGCTCCAACTGTGTTGAGATACTCTAGGAACCTTTTGCCTGTGAGCTCTTGTTTTAGTACTCTTGTCAATAATGTTGATTTACCTGGGGTTATAACAAATAGTACTGCTGTCAAAATTAAGAAGAATAGGAATAAGAAGACGAAATCAGTTGAGGAGCTTGATGAAGAGAAATCATTTACAGTTTCTTATTTGATAAACTCATGTGGGCTTTCTCCAGAAAGGGCTCTTCATATTTCTGATAAGCTCTGTGTCAAGAACTCCGAAAACCCTGATTCTGTTTTAGCCCTTTTCAGCAAGTATGGATTTACTAAAACCCAGATTGCTGGTGTTGTGAGGAAAAGGCCTAGTATCCTTGCTTCCAAGGAGAAGACCCTTATGCCAAAGCTCGAGTTTTTCCTCTCTGTTGGAATGTCCAAGGATGTGCTTGGAAACATCATTACTAGAGACCCTACTTTGTTGCAAACGAGCTTAGACAATTCGATTATTCCCAATTATAAGTTCTTCAAGAGTATTGTTTTAACGGACGAAAGGGCCATTACCACGATCAAGCGTAACGTGTGGGCTTTTCGTGAAGACACGGAGAAGCATTTTATCCCGAATATCAAGGTTCTGAGGGAGCTTAAAGTGCCAGAGTCGTGTATCAGATACTTGCTGGTGCATTATGCTGAGACGCTAGTCCTCAATACTGAGGAGTTCAAGGAATCTATCTCCAAAGTGAAGGAAATGGGATTCGATCCGTTGAAGTTGACTTTTGTGTTGGCTTTGCATGCAGTTTCTGGAGCTGCGAATAAAGTGACGTGGGATCAGTGCTATGAGACCTATAGCAAATGGGGGTGGTCGAAAGAGGATATCTATATGGCATTTAGAAAGCATCCTAATTGCATGTTAATGTCTGAAAAGAAGATCTCTCAAGTCATGGAGTTTCTGGTTCACAAGATTGGGTTGGATTCGAAAATCATTGCTAAAAATCCATCAATTATCTTCCTCAGTTTGGAGAAAAGGATAATACCCAGGTTTTCTGTCATTCAATTATTGTCATCAAGGGGTTTGATGCGTAAGCAGTTTAGCTTGAATACTGTTTTGAAACCAGGGGAGGAGTATTTCTTGAATAAGTTTGTGGTTCCGTATGAGAATGAAGTCCCTGAGATTTACAATGTTTACAGAGGAAAAATTAGGGTGGTCGAAGTGTGATATCCAAGAATAGGTAGTTTCAATAGTTCATTTTCCTTATATTTCAATTATGTTATGTAGGACTATTGCATAATATCAATGAGCTATGCATTGGTTGAGACTGAGGTGAATGAGGGTTGAAAGTTGACTTTTGTGGACTATCTTGCATGGCTAAAGGTTAGTTTATGGACTTACTTTGAATTAGTATCACAAAATGCTTGCTTCTTGTCTTAACTTTTGATAGTCACTGTTCTTTTGGTTATATTTGAGGAAATGCTAGTTATATCTACACAACGTTGAATATAAGTACATCGCTACTATAACAGTGCATGATCTTGTTGCTTATCTTCTTGAAATGTGAGGAAGAAAATGAAAAATATCTTGTTGATATGCTTCTACACTTGTCCAATCTGCTTGTTTCTTGATAAAACTGAATATTATACACATCTCACCCATTAATTGAAAACTGAAAATGGTTGCTGTGAAAGTAGTAATCTATAGTTATGTTTTCCATGCATAGTTCGTGATTGTTCTGTGTAATGTTTAAAAGGTCCATCTAGCAGGCAGCTAAACTTTTTATTGTTAATTGATTCCCACTAAAGAACTTGTGCCTATAACCAGGACAGTGTCAATAGTTTCAGACTTTCAGGTGTAATGCTAACGATATACGATTGGGATAAGGTCCATATGGATACTAGTGGTTTGGAGTTACAGATTACTTATCAGAAATTCAGAATTATTTTGGTATAATACAGCCTACTTTGTTGTTCTGTTGAGGTCTCATGCAAAAGTACTGGCTACTAGAAAAGCTATATTGTTTGTCACCTCTCCACGTATTTCTCCACTGCTACAGTTTGCAAATGGATCTTAATACAACATGGTCAGTACTTCAACACATCAAATTGGTAGTGTTCTTGAACTTGAAGTTCTCTTTGTTGAGTTTATAAGGTCTAATCTAAATTTAAAGTACTCAATGCCTGGATATACTACTTTCGACCTACAATTTGCTGGAATATGGAATTTCTTGCTTAGATTATATGAGATCTCAGAATGCTGCATAGTCTGATCACTGATGTTGTTCCTTTTGAATTTTCTATCAACTTGTTGAATGAACTGAAATAAAATGTAGTACTATACATGTCTACAGGCAAAGCAAGGTATAGTTGAAAACATGCAAAGAGAGCCCTAGTTTATAAAATAAATTGTTTGCAGAATATATGGCAGGAGTATACGAGCTAGTTATCATATACTAATCAAGATGCATTGTATAAATTTTGTCCATTAATGGAAAGAAGCTAGCTAATACAACTATTCATCAATATCGTGATGTGAAACCAGCGACTGTAATGAAGATTCGGTTTGATCAAACGCTTTTTTGCCTTATCAGATGGGACATCATTATCTGTATTAGTGAGATCTTCAAAGTACTCTTGTTTTTGGGCAAGAACTCAGCTACATCATCATCATCATCATCAATGTGCCCTTGTACTACAGGAGCCTGTCTGTTCATCATCATTATAAGTGCTTCAATTGGCCTGAAGTAGCATAAATACCCATCTCTTTCTTCAACTCCATTGCCCTCTTCTCCAAAGAATTGAAAACATAATCACCCAACCATTCCGTATCCCCCTTCTGTTCAGTTCTCCAAGGCTGCACCAGATTCTACTACGCAATTGTCGCCTGGATAGTTATTCGTGATGTGTTATTTGTGCACTTGAAGTAAAATTTGCCAATAGGAATGCCTAAACAATCGGTCTGTCCATGAAGGATTGGTTTCTTTCGGGGTATTACATTTTGTTCCTTTGTCAATAAACAGGCCAAAGGTAGGGAATTTTGGGCAGATCGAAGTCCTGTGCGTAGTATTTGCACTGAACTTTCCTCTCTCCCATATGAATACGCCTGTAACAAATCTAAACCTAAAGCCATTAATTAAGCCAACAGGATGGAGTGATGGACATGCTCCAAGGAAACTCAAGAAAAGAGCAGAACCCCGGTCAACAATGTTATTGATATTGCACAAATCATTCCAATGATAAATTTTTTCATATGCCAAATCAGCCGAACTATTTATACATCACATCGTGCATGGTGAGCGTGCATGATATGGTAAATAACCATGTATAATATATATATAAAATAATGATGTTTCATTCACGTAAGTTTATATTTAAAAAACAGACAATACCATGGAAATGTATACGTAAACCTCTACATAGATTAGATTAAGTTTTAATTCACGACGTGATAGTGGTGTAGAGTCCCATAGTTATCCTTTTGGTCTGGTCAGATTGATAGCCCATGTAGGGACAAATATTAAATCTGGATGGAATGTTCGAGGTGGTTTTCCAGTATCGTTACTAGTGATCTAAATGTTGTATTTACTCGTAGAACTGCAAAGACCACTTCAGTGTAACTTATTTTGGAATAATTATAAATAAGTGATACTTTTAAATATTCTATCAAATTAGTGTAACCTAAATATTTTCTTACAAATTGGTGATACTCTTAATTTTAGTATTAATATACTCCTAAATTTAGTATTAATAAGGTTTTTTTTTTTTTTTTTATAGAAAAAGATGATATATATCATTCAATCATCACCATCAAAATGCAATTACAATCATCATCATCAAAATGCAATTACAATCGTTCATCATCATCATCAATTTGAAAGGGTAAGAAACCTAATCCAGATGAGTCTATCCCAAAGTCATAGCACAACTTATGCACAAGAATATTGACCTCTCTTCTCACATAAGTAAAAGTAGTGCTATTAAATAAGTAACAAGCATATTTGATATAAACATAAATTGCTCCAGCATCAGCTCGAGATTCCATATTAGCATTCAAGGCCTAATCAATAATAAGGTTAATTAGAATTGTTAAATTTTCTCAACTAACCACACTGTCTCACGTATATTTTAGTCAGGTCAAATACATATTAAAATATCACGCATCATCACTCTCACTTAACCGTGTTTATTGGCGTAATTTCGGTGATACTTTTGGTGGCGCTACCAATGATGCTCGTTTACAATTTGAAAAATGCCAGTGCTTATCAAGTTGTAATTAAGGATGCTTGGATTTAGAAGATGTAGATGATTGTCAATTTTTAGGATGCTTGAAAATTGAATGATACTTGGAATTAGAAGATGTCGATGCTTGTTAATTGTTAGGATGCATGTAATTTGGGTTGGATGCTTGGTGAATTGGAATAATTATCGACACACGAGATTTAAGTAGTATGATACGATTTTAAATCTATTATTAGGTAGAATTTGAACTGTGGATGCATGTATAAATCTAATAAATAAACTAAAAATTAATAATATTAATATATAATAAATAAGTTACTTAAAATAGGTATGGTTAATTTAGTCTTCACATATTTAGACACTAATTTGTAATAAATTTTCCATGTATCACTGAGTTGATAGAAACTATTAGTAATATCACTACTAATTTGTAATTAACCCTAACTTATTCAACCTAGTAAGAATTCCGATTTCCGGTAAACATACTGTTTGGACCGGTACAACTCCGGTTTTGTACTAGACCGGACTTCAACCAGAAACTGATAATAAAACCTGGGCCGATAAGAAGTTGAATATACTTTTCTTTCTGTATGAGCGTTGAGCGAGCAGATGGAGTGAGAAAGCAACAAGTATGGGAAGTGAGGCGTTCATGAATCTTGCCCTCGAACAGGTAAACGATAAATAAACCTATTCGCTTATGGCCGCTCTTTAATTTATTCGTTCAGGAAGATGAATGAAATTAACTCTTATTATAGTATTGGATTAAATTAAACAATAATTGATGCTGATTAGAAATTTGCAGCAAACGAACAAATCACACTATGCCCAAAATAATTCTCAAGTCTGGAATGGAAATCTTGTTTATTCTAGTACATTGTTGCATACTTTGCTTTTCCGAACTTGAATTAAAATGTGAGATTATTTATTGGTATTGTGCCCAGAGACTGTATACTGTTCTTCTGCTAGGCAAAGCTTGCGCTGGATGCTCTCGAAGTTCCACTGGGGTAAGGTTCTTCTTCTTCTTCTTCTTCTTCTTCTTCTTCCTTTATACTCTACAGTTTTGCATGATATTCTTAGACTTGAACAAAAAACCTAAAAGTTCCACATCTTATGCAAATGTGATCAGCTAAAAATTGACTCTTTTATCTAATGTTTAATTAAAAGTCTTAAACTTGACTCCTTTATTACTTATTAGTGTGTTTAATGATATTGTCAGTTGTGTCTTTGCTGAAGATCAGAAAGTCATTGCCTCTGGGAGGAATCGAACTAATGAGACGAGAAATGTATGGAGTACTTTGATTTTGCACTTGTATCTCATGTTTGCCACCTGCTTCAATTTTTAACTTTTTCATGCTTGTTCTGCATTTCCTTTTTATGCTTTCAACTTTCAACATTTAGTTGTTAATGACTTCTTTTTCTATTTATTTATTTATCATGGACTAGATAAAACAAAACATGTTTCTTGTGTAGAATTTGTTTCGGCATCTAGCTACACAAGTCTCATATGTATGATGTATCAAATCATCAAGATCGCAGATGGTAAGGAGGCACTGAAGTCACAACTAACCAGTTCTGAGTTTGGACTTGTAGAACCCTTACTATTTAAGCATGATATTAGGGCCCCTCTTTGAAGCTATAGGCTTTCTTAGGGATAACTGGAAAATGAAGATGATATGCTGCATCACAGTGATTCATCTGTACTTTGCTATTGGTTCATATTAAATAAACTATGTTGTAAGTTGGTTATCTGATTATTTGGTGCTCCCCATAACCATATTACCGAGCCCTGGAACCAACTAGAAACTACCTATAACCACTCTAGTAACCTAGAGAACTAACTTTGAAATTTTGTTGAGGATATGACGAATTTTACATCATTGAACTATTTACGTTAATTTTAGCACATGAGTCTATCCTGGAGATGTTAAAGGAGTCCAAGTTGTATGCAAAACCAACCTCAAATTGTCTGTGATATTCACTAAATCGTGGGGAAAAGATGTGGTTCTTGAAGGAGGAGCATGCTTATCTTGGTTTTTTGAGCTCTCAAGATATATTGTATTGAGCTCATGGAAAGTTCTACTAATTATGGTTTTATTTAGAGACAATTATTACCACTTTTGAAGATTTAAAAAGGAATATGAGAGCATGGTTTTTGGTGAAAACACTCCTTTGTTTCAGAGGCCATATGTTAAAAGTCTGTTGGACATTTTTTGCAAATGAAGTTGAGAAGTGGATGTTATGGTACCACAAGAAACAAACACACTTTTTTGTATGCTATCAACGGTTTACATGGACACTTATATCAGACATGTCGTCTTTCATATTCTCAACATATAATCTCTTGGCATGTACAATTCTTATTTTCTTTTGGTAATCCATTACTAACATACATAAGTTTGTTCCATGGTCAATAAGATTATTATCTCCAGTAACTGTGCAGTGGAATGGAGCTGTGACGGGAAAGGAGAGGTGCAGGGTTCGATCCCTAGTGGAGTCATAAGGTGGTTCAGGTGTAAAGTTGTTGGTATAGGGTGTGCCGGTGTGGTTGAAATAGTAGTAGTGTAATTTTTGCTGTTTAAAAAAAATAAAGAAACGTAGCATTTAACTAACTTAAGATACAAACTCCTACCCCATAGCTTACTTTGTTAGGTATATTTTGATGCTGCACAGATCATATAATGTATACATATGATGTATCTTGAGTGGCTATCTGCAAAAAGGAGATTCATAATGAAATTTGGTTTCTACAGATTTCACTACTTTATTAGGAAGCCTGGGATCCCACCCTCCCAATTATGGGAAGGGAGTCAACTTTCTTTTATCCTTTTCCTGTTTTTCTATGGCTAAACCATATGTTAGTTTCCTTACTTCTTCATGTTATATTCAAGTTCAAGCTACGATAAGTAGTGTATTAATAAGTCTTAACTTTGGATCATTTCATCAATAGATTGATTTACATATTTTGTCTTTCCTCCATTTCCCTTTTATTTATTACATCCAACGTGCTTTACTGCAGGTGACTCGACATGCAGAGATGGAAGCAATTGATGTACTACTCGAGCAGTGGCAGAAAGTTGGAGCAACAAGAGAAGAAATGGCTTTAAAATTCTCAAAAGTTACTCTGTGTTACCTGTTAGCCATGTATAATGTGCACAGCAGCTTTGTCAATAATTGGTATGGACAAACAAATTTATTTATGTATAGTGTGATGGTATTATTGGTTGGTTTAATTCTGGTCATCGTATGGTACTTCTCCAGGCATAAAAGAAGTCTATTATGGTTGTGGAAATGATAAATTTGGAGGTTGTGGATCTATTTTTTCCCTGCATACAAGTTGCCCAGGGAGGCTTACAAGGTTTGATCATTTTGAACTCATTATAATGTTTTATCTGTGTGTGTTTGCTAGTTAAAAATCAAAACACTGAAATTTGCATCTGATGATGAGTTGAACTGTAAATTCGATCTTTTAACCGTTCATCATTGTGATCATAGTCCTTTACTGCTACCTTTTTACTTCGAATACATGTTTAATACTGTCAGCGACACCTTAATATAGTTTGCAATTACATAGTTAATTTCTGCTGTCAACTTTTCCTGTCCGACCAAGTTTGTTGTTTCTTTCCCTTTTGTACTTTTAACTGCTGTTCAATTTCGTCATGTTTTCCAAAAAATTAGTCATGCAATAAGAGTATAATATAGGCGACATAAAGTTTTGTTATGCACTTAAAATGAAGATGAAGAAAAACAAGAACAACCCCTCTTCTCAAGAACATTGTCAGATTAAATTTTACTGATAGGCTGGAGTAGACTACGTCATGTTCAATCTGTAATCAGTGCTTGGACAATCTTTATTTTGCTACATATAACTTTGTTTCCCAATAAATATTTTATATTGCTCACTAACTCCGTGACTGTGACCATGATAATGGCTTGTTTTGAACTGAGACTTTATTTACTATGTCATTTTCATTTATCTTACATGGTCCTATAGAGAAAATTCCCTTTACTATGTAATCAGTCCCTTTTTTTTTTGTGTGTGTGTTATTATTTTCATTCTTGTTGTTTACAGTGGTGGAATTTCTCAAAAGGGATTCAAGTGCACCGGAGGTATACTGGCTGCAGAAGCTATAGATATGCTAAGAAGCTTCTATGAGCCAGGCAATCCCAATGGTAGGAAAATTAAATGTGTATCATGTAACCAACCTTGTTGGAGTTGGAACATGTTTTGAAAATAGAGAACTGTTTGGAAGGGTAAATGAATTTTCACACAGATAAGTTCAACTGGTATTAGTATTAAATGCATGTGTTTGAGGGTTACAAGAAAAGCCCATTCTTGCTGGACACTTCTACTTGAGGATGATTTTTAGAATTTGGACACCTTTCTGCAGTCATGGAGCAAAGTAGAGCCTTCAAGTTCCTAAATTTGAGTTAACATAACACAAAATGTAACTGCCTAATTTAATTAGTGCTTCAATTAATCTGCATAGATTAAAATCTAGAAACCAACGTCCAATTTGGCTCAACTTATCATGTCTAAATTATTTGTGGAAACAACTTGAGGGGCTGGGGTCTCAAGTTAAACTTTAACTTGAAAGTCAAAATGTCCCACGGCATTAGAACTTCAGTCATATAATGATGCCTTTTCTATATCTCGCAGGCATGCCCTTTTTGTTGGTGTTTCCAATCTTTATATCCATAATCTCCTTACTGCTTTGTTATGGCACAATTCTTGCTGCTGAATTACTTAAGTTGCATCATTAGAGTCTTTTATTTGTTTCTTTATCAATTTTTGATTGTACGGATTGTACAGACTAAGGGAACTCATAATTTTGTGGTTGACTTGATTCAGCACCAACGCCTCACAGGACAACGGTGCGACGGGTCTGAACTTATTCCTAATACAGTCGGGGTCTTTTCCACTTGAAGGTATAATTTTAGCATATTCTCATTTATGGCTGATCCATATTTGTGGAAAAACACCAGTCATGCTGGAAGCCTGGACAGTGCTACACTAGGTATTTTCTTTGCTTCATGTGAATGGGGGAAAGTTATGTTTGGTTGGGTCTTGGCTGCATTTAAGATTCTTTATAGGCTAGCTTGTTCAAAACTAGGACAAGAGTAAATTCCTTGCTTACAGTTTACAGGATGCCCAGGCAAGAGAAAGTAGCAACTTTGTGGGAATATAATGGTTGATAATATAAAATTCAGTTCTGTTTCTTAAACTGTGCGGACCGCATCATATATGCAACCTTAAATTTCCAGAACCTTAATCATGTTTTCTGTCAAGTAGTTGTTAACAACTTTATCATTATGTTTGTGTTTATGGTCATTAAAATTCACTTCTGTTCCTAAGTGCATTGATAATCTTGTTGCGTTTATGGTCATTAATCCATACCCCGAGCTTAGAATGTCAAAACTTGAGTCCCAACTTATATCTCCCTGATATTGATGTTGGTAGGACATTAGAAGTGTGTTATTTGCTGAGGGACACTACACAGAAGTCTTAAAACACTGCGTCTTCCTCTGACCATCATTTGTTTATTTCAGGTTCCTCGACTGGTTATCTAGCCGGTGGCCTACCCATCTTATACGTGAAAGCAGACCTCAATGATTTTTAGGCTGAGAAATTGGGATTTTTGTTTAATATTGGTAGCCTGAATGACTCATTGCTAGTTATGTAGGACTTGAATCGATATTCTTTGATCTGGGAATATTGAAATTGCTTCGTGTTGGATATTTTGCATCTTCTTATATACCAAAAATTAGATGTATGAATTTTCCCCATTCAATCTGAAGATATCATTTGACAAATTGTTTTTAGGACTACTCCTGAGAATGTTATAACCTGGCTGAGGTTTTCATATGTAAATGTGAGACATTCAAAGATCAAGCATAGGAGAATACTTACATGGTTGATGCAATTACGTGTCATATCAAACATGATTTCACTTCTCTAGTCGATATGCATACCTTAATAGGCTTTGTTAAAGCTAAAGATATAACTTTATAATAGTCAAAATATCTTTTTCATGGTTGAACCCGTCACATTAATACTTCATCGGAGAATATTTACATGATTGATGCAATCGTGACCCATTTATGGTTTAACTTCATAGGGCGCATGCATATATGTTTTTGTAAATTTGTATTTTAACAATGTTTACTTATGAAGATAAATAAATGACCTTCCATTCATCAATTCATCAATTGAAGTCATCACACGTTCACACACATTTTATGAAATCTATGTCCAGTTTATTTTCAATTAGAAATTAACATCATCATAACCATTTCAAGAATACTATAGTATTGTTATTATTTTAATATTTAGTATATGAGAATACAATAGTACACAGCATATATTCTGTAGAACTGAGAGTCCCTTTGTTCAATTTTGCTTACCGAACAATATACTAGTCCTTCTTGCCCCCTCTAGAGAGAGAAAACCCATAAAAAGCCTGTAGAAATTCGTTACAGCAAAACTCTACTGATGGACCCTCCACAATGGCAGCCTAAAGGTATCAGCTTGTTAGACTTTAATGGTTTATTTCTTGATTTTATGGTGTTTTACTTTAGAGCCTGGTCAAATTAGTTCCTAACAATTCTTGGTTGAATGTTTTACAGTTTCGATTGCAAGAACCAAATCAATGCATATATATGTACAGTTTTGTGTTTCCCATGTGATGGTTTGTCTATCTGTTGTATGGGTTTCTTGATCATTGGATATTATTTAAAAATTTCGTCTGAAACACATGGAATAGTTTATAGACAACCCCTAAAAAGTTGAATATGTCTAAATATGAATGGTTGGATTCTAGTATGATGTGGATTGCTTCTGGAAGGGGATTCATTTGTTGATGGGTTGAGAATTTGATAGAGAATCATCAATCTTGTTGGCAAGAATAGTTTACGGGGAACCCCCGAATGCTGAATGTGCAGGTAGATGAAGAACAAATTTGGAATGATGTGTGTCACTTTCGGCGAAGATTTGTTGCTGGGTTGGTGAAATTGATAGAGAAATGTGAAAAATCGTTAGCTTTATGAGAGAATCATAGAATTGGTTGGGCGATCTCATTGGTATCAGATAGTTAGAGTACATTGATAGAGAATTTTCTCGAGACTTACAGACTACATGGGGCAGGGCATGGCGTGCTATAGTTGTTATCTCTTATGCTCAGTATTTAAGTGGAATGAGTGAGGGATGAATGCTCTTGCCACCCCCCTCCCTGTGGCCAATTGTTAGTTATTATGTAAGCATTAGAGACACGCTAAGCAGCTGAGGATTGAATCCTTTTGTTGTGGATATTAGGTTTTGCTTTCAGTATAAGGGGCTTAAGGAAACTCAACAATAGAAGATTATCATTTTTTAGCAATGCAATATTATCATCATATTAGGGAAAGTGGTTTTCACTTGGTGAAGTCAGGGGTATCTTTGGAATTCAGTGGTTGTGGAATATCATCTTGGGGTCAGGTTGGATAGTCTAGAGTATAAATTATACCTTTAGGTATCCTTATAAAACCCTAGGTCACTTTTTTCTTCTTCTATTCCTTACCGGAGAAAGCTGTATCCGGAGGCGTGTAAACGACCGCGGAGCTTTCACTAGAGTCTGATTTGCGAGGTATTTCTCTTATTCTTATTGCTGGTTTGAAGTGTTTTATAGATTGTGCGGCATGTAACCTTGAATTCCTCGCCTAAGAAACTGTATGAATGATTCTTAGATTTTATTTATTAATTGCTTATTTGTTTCTTAATTCTCCACACGATCATTTTGCTGTATCGTTGTTTCAGAATATAACAGTACTCTTTCTTGTTTAATGCATCAAGGTAGAGCCATAAAACTAAATTCCAGTGATGTTAATTGATTGTAGAATTGAAAGGTGTGTTAAATTAATCAATCTTATGTGCAAGTTGCTCGCTGATGTCTTCTGATCTGTTCACACCGTTACGGATGGGAAACCTGCGAAATCAAGCTTTACCAATTGGTTCACATCTGTTATTCTCTGCAAATAAATCTGTACTACTACTACTACTACTACTACTACTACTAGTTGAATGAAAATCTTACCTCATGAATGGAATTGTTGCACTTTCGGTTTCCTCGGGTTCTTTTTTGTCCCCAGGACCAGATAAGTTCCCTTAAAATGTTTTATTTCTGACGGTTATCTGGTACACTGTCTGTGAAGATCGAATAAATTTCTTGTATGTCTCCCTGTAAATTATTCAGACATCTTTAGCCTGGGGTCTCTAGGCCATGGTTTGTGCACTATTAATTAGTTTGAAACCCTATGTGTTTTTAAGTTCCTCTGTGGAACTGCAGACTTGAATATCTTTTTAGAATGTTTGGTCACCGCATTATGAATGGTCAATGTTGATATTAAGCTGTACTCTTCCGTAATCCTTCCACAAACTTGCTAGGGGTGGAATTGGTACTTGAGGGGAACTAAGTGACAGATTTAAAAGGCCAGAACATATTCTTATCCATTGGCCACTAAACCATGTTTGTATGTGTCCCTAACATGCACTTTCAAGTTTTCTGCTTGATGTAGTAAATTCAATTAGACTCATCAAGGAAAGAGTTAATTATGCTTTTGTCCTTTTTTCAGTTATGCTTATGCATGTTATGCAGTTTACTGACACATCTATACCATGTAAATAATACTAAGATTGACGCTTACTTGAAAGGTGAAAAACTTGTATATAATGTATTGGTCCAAGATATTGTTTATTACATGTGTGGATTTCATGAAAGAGATTTTCATGTATTTTACAGGTACTAAGAATTGGGAAGTGTGCTCAATATGTTTGGAACCTCTTTCAGATGATAAGAGATACAGTGACTACTTGTGTTACTTAGATTGTAAAAGATATTATTCCCGATTTCTATCCTTCACAACAATGAGATCGAACTGGGAACCATCTTTTGTTTACCAGCGTAGGAGGCAACACGCGAACTCTGCTGCTAAAAGCTCAACTGAACAATCTGGCAATACGGAACCTAATGATGATTCGGGCTCTTCCATCTTTTCCGAGTCCCCTACGCCGAGTTCCCTACAAGGTACAGTTTCTATTACACAGACTGCAACTGAAGCTCGAAAATCTTGTACTGTGCATCCGGTTGGGCATGATTCAGGGGATGCAGGATCCTTCGAGGGACGTTTGGCTGCGGATAGAACCAGTTCTGTGGAGGCTATGAGAAGTAATGGCAGCAGAGTTCTGAATGACCCCTGTGTTAAAGATAACTGTTCATCATCAAAATCTATACTGGAATTTAGTTCAGCTTCCTTGAAAACAGACTTGGTTAATACAGGTGAGAGCTCATGTTCTGGTAAGCTGATCTCTGAAAATGTTCCAGATGAGATGTCCCAAAGAGATAAAAGCATATCAATTCTAGGAAGTCTGGGCTTTCTTGATAGAGTCTGTACTAGAAAGGAGGAGGTTGCCTCTGAAACTAATGATGACATGAAGTACTACTATTCAAGGTCATGCAAAGTGTGTAAGCTTTTGGATAGTACAGCAAACATGCTAATATGTGATGATTGTGAAGATGCATTTCATGTTTGTTGTTCTAATCTTCGCATACAAAGTATTCCAGTTGAGGAGTGGCTTTGTGGTTCTTGCTTGAGAAAGAATCGCAAGTTATCGAGAGAAAAAAAAGCTTCTGGCAATTCAAATACTGAAGAAGAGCCCTATGTGTCAAAGGTGCGAGTAGGCGATGAATTTCAAGCTAGTGTCCCTGCTTGGTCTGGCATGATGAATAGGTGCGAACTTTCAGTTTTTTAAAGTTATTTCTAAACTTTAGTCTAATGTCTTTTAATTCTTAGGCTATGTTGAAGGAGAGTCATTGAGATGCATTAACTTAGTCATGAAGTGGATTATCTAATGGCTTATGTTCCATTAAAGTCTTGTGTAGCTCTATCAATCTGGCAAGTAAAATATGTAGCATGTTTACTTGTTGGTGAGCTTTTATGGGGTCCCTATTGATTTATTACCTACTTCATATCTGTTTATTTGAGTTTGTGATGGTTTAGCTCTTGACTCCACTTTGAACTCATGTAGACGTTGTTTCCTACTTTTTGTGTTTTCCATATGTAATCTCCAAACCTACTATATTTCTAAGTTCTAACTAACTTATGTCTCTTGGCTCTTGACTACCAGATTATAAAATAAATGCCGTACATGACAAGGTTATGCATGTAGTTTATTCGATAGGTTTTATAGTGTTAGGCAATGCATATGCCAACACCGCATAAGTGGTGAAGTCCTTATCATGGACCAATCCAGATACTCTTCAGATCATGAACTGTAGACAATCAAATAAGCATGTGTGCTGTTTCGTCATCTCTTTTGATCAGATGATAGCTCATCCGTAGTTGTCCTTGACTCCTTGTACTTTATCTGTTTTGTAAAGTAAACATCCTGTGATCCTGATCTTTTCCCACTGACGTCTTAGACCTAATCTCTTGCCATCTACTCTTCTATTATCAATTTAGGACAGTTTAGTCCGTGCATGATTTTTATTCTTGCGTTTCTGTCGTTGTTCCTTCTTTTTGCACATTGCCATCTACCTTTGCCAGGCAACAATATTACCGGTTGGAATCGTTGCCTCTCTGTTCATCTTCCTATAATTTTTGGACTTGCTGATTTTAGGCACAGTTGATGGATTTTACATTTACATATTTGAGACATTAAACTCCCACTCTAAGTAGATATAATAATTCCATGGAGCAGTATTTACAGTGGTAGAGTTTGCTAGATACTTTTGCGTGGAAGTTCTGCTTACATGCATTTGAAGCCTAGAATCTCTACCGAGCTCTGAAACAAGTAACACTGGATAAGTATATTGTGTTCATTGTTGTTAACATTTATTTCGTGTTTCCTGTTTCTATGTCTTTTTGGTACCTGTGCCACTGGCTTTGCTTGATTCATTCATCAGACTAGACATTTTCTGGATATTGATGCTCATCGTTGCTTCGTGATATTAGTGTCTCAGACTTTCTCATTAATCTTGTTCTTATCATTGACTGTTCACAATTGCTACAGTGAATCTGAACTTGCCAGTGATCTGTTAGAACTACACCCTGGTAATCATATTCCCAAGCAGGTAAAGTTTTATGATTAAATTTTCCTCATTCACTACAAGCTTTTCCTAGGATGATATTAAGGTAGATAATCAGGATTCTTTTTCAGGAAAGGATTTCCACCATGCCGTTAAAATCTGGTGCTACTGGGAATTGGCTTCAGTGCCGACAAGTCATGACAGGCATTGGAAAGGATATTGATGGAGACATATGTGGAAAATGGCGTAGGTAATTGCATATTCCTCTGTCTGGAAGTAAGGTGTATTTACAGTATTATATATTTTTGGTTGTGCTTAGGAAGAAATTACGGCATTGGTAGATGCTCAAGTGTGTGGAAACTTGCAGCTCTACAGTTTCATCGACTGTAAATGATTTGGGTTGGAGAAAAATACAAGACTACTGTAGCTTTCAGTGACAATCCCTCATTGTGGACGTTGTAATTTGTCATAACTATTGGAAATAAAATTGAATAACCATGCAGTTTTATTTCAGTGGTCTTTGTTCTCACGTTTCTTTGTGTGATATGATGTGAGCACAAAATTTAAATAATAAAGAAGTTATGCAATAGAGGGTCCTGTCACGGTTGAAAAGTCTAAAAAGTCTGTCAGGTGTTGCTGGTCATGTCAATGAGTGCCATTGTTTTTAGCTGTGAATCTTCTTTTCTGGTGATCTATCACTCTTAATTCTCTATCACTTTTGATTGAATCAAAGTTAAGCTGCAAGCTGAGTGTTGTAGATGTGATTATAAGAGGGTGTAAATACTTCTAGGACGTAGGGTAGCGTTTCTTGACAAACATTTCTGAGGGTTTTGAGTTTTCCATTGACTACATTATGTTGGAGAAACTCTGGTTTCAACGAGGACAGTCATGTTGCTCAAGTAGATTAGAGGAACAGTTATCCCAGGCCAACAACTTTCCAAAGAGCAAATCTTAGTTAAAATAGACACACTGCATATAAATGAGCTTTCTGCCATTCTTTCATATCTTTGTTTGCCCCTGCATCATCTACTCTCTGGTCAGCACATAGTAAATACGATTATGATATTTGGGAATTCTTTATGGTCTGTGAGTAAAAGATTTGTCATGGGAACGAAAAGTTCTTGAAGAATTTCAAATTAAACCCCTGGAAATAGTTAATTTTGTTAATGCTTTTGGGGCATAATTTATGGTATCTTATGTTGCTGAACAGTGAACAGTACTTAGCAGACTGAGAGAGAAGTCTTAATTTTTCATACTGAAAATGAAACAGGGCACCTCTATTTGAAGTTCAGTCCGATAAATGGGAATGCTTTGATTCTGTTCTTTGGGATCCAGTTCATGCAGATTGTGCTGTACCGCAGGTATGTAAACCTTGTTCCTCTTTTGATACCTATTCATGAACCCAATATGCCTTCTCACTGGCCAAATCAGTACAATTATACTCTTGTTTTATCCTGCAATTTTGTCATAGGCTACATAAGTACCACTACAGCTTTAATTGATCTCCTATTACAGTCATGTTTCTATCACAGTTCATAGAAAAATTATAGAAGTATATGAATATCTCCCTTCGTTAATTAGTAGAACTATTATTTTTTCACTTGATTCTGGATTTTCATCACACAGCACTAACACAAAATAATTCTTTCATGATATGATTTTTTAAAAATTTTCCACCAATAGAACTTTTTATCCATATAGTTCAAATGGATGGGACGGGTTTTACAATTTTAATACTAGGAAAAAATAAAATAAAAAGAAAGAAAAGAGAAGAAACAAGTACAATTAGTACCAGGACAGCTGTAATTGATCTTGGTTGAGTAGCTGATCTCTTATTACAGCCTACGGTAGTACTCTTTATCACAGTTCACAGAAGAACTATACGCAAATGTCTCCTTCGTTAATTTAGTAGACCAATTACTAGCCTATTCAGTATAGATAGCATCAAGCTAAATAGATGTGAACTATTGGCTACAAGGATGCTGTGGTTTTTTCTGTGCACAAGACTGGCCTTGTCGAATAAGAATTTTGTATGCCTTGGGGAATTTTCTGCATTTAAGATTGTCATTCTCCTGTCATCTTTTTTATTTTCCCTCATTAGATCCGTTTAACTCCATTTGTGAAGTTGTTTCTTTATCTCATTGTGTAAACTTAAATTTAAATATGTGATCGATTGATTGCTTTTTCCGGTGCAGGAGCTGGAAACAATAAAAATCATGAGGCAGCTGGATTTACTAGAGGCGGTATGATCTTTGATTCCTTGTTCATTTCATTTTATGCTTCCAATTGGTACAAACTTTTATATATATACCTTAATACTGAGTTCAGGATCAAGTACTTGCTAGATACATTTGTTCTCACAATTCCGCCTTTTATACTCAATTCCATGCCTTTTCTCATTATAATGAAGGCTATACTGACATTATAACATGTTGTGCAGTTGAAACCTGTGCAGTCAAGCCCCCCTGATGAGCCAGCTGCTAAGATACGCAAGCTGGATTCTCCAAAGAGTAATGGCTCATAGGGTTTATCGTGATCCTATGAAAAGCCATTAACTTGGTAAAGTGTAAACAATCTCGTCTGTGATTCTGCGCAGATAGAAGCTCAACTGTGAGCGAATTGAAACGGAACGTATGCAAACTACAGAAAGTATAGTTTAAACATAATATGAAACTACAGATCTTTGTGAATGCTCTTTGAGCTTTGACTTGTTTTCTTTCATCTGTTGAGGGTCACAATGGTGCTGGCAATTTTTGAGCTGTTAATATAGCGGCTCGTGAAAAGCAGCAATACATGCTCTTGTAACGTTTGCGGATTTGAATTTGATGCCTTAATCTTCAATTTCCATATTGGTGGATATTATATGTTTCGGCCAAATACTAGTTTTGGTTTTGGTCCAATTAAAAAAGTCCAATAAGGCAATCCCTTTTTTTGGGGGGGGGAAACAGGCAATCCCGTTCGGTGGGTACGTTGTCTAGTACTTCCTCCATTTTTTATTAATTGAATTTCCCTTGAAGTTTTAAGTAATATGACTATTTTCATATTATTTGCTCCATTTTTTATTAATTGAATTTCCCTTGAAGTTTTAAGTAATATGACTATTTTCATACTATTTGAAGTTTTAGCTAACTTGAACCTAGTTGAGTCAAATTATTCATAGGTGAGATTTTGAATGCAACATTTTTGTGGCTAAAATTTTCTTCTTCTCTTTAAATATTCCATCAAAGATTACATATATAGACCTAGTTTTTTTTTTTTAGCAAAAGACATCATTTCATTAAAACCCATCAAACAGATTAAAAGAATTCCTAATAACATTCAGGTAGGTCAGTGTCGAATTCAGGTAAAATAACATGCCTAGCTAGACTATGAGCTAAACTATTGCCATTTCGCCTAACAGACGCAAACCGTACTGATGCAAAACTTCTTGCGGCTACTCGAATTTCCTGTATAACTGACTCGGCCACAGATAAAGGCATGACAGACACGACCGCAGCTGCTGCACCAGACCGACGCAATCCCCCTCCAATATAACATGCGGAATCTCCATCTCCCTAGCCAAGCACAACGTCGTCCTTGTTGCAAATGCTTCTGCAGTCTCCGGGCTCGCCACACAGCCCAGCGGCTCCTGCTTCCAGCAAACAACAACCCCAGTCCAGTCGCGAATAACCACTCCAACCCCAGCAGCAGAACGTGACCAAGATGCATCATAGTTAGCCTTCCATAGGCCTAGTTATTACTTACTTTATTTGTGTGAAATGGGTTAAACTTCAATTGAAAAAATTGGAGGAAGTAGACCCTAAATTGTTACCTGAAGTTCTGCTACGTAGTTTATGCTTAGTGCCCCTTAAACTTTACACATTTGTACAAATTGCTATCTAAAATTTGGAAGATTGCGATTTGCTCTCTAAGATTTCAAAATATGAGCAATTTGTTGGAATTTTAACTAATATCAATATTGGTTTCTTCATAACTTTGTACCTCAATCAAAGTGGATTTCTTGAAATTGTATGAATAATGGTAGAAGACACTTGAGAAAGAATTACTACAACTTTTTTTGTGGTGAAAGAGTGATTGAAACTCAATGTGTGTTGGTTGATGCATGATGATGTGGAATACCAAAAGTTAAAAATAGTAGATATCTCACATGGCTAAAACTAAGGAGCATAATAAATATAAGAGTATGGTTTGTCTTAGGTTGGACCACTTGGAGTACCCATGATTTTTTTTTTTTTTTTTGGGGGGGGGGGGGGGGGAGGGAGGGAGGAGTGGAGGATCCTTTGGTTCGTCCAAGCGCACCCTTCTGGCTCCGCTAGGAGCTTGGTCGTGGGTATGTGCTTGGGATGTGGCTAATGTTAGCTAGTGGTGAATATTATATTTTTTTGGCCAAATACTAATTTGATTCTGGGTCAAATTAGAAATGTCCAACAGGGAGATCCGGTCCAGGGTGACTAATAGACGGATGATTTTTCCTTGTTCAGACGATCTTACATGAGTAGACAAGTGCGAGTTCAAACGAAAAATTTTGTCTTTTCGTCATGAAAGTTGCGTCTATTCTCTTCGTTTGATCACACAACTTCGCCACTATAAATATTCTCATTCCAGGATTGTAGGATCATACATCAATTTGCAATCTCCTTATTCTCTATTTCTTCAGAAAAGTTTTGATTCACCATAGTTCATATTTTCTAATCTATTTCCTAGCAGATAAAGAAAAAGTAATTCTTATCCATATATATTGGCCAGCCGTAAATAAAATAACTTCTAGATGCTTCCCGATAGGATTCCTGACGCTTGCGAACTAGCCAAAGTGAAGAGAAATCCCAACAATACTCCCCCTCCCTTCAAATGAACCTTGTCCCCAAGGTTCTTCTAGGCTTTGCATTGCTCCCTTGTTTGCTTGGCTAACCCCACATGCGCCAGTGTTCAGGGCACATACTCCTACCTCGAGTTCTCTTCCCCGGCCAAAACTCTCCTTCCACGTGTCTCTTCTTGCAGCTCGATCCAGTTACCTGCTTCGTCTTCCCAGGTGGTAGCCTTCCTCTTGCCCTTCTCTGCTTGCTTCCATTCTGCTTCTCACTCAAGCTGATTGCATCGATGGTTGATGTTGTCCTGAACTAAGACTAGTGCCGCTTCTCACAATTTATCATCCTTTTCAACACTGATCATGTCAGGCCCATCATGTAGTCCTTGGTCGTGGGCAACCATTTCTTCCAGTATCTTTTAGCAAATTATTCCACCAGTGTATCTCTCAGTAGGCAGCAACTCCACTGCCGGACAGATTTCATCATGCTCTTCTTCTTCTTCTTCTTCTTCTTCTCCTCCTCCTCCTCCTTCTGCTTCTTCCACAACACTTTGGGTATTTTCATACGGCTAAGCCTATGAAAGGTTCCGTGTAGCTTGCTACTTCTTTGGCATCACCATAACCCTTGTTGAGTAACATACGAGTTTCGCTCCCTACCTGCACAGTTAGTGACCCTGAAGAACCATTCAAAATACACGCCCGAATTGATTCGAACCGAGGCATGCCAAGCACTACATTGTCCATCATCTCCCATTCAATGAAAGTTTCATTGAAAGTAACTCCTTGGATGAAGATTGATAGATCTTTACAACGAAAAGTCGTCTGCCTTCTTTGACCACCTGCCGAGATGACATGTGTTTCTCCTTCAATAGGTACCATATAACCAGGGATTCAACTCAGACAAAACTGTAACTGACACAGTTCTGCATTGCTTCGGTATCAACCATAGCCCAGGTTGGTTGCAAATTAACCCGACCTTCAAGCGTAAACCCTCATTTGGCATTCTCTGATCAACTTCTTCTATATCGACAAACAGTTCATTAAGTCATCGTCGGTCACCAGAATAGCTATGTTGACGACTCCACTTATCCTAAGACTCATCGTGGTGTTGATAGGGCCTCTTATTTAATATCCAAGTCAATAGCCTCCTCCAGATCCTCACTTGAGTCAGAAGTCAGAACTCTCTTTAACCAGTTTCGGAGAACCTTCAACGGTGTTGTTCTCTAATTTCTCACTCCGAGGTAACCTCTACGCCACCTTACTAGGTTCCATGTTGTCACCCAGAACAAAATCAATAGTATTATAAAGTACATTAGTGAAGTTCAGCTCCACTAGTGGTTTTCCTTCTGTCGGTAAGTCTCGATCGCTGCCACATGTCACTATGTTTTTTTTTTTTGCCACATTCACACAATCCCACGCGCTTAGAGAAGCACACGGCCCGACTGGGTACTTCGTGCTTCGTCCATCACCGTGATTGCGGGTTCGATCTTTGTTCGATCCTTGCCATCTTCGGCGCTCGAAACGCTCTTACCTAGTAGGGTATCTCTCAGAATATAAAACATACTCTGAATACCTTTAATGGATTCCTCTTCGATCTTGATAAACGGTCACCATGGCCATTGACGTTCTCGAAAGCATTGATGTTGAGAAGACCTTCTAACTTTGGCTCTGAGGCTAAGTGTTGAGATCTTGAAAAAGATTCAAGATCGTGATGCAATAGTTCATCTTGGATCGTGCGAACTGAACGCCCTCCAATGAAAAGTGGCACATAAACGAAAGTTGGATCGTGTTCTTGAGAGAACGGAACATATCAACAGATGAAAACTTCAGTTTATGTGCAGTTTTCATTGGAGAAAGTTCAGTTCGCACGATCCAAGATGAACTATTGCATCACGATTTTGAGTCCATTTCAGGACGTTCATAATGAGTGTTAAGAGTATTAAGCTAAATAGAGTTTGGAATATAAATCCTAAATCTACTCGCTTTTATCTCTAAGGATAAGGTTCATGATCATAATCTATTTCCTAACAGATAAAGACAACACATATTATTATCCATAAATACTGACCAACTGTAAATAAATAACTTGTAGATACTTCCCGATAAAATTCATGCTGCTTGCAAACTAGCCTCTTTTAGTGCGGGGAGAATCCCAACAATAGATGATTAATCTTTTATCAGTAATATTCAAATTAAGCAGATGAGGTTTAAGTTAGGCTCTGGCGCTCTGTTTGATTTATTTGAAAAAAACCGAACTGAATTATTTGAACAGAATCATTTAAATTCAAATCGAACCGAACCACTTGTATTTTTTATGTTAAATAAAACAAAACTTATTCTGAAATATAAATTTTGGCTTTGTAAAATTAAACTTAACTGAACAAACTGTAATTAGATTAGTTCAGTTTTAAAACTTGTACTAGGAAAAAGAAAATGAAAAAGATACAGAGAAGAAAAAGAAAAGTAATACAAATCTACTTTATATAATATAATCACTCCAATCATATCTACTACCATACGACACTGTTTTTTATATTTTTCAATTCAAACAAAAAATAGAAAAGGGATTCATTTTTGTTTTGCCACCACTAAACCCTAGTTCTGCTAGTTCCAAGAATTCACTTATTATTCATTTCAAGAAAACTCACTGGCAACCACCTAATTTCTTCTTCGAGATATATTGTACATTCAACTGAACCACAACAGTCACAGCGATACAATATCTACTATTTACTGAGGAAAATTAGCCTAATTTGGATCGGTGTCAATTAAGCGATGGAAAAATCCACAGGCGGATATTTTATTTTTGTATTTTGATGGCAATCTATCCATGTTATTGGAAAATCTATCCCATCCCAATATTCTGCATATTCTTGGATGGTGTATTCCGGTGCAGAAGAGGCTGAGAAGTAAGAAGATGGGTGTTGATGGGAAAGGAAGAAGATTGTTATTTCTCAACTAATACAGAGTTTTGAACTTCTCCCCTTTAGAGTGGACTTTGATCTTTTTATTTTTTTTCCACATATATACAGTTCATGAAATTACCAAAAATCAGAATAATTTCAATTAATGACACACCAAAATCGTAAAGCATGTCTACCATGTTACAACAACTGCACCGGAGTAGAGCCATGCCTCGTTATCCTAGTGAAAACTCATGCAGATTTACACATTAGAGACTCCCCTTTAGATTAGATAGAGAGTTGGTTCGGTTAACATGGGTGGAGGATGGTGAAGATAATTGGTTCTGCATTAGTCTGGGTTGACTCATGAAAATCATCGTCATGTACATACTTCGAATATCTGGTTCGGTGGGTTCGTTGATAACTTGATTATTAAATTAGATGATGTGATACCGGTAATTCGATTGGCAAAGTCCAATATACCTTCCTCTGAATCGATGGAAGCTAACAACTCATATTCCCTATTGATATGTTTCATAACTCTTACAGTCTCCTTCAACTCACCGGTATCACCTTGAATTTGAGTTAAATTGGCACCCTCGGCCACTCTCCTTAATAGCTCCCCCAAATCACCAGAACCACATATGATATCATACAAGGTGACCGAGAGGAGGAGTCAAAGTCGGAAAGGAGGAGGGGCTTTATAATGTGGGAATGAATATCTTGATTGGGAAAAAATCATCCCAACATTTGATACATATATGAGGAGGTTTGGTTCATTGTTGTTAGAGTTAGCTACATGAAACATGAATATTCTTGAATCAACATAACTATGGGACAAATGGGCCTCAAATTCGATGTGTAAGGCTACTGATAGTAGATTGGAGAAATAATATGATCTTGATCAGCTCAAGAACACAATTAAAATTGGGTTGTGGTGCGGCTCATAAAACCCATAATATGAAAGCATTGGTTGAAAGCCACTCTTTATATGGAATCCGCATACAACTAGAATTTCGTGTGATGCTAAATCCTAACCAACAACAAGCCAACCTACTGTTCTAAACACAATCTTCCAGCTAGCCAGTCTCCTATTGCTAAACGTACACAGTCGTCTTTGCCAACCTACTGTTCCTAAACACAACCTTCCAGCCACCCAGTCAGTCTCTTCGCCAAGCTCAATTCTACTCCAAATACTAGCAGATGGTCTGTTGTCTTGAAAACAAAACTCTTATGATTGTTTTGCCCAGTGATGTGAGCATCATTGTGGATTTGTAGGTTGGTTGACTCTAAACTGACATTTCAGAGGTACTGTTTTTGTTACACTTTCCATAAAGTCTTGTAAGTTTCTAGTTTTTTCCAAACCTCAATTGTGGGTAAACATATTTGTTAATATAAGATTTATTTTACATGTCTATGGACTTGTTGCTTGTTTTGATTATGATAATATGTTCATTGGAAACTGGGAAGCTAAGTTGTCACGCGGAATGAAACTTAAACAACCGAAAGAACTTGAACCCATGCAACATTAAACTAATTTGTCCCGATACTAACTAGTCAGCTTTACCCAAAAGTAGTTAAGTGTGCTTAAGATAACTTGAAATAGATAAAGATTGCAAAGAATACTTGAAAACTTCAATGGCATCAAATGAAATGGCATATATATATACAAGTCTCGGAAGGTTTCTGGATCTTTCCTCATTATTACTCTACCTACCATGTTCTAAAGTTTTCTACACTACTATGTACAACGGAGAGTTTTCCTACAACATTTTGCCCATAATAGTCCCTAGCTTTTCTAAAATTGTAGTATTGCCCCAAACTTTATAGATCCTTCCTGTGAACCACCATTAATATATTGCGTGGCAAAAACTACACAAAACGGACGGATGACACATAAGTAAATTTGCACCTGTATCAAATTGAATAGTTATTGAAGTTAGAGTGGTGAAAAATATCATTTTTCAATAATATTATTGAAAAATTCGTCCATCTTGTTATTTTTAGGTTACAACTAATTGTTTTAGTAAGACATTTTACAATTATATGTAAATTGATGAATATGTTTTGTTAAGGAGTTCAAGGAATTTTTATCCAATTTTTATTCAAGTCTTGGGGGCTAGAACTTAGTCAATTTAAACTAGCTAGGAAGTTTTTATCAAGATTAACCTCCAAGTTTATTAGTATGTTTTTTTTTAACGGCAAATTTATTAAACAACCCAAAGTACAACAAATACAAATAGAATAAGTATACAACAAATTTATCATGTTTTTATGTTAATGGAGAGTTTATATCATGTATTTTAGATAGTGCATTTCATTAAGAAATTTAGAAATGAAATTATACTCTGCACAAATCTGCATACTACTGTTTGTTATGTACAAATTAAAGACCGTACAAATGGCAGAGCCCAATTAATTAATGCCTAAAATAAATCCTATACAAGTAAAAACTCAACTGAACATGCATGCCAATTGGCTAGCTATCTACTTCACTGAACAGGTCCTGGAAATTTCCTTAATGACCAGAGTTCTGGCTCTGTTGATGGTAACAAGGCACAAATACACATGTTCCTCAAGCTCCTCAACTTGTTTCCTGAACCCAAATTGACACTTCTTAAGCTCCTTCACCACTTGCACAGATAGTCTATCTTCTCTTCTATCCAAACAAAACCGAATCATAGCCTTGTTATGCTCAACCTCATCCTGAAGCCTACCAACAAGCCGACTCATCGTGTCAAAGTCTCTGTTCAATATATAAGCCCCCTTTGCAGCCACATCAAGTTGCTCACCAATTTTATTCAAAAATCTATGCTTTAGAAACTTAACATTAAATAGTCTTTTCTTCAATGGTTTAACCGGCAGGACGAATAGAGCTGGACCCATAAGTAGCGCCGTGAGCGTGTGCATTGCTAAGAACATGGCAACTGCAGCTAGGATCCCACAGGCAGCTGCCACACATACACCAGAAGCCTTGTTGAAAAACTTGATGAACTTAACTTTCCTCGCGATCTTCTTTTTCATCGATTTTAGATGTTGCAAGACAGAGGAGTGCTTGTCATGTATGCGGCTGAAGTCTTGCTTTTTTATGTTGGAGAACGGATTGTCCAGGACGAAAACAGAATGGAGTTCGTCTATCAAATTGCACTGGTCGGAGAACTTATTATCATCTGCTGTGCTGATGACTTGATTGATGAAGTTGCAATCGGATTGGAGCTGGTTTACGGTTCTGAGGAGGTGGCTGCAGAATTCTGAGGCTTCAGCACTCATGTCGAAGTAATTTAAGAGAAGGGATTTGAGGTTGGACGAGTGTTTTGGAAGGATGGCTGATTCTAGCACTGAGGCGATGGTTTCCTGCCCTGGATCGAGGAAGGATGGTTCAGTCCTGCTATACGTAGGTGATGTTCTTGGCTCGTTTACGAGTAGCTGGACTTTGATGGAGAAATCCGCGTAAGACTTTGTTCTAACCGCGCAGAGATACTCCTCGTTCACGTTGAGAACTTTGTGTGATTCTTTTGGTTTGCTCTTGTCTGCAAAATACACAAAAAAATGGTGATCAGTTTAGGCATGGATACAAAGCAAATTTGAATAAATACCTAACAAAGAATGTGACACATTCTGAAATTTGGCAAGATTTAAGAGTACACGCCATATGAGAAATCTTTAACCAACTTAGTTAATTCTCTCATTCTTTTTTAACAAATTGACACACACAAAATATAATCTTTCTGAAAATAAGATAAGACCAACAATACCTATTCATGATCATACATAGCTAGAGACTCATTATAGGGTAAATTAAATTTGTTTCCAAATGTTCCATAGTAGCTAGCTAGAGAAGGAAATTGAAAAAAAAAAAAAAAAAAAAAAAAAAACACGAAAAGACGCACCTTTTTTGGAGATGGAAGTTCTGAATTTAGGCCACATCTTGAGAATGCTTTGTTGTGGTGATCTTAACATGAAGTGGCTAGTTGCTGTTGCTGCAAATGTATGTTGTTGAAACTTGTAATGGAGAAACTCAATTAGTTTTAATTTATTGCAAGATTATGAGAAGCAAGTTAAGATATAGGGGTATATATATACCTTTGAGTGTAAGCACAAAGGGTTGATGTAAGCAGTAAGCTTATAACAAGAAACTCGCTACACCTGGATAAAATTGTTTTAAGGAAGTTGTCTATAGGATGAGCAAACCTTTTAAAGCCACTAATTACAAAAGGCGGTTTAAGGTTTGTGTCTCACGTTAGTTATGAATTATAATGATTGATTGGCCTTTTATAGCATAATTAAATCATGCACACATACAGAAGGCTACTAAGTTAAGCTAATATTAATTGGTTGCCACCTTTTCTCTCTCACAGACACCAAACCCGAAGTGTGTATGTTTGTGTGTGTGAGAGAGAGAAAAATATCTTGTGTTGTTGAAGCTAATTATTTGATTGATGATGTATTGATGTCTGTTAATTAATTGTGCAAGGTTTAAGGCAGATACTGTGCAAGAGGTAGCTTCTATGGAAGTGATTATGAATGATGCTTATCTGCAAAAATTATAAGTGTCTTGTGTTTGATAGATAGATATCCCATCTTGCGTCACCTTTATGTGCGCCATTGGCATGACTTTTATCAAGTTCATCAAGTTTACTACTACTAGCTACTGCCATGCATAGAAGAAATATCTAGATTCCAATTTCTTATGTTTTTATATAAAATAGTTCGTTAAGGCTCTGTTATCTTCGTCTGAACTGAACTGATCTAAATTGAATTGAACTGAACTGAATTTCAGCTGAGTTGAACTGAACTGAATTGAATGAAGTTGAATTGAACTGAACTCATTTGTAGTATAAAATACTATTAAACACATCTGAACTGAACTGAACTTAATGTATCTGAATTGAACTGAACTAAATTTAATGTATCTGAACTGAACTGATGTGAACTGAACTTAAAATAATCAATTTTCAGACGAAGAGAACAAAATTAATATTTAATGTGTTTTACTCTACACTTGGCTCGACAAGCCACAATGCTTGGCCAGATTAGTCACATGTAGTGAATGTGAGATACTGGTGTAAATAAAAAGCAACCTATTTTACTCTATACTCAAGTACTATACGTGATTTGTTAAAATTTTATTTCAAACGATCTTGCCATTTAACTAGGAACGGATCCTCTTCTACACTATTTATACAACATTAATTTCTTCCCAGGTAAGTTTTTCCCATTTTTTTTAACCCAGATGAAGAAGCATTTACAGATACATGCATGCCCTTACAATTTATTATAACAATATAGAGGAACATAACAATATTACAAAATATATTCATGTATTATATGTGTCAAATTAAATTTCGCGTTCTAAAGTTTGTAATTCACTGCAATGCCCTTATGTGTCAAATATTCATTTCTGTTTTGGTGTAAAGCAACGTTGAAGTTTCATTGGATTTGAGTACTCGAGACTACTAACTAATTGTTCGGACATATAACCAAATATGGGCAAACCTCAAAACGTGACTTGTTTTTTGGGATATATATGAAATTTAGAAATTATCTATATCTAGCTATATAAAACAAAATTGATGATAAGGTTGAACAAGTAGAAAGAATATTTGTCTTTGCACAGTGACAGGTGTCAATGAATGAAGGGGATGAAAGAAGGCCAAACCTAACTAACAAATCTTGTTAATTCCCGTAAAATACAACAACCTTGTTCCATAACATTGATCAAATTTGTGTGCCATATGAATTGATAGTCTACGCTGAGCTTCAACAACCAGGTGATTGATTGTGTGGTAGAGTATATATATATATTCAGTCAGCTATGATCGCAGATGCCTAAATTTATTACTCAAGGTAGTGATATTTCCGCAAGTAAAAATCGAATAGTAAGTTAGCTAGCACTTGAATTCACCAACTCGATCAGATGAGATGAACTTTTGCACAATATATATAGAAGAGAAGAAGACATATACTTGAGATCAAGATCTAGAAATAGCTAGATATGAGTATTATATCGAGTTTCCAATTAGCAAAACAGAAATGAATTATAATTTTGAAAAGTTGAGTCGAAATATATAGATATGAGTATTATATCGAGTTTCACAATGAATGCATTTATAGTTTTTAAAAGTTGAATCGAAATAGATGAGTATTATATCGAATTTCCAATTAGCAAAACAATTACAATTACATATTACGTTGCTCTAGTTATATAAGTACTAGAAATGACATGAGTGATATTTAGGGGAGGTGGGTAATTATTAATGCTTGAAGGCTCCAACTAATTAGGATGTGGATTAATTTAAATTATGTGGTGTATCATAGTTAAATAATAATAATATCTGAATAGATTGGCAAAATCACCTAAACCACAACAATATGTTCTTCATGCGTATGTATTTCATGGCCAAATCGGGCTTGTATAGCCACATGGAGTCTTGTAGCTTTGACAACTCATCACATAGTTTTCTTTCAAGCCACAAGCTTTTTTAATTTATAATGAGATCGAAATCGATCCTAGCTTTGTTGTATCAAAAACATGCGTAGAGGTTTTATTTTCTAACTAGTCATTATGTGGATGTATATCACATCTTCATTCCTTTTCAGATACTACAATTTTCATGTGTCTTCAGATTGTCAACAATTTTCTTTCTATTTAGATCGTACATCCGGAAGTTTTAATGCTCACAAATTACCACTCCTGTCCCAATTAACCTAAAATTTAAAATAAAATGATACCCAATCTCATGATTATTAGAGCTCCATTTGACGTAAAAACCCATTCAGGGTTTCAAATTAATCTTTTGATATCGAACCTATATTACTTGTATTAATTTCTCAAGCAGTTGCTCTTGCTCCACCATATAGGTATTCGCTTTCCCATGAATCTTAGGCTTTGTTGAGAACGAAGTATCATGATTCCAACAAACTTTCCATATTTAAACATTTGCAAGTTGCCATAAATTGTTCATTAAACAGCAAAGTAATGATATATTATAAATCCCAAATGCAATTGCTATAAAGAGCAGCCAAATAACGTGACCAATAAATAGAAGATATATAACAATTCATAATTCACAATAATACTTGTGGTACAATACTTGGAACATCGTTATATTAACACAACCAGCAATTGTGCAACGTTACTAAAGAAAATTTTGTGGTGGCATATGGCAATTGGCTAGGTTTTGCAGGCGCCGAAATACGACCCGCGTTACGTTAATTATGGACAACATAAAGAAACAAAGGCAGAGGTTGTTGGTGATAGTTTCTTATGTATGCAACTCCCGGTTTGTTGATATATATTGGCATTATTATGGAGGTGATTATAATGATGATATTGTTACACATGAATCGACGTATATAGCTTATTGCCTTATGAGAGTATCGTTTCTTTCGTCATGATCCAAGGAATCCTAGCTGTAATATACATGACAAAATTGCATGCCTTAGCTCAAAAGATTCTTCATTTTATTTTATATAACAGAATCGTGAATTTGCTTATGCCCGTCGATTCGATAATTAATTAGAACATCATTTATATCACTGAATCAAGGTTCTAAAATTAGCCGTGTCAATTTCACATCTAGACCTATTCCTTTTTTTTTTTTTTTACTTAGACTAAGTCCGAACTGAACCAATGTTTACCTACATTTTTAGACGCAGTGTGGATTGAATCTGAACCAAACTGGATCAATCAGGATTGATCCACTTTCTTTTTTCTTCTTTTTTTCCCTGATAGCTTCCATATTACTGTGGTATATATAATGGTTTTTCTCCTTGCATGATAGTTAAAGATTAATAAATTTGACATGATCAATTACAAATGTCCAAACCAGAGATTTTAAATGAAAATCAAAAAGCTAAGATAACTTGTAGTAATAAGTGTTGGCTTGCATTTTGGTGTGTAATTATGTGAAATCTATGGTTTGCTAGGAATAATTTGTTGTTCCAAAAAGAATTATGGAGTGTCCATCAAGTTTTTGAAAAAAATATGATCATCTTGTGATCTTAGTTCAAGGGTAAAGGCCAACTTCGCCATTTTAATCACTTTCATTTTTGGGTTTTGGATAGTGGAATTTTGGTTAGTATGGACATGTACCGATTTCGAGCAGCGGTGTGGATTGATCAAGGGAGCATGGGCGGCAGCCTGGAGGAACCGAATGGATGAGGGAGTTCTTGAATTGGCTCATTTTATCCCATCATATTTTACTTGCGGTGTTGAGGTCTAGGTTTTTTGGTTAGTTAATTGTTTTGGCCCTTGCTTATGTACAGGTTTAGGTTTTTGTGGGCAAGGAGGAGAATAATTTTTTAACAAAAGGGACAAGAGTGCAGTAAGGTTTGGCGGCAGGCGGAAGTAGTAGGGTACGTACGGTCAGTAAATACTTGTACACCTCCACAAAAAAAATGGACACAACAAGATAATAAGTATTGATTTCTTGGGTGTGTTATAATTTTATACTCACTTTTTAATGATTTTGGATTATATGAACGTTCTGAATCTCTTTGAGTGGTGTTTTTGGTTTTACAAGTGCGATTTTTTTGTGGAGGTGTACAAGTATTTACTTGTGTCCATTTCTTAATTATCTTGTTCATGGGTGATACTTTGAGGTGTGGATTACATTATCGCTTTGTGGTTGTGCCATATCCTCCTTATTACTTTCGTGTTGACAAGGGATTTGAGTAGCACACGCGTGATATTTGGGTGCTTTCGTCCTTCTCTTGTTGTTGTTTGTTTTGGTTTTGTGATCATGAGTCTGAGCGGGGTATCCACACCATAATTTTCTATTCTTGGGGGGGGGGGGGGGTTTAGATTCTCGGATTACATGTCCCTCATTTGGATGTGTCCGGTTTCATAATAATATTGACCTCTCTAGAGTAATGATGTGGGTTGCACTTGGGTTTGGGTAGCTTGTGGCCTCTTGTTGTTTTGGCATTTTGAGAATTCAGGTTGGTTCACTTATGGTCTTTGGCTTTGGGCCGCGTGAGGCCGTGTTCTCTAATTTTAGGTATTGATTTTTATTGCGACGGTGCTTTTCCGAGGGTGGACCGACATAGGCAAGGGCGGTTCCTTCTTTTTAATGTGGAAAACGTGGCATGGGTTTAAAATCCTTAATTTCATATGGCTCATGCTAAGGGACTAATAGTAAAGTACTCTCTTTGATTTCCAATCCTGGTGAGTTGTTACGGTGTAGGAATTAAGTACTACACCCTCTGATGGCTCATTCTCAAGGTTGGATGTCAGTCCTGGTGGGTCGTTATGGGTGTAGGACTCAAGTTAGAAATGTATTCCATATTAAAAGGTTGTGAATCATGTGAATCTTGTGGTGACAATTTCACATTTCATGTAGTTTAAGTCAAATGATATTTGTTTGAAGAGTGGATACTTGATTGTGTTCCTTTGGACTTTGTTTGTGGAATATTGTTAATAGTGGTGATTATTGGTTGATGTAGTTCGAGGTGATTAACACGTGAGAAGTTGATTAAACAAGCTAGCTCATGGTTCTTATTCATTGTGGCTCAAGAACCATACTTTGTTCTTGGCTCCGATCCATTCCTTTGATTTTGATGAATTTTTGTTCTTATTATGGGAGTGTTTCAAAATTGTTGTACTATTGGGGTGGCTAGAGGATCTTGTAAACCGGATGTTTATTTCGTGCATTTCCGCTATATGCTCCTTGGAGCTCCCTTGTGCTCTTTCAATATTAATAAAAAGCCTTTTTGCCGCTTTAAATATAAAAAAAACTACATAGAATTCAAAAGTGAAACGAAATAAAACTCAAACTACTTGCTTCCTTCATGTTCTCGATCGCAACGACGACAAGGTTCATCAACGTCTACAACTTCATTTTGCAAACAACATCATAACTTGGGATACATGAAATATAAAAAATATTGTATTAGATTATGTCAAATAAAGAAGCGACATACTTGTTCTCTCAAATATAGCATTACAATATAAACAAGAAATTTAATGCTCTCATTGGTGATAGCATTGAGTTACCGATGCATGAGAAATTTACTCCGCTCATGTTAATGTGATTGGACAAGATAGTCAGAATACTCGCACAAGGAAGTAAATTTCCACAGTTCCCCCCAACTCTTCTCCCTGAGGCGTTGGTGGACAGCTTCAAAAAGTTCGATGTTCCCCCCAACTCTTCTCCCTGAGGCGCTGGTGTACAGCTTCAAAAAGTTCGATGTCAATGTCATTTTTTATTTAATCTCTTTGGAGCTCAATAGAATAACATTTATCTACCTTAAAAGTCAAATGAATCTTTTGGTAAGACTACAACATATTTTGTATCTTTTTGCCAATAAATTTTAAGGTAGGCCCTGCCGGCCAAGGATATATCTAGTCTAGGGTGTCTGAAATTCCTAACCCATTTGTGACTTTAGGTACTGAACTTTAAGGTGAGATGTTGTTCTATCAACCTTATCATAAGCAAACTCCACAAACCTAAGCTTGTGTCTATGGTCAAGAAAAAATGTCATTGATAGAATAGGGCTATAATTAATCATTCCAATATTTTTCGAATTTTTCTTTCACCCCTTTAGCAATTTATTTCAACTTACTATGTTCACTTGTCAACTCGTCGCGTTAATCAATAATTCTATCTTCCATATATTTAAAAAGTACAGATTGGTTCTAGGGTACTTGTTGCCTGATAGAATCACAGTGATGTCATAAAACGACATCAACAAAGCAACAATTTTTTCAATCCTTAGCCCCTCTCTTGCCCTGAAGGAAAATAAGAAGCCTAACTTCGATCAAGTTCTGCTAGCTCATCCAATGCAAAGCGATACGGAATAACACTTTCAAGCATCATCTAAGTTGAGTTCCATCTAATTGATACGTAAAGATTTAATTGCTTCAAGCCTCAACCATCTATCTAGTTGCTTCAAAGACTTAGTTGATACATAATGTATGTTGAGTTCCATCTAGTTGATACGTCTTGCTTCAAAGACTTAGTTGCTTCAAGCATCAACCCTCTAATGCAATCAACCAATCGCATCATTCTTCCTTCTGATGCTCGGATGTACTTACCAATTTCTCGTATTTTCATCACAGATTTATCAACTACTTTTAGACCATCTCCTACTATCAAGTTTAAAATGTGTGCACCACAACGAACATGTAGAAAATCATCATCACAAAGGAGAGCCGCTACCAAGCTAGTCTTTATTGAACTAATCACAATTTGGTTGTAGCTGGCATTGTCTAAGGTCAAGCTAAAAATCTTGCAATCTATTCCCCAATCTTTCATAAATTGAAACAAATTGTAACCAACAATGTGTCCATCATGGGAAGGGAACATTTCTAAAAATCAAATTCTTCTTTGAAGTGTCCATTCATTACCCACATAATGAGCAATACGTCGTAAATCCATTCGGTGAAGACCAATAGTCAGAGGTAAGAGATATTCTAGAATTGACAAACTGTAAATCTTTTTTCAATTTTTCTTTTTCCCTCTTGTGCCTTGCAACAGTATCCGCCTTAATGGTGTTTCGTGAGATATGTTTAACCGGAAGAGTCAAATATTAAAACAACTTCCTTATTACTTTATATTCAACAAATTTGAGAGGCAAGTTATGTCGAACCAATGTTGAAAGCCAACAACTTATGGAATACATGCTGATTAAAATTCCTATCAAGTTCCACCCCACGATTTTTACGAAATGGGCATCTTTCTAAGTGGTTTTTACAGTTTGTTGTTCCTTTAAGGACATCAGCAGCCTTGCCATTTTTGCATCTAGCATTATGAACACCCTCTCAACAAACTTATCAAAATAAATCCAAACATCAGAAGCATTTTTCCTAGTTGTACTTTGTGACCGAGCCATCTCATTTGTAGCCAAGTTTACATCTTCTTCATCCATGCAATTTATCTTCGGGGCTAAAATTATTATACAATAATAACTGATAATTAAGATTGAGTAAAACTAAATACAAAAAAATCGAGTTCACCAAATACAGAAACAGAATTGAAAACGAGTTTACGAATTACAAAATAAGCAAACAGAAGCTTAAAAGAATCAACGATGAAAGAAGAAATTACCCAAGTACAGACAATTCATTTCTGAAGAAGAAGCTTCAGGTTCCAAATCCATTGTAAGTCCACCTACACAAAATAATTAAAACTCAATTAGAACTTTAAAGAGACAATAAAATCCAGTTCAAACTTCAAACCTTATATTGTGAAGTGTGAATCGAGCTGGTGAGAATGGGTGCTCATAAGAAATGAAGAAGAAACATTATTCTGTGAATTGATTGATCTTGTGATGTGAATCAATCGATGTGGTGCAAGAAGAAAGCGAGAAATTTTGACGATCGATACGTAAAAAAAGAAACCTAGTCTTACGTGATGTGAATCGATCGATGTTGCCTGAGAAAAAGCAAGAAGGAAGGTTTTGGTTATAGTGTTTTGTCCCGATCGATCTATTTTAGCCCAGTTTATTAAATATGGACTAATATTATATAGGAAAGAGATATAATTTGGACTGGAGCTCTAATTTAGGAGGAGACTTAGACCAAGTCCATTAAGTGGATCTAATTGTTGACATACCTATCTAAAATATCTCATATATATATAATTTTCAGTATAACAACTTGGAAGCGAATAATAATTTTTTTTTATTTGCAATATTGACCGATCTATGCCAATAGACAATTCGACCTTAAGGTTGTAGCTATAGCGCCAATATATATTACCAAGTGCAACTTAGTATACAAATCCGACCTTAAGGACTGTGTTATGGTGCGAATTAATATACTAAGTGCAACCTAGTATAGAAATCTGACCTTAAAGTCGTGCCATGGTGCGAATTAATAAACCATGTACAACTTACCATACAAATCTGACCTAAATAAACCATGTACAACTTACCATACAAATCTGACCTAAAGGTTATGATGTTGATCCACCAATTTACGGGATAGTCTTGAATGGAAGAAGGAAGCCAACCGTTTGGTCAGAGTGGTGGAGGAATTTGGTATCTTTGTGGTAGGAGCTAGCTAGTGAGTGGTTTACATCAAGGTGTGTAAGAAAGCTAGGTGATGGAAATGAGACACTTCTTTGGAAGGATCAATGGGGGGAGGGGTGGGGGACAAGACCTTGAAGGATATTTTCCCGAGACTCTTTAGTTTGGAAAGGGAGAAGAATTGTCGGGTGAAAGAGAGGGCTGTTATTCAAGGTATCGAGACGGAGCTTAGGGTGGGGTGGAGGAGGGGGTTTGTTTATTGGGAAAGGAGGAAGAGGAACGGTCGAGGGAATTGGTGAGAAGGACAAACCTTCAGGAAGGTCTAGGGGATTTTGGAAGTGGGTAAAAAAGGATGGACTTTATTCAACTCAAGACGGGTGTTGAGTACTTATAGAAAATGAAAATTCTAATGGTTGGGATTGAAAACTCTTTTATTAATCAACGAAATAGAATTACAATAGGAGGAGCAAACTCTCACACTCGATTATTACAAAAAAAAAAAATAATAATAATAATAAAAATAAAAAATAAAAAATAAAAATCCCTCAACTCTTTCTCACTTTTTTTCTCTCTATCTATCTGTGTCTCTATGTTTGTGTGTGTATTTGTAGCTCAACATCTGAGCTCTCTTTATAAGCGACATATTCACTTCATTACCTCATGTCCAACGCTCAAAGTCTTCACTTCATCGGATTAAATAGAGCTCAAAGTCTTTAAGCAGAACACCTTGGTGAAGATCCGAGCTCCCCCGCTCGACACATCATCTCCCTGAAACCGCTTAATTATGTTCGCTTCAACATTTCCAAAAAAAGTAGAACCGAACTAAAACTTACGATTTCTCAGTTCCGTTGTCTATAATTTGTAATCATTAACCACAATTCAATTACTATTTGGTTATCGGTCTTGAACTCTATGCCATTTATGATTTCGTGGTCAACAATTTCGAAACCCTTAATCGCGGTTTGCTTTCGATTTGGTTATTAAATTTTCAGAAGTATTAAAATACTCCTGCAAATAGCAACTTTCCCCGACAAACGCTTCTGGAACGGTCTTCCTCCACGTCAATTCCTCACGTCTTCCGGTTTTATTTCCTATGATCCATACCGAATAAAGTCGCATCTAAAGCAAACCCGGGCTGGAAGGATATATTTCCGAAAACGCGATTTCAACGACAGAATGCTCCGCCTCTATTAGTTGGACACGTAACCCTTTTCCATTTCCCAGCAATCATCAAATCAAAATCAAACCAAACTGAAAAAATATCCATCCACTTCTCCAATCAACTGTGCTCATCCAAAATCCAATTTCTGCAAAACCCTAGGCATCACTGAACAGTCAACTGTACCACTCAATCATCATCATCATCATCAGACATTTTTGTCTGACAATCACTGAAGCCAAGGTGAAGAAGAAGAGCAACAAGTAGGAATTGAAATGATCGAGAGGATCAAACTCCAAAACCGATAATCATCCAGAATCTACAGTGATGGCATCGTCGAAGCTGATGTCGCGGAATTCAGATCTAAAACGGAAGCTATCAAGCCGAGCTTCAACTTCGAGCACTTCTGACTTTTTGAGAATCGACAGCTCGAGTGCTCGTGAGGATTTTGTTTCCGATGGATATTTTAGGAACTCTTACTTAGAGAAGACTGCGAGTGTTGAAAATCAGAGTAAGGCAGGTATGCTGTTGAATGCGGAGATCAATGTTTTGGATTCGTCTGCTCCGGTTGCTGAGCCGAGGAGGAGAACGGTGGATGATGTGTGGAGGGAGATTGTGGAGGGGAAGAAGAAAGAGGAACAGAAGAAGCAGCCGCCTAAGGAGGAGATTATGACTTTGGAGGATTTTCTGGTGCAGGCTGGAGCTGTAGAGGAGGCTGCTGTTGTGGAGGTGAAGGAGGAGGAGGAGTTTAGTGTGGGTGGTGGTAACAGTTATGAGAATAATAATCATAATAATAATAATAATAATATTGCTAGTAGTTACTCGGGTAGTGTGATTGGGATGGGAATGAGTGGGGATTTTGGGGAGTTTGGGAAGGGTAGGGGAAAGAGGAGCATGAGTTTGTTGGAGCCGCTCGATAAAGTGGCGCAGCAAAGGCAGAGAAGGATGATTAAGAATAGGGAGTCTGCTGCGAGGTCAAGGGAGCGTAAGCAGGTGGGATTTTGTTTCTTTGTTTGCTTTTGGATATGTTTGAGGTGTGGAGTATGATGATGATTTTTGTTGTTTTGTCAGGCGTATCAAGTGGAGTTGGAGTCCATGGCGGTGAGACTGGAGGAAGAAAACGAGCGGCTGATGAAAGAAAGGGTAATGGCCTTGGTGTCAGCTTATGTTCTGTGTTTTGAAAATATAACTTACAACTGGTCTATTAGTAGTATTCTTTGGTCTCTCTTATGTAGCATAACCTGATTAATCTGTTTTGAGATTTGATGTTATAATTATGGAAGGAGCCATCATTAAGCCTGATTATAACATGTACTTCTCTCAATCCATTTCTTGTCGAATATGCTTGCAATTGTGCATGTCTTTTTGCCTTTATCTTTGTCTGCATATCAAACTAGTTTGTAGTATGCTTGATAATGTATATCAGGAATCGTGATCCAGTTGCTCAATACTACTATATTATATTTAAAAAAGCAAGTCTCAGGTTGTGGGATTTCTTTTGTAGTCGACTAATTACACATGCACCGCAGCTTACACATTGTTCTGCTGTCTGAAATTGATTGTTCATCGATGCCATTGTGTTAGAGATGATGCTTACATAGATGGATTTTCGTCATGTCTTATGTTGTAGTTTGTATATATCTCTACTTTCTTTTGTTATGTTGTCACGAAAACTTCACTCCTGCAGCCCTGTTTGTCATCCTATAGATATATAGCATAATGAGTCATTTATCACATGCGCATTGAAGCTATTTCCTTCATGCCCCTGTGTGGTGTGAGCCTCATTCACATGTGTGGTTATCTGATACTGCATCAACCTTGGGTTTTAATGCTTACTTGCATAGAGGATTGGGGACTCATGGTCATTACTTCCAATAATTATGTGTCCCATGTGTTCTTATCCATTGATTATTGAAAATAAAATGCATTGATAAGTTTCCTGTGGCAAAGGTTTCTTTTCCTAGTGATGGATTTTTTTATACCACCTTCAACATGTTTATTGAATGGCTGTTATCTTGAATGTAATTTTTCTAGGCCTATGCTGTGTATATTATGTCTCTTGGTAAAAGTTTGATTTAGATTTATGTGTGTCCTCATTTTGAGATCAAGTCCTGGTGCATTTCTATGTGTTCCGTGTAATTTATTTCTTCTTGAGGGGAAAACAAGTGATATATATCTTTATTTTGCGATCCCAAGTTCTTGCCCAAAATAACAGGTGCTAGAAAGTGGCACTGGTAATTTCTGATGAATGTGATATATGTGCACCTGACCTGCCATCTTTTGTAGTGGCTGCATGAATTCTATTTAAATCTTAACAGCTCAATTCCTGGAACACCAGGCCATATGGTTTTTAACTACGTGTTGCCTTGATCAATACGAATTCATGTCTAAATTTGCTATGCCTGTTGCATCTGAATCCACATATACCTGATGCCCGTACTGTTGAGTGTAGATCCAATATGGCTCTATCTTTGATTCTTTAGAGATTCATCAGGTTAATTGTTCATCATTTTTTTAGCCTCCCTGATTATGTTTTATTTACAGAACAAAGAAGAAAGAAAAAAGGACAAAAGGGTAGCTGGTTAATGTTAATCCTGTTATTCGTTGTGAAGGAGTTGTTTATCTTCTTATTTTCATTTCTTTTTAATAAAGGGTATAAAAAAATATACCTAAATAATCGTTGCTGGAAAATGAATATGAATTGGAATGTGAATATTTGGCCATATAAGGTAGACCACCCCGTTAAATCTTCCCAGCTGTGTGGATTGAGAGTCTTATCTGATATACCAGAGTGCTGACTCGTGATCAGATTGGTGTTGGGGTGCTCTGGATAAAGTTTTGATCAGCGCATGTTTAAGCGTTATATGTACTACAAACTCCTCGGCCAAACTTTATGCAGTGAAGCTGAAGTGTCCACTACCTTGCATATTACTAGTAGCATTTGGAAATCCTTGCTTATAGATTACGTTCAACTGACTTTCAAAAGTAGTTTGACTTCTATTCTAATCATGTCTTTCCTGCCTCATGATACTGGGATTAGGTAATAGTTTACTGTTTCTGCTCTTAATGATGACTCATGTTGGTCATTGCTTTTCTGGTTTCCCTTTGCACACGGTCTGCAAGACAAATCCTATTGTAATGCTGTGTCATAAAATTACTTTAACAGTCACCTTTTTACGTTTTATATTAAATTATTACTAAAAATTTGGCCCCGAAAATTCCCTTCATAGATGTACAGTATATGGTTTAGTAGTACGTGTTTTTGTGACTCACATTTGACAGAGACTGATTTACCATTTTCCAATTTCCAGGATGAGCTGATGAGGAACAGACTCCAACAGGTATTCACTTGATATGTAGATTACATTAGGACATCTTTGTGTTATGTGTCCAGTTTTGGAAGTCATTTGACATGGCAAAGAGCAATGAAATTGATTTAATGGTTGAACTTGTCAAAAGGCTCATTTGATTTTCAGATATGTTTTTTTTAGATTGCAAAATGACAGGCATGATTGGGGGCAAACCTAATGTTTGGCAAAATCAGTTGCTTAGGGATAACAACATTCACTTCCGTTGCTGAGTTTAAATCATGAGAAATCATTTCTAAATGGGGCTATATGCTTTGCAATGCATAATTTCAACATTTTAAAATGCACGATTCTGGTAAATGGTAATCTAAGCAGGACTGCAGGGTATGATATTTCTAAAGTCTGATCACATATTCTGTGTACCTAGAGAGTAGCATGATCTCAAACTTGTACCAGTTTCATCTGTTATATCTTTTTCTCTCCTATGCCATGGATGACATATGTTAATTCTGTTCATAGCTTGTATATCTGCTACAAGAGAATTCCAATAACATATGCAACTGAATTTCTATCCATCATGACCACGTTACTGAAGCTGTAATCTTTGTTCCTGCAGCTTTTGGAGAATGTGATCCCAGTGGTTGAAAAGCGAAGGCCACCACGTGTCCTGCGAAGAGTTCGGTCAATGCTGTGGTAAATCTTATTCACTGCATGACATACAATATGAGAGTTATATTCCCTCTTTCTGACATAGGTAAAGGTAATATAATAAAAATAAGTAATTACTATTAGTAGAGCTGCTCTCTATATTAGAAAACCTAGTGTAAACTTGAAGAGCAGTACTAGTCTTTTGCTGTAAAGTCGTATAGCTATAGAGGATTGTTTATTGAAATGTATCTTGATACCAACGACACTACGAACAATGCCTGAATCCCCTTATATAATGCTAGAGAGGGAGGGAAGGCTAGTTGTGATGTAATATCTATTAATCGTTATGAATTGATTTTGTAATCTTTATAGTATATGTCTATATCTTCGCAGTACTTCTATATATTGTAAAAGTGTGAAGCACACTCCCTTGAAGAAGGTGGGTATCGGAAAACTTGTGAACTAGTATCTGCTATTGTTTGATCACTTCAGTCTTCATGCTAATTTGCATTTCATCTAGAGTAGTACTCAACAGTAACGGATTCCTCTGATAATATGATATGGTACTGCACTCTCATTTGCGTTATTAGGGGCCTCAAAGTTAGAACTCTAATAATACTAAAGAATGGAAATTTGCTTTTGAGGTCACGAATATCGGAATGCTAGAAGTAATACCCAAGACTTTTGTTTCTGTTTTTATTCCACTTGTCTTGGTCTATATTTTTCTACCCTTTTGGAATTTGGTCATTTGCTGTTTGCGAGAAATTTGTCTGGATGACTGGGACCATTCCATTTCTCTGGTCTTTCATTGATGTTTTCTAGTCCTTTACCCTTCTTCTGTTGCCGGCTTTTTCTGTCTCTTAATTTATTGGAAACAGTTATCTGCCACAGATTACTGTAAGGGAACCTGTGATATTTGGGAGTTGAAGTATTTTCCTATCCAAATTATAATAAAATAGCGAGGGTGAAACTTAAAATTTTTAAGTTAATATAGTCCATTTTAGTTCGGACCAATATTCGACATAAGTTGAAATATTGCACCACCGCCGTGGAGGAACCTGTTTCAGTGTTTTGAGATACGACGTACACCTCAATAATCAAATTTCAAGATTATATATGTGCATCTTTAGACCTTATTTGACAGTGGGAGATGGGGTCTATATTAATTTTTCCGAAGCCCTCGCATGTGAAGAGTCATTAAACACTTTCATGTGAAAAACCAAAACCAGAGACGCCTGACAAACTGACACTTCTTCAACACACGCACATATTCACATACACATTAATAACAATACCTGCCATTCCCCTCAAATTTCAGGAATTCATCATCGGCTACAGCTATTACTAAATCACCAAGTCAATCCCATCTTCCCCTCAAATAACACTACTCTTCTGACTCTTCTCTTCTCACCAGAAAATAGAAAATATATACAGGTGATCTTTAAAATGTTAATCTTCATATTTACTGCTGTGGCTTCACTGTTTCAACTATCACAATCTGCAACAATAATGGTTGATGGAGTTTCCCAGTGGAACAATCCTCATCTCTTTATAGGAGACTCTGTCAGTAAGTCTCCTCTGCCATCTTCATATTCATGTCTACAAACATAATGTGGAAACTAAATTTATGTGTTTCTTGATTTTCTCAGTCTTCCAGCACAAATACAACTACAGCTTGTACATTTTCAAGAACCAGAATGCATTCAGTACCTGCAACTTCACACAAGCTACTCTCTTGACGAAGCCCAATGTCACATCCTACACTGTAAGTTACATTTTTTCATCTGCACTTTTTCTCATTCTTATTTTGCACTATACAATTCGTAGCTGATTCGGTCCAATAAACTCGAAGTGGCACGTATCACGCCCCGGCTTCTTCTACTTCTCCTTCAACAATGGCTCAACAAAGCATGTCTGGAGGGTCAAAAGTTTGCTATAAATGTCTCTTCGCTAACACCACGTCCTAAAACATCCCCTCAGCCGCCACCACCAGTGCTTGCTCCATCGCCGAGCTCTGGTGGCTACATTGCGTCTTCTCCGGTCTACCCGTGGCCATTTTTGCCTCGAGAAGAAAGCAGGTCGCCTAGTCCAGCACCTGGTTTAGCTGATACCGCATTGGCACCGTACACAGAAGGCATCCCGTTTATCAACAGCAGTCCGGCAATTCCTCTGCCTACTGGTGAAATTGACTCTGCTACGATCCGCCCTTTGCCTCCTACTTCTGGTCATCAGCATTCTAAACAGGTGTTGTGGAACTTACATTATGTTAATCTTGGAAAGTGTTCCATACTTCCATTAGCTCTTTTCTTGATTGAATGTTCCGAATCCGAATGGTTTCTAAATGTTTACGATTAAGCGGTTTCTTTGGCATGCAGGTTATGGTGTGTTCTGGTGTGCATAGAGCTCTGAATTGTGCTGGTATTGTTCTGATTACATTCTCTCTAATGTAATGTGGGTTGAGAGTGACGAACCGACAATTATGCACAAAGGTTTCAATCTACCCTTAAGGATAAGGTCCATTGGTGCTTTATCATGTTGTACTGTTATGCTTTACACGTATGCAGCTTCCGATTCCGATGTACAACACATTAAAGCAAAGCATACTGTTATGCTTTACGTTTAAGCAGTTTTCAATGTACAACACATTAAATCATCCGCAAACAATAGACTTTAGGTTTAGGTTAGGGTGTTCGTTCCCCAATTATGTCAGGTGTGATGTTAACTCCTTTCCTTTGATCTACAATGTCTACAACTTTTTCCTTCTAACTTTTTCCTTTACTCCTCTAGCAATAGTGGGCTACAAACTTGGAATTTATTTGGGGATTAAGCTAAGCCTCTTTCATTTTTTGATACAATAGTTAGGGCTTATTAGGAATTTTTTTATGAGTTCCACATGATACATACATTCCACATGCACCACACAATTAATTAATGAAAGAGTAAGAAAAGTAAATTAAAAAATATTATTTGGGTCTTATTTGAGGTCTTCAAATATGTACCCCCAAGCATGGATGAAGCCCCAAATAAGCCCCTATTGTTTGGGAATTATTTGGGGTTTAAGCCTCAAATAAGCCCCAAATAAGCCCCTATTGTAGTTTATTTGGAAATTATTTGGGGTTTAAGCCTCAAATAAGCCCCAAATAGTGATCTTAGTTCTACTTCTAGCTCCTTGTGAATGTTCCAAGATTCTTGTTACCAATACATAGTAATTGCAATATACCTTCAATCTCTGTACTGGCCCCGAAAATGACTTTCTATTTTGGGTTGCCTATACAAAAAAAGCCAGATGAGGCAGTGCGAGGTCTCACTCTCACTCTCAACAGGGTTATTGATCTACTAGACTACTAGAGCAATGTTCTTTCAAAATAACAGGACTTCAAACCTCTAATGCCTTCAAGGCAACTACTGATTAACAGCTTGATATTCTACTAAAGAGAAGTCAGTAAATTGAGTTTAATCAAGTCTACTAAAACCAGCAAAAATCATGCGTACTCATGTCATTTGAAAAAACGAGAAAAACATTTCGTAGCCAACTAACTACACTGATATCAGAAGGATCTTGTGTCGAAAAAGCTTGCAATGAAGGATCAAATACAAACTTGTAGCTGTAAAGAAAGTCAAGTTCAAACTTTCAAGCTGCAATGTCCAGTTCACAGCCCTAATAGCAGCATATACTATGGCAAACATCCTGTAAAGCCTAGGTAATCAACCTCATACATCTCAATCCTTTGCACAACTACTTTATGAACCACTACCATAGATCACAGCGCAGTGAAGGTAATAAATATATGGCATATGATTCAATACTAATGATCAAATAAAAGCTTACAGGTGATTTTTTAGCAGAATCTAACAGCCATAAAGTACTTCAAAAGACTCTGAAGCACATGAGGTGATCTGCTTACACTTCAACTCTAACAATCAGGTTACTTATGCTAGATTCATTAATGTAATAATTCCACAAGGCTTGGACACTACTTCACATTGTCAATGACATGTAGAGTTAATCTGAACACTGAAAAGTTAAAGAAGCAGAAATCTGCAGATAAACAAAGATAACTCCTGTTTAAGATGGCCGAAATTCAACTTTCATTAATTCAAGATTCAGTAGATTACAGCAATACTGCAAAAATTTGGCAAATTCAACAATAAATCTCAATCCAGTGGTCAATCAGGATAGCGCCTTCAACTATTGCATTACCTCAGTCCAAGGTGACAAATAAAATTCCGTGTGCCTTCTTCTCCTCTGTATTTCTGAAAAAAGGTCCTTGATTGATGAAACTAAAATATATTGCGTATAAACATGGAAGATTCATGAATACGGTACAAGAATACTCCATATATTAACTTTATTGACAGAAAGATACACGGAAAAAACTTGATTTGGTTAAACTTTAACCAAAAAACTTCTTTGGCAACATGTTGTGATGTCACTTTTTCTTTTCTCACCACCAGAGTAGTTTTTTTTTCTTCCCATAATGTTAATAAAATGAAAGAGTAAGTCTTCGGAACCAGTTTTTCCTGAATGGTGTGATTTTCCTAATGTTCAGGAAAAACTGGTTTTTCATAAGAATTTTTCGAAATGAAGAGGAAAGACTGGTGAGTTTCTATTTGAAAATAAACATTTGCTACATGCAACATGGGGGTTTGCTAAACTAATCGAGTAAAGTAGCCATACCTCTCAAGAAAATCGGAAGAAGGCACTTTATTCACAAGACTTCACTTTGCACGCCTCAAAATGCAGCAAAAGCTAAACCCTAGGATTGAAAATGAAGATTTCAACCCCATGCCCAAATCGCAAAGGCATAAACTGCAACCAATATTGCACAATTAACTTTATAACTTACAAATCAAGTAAGAACAAATACACAACCACCAAGTCCAGTTAAGAACGATCAGAAATTCATTACATAAAGATAAAAGGTAAACAACAACAGTTCATCATGGAGTCCAATCCTAATTTTTTACAAGACAAAGCACATTGCCTGGTTTAGTTTTCTTCAAGTCATCTACAGATTCCAAATCCACAACAAAAATTGTAAATTCCACTTACACAGGCAATTTTATGAGAGCACTCATCAACCGTGAGTATTCGGTCGCCCAAGCACATCAAGAGCATTAGTCCTGTTTCGTACAATCCTGTGGAAAACCTCCCTAACCTGCCGTTCCAGTGGATCCAGCCCATCCCTAATAGTTTCAAACACTACTACCACTTCTTTAACTCTCTGCTTTACTTCTCTTTCCTTTTCCTCAGTCAGTGGGAACTTGACATTATCAGTCAATTCGTTCATATGTCGAGCACACTTCTCAATCTCATGAATCTCCTTCAACAAACCAGGAGAATTTCTCCTGTCTCGTTTCTTAGATTCCTCAAGGATCTTCTCGTGAAGTGAAAAAATCGGTAGAGCCCACTCAAATTGCCTCATCGCAAGAAAATGTGTCTGCAGTCCACGGTCCTGACATGGAATCGCAGCCACAAGAGCCCACATCACAAATAAGAGCACGTAGTTCATCGTGAAAACAGCCACATTGAGTCCATAAGTAGCAGCAATCTCATTCGCCTTTGGTGCCACTAAGGTGTTGCTAATCGCTTGCAGCTGTCTAGAAGCAGACCAAGTTCTAGAAACACTCCATGAGAGTGACCTGAAATGGCTAAGGGATCTAACTTCCCTTGGAACAGAGCTTCGTCCGAAAGACCGGTTTCTATGACCCGCGGTAGTAGTAGTAGCATTAGACTCCTTCTCATCAAGCATTCCAATAGCTAACTCATTTAAGGCCTTCTTAGAACGACGAAACTGGCCTTCACCCATGCTCCTCTGATTATCAAGAGCACACAGAATGATCTCCAACTGCTTGTGCCACTGCCTGATCTGCTCAATCCCGTCTCTGATCGCATTACACACATCCAAGGCCTTAACACTCCTCTCAAAGTAATCGGAAATATAACGTTCCATGGGAGGCCGGTTGAGAAGGTCCTTGTTATTGAAAACAATCCCTTTGAAGTCCTCCTGGCAACTGAGAAACGCGTCAAGAAGCTTACGAATCCACTCGATTGAGAGGAACTCATTGGGGCTTGAATTAGCCAAGGCTTGGAAACGCTCACTGACTTGTCTCTGGAAGGAATCCAGCTGATTCTCCCGGCCACCGGAATCCATTGCGTGGACCTGATCACGGCGTCTGTTCAACAATCCGAAATTCGAAGGTGAAGATGATGATGATGATGAAGACTGTTCTTGATGATAATCTGTTGCTGGCATTTCTCAGCTTACATGTACACGTAATAACAATAACAATAGCAAATGTACAACATTAGCTTCAAGAAAACCCAGCCAATTCAAAACAAGCAACACAACCCCATCATTCTGAGCTAACCACAAATTCACAAGTCCCAAATGAAAAGTAAGCAAGCAATTACAGGTACACTACATACAATATCCAAGAAACTGATATTTGCAACAGATAAAGAAGCAAAATGAAAAGAACCCAGATGCTAAATTACAGCAACAAGATCGAATAACAGCTAAAAATTCAAAAAAGGCAACAACTTTATCAACCCCATTAAATAACAGTATGAAAAGGCAAAAATTTTGTAATGGCAGGAAAAGGAAAAAAGGGAAGTATAGGATGGATCGCAATAGGAGGAAAGAAGGGAAGCTAAGAATGAATGTAGATGAAACCCTAATGAGATGGAAGAGAGGCTTATATTGGGGGAATTTGGACCGCGTATTCGTTGGTTCTGTTGAGAGGACTTGACAGAGAGAGAAGAGAAGAGAAGAGAAGAGAGAGAATATTATTCATTCTAATTCAAATGCAGAAAAGTCTCATCAAATACTTACAAATAAATTACTTTTCCAAATTCGATTATTATTAATTGTTTTAATTATTTATTTTCTAATTCTATGAAAATTAAATGTCTCACCAATCAAATTTGCTGTACCGTATTTAATACTAATAATGTCATTTTAATTGATGTTACTTGTTGTTTGTACCACCTTTCTCAATAATGTCATTAGAGTTAATTACTTCAATTAAGTATTCATTTAAATTGTTTTAATTTTTTAGAAACGGCAAAATTGTATTCCAACCAACAAATACGGAAGTATAAAAAGTGCACAAGAATTGCACCCATACAAGAACATGTACAACGAAAATCACAACCACATGATTTGACTTCTCCCGGGAGCAAGTTATGGACGGGGTAAATTGTTTGAGTTTGATTTTAAAACGATTTTTAAGAAGGTTGATATAATATGTGGTGTTTGGTATAGTGACATGATCTACAATAAAGTTGTGAGATAAAAATTTGTCAAGAAAAATAATATGTAAATAATTTTAGAAAACAAATGATTAACTCTTAATTGTAACGAATCAGAAGTTAAAGGGATTGATAAATGTACTTATATCAATATCAATAAGGGGCACATTTATTCTCGTAACTTCATCCAGAAGAATTTCAAGAATAAAGCAAGCTTAGAAGGTGTGGATTAGAACACATGTTGCACAGTGAGACCAGCATATTATTCCGAAGAGAGGCCCATGAAAAACCGTGATGACCCAAAGAGCGAGATTTCAATCCATTGATCTGCTCGTTACATTTTTTTTAATATTTACAGATTAAAATTAAAATGTATATACTATTATTATTAGTATTCTATTCAAATTTTATTTATGTGTATAATCCACATGTATATGGTATTATTAATAGTATTTGCAATAAACAACACATGTACGTATGGTATGTTTGTAAAATGAAGGGTATGTTTGTCCTTGAAGAGATATTTGTGGATGTGATAATCGAGGCTCAGTTGACCATATTCTTAAATTTCGAATCTGATTGTTGGATTATTGAATAGAAAAAGAGAATTAAAAAGTGAAAGCGTCTGGAAAGGCCAAAAGTGACGGGAAAAATTATAGCTTACATAAAAATTGTTTACACGCCTCCAAACACGCACCGGACACGCCTTACTTTATTAACCATCGAGCCAGGTGGGTCCATGCAGTATTTTCATTTCCGGTGGTTCCTATTAACCAACCATATTCACCGGACACGCACCTTCTTTTCAATAGTTCCTTGAACCTTTTTAAAAGCATAACTAGTGTTAGTGTATGTCATTTTACTCTACATCTATTTAACAAAAAAAATTACTTTACACATAAACCTTTCCTAGATTTTTTTAATTATTTACATATTTGTTTATAAATTGTTTTTATACTTATTTTTCTTTAAATTTTATTTCATACATTTATTGTTAATCTTACCACTAAATCAAACATTACGTATGCAAACTATTTGGCATTAGTAATTTATGCTCTGACTATATCACTAGTTTTGGGAAGAGCCTCCCCCATCTTCTCGGATCTTAGTTTAAGAAAGACGTTGAGGTCAATAAGTGCATGTAATTTACTGATTTCTAGTACTGGGAAAGAATGACTATTTATTATCAAGGTGAGGGGGATTTTATTCTATTTACCCGAGTGTTTAATAATCTTTACAAAATATAAAATAAATATAAAATGGAATAAAAATAAAACACATACACACACATTATACAAACATTCTAAAACCATTTGAATAAATAAATGTAAACAATATAAAAAATGGAGGGACTAAACTAATGTAAAAATAAACTGTAAAATATAAATGACTATACTTCCTTTTATTCTTACTGTATATGATGTTGTGAACTTTTTTATAGATTTTTATATAAATTTTATATATTCAAAAGAATGTAACATGTTGGAAAATATTGATAATTCATGTATATAAAGGTAGGAATTTCTTTTAGAAAAAATATAATGCCCAAAAATTTTCTACAATTTAATGTTATTGAAAACGATATTCATACTAATAATAGGCACATTTCTTTCCAGAAATTCATTGGTAAGAAATCAGAATTAAGTGTATTTGTTTTTGAGCAATTTAGAATGGGTGATCCATTGTGTTGGGATCTTGGCATCGAGGTTAATGCATTCTTCGTAAGAGCATTGCAATCCACACATATCGTGAATCCTCCAATAATAATTGAATAAAAAATGAGCGAGAGATCGTGTTCACTCAAACTTCATCAAAGAAGATATTCAAACAGAAAGAAGAGAGAATAGATTCAAACAAACTGAATTGAAATCTTTCTATAGATATCAACAAGCAGATATCAACTAAACCAGATGTCCATTTTTTGTTTTTATTTTTATTTATATCAAACAACTATATGATGCCAACAAGTATCTATAGAGCAACAAGCATAGAATGCATGTATATGATGCCATTTCGATATCAACTAAATCAGATGGACTGACTAGGCAACCGAACTACTCCACTTTCTTATTGATGCAAAAATGGGCACGAGTAGATCGGAGAAGACGCAATGAAGCCACCAGAGCTTGGCGATGTAGCCAACACTGATTATGGTGACTCGGGATGTTTAGAATGTGGTGTTAGAAAAGAGACATTATGGCAAATTGTTGACCTTGACATGCTTGTTTGAGCCGTTGTCGAGGGAGAAGTAGAAGAAGTCAGGGCTCGATACGTTCCACTTCAATTTTATTGGATCGCTTCAGCTACAGACCGTATCATACAAAGTAAGAATGAAGAAAGAGATTCAGTAAAAAAGATGTGAAAGGTCATGATTTCATTTTATTTTTCAAATAGCACAGATAAATTAAAAACACATGATGTTTAATTTACTCATAAACCAGAACTATAAAATAAATCTCCACGTGTCGACTACACATGTGTCAACTGCAAATTAGAGTTCAACGAGAGCTACATGTGTAAATTTGCAAATCGATAATATACATCTTTTGTATTTTGCATTTATTTCAAATACTAAGAAAGATAAACGGTACGTGTGGAGTTCTTTTAAGAAACTCAATTGGCCTCTCTTAATCGAGTTTTACGTTTGGAGTTCAACTCCAGAATAGACCGCACACTATTCATCCCAAAACTCAATTTGAGATTTTTTTATTTTTTTTCCAGCTTTTGACTTTTTTTTTTAAATTTAATTTTACTATTATTTTACATCCACAAATAAAACATCAACCACACATTCTTCTCAAATTTCGTACCTAGTACAAAACATAAAAAACATTCCTTATTAAACATAATTATTACCCTACTCTATAGATCTATTTTTCCCTAAATTTAACTTCAAACGCAATTTATCTCCATCTCCTTAATTGACTTTACTATTCCTCCTTCAAGCACTTTTTTTTGAGTTTGACAAATCGAGCTCCAAACAGCCGGAAAATAACACAAATTATAACTGAGACGGATGGAGAGTCATAAGATGATGTAGTGGTAAGGGGTTGGGTTAGTGTAATAGAGATGCAGGGTTCAATCCCCCGACAGTGGCAGAGTTATACGGTTGGTCTAAGTGTGGTGAAATAAAACAGTTTAGGAAGTTCGTATAACATTAGTGTACCAGTAATTTTAATATTTGCCATGAGGGATGGAGCGCATATGTTCTTAGCTAGGGCAGACCTTGTCCCACAGGCCTATAATTCATGGATGAACACGAACATATCACGTAGCACTTATCATCTGGTTTAGAACCTTCTCCAACCATTTTGCCCTTTTTTTAATGAAACCATACTTAGATACTTGCTTTGGATGCAGAACCACAAGTTTGCTCGAGTCGGAGGAATATTTAAAACAAATGACATTGCTGGTTGATACTTACATGAATTAGCACAATTTCTGATTTCATTATTCAAAAGAATTAAAATTTCGTTACAATTGGATATTCACATTGCCTCACCCAGATTAACACAATACAAACATCTAGAAATATGTAATGCAACACCACAACAAACGGTTTCAAACTTTCAATAAGAAATATCAACAATATTTACAAAAAATTCTTTTGCAGAAACCGACATCTGGTTTTAACACTTGAATGCTCGAACACCATTGATCCATCATCGAACAAGGTGTCTATTCAAATATAGGGAAGGGGTTCAAGGCATGGAAAATTGCATTTTTAGTCCCCAAGTAAGGGTCCTTGCATTTTTAGTCTCAAGTGATATCAATTTTTTGATATACACCCCCAATTATAGAGTGTTGTATTTATACAAGGTTTATTTGGCAAGCTGGTGGAATTTAGAAAAGTACGAAGAAAAAAAACACAAACACCAAAATCTAAGATATGGAGCTATGAGCCACAATGTATTTTGCAAAAATCAAAATCACTTGGGACCAAAAATGCAAGACTCTACAAATTAGAGCCCCTCAATATTTAAGGTGACTCCCATAGCTACCGTGAGGAGGAGGTTCATTGAAACCCCCCAAAGATCAAGATTTGACCTGAAGATGCATGGCGCACTTCTCCTGATCAAACCAGAAAAGAATTTACAGCCATCTCTTAACAGGGCCATATTCTTAGATTTCTAGCAGATAAAAGAACTGAACAATTTGTGCTTATATATGTTTTCTGCTTAGAATTTGATATTTCACAAGGCATATAGACTATGTAATCCTATAAATTTCAGCTAAAATCTAAGTATGTACTTCAACTAATTCCAAGAAGAAGAAAAAAGGTCACTACACTTTGAAAACCAATTCTGATTTATAATTGAATTGAATATTCAGAATTTTGATTCTCATAAAACTAATGATGATAACTATAGAGAAGACGAATACAAACAACACAAAGAACAATACAAAAACAATTTTCAAACCTATAAAGCCCACACATAGCTGATAGCAGTATAAGGCTACAACATTTGTCAAAGAACCATAGTTAACATGAGCAGTTGCAAGAACAATTAACAGACATACCAGACCAGAAACAACAAATGGCAGCCAGTTATACTGCTATTTACATTTCCATCACAGGGCATGAAAACAAAATCAAGTAGTAGAAAAACAAAAGTATAATGTTTTACCAAATTTAATAACCAGATTAAAGAATCAAAGCAAACATATTCAAAATTCAACAACATATGCAAAGATTTAAATTTCAAGCCTACTCCTTTGGTATCATATACTATAAAACTGGAGTAGAACATTTCAAGAGCTCACAGCATCGCAATGGTCACAATCACACACATATGAAACATAGATCCCTCAACTTCAAGCAAAATATGCACACAAAAACATGATGTAAAATGTAGGGGTGGATGCAATTGGATCAATCCTATCTAGTCTAAATAATAACGAAATGCAAAAATAAAAATTAGAAAAATAATAATAAATAAAATATAAAAGGAATTAAAACCCTCAGATCTCATAGCTTGATAATCAAGAGCAGCAACTGATGGAGAGATTCAACAGAGGCCTTAAACGCCGCGCCATAAACCACCAACAAACCACCGCGTGTACGTATCGTGAAAATGAAGTGGAAAAGATGGATGAATTAGGCGGAGGCGATGGCCGTCGATGATTCCGGCGAAGCGGAAAAGGACAATGTTGAATCCATAAAAAATACCCACCGTGCTGCTTCAATGTGTATTTTTTCCATCATTGGGTAAATTTAATACAAAAAAAAATCAAATAGAAGCAATCAGTGAATTGGAAGAATAAAAAACGCAGAAAATCATACAGAGATTGAAATGAGATGAATCAATAGTGGAGGTTAATCTACAGATGAGAGGCGTTTGTGAATTGGAAATGTTTTAGGGTTTATACCTTTTATAGACGTGAAATTGGATAACCACGTTTCAGAATTGGTTAACTGGTAGAGATGGTGGGCTGACCCAATCACACTATCGTGGCCTTGATTTAAGTAGGACTCAGATCATCGTGGGCTGACCCAATGGGTTTTGTAAATGGACTACTAAGTCTATGTTGTCTTTTTGTCTGAAGTCTGAACTGATATGCGCCAATGATGGTGGGAGGACAATCAACCTATGATGTCCCTTCCTTTTGATCTTGATATCCGATCTTCATCTTCTCCTTTCATTACTAATTCTTTTATGCATTTGAGCTCACCTTCGAATCCGCTTATAAATATGGCGATGCTCATTCCATCTGCCTTTTCTGATATGTACTGAATTGAACCAAACTGAAACGAACTGGATTTATTTCTAATATAAAATATTATTAAGCGAATATGAACTGAACTAAACTAAATGAAGCTGAACTGAACCGAACTGGATTTATTTCTAATATAAAATACTATTAGGAGAATATGAACTGAACTGAATTATTTGTAGTATAAAATACTATTAAGTGAATCTGAACTGAACTGAACCGAAATTAACTTAAGATAATGTATTTTCATACGAAGATAACAGAGCCTAAGCTTAAGGACTAACGGTTATCAAGGATTAGGTTGGACAAAATAATTTCATTCTCTCCTTAAAAGGTGGGAAATTATTCTAAACATGGTATATATCGTATGAGTAAGTTGGGAATCATATATGAGAAAGAAGGGGAAAAAATATTGCATTTTGCTTAGGACATAACTTGATCGAAAAATTTAATTGTTTTGGTTATTCTTTATGTTCAAGAACTTGATCGTCCCAACAAAAAAATTGGAATAACATTAGCCAATCCAGTCCTCTATACATCACATTAAGGGTTAATTACACAAACAATAAACTAAACTAGTTGCACTATTGTGGCTAAGGTCTTTTTTTTTGGCAAGTCTTGAATTTCGCAACTACACAACGCGGACATATTTTGCGATATCAATGTTTATGCAATTAACCCAACAAATAAGGTCATAAGTATTAAAATTTCTACTTACTAACCATTACGTCTCATTCTACCCAGTTATGTGCATAAGCACGAATTGTAACTTAGACATCAGTATAGCATAACATTTAAATCGAAAAAAGAAAAAAAATAATTCAACTTTATAAACTTACTTGTCACGACGTTGGAACCACAACATACAAAATGAGTGTCGCATCATCATGGGTGATGAGGGTAAATCCGGTTCAACCGTCTACGTCATCATCTCTCAACCCATGGAAGCTAATAGGATGAGTATTGATAGAACTTTAGGGAACTTGAACACCTGCAAATGGAAGATTAGAGGGGAGGGTCTGGAGGACGACCTACCGGAGTTAGGACGTCTTCAATTCAATGTGTTGGAAGAGAGGAGACCATATTAATGTGTATATATGTCGTGTGAGGCATAATAAATGAGCACATATATATAGAGGATATGATTTGTGGGTCCCTTACGACGGCTATGTCCTTGGAGCTGGATAGTGAGTCCTGAGGGTACTTAGGTAGGTTGTCCCCTCGTCCGTTCGAGACTTCACAGTGGTTCGATGGTCGTTTCTGCTCAGCGCCCACCAGTCTTAGGACCCTTCGATGGTGATCCCTTGTTCGATGGTTAGCCCCTTCGATGTATGGTCGAACATAATTATCAGTCGAAAGGCCTTGATACCTTTATTCCCATTTCAGTTGGGGTTTTCAATTGTTTGTCGAGATCTTCGTGCATGAAAAATTTAAAACGACAAACAATTATATCATATAATTAATAATATGGTATGAGGAGATGCACATTTATAGATATTACAAAATCATAGATCTATGGACAATTTGATCATAACTAAAAAAATATTGTATAACGTAGATTCTGTACTCATGGCGAAATATCAACATGCCAGTACTATTACTACTTCACGCTATGAAATTGTAGTACCACAATTGTTTTAATGTGAGATTTAATGAAGTGGGAAAAATATTACTATGTTATGCTATAGACATAACTTTGTTGACAAATTCAATTGTTCTTGTGATTCTGTTTGCTCTTGAACTTGATGAACGCAATGAACATGTGAAGCAAAATATGCCAACTCGGTCCTCTATATCACCATACTTCGTAACATGAGTATGATTGTGACGCCCTATCACCTTCAGAAATAATTAAACACACTTATGTGTTTTGCACACGCGGAAGCATTCTAATGACATAAATTTTTTTCAGGCTTATTCCACATGAAAGTCAAAAGAAAACCATGTTCTGAAACTAGCTAGTATGAAAACAGAAAAGAACAACTAAAAAAAAAAAAAAAAAAAAAAGGTGGTGCAAATTGTTGAATATCATATGAATACCAGAAGGGTTCGTCTCCTAGTAGACGGTCTCTCTAGTATAGACCAATTTATATAATTATAAAACAACCCCAGCCATAAAGCTATAAAAACACTACAAAAGTATTCAAAATTTCGGTGTCAAAACTGCAATAAGTGATAAATAATGGTCCTTTTAGCAATTTTCTTCTTATTTCTTATGAAAACAGGTACAGTCGTATCTTCTTCTTCTTTCTTCTTTATTTCTTTATTTCTCTTCTAGAGAGAGAAACAACCACCGGCCACCATCCAACACCGCCGATCGACGTCGTTTTCACAGCTTCTCATCGCCGGCGTCGATGAACAACATCCAAGTACGTACGATTTCATGTTTTCATATGTTTTGGTCATCTACAAGCTACGATTTAATATTTTCGATCATCTATGAGCTTCGATTTACTGGATTTCCATGTTTCTTATTGATCTACATGTTGTAGATGTCAAATCCTGTTTCTAATGATGATGAACCTGTTCCTGATGATGTTCCTAATGATGTTACAGGTAAAACGAAATCATATTCAATGTTTTTTATTAGGTGATGATGTTTGTCCAAGTAGTTTGCATCTAGATTTATGTAGATCTGTGTTTGGATCGAAGTTTGTTGGTGATAGATGTTAGATTTGGCACCTAAACATAGAATTATATAGATTTCACGATAAAATTTACGTTCAGAGATATCCCATGATCTCAGCAATATTGCCCATGTTCTCAGCAGTATATCCCATGATCTCACATGTTCGCGGTGCTATTTTTTTTTTTTTTTCATTGAACATGAAAAATTGGCATATAGTAGTTTCTATTATCTCAAAAATATTTCTTATAATTTCAACAATATGTTTTATTTCAACAATAGGTTACTACATGTGTGCATTATTTTGAATCTCGGAAAATGTTCCCATGATATCAGGAATAACTCCCATGATCTCAGAAATAGTTCCATGATTTTAGAAAACGCAACACATAATTTTCAAGAAGAAAACAAAAAAGAACATCATATCATAAAAATTCCAGAGTCATACAACTTACAATCTAAAACAGTCTTACACCCTACGTCAACACCCTAGGTTAAAAAAAAAAAGATGTGTGTTCCAAAGCAAAAAGCCCACATGATCTTACACATAAATGCCATGAATTTATCTAAACGTTCCATGTCAGCTTTCATTTTTTCGGCAGCCCATCCGAAACAGCGTCTTCTTGCATGATTTTCAGTTGTCCATCCAACAATGATGCTTGAATCGCAACCTCATTATGCAGATACTGCACTTTCCTCATCTCCATATTGACAACATAGCAAGTGTAGTGCCCGGCACATATCAACGGGAAAAAGGATTACAAAAAAAAAAAAAAAAAAAAAAGTGAAAAATTACAGTGAGAAAATAATGTACGGTCTAAAAAAACAGTACCTATAATCTCAAACTAAACATCCCATAATCTAAACCAAATATACCAAGATTTCAACCAAAAAACTCACAATCTCAAAAAATAGATAGAATTAATTTCCAAATCGAAATCAAACTGCATTCGTCTTCCTTCTCACAATGGAATCACAGAATTCATCTGCACCACCACCACCATATCCACCACCAGCCACCCTCGGTTTTCATAAAAACAACATCAGCAGTAGCAGCTCCACCCCTAACAACTCCTATCCACTCCCAATCAACCACAACAACAACGCCAACAACCACAATTATGTCCCTAATTCCATGATGCATCAGCCGCAACAACACCAACACTAGCACGAGCAGTACCAAAAACCTAGGTTCTTGTTTAATCCCATGCCACCACCGCAACAACCTGAATCTAAGCCGTTGGATCATCACCATATCAATAACCTTATAAACTGATCCAACGGAATCGGGGCTAGGAAGAAAACTATTCCGGCAAGAGAAGAGTGAGAAACGTTGATCAGATCGATCGATCTGTGTGGTTGTCTGTTAGTCAGAAAAAAGAAAGAAGAATGGTAATTTGCACCTTATTGGAGAATTAGGGACATCAACTCATCAAGTCCACATTATTGGAGAATTAATATTTGGATTTCTATCGCACATGATATCAATTAAGCTACCTTGATGATGAAATCGTAAACATGTACATGTTGATGCAAATCGAGTGACATATTGTAAATATATATTCGTAGTTCAACGACTGGTTTATACGTACAAACAAACATAATGATCAGAAGAAGAAGAGATTTGATAACAAAAAACTGATGATCATGCCATAAAAATAATCGTATCGACGAGTATATACATTACAAGAAGCCCCGAAAATATATACACTACATATATAAAAATCGAATGAAACTGGAATCAAGCCTTAACTAAGCTAGGAGAAAAAATTAACTAGTCCAGAAACAACAATTTTTGTGAACTACGCCTGATTCGAAAGCTTATCCGCTTGAACTACATGATTTTGTTTCTCGATCGTGACTTTTCCCGCTGCCTTGAAATCGAACGTGCAAGTATGCGCCTCCGCGTACCTATGCTTCCTGTGAAAACTAGAGAGAATTTGCATTAAAATGCACTTGAATTGAAATAGAAATGATGAAATGATGAGATAGATTACAGAGTGTGGTACTGTTCTGCTTATATAGCAGTTGGGATCGGAGGTACAAGTATCTAAGCTAAATGTACAAGTCTAATACCTAACTAATATTAACATAAAGGATAAATACGCTTTTGTTAACACAAATGCGTTTTCACCTTTACTTAGACGAAATGCAGATTTCCTTCTTCATTCTTGCTTCTCCAAGTGTTCAAGTCTTGTGTAGATCTTTATCTTGACATCCCCCCGCAAGCTGAGAGTGTATGTTCAAGATGCTCAACTTGGACATAAAGTACTTGAACATTCCTGGTGGTAGTGGCTTTGTAAAGAGATCGGCGAGTTGGTTTGTGTTTTTGATGTGAAAAAGTTTGATAGTATTGGCCATAATCATTTCTCTGATTATGTGACAATCTATTTCTATGTGTTTGGTTCTTTGGTGGTTTACTGGATTGTGGGCTAAGTGGTAGGCTGATAAATTGTCTGTGTATAAAAGTGCAGGTCTGTCTGTATGGGGTATTTGGAAATCTGCAAGTAAATAAAGGAGCCACTGTATCTCACAAGTTGTTGTGGCAATTGCTCTGTATTCAGCCTCTGCTGATGACTTGCTTACAGTGTTCTGCTTCTTAGATTTCCAGGATATGATGGAGTTGCCTAGATAGACAATGTAACCAGTAACACTTCTTCTTGAATCTTGACAATCACCCCAGTCACTGTCACTAAATGCTTTGAGGTGCATGTCATTGGAAGCTGAAAAGAATAAGCCTTGGCCGGGAGACTGCTTCAAGTATCTGAGTATGTGGTGAGCTGCTTCAAGATGCTTTGTTGTTGGACATGACATATATTGACTCAATTTCTGCAAGGCAAAGGAAATGTCAGGTCTAGTAATAGAAAGATATATCATTCTTCCAATTAACCTCCTGTAAATTTGAGGATCTTGTAATGGTTCTCCACTGTCTTCTTGTAATTTGTTCTTGTAGTCCATAGGAATTTCTTCTGGTCTGGATTCTTTGTATCCTGTTTCCTTCAATAAATCTATAGTGTATTTTCTTTGACAGACTGATATGTCACTGTCATTTCTTGCAATCTCCAATCCAAGTATATACTTCAATTCACCCAAGTCTCTGATAGTGAAAAGTTGGTGTAAATGATCTTTAACTTGTTGAATTTCTGTCATATCATCTCCTGCTAAGATCACATCATCAACATAGACTAACAAACATGTAAAGGAACTGTTAGTCTTCTTTGTGAAAAAAGAAGTATCTGCTTGAGATTGTGAATAACCAATAGCCAGTAAAGATAAAACCATTGTCTACTTGCTTGTTTCAAGCCATATAGACTTTTAACTAGCTTGCAAACCTGATTGTTTCCTGCTTTTGTGTAACCTGGAGGAGGAGTCATGTACACTTCCTCATTGAGATCTCCGTGAAGGAAGGCAGTATTCACATCTAACTGATGTAGAAACCAACCTTTAGCAGCTGCAATAGCTAACATACATCTCACAGTTGTTAATTTTACAACTGGTGAAAAAGTTTCAAAATAATCAAGACCATTCTCTTGAGTGTAGCCTTTAGCTACAAGTCGTGCCTTGTATCTTTCTACACTTCCATCAGCTTTATATTTAACTTTGAACACCCATTTACAACCTATACAGTGTTTTCCAGGTGGTAGATCAACAACTTGCCAAGTTTTTGTCTTTTCTAAAGCTGATAACTCAGAATTTATGGCATCTACCCATTCTTTCTGTTTAGCTGTGTAAGTTTTGGGCTCTTCAATGGAAGATATAGCAACCGTAAAACACTTATGTGAGTCAGATAACCTGTCATATGAAACATAATTAGAAAGTGGATACTTGACTACTTGTTTTTCTGAACAAGTAGTTGATTTTGCTAGATTTGCTGCAGGTTGCAGAGATGGAGGCAATGAAACATCATATATAGCTAAGTGTTTTGCTGTGTTTCTTGTCCTTGTTGATCTTCTTAGATTGGTATCATCTTCTGAAACCTGTGAAGCAACAATTCTACCAGAAGAATTCAAGTTATCAGTGTTAGTAGCATCATTGTTAATACTAGAAGATAATTCTTCTGTTTCCTCTCTTTCCAAATAGTTGGGCATTGCTTGTGTTGTGTTTCCTGCATCGGTTGGAATGTTAGTATCACCAACAGTAGAGGAGGACATTAATGGTGAAATATTGTTGTGAAACAAAGAATTCACATCTACCGGAGTATAAACAGGTGTGAATTGAGAGCTAGTTGTCAGAAGTTTGTTGATTCTTAAAAGGGAGGATATGCTCAATAAATTGAATATTCCTTGAGATAAATATTTGCTTATTCTCAAGATTCATCAACCTGTAATCTTTATAGCCTGTAGGATAACCAAGAAAAACGCATTTAACTGCTCTTTGATCAAATTTTGATATGTGAGCTGTTAAAGTAGAAGCATAACACAATGAACCAAATACTTTCATATCTGTATATGTTGGTTTTTCACCATAAATAACCTCATATGGACTTTTGTTTTTAAGAACAGTAGCTAGTATTCTATTGATGATAAAACAAGCAGTTAATACACAGTAAGACCAGTATTCAAGAGGTAAATGAGACTGAAATAACAACCCTCTTGCTACTTGCAAGAGATGTTGATGTTTCCTCTCAACACGGCCATTTTGCTGTGGTGTTTCCACACACGATCTCTGATGGACTATGCCTAGGGTAGAATAGAACTCTGTCAGTTGGAATTCAGCACCATTGTCAGATCTTATACACTTTATTTTAGTGTTGAATTGAGTTAACACCAAATTGTAAAAATGAAGAAGATGAATCTTTGAAATTGATTTGTTTTTCATCAAATACAACCAAGTGCATCTCGACTTGTCATCAACAATTGTTAAGAAATATCTGTGGCCATATGAAGAATTTGTACTAAAAGGGCCCCATATATCAGTATGTATAAGATCAAATACAGAAGAAGCAACAGAAGTACTTTCATTGAAACAATTTTTCTTCTGTTTACAGTAATGACATACATCACAAGATTGAAAAACTGTTTGATCTTTACATGAGCTAAGTTGTAATTCTGAAAGTTTTAGTAAAGGTAGATGACCAAGTCTTAGGTGCCATAAGGTTGTATTGTCTTGTGTTGAACTAACATCATTAGCACTTGAAATGACAGGAGTTGATTCCAAATGATAGAGTCCATTCTTCAACCTAGCATATCCAATCACCTTGTCTGTCCTTGTGTCCTGTAAAACACAGTGTGAGGAAAGGAAATTGCACTGCATGTGCTCATGTAATGTCAAATGAGGTACATACACTAAATTAAAAGTGAAACTATGCACAAAGAGCACATTGTGCAACACTAAATTCTCTGACCATTTTACTTCACCACATTTTGTTGCTACTATCATTTGCCCTGTAGGTAACTGTATTTCAACATGAACATCATGTGGAACAGAAGTAAAAAAGTTACTATTGCAGATCATGTGATCTGTAGCTCCTGTACCAAGTATCCATGTTGCACTTTGCATACTTTTAGCAATAGAGGACAAAACAGTAACTACTTTAGTATTATTTAAAAAATGAGATCTAGAAATGATACCCCCTTCAAGTGGTGTCTGATGAGTAGGCTCAGATGGAACTTGAGAAATGGCTATAGCTGTAGAATGATGTGGAGACTGGTTCTGAGATTGTTGGTGCATCTGAGTCTGAAACTTTGTAAATTGCAGAAACTGAGCATACATAGCAGGGCTCATATCATCCATTTGTGATAAGTGACCCTCTGAATGCTGAGAAGATTCTGGCTGCTGTGATGATTCACCAATGGCTGCATTAGCTTGAGCATGATTCTCATGGAAGGATGCTTCCTTTAGCCTTTAGGACCTGTCCAGCCAGGTGGATATATATCCCACTAATTGATAGCAATTGTTCCTAGTGTGTCCAGTGAAACCACAGTTGGTGCACCTAGCTTTGCCTTTCTCCTTATTATTGCCATAGTTCTTCTGAAATCCTTTTACCATACAAGTTGTGTTATCTGAAAAACCACCTCCATTCTGTGCTTGAGTAAACATAGCCATATTATCTTGACTATTGCCATACACATTACTAGATAGTCTCCTCTGAGATTCTTCTTGCAACACCATAGAATAAACAATTGCTAGACTAGGAACCGGTTTCTGCATCATAACTTGACTCCTAAGTTGAGTGTAGGACGCATCTAAACCAACAAGAAACTTTATCACAACATTAGTTTTCTGTAACTGCACCATCTTATCCAAGCCACCACAAGTACAGACTGGAATTGCTCAATGTGATACATACTCATCCCATAATCCTTTAAACGCAGAATAGTACTGAGATACAGTCTCACTGCCTTGCTTAAGACTAATCAAAGATTGTTCAAGGTGTAATACAGTAGGACCATCACTACGAGTATATCTCATCTTAAGTTCCTTCCACAAATCATACGCAGAAGTAAAATAAAGAACACTTTGACGAACTTCATTGGAGCAAGAGTTAAGAAGCCATATCAACACCAAATCATTTGCCCTTTTCCAAGCCGCATGATTAACCGTTTCTTCTAAAGAAGGTTCAGAGATAGTACCATCAATGAAGCTGACTTTATTCTTAACAGACAACGCCATTTCAATTGTCTTACTCCAAGACGGATAGTTGGATCCATTGAGGGATTCGATGACAATGGACACTCCAGGTTGATCAGACGGCGCAAGATATTACGGAGAGCTCGGATCTTCAGCTGGATTGGAAAATAACCGCCGCTGATTGTGATTATTGCCACCACCACCGCCGTTGTTATTGCCACCAGTGTCACCGTTATAACCGCCTGTAATACCGCCTGGATTACCACCGTTATTGACGTTATTTCCCGGATTTCTGGACGTAGAAGAGTTCGAATTCACCATTGACTTCAGAGAAAAAAATGTCAAATGACGAGCAAAGATAAAAGATGAATAAAATTTGATTTAGAGAATAAGATCGAAAGCGATAAGAGAGTTTCTGTCCTCAGAATCGGAACTCGATTACTGATACCATGTGAAAACTAGAGAGAATTTGCATTAAATGCACTTGAATTGAAATAGAAATGATGAAATGATGAGATAGATTACAGAGTGTGGCACTGTTCTGCTTATATAACAGTTGGGATCGGAGGTACAAGTATCTAAGCTAAATGTACAAGTCTAATACCTAACTAATATTAACATAAAGGATAAATACGCTTTTGTAACAAACGCTTTTGTAACAAAAGCTTACAAAAGCGTATTTATCCTTTACTTAGACGAAATGCAGATTTCCTTCTTCATTCTTGCTTCTCCAAGTGTTCAAGTCTTGTGTAGATCTTTATCTTGACACATCCCACAGAAGCTTCCGCCGCAACGACACGTAAATCCTAACAATCCAACTTTCTTGTTGCAACATCCGCAACGATTCTTCTTTGGAGCCACGACCGGGTCAGGAGATGATGATGATACGTTTCCTTCCTTGAGCCTTTTCATAAGTTCGACCCAATTGTCAATCTTCAGTTCTGGTGTCGTCTTCTTGCTTGTTGCTTGTTCATCCGCATAGCACTCGAGACAGAAAATTCCACATCCATGTGCACAACGATGAGGAGGAGCTTCCGCCGAAGGGTGTTTCTGAAACCCGGAAGAATCCATTAATGATGTTAACTTGATCGGAGATGGATATATGCTTGGTTGCTTTGCGTTTGGATTGTCAAGACAGAGAGAAAATATTGTAGCAGTATAATAAAAGGTTGGATCGTTTATGTAGGGTATGTATATATAGGACTTGAGGTCTTTGTATAATTAGGTACTAACTACTTGTATTACAAGTCAGACACACTCCTAATCCTAATATAATTAACCAATTGGATTGTTTATTTACTACTTTAAGTCCTTGGCCTTCGCGATATTCTGGCAGGTCCAATCCCAATGTTTCAGGGAATTTAGACAACATTCAAATGTAATTTTACATTATAACAATGGGTGCAAGTTAGAAAGTACGTAGCGAGAAAGCTCGCTATGAATCATAGCCTATGATGCTCCGAATTATTTCTGTTATCAAATTTGGTTCGATCTGCGAAGCGAAATAATTTATATATTTTTTTGTCAGAAAAAAATGGATTATATTAAACCAACAAAGGAGCCTGAAGCTCAAAGTTATAACAATTAACAAGTATAGCAGACTAGTACAGTCAAGGAGGTTTATGGAAGTTTATTCATGTCTTTTTCTCCTTTGCAAGTCTGCATATATAAGCCTGAAGCTTGAAAACTGAAATATGCAGAAGCACATTGTCACCATTCAGCAACACTCACTGCAACAGCACTGAGAATCATGACAAGCAACAGGACAGTGGATCATGATCTATATTAGTAACAAACAACATGTTACAAGGTTTCCATAGCCAAAGTAGCATATGAGATTCGGTTTCAACAAAAAATATACAGTAATGACCTTATATCAAGTGTAACAGAAAACAGAAATCAATCGCTAAAACTTGCTGAAATGCGATTTTGGAGTCGACCATGGTGTCTCAGGAGATACTTCAGCACGCAAATTCACACGGCTCTCAGGAACAACAACAGACATATTCAAAGTTGGTCTCTTCAATGGAAAAACGGGCATAGGTGAATCTCCTCTAAGCATCCGTGCAGCCTCCCTCATCGTCGGCCTCTTCCCAGAGTTGAAATGTGCACAACAAAGTCCAACCACCAGTGTCCTCTCCATCTCGATTCTACTAAAGCGTCCCATCAGTTTAGGATCAGCAGCCTCAGCAAGTAGCCTTTTATCCCATAAATCCCATACATACTCAGTAAGTGCAGCCCTACCCTCATGAACCGGCCTTCTTCCAGTCGCCACCTCAAGTACCACCACCCCGAAACTGTAAACATCTGTTTTCACAGTCGGGACACCCGAATACAGATACTCAGGAGCTAAATACCCAATTGTGCCAGCAGGTACACTCGAGTTTCTCATCTCCAAACTATGCTTATACACTTCAGCCAAACCAAAATCGCCAAGCTTGGCATTGTACTCAGAATCAAGTAAGATATTACAACTCTTGACATCTCTGTGGATAACCTGGCTCTCACATTCTTCATGCAGGTAAATAAGCGCAGAAGCAACTCCTTGAAGTATGTTCAATCTACGATCCCAAGTCAGAAACTTGGACAGAGACGAATTAGTGTGGAGAACTCTGTCTAGGCTGCCATTAGGCATGTGCTCGTAAACCAAAACCAGTTCATTCTTCTCGCAACACCACCCTCGCAGCTGAACCAAGTTCTTATGCCTCAAACAACCAACCATAGTAGCAAGCTCAGTGTTAAACGGAATTCGTGAAGAGTCGACACTATCCTCCTGATTGAACCTCTTAACTGCCACAGTACCACAAGATGGAATGGCTCCTTCGTAAACAATAGCAGACCCCCCTTCCCCTATAATCTTGCTCTCATCAAACCCATTGGTTGCAGATTTAATCTCATTCAACGACAACATCTTCGGAACCAGCCTTCCACCTCCCATCCTACGCATCTGCCTCTCGCTACGTGTTCGTCTAACTCTCTTTCTCCTACTCCTCAACATACACAAACCTATGCCAACAGCAGCAGCTAACAAGATTGCCAGCACAGTAACACCCCCAAATACTAAAGCCAACCTGATTATCCTTCTATCATGAGATTCCGAACTACTATACACAAACGGGCTAATCTCCAAATCCTCAGGTGAACAAATCAAACAGCCCTCTTCCTGGACAGAATCAAGCAACCCCTTAGTAGAACGCAAGAACCTCGTAAACGTCCTAAATCGCCAGTAATCGACAGTGTGAGTCGATGATCCTTTCCCATTCGAAGCAGTAAAGCCTACACGCATAAACTCCTTCATAGACGTGGATAAATCGATATTGAGCGTAAGAATCGGACTTTTAGGCCTAATCTGCTTAACAGAACCAACCCACACACTAACTCTTTTCTCAGGATCCCTGTACTCAACCCACACACTAACTCTTTTCCCATCCTTAAGACTAACACCCGATCTCAAAACATCCTCAGAAGCCAAAGAGATCACACTGTTCACATTAACCCCAACATGATTGTCATTAATGTCGCCAAGATCCGGATTGAAACTGGTATCGAATTCGACGGCGAAATAGGAATCTTCAGGAAGGCCCATGAAACCGTCACGGAGGCTAAATGAGTCAACATCAGAAGCGACGAGAAATGCGAGGCCGTCGCCAAAGGGGCAAGAGGGGTTGTTCTTGGTGATGGTGAAAGTGAAGTTGCAGGAGAAAGAGGAAGTGCCGTTGGATGAAGGGTCAAGAAATCGAACTGGGTTGGCGTAGAAAGCTCGTCCGACGGAGGGCGGAGAGAGGCAGCTGGCGGCGGTGGTGTCGGCGGTTAGGGTTATGGAGTTGTTGTTGAAAGTGGAGTCGCCGAAGAGGACGATGTTGGATGAAGGCGAGAAGAGGGCGATTGATGGGATGTAGAAGAGGAACAAGAAGAGTATGGGGAGAAGGGCAAGGGTTTTCAGGGAGAATTGAGGCATGGTTTTTTTGGTTCGATTTTTGGGGAAATGTGGGCTATTGGTTCTTGTAAGACATTGGGGAATAAATGGTGATTGATACTCTGATCAATGGGGGGCGGTTTCAGGGGCAGGCTTAAAGCTTCTGTCACTTTGGCAATGGAGTTTCGCGGCAGAATTTAGATATCAAAATGGATACATTATTCAACTACTTTACTTATTTCTTCTTCTTCTTATTATTATTATTATTTTATTTTTTATTTTCTTGAACTAAGTAAACGTTATTATCCAAAAAAAATCATGTAGTCAATCCTTTGTGGAAATTTATTAATTAATCCGAACCATCATATTCTAGTGCTAAAGAATAATCTGGAGTCCTATCAAACACTATAATACATGTACATAACTTATTAAAACGGATGAATATTAGTTTTTACTACTAACCAAACACTAGCTAGGCATTCTTACACGTGCAAATTCTCATTATGCTCTCTAAATCCAATATTTATTTATTACAAGTCTTCTAGTAATATGTAATGATATTAAACTTATTTTATATAATTAGTTTGTGGGAAATTAGTGAAGATCATGTTATATGTTTTACGTAAAGTGTTGATATCACAATTAGGATGTCTATTTGTCATTGCATAGTGTGATATGTACTTTTTAGTAATGTATATATATGTATATATATGTATGTCATCAAATGGAATGATATTCGTATTTACGAAGTACGAGAAGTTTTGAATTCACCTTGTTGGCCAAGTGGGCTAGAGTTAATGAATTAGATTCAAAAGAAGAAATAGATAGTGAGGGAATTGGTATTAGCTACATTTTGGTGCTTCCAAACTCTATGGCTAAGGACATATTCTTTAGACTTCACATGAAAGAAGTCGTCCGATGCAAATGTGTGTGTAAACAATGCAAAGGCCACATCTCTCTCACCGTGAGTTCTTTCAGATGAATCAAAATATTTGGAAACTGAGAACTTTCGAGATGTAATTGTTCTGTTCTGTAATTAGTGTCGAAAAATAATTGTCTGAACCGTTGTCACTCTAAATAAACCAACATTTGTTTGGTTGTTGAAAACGTTGACTCATTTGAACTTTTATCTTAACATTTGAAGTTGAATGGGCCAGGCTATTTGATGATGCAATAGCTCCACAGTTTCGGCCCCACACTGGGCCTTCACTACAATCTAAATCCATTCTTCAATCAATTTCCTAAGGACGTCAGTTCATATGCTCCTAGATTTTTCCCGTTGGCCTGATAAGTTGATTTGTAAGGATGCGTGTCGGGGTTGAGTTTTGCTATTAGCCTATTCTGCTCTGGAGTTCCGATCCTCTTCTGTTTTGTCGTGCCCTATCTGTGTGCAAGATGGAAGCTGAAAATGGCCGATGATTATCAAAGTTTGGCTGCCAGGTGTAATAGAGAACCTATCCAAGTAACATCCTGTCTCAGTAGTAGCATAACTTTATCGTTTATCTTAGTAAAATTCACCAGCACTTAATAGGCAGGGTTTTGCTCTAGAATGTGTTCTATTGGTTAAAGAAGGGCAGTCAATTTGTCATGAATATCACATTTCATAAATTTTAATAAAAACAATTTAGTTTTTACCAGATGTTGCATATACAGTATGTGAATGTCATCCTGGATATTATCCAAGGTTTCCTAATAACTTGGTGACATCAACAGAATGCATACAGGAGTGGGATTAGCTGTTGGAACTTCAATCTTGTTAGGAGTATGTAGTATGAATGGGCAGGGGCTTCACTTACCTCATTTCTTGACCATGCATCCCAATTTAGAAGTTTACTTACATGGGGGAGAATCTAAAACCATTTGATAGCACTCCCTTCTAATCATGCTCTATAATTTAGGAGTATAAGCATTGTGATATTATTCTCTATAGTTAATTTATAAAATTATCTTAGTTTATATAATTTTGTAATATGATTTGTATTAGTTATTTTTTTGTTGTAATTTAAAATTTATAAGAGATTAAGGCTAAAATAAATAAGTTAAGAAAACAAATGTAATAAATTTATCGATTTTATTTCACCTTAATTTCAGTTAAAATAAATTCAGCCCAGTTCATATTTATTAATTAAGTTCGGTTCAGAATAATTAAGTTCAATTCAGTTCAAATAAATTCAATTAAATTCAGATTTGTTTAGTTAAAATTTATATTTCAAATAAGTTAAGTTCAGATTTATTAAATTAGTTGAGTTCAAGTTTATTAATTTCAGTTGAGAAATTTTCAGTCGAAACAAAAACAGAACAGAGGAAATGAATTGTATAAACCAATCCAATTTTTCGACACATCGAGTAGTGTGGTACTACTACTATTTGAAAGGGAAATAAAACGACAATCATCTCCCCTGAAGCCCTAATTTTATCACGCTCTGTCCCCAAAAACCGAGCAGCATCAGCCAGCCAGCAATTGAATCGTCGACACCATTCAATGAAGAAGCACAAAAGTAAGGCTAAAGACGAAGCGGTGGCAAATCGAAACGCAACAAGAAATGAGGTAAACGATCATCTCCTTTGTCCCATTTTGGAGCTCCCAATGTGTCTTCAACATGAAATTTTCTTCAGACTTGCTATCAAGGATATCATGCGTTGTAAATGTGTCTGCACCTTATGGCAAAACCACATCTCAGTTCCTCATTTCTCCGAAAACTATGTGAAAAATTCAAATTTGACACAGCTATTGTATTTACCTGGTAATTTAAGTCCCCGTGCTATGTATTTGCTAGAGATTTCTGAGAATGGTGATTGTTCGTCATCACAGATGGACCCTAAATTACCCCCTTTGCCCAAAACACCTTACTATTCCTTCGTAGGCTCCTGCAATGGCTTCATCTGTCTGTTATTGAATGTACCTGGGCTTGCCAGATTATCCACCAAGGGGAATAGAAAAGTATCTACTGATGAAATCATTTGTGTTGGTAACCCAATTTTCGGTGATGATTACGTTGCACTTCCTAAGCGTAAGAAGCCTACTGAGTCTGGTAGGCGGGTAGTGAGCTATCAGTTTGGTTTTACTCCTCATGGAAATGACTTTAAGGTTTTGAGATTTGCATTTATATATGATGACTATAGGCGTCCACGTAATATTGGGGCCTCTGACCAGGAATTACTGACGCCAGCATCGCAACGTGAGATAGAGGAATGCGAGATTTTCTCAGTTGGAGTAGATAACCAATGGAGAAGTTTATCTATTTGCTTCACTGATTTGGGTCAGTGGTGTGATGTGGTTTCCTATGGTGGGGCTTTAAACTGGATACCATGCACCAAGAGCCCTGTCTGCATATCTACATTTGATATTGCTGGAGAAAAGTTGGGTCAAATTCCAAGCCCACCTGACTTAGTTTTGGTTAGAGATAAAACTGAATTGAAGATATTCAATAACGAGTTCAGTGTGCTCGACTTCACTAATGTTCCGCAGATTACTTTGTGGATAATGAAAAAATATGGAGCTGCAGATTCTTGGACCAAATTTGTAATATCTATGTCATCATTTCCATTTGGCCGAGAGAAAGGCTATTATTTCAGGCCAGTTGCAGAACTGCAGGATGGAGAGATTCTGTTTTCGAATACTCCAGAAGACCGTCTTTTCTCCTATAATCTTAAGCAAAACAAGTGTTCTATAGTGGACATCCACGCCGTTGGCGTTGATAGGATCTGGTTTTGGGATATAAACACCTATGTCCCGAACTTTTTCTGCCGTGGGAAGAAGCTGCAATGTGAGGCGCGAACTTTTAATCATTTCATTTTATCCACTTCTTCTGTGACTATATGCTTATATTTTTCCTTCACAATGTAGGAAGCATGTGCTCTAGCAAGACAAAGGAAGTTGGACTTGAAGATATTTGTTCAGAGATTGGGAAGTAACAGGTAGAACTAGAATGGTTCTGTTTTATTTTATCTATCCTTAGTAATGTAATAGCAAATCCAACTTGCAGAATTTGCCCCTCTCTTTTGTGCGTCTTTCGCTTCTGGAGTTGCATTTGTAGTTGAATGGAGTTGATTATCGATGCTTTGTTTTATCTATAGCTGTCTTTTATTGTTGCCCAAAGGCGGTACTGATTTCTTGAGTTTTATGTCTATGCCCCCGACAATTCCCATTTATTATCTTGCTAACTCTTAAGGCCCATCTCTCCTTGTTTAGAATATGGAGTTGGAATGAGATAGCACAGTGAAACTCCATAGGTGTTTCTTTACGGTACTTCTGGAATGGTTGTTGAAACTTTAGAACCTTATTAGTAGGGGTGGCAACCGGGTGGGTACAGATGGATACGTCATTCAGGCAATGGGTTTAACTTTTACCCGCTTGTTTATACCCACTTCAGACGTGTGGGTAACAAGTGTATATGAGCCAACTAAACGGGTAAAATACTTGCCCATTTATAATGAGTGGGGAAGGGAGATGAAATTATAATGTAATTTAAGTTTTGTAGGGAGTTTTAAGGTTAAAAATGGGTAATCCATTTCTATATGCGGGCAAGTCCCATACCTATTTAAGACGAATGTATATGGGAAAACCGTAAAAATAGGGTGAAATTGCCATCCCTACTTATTGGAAGAGTTGGCTTCCTCCTGAGGTGCAGTAAGCCCGGTTGCAGAATTACAAGCTGGAGAGGTGGTTTTCTTGCTGATTGTCCCATGAGTTATCTTGTGGCTTGTAATATTAAGCAGAAGAAATCTTTTAAGATTGATTTTATGCAGTTTACAGTATTGATATTTGTTGGGCGGCCTGTCTGTGTGCAAGAATGGAAGCTGGAAATGGCCGATGACTATTAAAGTTTGGCCGCAAGTTGTTAATAGAAATACCTATCCAAGGAACACCTTGTCTGAGTAGAAGCATGAACCATTTTAGTATAATAGCTAGGTATCTTTCTGTTATAGGTTGGTTTTGCTTTTGCACGACGAATTTGAAGCTGTTCTTTTGATTTCAGGCAGTATGTTAATCGAAACTTTTCTTGGTTTGCTGGAAGATTTTAGCTGAAATTATAAAATTTCAGTTTTGTGGCAGATGCTTATCTCATTCTGGTAAAAGAATGATGAACAATGGGCTTAACTCACAAGTTTTGATCAACCAGAATTATCCAGAAAGCATGCATATACACACAGCTATAATAAAGCTCTGTTAACTAGTACTGTATATATATCCTGGCAATCATGAGCTCAATTATTTGACACAGAATTGGATTTACTTCTCTAAATACTTGAAGTGAAGTTGAAATTGGAACAGGAAGTTTGCCTCCTCAACAATGTGGAGCTGAATCCAAGCCTTGAAGCTGCCAAATCGAACTGCAAAAGATTATCTTCGATTTGTTTTGCTCCAATAACTATTGAAGTTCTAGGAAAATATCCTCCATCTAAAAACCCCAGGCACATAACGTCGTTGCCAAATCGCACCATTGGGTTTGAACCTGTGATCGTCCAAACAACGTTCTGCCCCTGCAAAACCAGCTCAATGTTTGAACACCTGGACCAACTCTCAGTGCTGGCAGCGTTGCGAGTACTAAAACACACATCAAATGGCCTAATTGGGTCAACCATGCTAATGTTTCTGAGATCAGCCTCCAAAATGAAAGCCGAGCTCATATATACGTAAATCAATCGAAGTTTCCATGAGAGTGTAGGGATTCACGGTGCTGATTTTCGTTCCGCCATTGCCTTGTCCGTCTATTGTTAACAAGGTTGTGTTTATTTCGACCGGGTTATTGTTTATCCTGATCTCTTTTACGTTGATGAAATATTCACTGCACGGATCAACGCTATAAACCGGCGCAGTGTCTACCGGGTTTATCAGGAGCGGAGTGTACCTCAATGATTGTGATGCGTCAACGTCAGGGAGGAAACTGTACGGACCATCACCGAGAAATATCACACCGTTCGATGAAGTTGATGGCGAAAGGCAAATGGCAAATCTTCTTCTAAAGCTGAACGCAGCTGCAAACTGCGAAGGTGAATCTGTCTGTTCCCGTCCTAGGCCTATTATACGGATGGCTCCACTGGCCAGGCCACGTAGGAGGAAGGCCGACGTGCAAGAGTATATAAACCGGGGCACCGTGGCTTGTCGTCCAGGATTCACCCCATCAGTTGATCTGACCGAGATAACGTCCTCAGCTAGGTCTCCGGTTGTTGCGATGCTAGTGAAAGGATTCGTTATTGACACGCCACAAATATTATCACCACATGATGTTGATTGGGCAACTGCGCATTGGGCTGTCCTGCAATGTACAAGGTGGTACGTGGAGGAAACGTAGCTGTCGTTGCAATCTAGCCACAAGAATCGACCACCAAGATGAACGACGAGGTTTACAGGTACTGGAGGAGTTCGTTGGTTGATCGTGGTTACATATTGGAGGGTGGAAGCGTCTTTTCGTACAGGGAGGACAAGTGCACGGGGCGAAAAGAGGGTTGGGGTTGAGCATGAGAGAGAAGTGAGGTGAAGCAGAAATGAAAGAATGAGAGCCAAAGAGAAATATGATGCCATGGAGTACACAGTTGGTCCAAAAAAATGTCTGCTATCTATTTATGTGTTATGATGAAATGATGAATAATCCATAGAGGGAGATACAGCTAGCTCGATTGTTATTTACGACTTGGGACAGACGGCCACCAATATTACTGCGTATTGATGACTATTGGAAAACTCCTCCCCACAATGTATCATAAGATTACTACTCCGTTCTTTTTTACCATAAGTTTGTCATTCCCACATTCTGTATAATAAGATTACAAAAAATCTAATTTTAGTACTTCAGTATAATTCTGCCCGACAGATTAATATTAAGGTACATTCGACTTAATTCACCCCAATTCATCACGAACACGCGAATTAGTGATAGTTCTTTTAACTAATTCACCTGGATTCAAAAAAATCTTAAAAACAAAACAAGGCAATTAACTCACGATTCCTTCTACAAACAAAACCACTCCTCAAAGCCCTAAATCTCACTCTGACTCAATTCCAACTCCAGGACGATAGCATGTGATATTGCTGTGAATACTCATAAATTAGGATTTGACAGAGAGAATTTGAGATGCTTTGCGGAGAAGCTTAAGGTGCATACCTTTTTAATTGTAGAGATGCACAAATATTTGCTCTTGGTTAGCTTCTGATTTCTGAAGCTTAATTTGAGATGGTTGTTTGTTGAGGTTAGGTGTTTAATGAAGGTAGCGTTCCTTTTCCTTTTTGAGGTTTTTTTTTAAAAAAATTCAGGTGAATTAGTTAATAGAGCTATCACTAATTCGCGAGTTCGTGATGAATTGGAGGTGAATTAAGGCGAATTTACCCTAATATTAATTCGCCGGGCCGGAATTATACGAAGTATTAAAATTAGGATTTTTTGTAAATTTATTGTACAAAATGTGGGAGTGACAAACTTATGTTACAAAATGGATGAAGTAGTAAACTTATGGTACATTTCCAAGGATTTTTCCGATGACTATTCAATCGCAAGGATATATATATCCGACGATGTTCAATTAAAACGTACAGGTATGCTTATTTTTTTTATTTATTATGAGCAATAGTACTATATAATATGGTTGGTATATTAATACCAATAGCTTAATAGTTTGTCAGAAGAAATCTAGTTATCTACAGATTTTAATCAAAGGAAATTTACGCAATGTCTGACAAGTTGACTGTTTGCTTGGTTGGTTGATTAATTACCAAGGACTTTGTATATGTTAAGCTCTTGATGTGTGAATTTTATGTATAGTTTCATGATGGACCGGTGTGGCGCTTTAACAGACAGATAATTCGTATTCCGCAAAGTTTGGGTACAATACACAGCTGGAATCAGCGGCTCAGGTGGGGCTTTGGGGTCGGCTTCACAGCAAATTAATTGGAAGAATTTAGTTTGGGAACACTTCCTCCCTCTCAAAGTTAATGGCTTCATTTGGAAATTGATTTGGGAAAAGCTTCTCACACTCGATAATCTCAAAAAGAGAAATATTATTCATCCGGAGACAAACACTAGTTGTAGATTTTGTCTTGAAGAAGATGAAAGTGCGGATATCTATTTCGATCGTGTAAGTTTGCTTGTGAGATTTGGGATAAACTTGCGGATTGGTAAGGTTCTAATAGTCTCCTTTGTCCGTTTATACATGTATTAATTAATGGTGATTTTCCAAAATCTCGTCATATTAAAAATTGAATGTGAGTGGTTGTGGTTCAAACTACATTTTGGGTGTTGTGGAAAGCGAGGAATGGTACTACACTTTGGCATTGGTTGCGAAGTAAAGATTGGATTTTATATGGTACAATTTATCTATGTGATTTTCACCCATATATATGTTTTTGTGTGGTGTTTTGTTGCTTTATTCTATGTTGGACGTGAATAGCATTATTCTCCGCTGGCTGTGAATGGCATTATGCTTTTCTGGTTGGTTTTGGCATGTACGGTAAGACTCTGTTCTTTTCATCTGAAAATTGATTATTTTAATTTCAGTTTAGATCAATTCAGATTTGCCTAATAATATTTTGTACTACAAATAAGTTCAGTTCAGATCAGATCAGTTCTGTTCAGACGAAGAGAACAAAAGTCTGTAAAATCTTCAAACGTTCGCTTAGTTACCTAAACTAGCTTCGTCTTGAAATTCATCCAACTTGGTCTTGATCCTAGATGTGGTGTATGTCGTACTTTTAAACTCTTGACTTACAACTATAGATAATATAGAACTAAGTTGTGGTGTATATCGTACTTTTAAACTCTTGATTTGCACGTAATATAGAAAAAGCAAAAAAATAATGTAATATTCAATATTCAAGGGCAAGCCGACCTACATTTTGTGTGTTACAATTACAACTCTACAAATAGTCAAATATCCCATTATATTATACGTACAAATCGCTTTGTTTTTTGCCAGATGAGATGTTATGACAACCAAGTCTATTAGTCTAGTGCAGGTACCCAATCAAATTTGCAATTGGACCTATTAATGAAAAGGCAGTATCTTAGTTATTGTTAAAAGAAAAAGTCGATTTTTATTGTATTGAAATATTCATTTCAGCCTAGCTATAGTATAGTGAGTTATGCTTTTACTTGGCCATATAACCCAACATCTATACCCCATATTCATGTATCAACCGAAACTATGGGTATGTACGTCCTCTAGTCGAACCTCACCGTTTGATTTATTCATGAGATACACTAGGAACCGTTGCCCTCATTGAGGATATGCTTTAGTTGCACATATGATGAAGATTATGAGAAGTTGATTATAAAGAAGCTACCTAAAAGGTCTCCTACATGCAGCAGGTAGCCAAGCATCACATGGCATAAACCATATTTTATGGCTATGGGTTACTCAATCAATGACATTGTAATTCTTGAAGTAACTTGGCTAGGGTATTTATTAATCCGGACACTCACATACTCAAATTGTAATGTTAGTTTTTACTACCAAATACCACCGAGAACGTCACAAGAATTCTCATCGTCGGGTTATATGCATCGCTTGACTTCATGTATATTTGAAGGGTATGTTTATCATTCAATCATTCACATCATTGTTATTGTCAATTAGACAAGTAAGAACAAATGGGTAAAGTCAAATCTAAGTCCATGAACGACATTCCGAGGGCAATACGGAACATAATTGACAATATATTTTGGAACATATTGGACACTGACATACCGAACATAATTGACAATTTTGGGTAAAGTCAAATCTAACTCCATGAACGTAATAGACATTCTGAGGGCAAAAACTGAACATAATTGACAATTTTGAAACATATTGGACACTGGCATACTGAACATAATTGACATTTGAAATCCAATTTTGGAACATATTGGACACTTCAAGAACACAATGATATCGTCGTAGTTCTTATGTTGATAATTTGATATACAAAGGAAGATTTGTAATACATAAGCCGACGCACTGATATAGACCCTGAAGTCAATTGTTTGGGAAATTTCTTAGTTTATCCGGACCATCACATTTTAGGGCCAAAGAATAACTTTCCTATCATACACTTACTGGAATTTAAGCCAACGCATGGTTGGTTTATCCATGACTATGCACTTTAAGTAAAAGAGGCCTCACACGTTTAAAATTGAATTTTCTTGAACATAATCTATTAAAATATAGTAGAATTCACTCGAGCATTTGTTACTAAAAATTCCTTGGTTAAAGAGTAAATATTGCTTGAAATGTGTTTGTTGATGTGCTAGTTATGGAAAACAAAAGTTGGAAGTAGCTAAAATTAAGAAGGAATGAGCAACATATTAAAAATAATATTTTGTTATGGGGTTATTTTGAATGAAAAGGTGTCAAACTCACTTGTCGATTATGGGAGTGAAGTGTTGCCACTGAACCATCACATCTTGGTGAAGAGTTGTGTTGAAACCGAAATGGATACCTTCTAGCGCAAGAAGTTGCACCCTTTCATTCACAACGCTTTAAGACTACAAATAAGGTCCCATTGTTCGGATTGGAAAAAAAACATTTAGAACGGAAATAAACAAAGAAAGTCGAAATCTCATTTTTCTTCTCTTCTTTCTAAAAGTCTGTCTTCCCATATTGTTTTAGTCCACCTGAAATTTGTATTTCAAGTGCTTGTATACAAAGTCATTGCAGTTTTATCTTGGGAGACTATTCGCTGGCAAACTATGAGCATCGAGAGCAGGACAAATAAAGTTTTAAGGACAGAGTGCCACCACTTGACTCTGCAGACTTGTTGCTTTTATTGATTTTTCGGTTTATACATTTCGATACACTCTTATTTGTACTCCATATATTTTTCACAACACTATGAAACGTGCATACAACTTATTAAAACCGTTGAATGTTAAATTTTACTACTAATCAATACCACCTAGGCGTTCTTGCACGTGCGAATTCTCATTACGCATTCTCTAAATCTTTCATTTATATAATTCAAGTCTTCCAGTAAGATGTAAAATTATTTTATATAATTAGTCTGTGAAAAATTAGTCAAGATCATGTTATTTGTTAATAAAGTTTTGATAATATCGCAATTAGTATATTTATGTATCATTGTATCTACATAGCGCGATATGTACCTTTTAATAATATATATACGTATGTCCTGAAATGAAATGATAATCATATTTACAAATCATGAGAAGTTTCGAATTTACCTTGTTGTCCAAGAGGCCTAGAGTCGGTGATTCTGATTCAGAAGAAGAGGTAGAGAGCGAGGGAAGTGGTGTTTGCTACATTTTGGCGCTTCCAGACTCCATGGCTCAAGAAATCTTCTTTAGACTTCCCATGAAAGAAGTCATCCGCTGCAAATGTGTGTGTAAACAATGGAAAGACCTCATCTCTCACCGTGACTTCTTTCAGATCAATCTCTAGAAACTGAAAACTTTCAAGATGTGTTTGTTTTGTTATCAGTGTCGGAAAAGATTTGTATGTCGAGCCGTTGTCATTGTAATAAACCAACTATTGTTTGGTTGTTGAAATAAAGATTGTCTTTGCTAAATTAACTCTTGTCCGGTTTGCTAAAAAAAATTGTGTGCTTTCATAGTCTCTGGCATTTATACATTTTATTATTATATATATACATTGAATGTTATTAAACAATACATCTACAACAAATCCAGATGAATTATCATAGAACTATGTCATACGTATATCACATTTTACTACTACTTATCAAACACTATCTAGGTGTTTGTATATGCGAATTCTAGCGATAGAATGTTCTCTACATTTCTCATTTGTTTGTAATTAAAATCTTCTAATATGTAAAGACATTGAAAACACATTAAACAATTAATTTTTAAAATATTAGTTAAGACGATGTAACTTTTTAAATAAAATATCAATTATAGCGCAAATCACACGTAGCGTGTACGTGTCATCTGATCCGTGACACGTATGCCATATATGAAACTTTATAATACTGTAATACATTCTATTGGCGTGGACTGAAAGTGCTATTTGCCAAACATAAGAATCCCCAATTATATTTTGAACCCTAAAACACCCAAATTCCAATCCTCTCTCTTCAAAACCCAATTGAAAACCCTAAACCATTCCGTTTCCAGAAGAAACGCTCTCGATGGCGAAGAGATCAAGAACCAGAGTCCCAGATTCTGGAATTCAAAGAGCAGCAGAAGAAACAGATAATGGGGTAAGTGATGTTTGCCCCATTTTGACGCTTCCAGCTACTGTTTCTCAAGAAATCTTCTTCAGGATTCCAACGAAACAAGTGGTACAGTGTAAATCTGTGTGTAAGTCCTGGAAAAGCATAATTTCCGATCGGGAATTCTTTCATCTCCGTTTGAATCTCTGAAATTTCGTGTCTTGGAGATGGGTTTCTTCTGTATTAGTGTTTTCTTTATGGATTGTAAATCGACCTAGTTGTAATAGATTTTCTGATCTTTGTTAGTAGAAATGGGAATCTGTTGCATTTTGTGAAAAGTACAGCTACTGTGCTTATGTTAGATGTTATTGGGGGTTCTTGACTTCATAACTTTTAGTTGATGAATGATAACTTTACAGTGATGATGATCTGTTTTAAGCCTCAAGTGTTAAACCAAAGTCTTGTTGGGTGTCTGGACTATTAGAGTTGGAGTGTAAAAGGTTATGTTACTAATTTCGTAGTTCATTGGACTAGCTTGTCCTCTTTGTTATTGGGTTTATTGTTATGGTCTGAGGTGTTTGCTGTTAGTCGGTCGATTAGCTGGATTCGGGGTTGTGTGAGAAGGATGGATGGATGCCTTGAAGTGATATCTAAGTTCGATTTTGCGGAACGAAGTTGGGTTCGGATTTCATTTCCCCTTGGGTTCTGGAAGCTGCTAGCTTGTATATGGAATTGAGGATATCTGATTTATCAGTTCAATATGGTGGTTGCCAACAGATAAGATGCAGTTTTTATCAATGAAAATCTGGTTTCCACTTTACATGCAGTTCTATAGTTTCGTCTCCAGTGCTGAACATCAAATTGGAAAGATGCTGCTCTCCTGTGACAGACATGTTTACAATTGTGAGTTCGACTCGTATGCTCTGAGCTTCTTCCATCTTCTGTGGTTAAGTCATTTTTGCAGAGTAGAACGAGTTTTTGGCAGTACAGTCTTGCTTTTCAAACAGGAGCTTGATCCTTTTTTTTTTTCTTCTTCTTTTTCTCTGTGATGTTGTAGCCATTTTAGTTATGTAGCTTACCAAGAAAAGGTGGAAATATATTATTCCCCGTGTACTATGAAGTCCAAGTGTATAGCAGGTTTATTCTGCATAAAACTAGTTGTATTCAAGTCCCGGGGATATTGAATGAATGAATGTCCTGAACGCCTACTCGTAGGTTTTGCTTCTTCTCTATACTACTGTACATTTTATTTCTCTAAATCTTGGTTTTGCTGATCTATAATTCAAGTCAGTTGTGGATGTTACTTGAGCAATGAATACATATAATTTGTAATGCAGCCACCCGATGAATGATAATTTGCTCAATATGTATGTCAAATACAGTAAACAGAAACCTCTCCCTAAAAACCAGAGAGGGAAAAAAAAAACTACTTCAAAATCGGAGACTTGAAGTGATACATGATCTGAGGGCGCACAATTAAAAGATCTCCGTTGGAAATGCCATGTTTAAAAAAGTTGCAGGGATTTGTATTTTTTGTAGAAAATTAAACTGCCAGGGAAGTAAGACATTTTGGTTGGCGTATGCTATCAGGAATTTTACCAAAGCGTGCAGAGCTCTGCAGGCGGCATATGCTTGCTGAAACTCATTGTCCAGTGTGTAACAAAGGAGGTGAAGATGTTATGCATGTCATGAGGAATTGTCCCTATGCCTGACTGTTCTGGGCACTGCTCCGTATCCCGGCTTCCATCAATCATCATATATGCAGACAGCAGCTCTCCTTGAGACTGGGTGCAAAATGTAAAGGCAGGTTTGGACAAGTGACAGTTTGAATTCTTTATGATTTACTGCTAGAGCTTATGGTACAATAGAAATAAATTTGTGCATGATGCCATGATGGGGATGGCTTTTTCTGCTCTTGAATCTGAAAACTTACCCAGTTTATCTGAGAAAAAGTGTACCAACCAAATTGGAAGGACGGAGCAGCACTCACACCATACTAGGCAAGTTTGGAATCCACCTCAGGCTACCCACAGAATGGAGGAAGAGGCTAGACAGGAGTGGTACTTAGAGATTTCACCGGTTTTGTTTTGGTATGCAGATTGAAAAAGCTGAATGGTTGTCTATCACCTGAACTCGGCAGCTTCTAAGTTGGGTCTTCAAGATGCTGTTAGAATGGGATATGAACAGGTGATCTTGTAGGGAGATAGCAAAAATGTGATATCAGCAATTAAATATTCTCATACCATGCATCCTCTAGCCTGAGCAATTTACTCTGATATTGAGGTTTACCGGTTTCAAAGCCTACCACATGCTGTGGGTTATGGTTGTTTGCCTTTCATTTTCTCTGAGCATATGTAATCAGCTAAACTATTTGAATCTGTTTCTCTGTGAAGGAATGAAAAGTCCTTTTTTACTCTCGAGAAAGAAACGCTACGTTTAAGTCTACGGCTTTGCAAGAAGATTGGAAGAATATGCCTCAGAAGCAGAGGTATGGCTTAGGATCTTGATTGATTAATTCTTACAAACTCTGTAACCATGTCCCATGGCAAGAAGGAAGCTAGGGAGTCTGATTTTGCTGTTATAAAGAGGATGCAAAGAAAATCCAGAGTTTAAAGAAAACAGTGACTAGTTATAGAAATATCTGTAATTGTAGGGGCTAAAAGCAAAAAACGCAAAAGCGGTGGAGATATATTTTCATTAAAATACTTAAAAAGACAAAAACCCATTTTTCAATTTGCTCAGATTCCAGAGATGAATTCGAAGAGGTACAGAGCTAGGGTTTTCGAAGCCAGCAGAGATAAGCAAGCAGCAACAACTGGAGAGCTTGATGATGGGGTAAGCAGTTTCTCGTATCTTACTGATTTGATTCCGTCTTCAATTTTACCTGAAATTTTCTACGGACTTGGAATTAAGGATATCATACGTTGCAAATGTGTCTGTAAACTATGGCACAAGCTGATTTCAGAACCTAATTTCTCCACTTGTTATGCTCAAAAATCGAAATTGACGCCACTCTTGTTTTACGAGCATGATACAACATCAACATTCCAGGAGCATCTTTATTTGCTTGAGTTTGCTGAAAATGGGATTTGTTCCAAAACACCTGTTGTCCCAAAATTGCCTGGTTGGTTGAAGCAAGACCGTAAAGTGGCCGAGTTTTTTCGGATTATAGGTTCTTGTAATGGTTTTCTCTGTTGGCATAGGAATAGGCCCGAATGTGCTAAGTTCGAATCGGCATCGGTTGATACTGTTTACATCACTAATCCAATTGTGGGTGGTTATATTGCACTCCCGGAGCGATACTGCGGATATAGGTGCTACTCACGCCACATTTCCGGTCCCAGTGGGAACAACATCAAGGTGCTCAGAATCTGTTTTGTGTATGATTATCAGGGTCATATTGGAAGTATTAAGATAGAAAAGTGCGAGATTTTCACGGTTGGAGTGGATGATAATTGGAGAGATGTCTCCGCCGTTTCTGGCTTGGCTACTTATACGAAGGTGGTTGCGTTTAACAGTGTGTTTCACTGGATTCCTAAGGGTACATTCTCCAACATCATATCTACCTTTGATCTTGTTGGAGAAAAGATGGGTCAGATTTCGATCCCTGATGAGTTGGATTTGGATAACAGGCCTGTGGAACTGGAGGTATCTAACAATCAGTTCTGTCTTGTTGACTATGCTGATTTCTCACACTCGCAGATTACGATACGGAAAATGCAAGATTATTCAGTTGCGGAGTCTTGGACCAAGACTGTGATATTGAAAAGTTGGTTTCCAACTTCCATGCAGCCCTATAGATTCAGATCTATTGTTGAATTAAAAGTTGGAGATGTGCTTTTTGCAGATTCAGCTTGTGTGCTGGACTGTCTGGTCGCCTATAATACTCAGCAGAAGAAGTTTTCGATAATGGAGAATTTCACTTCTGGAAAGATGATGGCTTCGAGATTCCATTCATATTCACCAAGCTTTTTCGGACGCCCAAATGATTTGTAAAACAAGCTCACTGGAGTAGCTCGAAATACCCTGCAATGTTAGTGTTTGGTTAAGCAAAAAGTTGATTTCAAGTAATTTGTTTTATCTTCGTGGTTGATAGGGAAAGGCTGTGCATGCCTATACAACTAGTTGCACTTCCTGCTACTTATGTGTATCTTCTCTTATGCATTTATGTATTGCTGTTCTATGTCTATAAGTTGAGGATGTTGATCTGTTAGATTATGGTACCTTAAGGCCATAATCTGTGTGGCTGTCCTATTTATTAGTTGAGGATGTTTTTGCTCTATAGCCTGTTTTGCTTCTGAGTATACTTGTTTGTTGTCCTTGAACGATTGAAGTTTCCTCAAGAACGCTTTAGCTGTGTTGTGTGCTCAGGTTTGTATACATGCTTTCTTTTGCTCAACCCTGGGTGTGCGCGTAATAAAGAGGTTGTATATCGGGGAATTCTGAGTGTATTCGAATTTCGAAGGCCTTTTGTTGTTGCCCCTGTGTGTTGAGGAACTGCTGGTTCTTTGCTATTGAAAGGTTGGGTATCTTTTCTAAATACGTTTGTTTGATAGTGATTAGTGACTTCGGATTTGGTTGGTAAGGTGCACAAAAGTGTGGTCAAGCACCTCCAAACTTGTAACATTTGAGCTTCAATATACAGTATGTTAAATTTCTTTATCAGGAAAAAGAAATAAAATCTTTTATCTGATTTGGAAAAGGCAATCTTTGGTCATGAGAATGTATGTGTTGGTTTGAATTTTTTTTTATTTTTAGAGTTAATCTAACTTTAGTACCCTCTTATAGCACCATATTTCAAAAACACACCTCTTAGACAAACAATTACATTTAGGGACAAAATCTCTATTTTGAGTTGACCAAGTTTAATTTTTAAAAAAGAAAATTTTCAACCAAACAAGGCCTTAGCCTTAAGTTAGAAAATTAATTTAAAAAAAAGAAAAAAAAAAGAGCGGGAGCTTTAGCTCCACCACCATCGGCGGAGCTCTGGCGGAGCTTAACTCCGCCTATTTACTGGCGGAGCAGAGCTCTGCCATTGATGACAAAGCTCTGCTCTGCCCAGATCTGGCGGAGCTAAGCTCCGCCATTAATGGCAGAGCTTCTGCTCCGCCCAGATCTGGCGGAGCTTATTTATAGGCAGCGGAGCTTCTTCTCCGCCATTAATGGGGGAGCTGGAGCTCCACCTTGTTATTTATTTTTTTAAATTAATTTTTCTTTTTCTTGTTTTTATTTTTGAAATATAATTATCATTACTTTTTATTAAGGCTGTTTGGCTTGGAGGAATAAGATTTATTGAAATTGATTTGGTCAACTCAAAATGGCCTAATATGTAATTGATTTGCAATAAGAAGTCTTTGTTTGAAATTGTTCAACTATGAAGGTGATTTTTGTTATTAGAAGCTATAAGGAGGTATATATATGTAATGGACCCTTATTTTTATTTATTTATTTGTATTATTTTATTTTTTTGGTCCATTACATCCAGACTCATCGTTGTTATCATCAATTACGTTTGGGTCTAACCGTTTTCGTCAATAACATCCACACCTCCTATTATATAACTTTAATTACATCTGGGTTCACGACTTTGACTTTTGGCGAATTAATACTTGTAAATTTCGTTTTTACCCTTCTCAAATTCTCTCACCCAAACAACTTCAGATTTTGTTTATTGCATATTAGTCCCTAATATTTTCTATTCTGTGAAATCAACACCATAGAATTATTAAAACTTCAAATTGACCTAAAAAATTATCATAAATCAAACCCGAACAAAATTTATATTTCACAATATGACCAAAACTATTAATTTTATTAATTATTTCTTTTAGTTTTTTCTTTTTTATTTTTTTATTTTTTATCTTCTTCTTCTACTAACATCCGGCATTGGATTTCAAAATCCGACAAGCTCCGACTAGAGCTTTGCGAACTCCAGATCGGAGCTTGCAAGCTCCGGTTTTGGAGCCTGCAAATCTCCGACGGGAGCTTTCAAGCTCCATATCGGAGCTTGCAAAACTCCAACTGGAGCTTGCAATGCTCCAGTAAGAGATTGCAGCTCCGACCTGGAGCTTTCATGCTCCATATCGGAGCTTGCAAAGGTCCGACTGGAGCTTGCAATGCTCCATTCGGAGCGGCAACTTCCGGTACCGGAATTTGTGATTCCGTTGACGGAGATTTTGAAGAAGATGACTGGTAAAAAAAAAGAAAAATCAATAGAAAAGGCGGAAATAAAATAAAAGAAATAGCAAAAGAAAAAAAAAAAGAAAAAAAGAAAAGAAATTAAGGGCATGTTTGGTGTTATGTGGATTGAATAAGAATACAAATTTGGTCAACTCTCTCTCCTCTAAATGGATCCAGATGTAATGGATGGAAACGATTGGACGCAGTATAATATGGGTTACTAACAAGGCAACAAGGCAGGTGAACGTAATTATGTCTTATTTTTATTTTTATGAACTTCAAGTGTACTCATCTAAATTGTGGTTGTGCAGTAACCAAAGTTTGTGTTGCATCTAATCTTTTTTATTTTGCTGGTTCATCAACTTAATCATTTATGTGAAAGCATAGAATAATGAAATTTAGTGCTGAAACTCTTGAAGAGTCAATAATTTCGTGGGATTTTTTTTAGCGGAAAAATTACTTTTTTTTCCTTTTTTTGTTTGCTCGGTTTGAAAACAAAAACTAGTAAATTATACACTACTTCTATATCATATATTAAGGGAACTACTATATGACTCCACACTTAAGAAGACTGGAATGGATATATGTGTGAAAACGTCAAAATGCAAACTTGCGGGCAAAATTCATTTTTGGTAGTTCAGGTGCCAAGTCCATTTTTGTACACCAGATAAGCACAAGTGCACAACTACCAATAAACACATCTCCATAAATATTGTATCAAAATCCAACTAATTATTTTATACAACAAAATTGAATCAATCCAAGTCAATAAAGTTTACATCTCCGTGCAACAATCGTTATCCCAGTCACACCCAGAGGCTCGAGCTTCCAATTAACAGAGGAAACAAAGAGAGCTAACTATACCAGAGGCGGACAACAATGAATACAACTGGATCGATGGTTGGGAGCAACACCAATGAAAAAAGGGAGCACGCAAGCTGTTGCGAACAAAGCGTTCGTCTTTCAATCTGATTTGTATTTACTAATGGTTTTAACTGCAATTTCATATCAGGGTTGGGTTGGTAGACTTTAGGAATTCCAAGAATGAAAAAAAGATACTTATCTGGTCGTATCCGTCCATGATACGTATTTTCAGGAGTGTTTGCACATCCCCGTGCTACCTACTCCCCGCCAATGATTAAACCTTGCACCTCTCCTCCTCTTCCCCATACCGCTGGGTTGTGGGAGTCATTAGAAATTGGACAGTGACACAAATTAGATCTTCTTCTATGCACTATATACACAAATAATTGTGTCGTACTCAACCATTAGGTCTTCTTCTGCACATATAATTGAGGTCAAATGCTATGATACAAATCGGGTAAAAAATAAATTTTAGATAAGTAATATATATTAAAAAAAAAACATGATAAGTAGATATGAAAGAGACTCATCAAGGATAATGAAAGTGGCTACATGGCTCATGCGTAACCAAATACACTCTTACTTCCTCCATTTCATTAATAACTTCCTCTTCGATCAACAGGCTTCGCGTTTGACCGCAAATTACTCCTAAATTGTACGATGCAATGGAAGTACGAGTCAAACATGACGTTGACCAAAGAGGAAGTTTGTAATGAAATGGAGAAAGTATAAGCTTAGTAGCTTACCCACTAAACATACAAACCTACAAAATGATCTCTAGAAAATACTCTTTCTAACTGTGGTGATTCTCACACAGTCAATGTGTGAACACCGCACATGATGAAGACTCAGGGTGAGTGAAAAATGATAGTGTATATGTCCTGGAGACAGTCCTTACTAAGGGCATGGTGCCCTTATAGAGGGCATATATGTACTATTACACAGGTCAACGTAATATAATATATGTTTGTTGCATTTTACTATTGAGTATCGCTTTCATATTTATATTACACCAGGCTGCAGCATGTCATATCTTTATTACTGTCTGTATTGATATTAAACATGTCCCCTCGGATAGATGACCGATCACACAGATAGTGGGAGCTATGTGAGTTATCATCTATCCCAAACTCTCCCTAGTCGAGGTTCATCTCGGATGTGGGGGTCTGAATGAACCAGACAAGACTAGTATGCGTGGAGGTTATACTTGTTGGAGCAAGTGTGAGCCGATCCCACGGCCACGGAACGGATTGTTGGACAATCGAGAAACGTTCCCATAACTGCGCATATTTGTTCGAAGAAGCTTTATCGAACAATGGAAGTACCCACCGGACACTCCCATCGATGTATACTCTACATCGAAGTGTCTATGGGAACCGGTGAGTTGTCGAAGTGATGCCATTCGTCCTTTGTACTTACAGGACTTTATCATCACATTTGTTGTCCCATATCCTTGGTGGACCCGTCGATGTCAGCTCTGAATAAGCAGTTGACCTAAAACACGATCCGAGATTATGGCTAAATACAAATGGGGGTGATAAGTGATTCTGTGAAGGATTCATCTCTCAAGTGTAGCACAGGAGAGCACTGCTCATAGTCTGCATAGTTGTGTTGGTAAAGTCACTGGCCAGTGCAAATGATATATTATGATGGTCATAAGTATATCTTAACCAAGCAACTCCCTGAGACGCCCGTGGATGTATTATTGGGATAGACACTTCATCGATCCTAGATACATTCGAGCAAGTCAGATGAAGGGACGTTACCATCGCCACGTTGAGCGCAACAGGCTTCGCAACGAAAGGGTTAGCTTTGAGAAACCTCTCAAACGTCCTCACGTATTAATATTGCAAATGGAACCGTCTAGGAATTCCATGTTGCCTAGTCTAGGACTTGCTTAATACGGTGAGGCCCTATGAGTCACACTATGTGGTGATTCAGTCTATCAGAATATCCTTGAAGATGGAATCGCAATTAATTTGGAATTAATTGTGATTCATGGATTATAATTGATTTGGAATTAATTATAATATTTGGTGGCTCAATTAATGATTTGGAATTATTAATTGAATTGGCTAATTAATTGTATTTTATGTAAATACAATTAAAGATTATATTTTGAAAATATAATGGAGATTTGATTAGAAAGGATATGTTAATTTAGAATTAACATATGCACTTGGGCAAAATCTACTTGGAGTTTGAATTGACTTAGAACTATAAGTGGGTCCCAAAATTGGGACCCACCTACTGTCCCTAGGAAGCGCGCGCGCGCATGGATAAAGTAGGGGTAGGAGTTCGACTCCTTCCTCTATTAGAAGTCCAAGGGATAAGTTAGATTTTCCTGATTGAGTTTTAATTTGATTGGGAATGAATCTAGACTTGATATTGGTTTCCTTGTGCGATAAGAATTAGATTCTTATTCCTTTACGAAGTATAATTGCTTATGCTTTAAGCTTCTATAGACTACTATATATAGTAGACTATTAGAGAGCTTTGGATACAGTTTTGCACACAGTTATTCTACCTAGTTTTCTTAGAGAAAATAAAAGCTCTCCCCTCCTCTCTAAAGCCACATGCGCGCGCCACCTCTGCCGGAGGAATCGCCGCCCCGTCTTCTTGGTCACACAAAGAATATCCTAGCATTCTTCCGATAGGTTGTTCATCCGTGGATACCAAGGTTGAGGTTCTAGGAGCTGGAAACTAACTCTTATTGTCTTGCAGATATACAAAGTATTGTAGATATCTTCGACTTCGACAAAGGAGAAGATACACCGGAATATTACGAAGACTTGGAAGCTGCTTTGGAAGTAAGGTTAGTCTTCTAATTGACGTGTTTATATATATACGACATATGCATAATCAATTAACCTGTATGTTAAGAAAAATTTTGAAATTCCGCTGCGTACCCTAGGGGTAACTCTGACCATATTTTCTTACAAAAAAGCAGGTTACAATTACAACAACGACATTGACGGTGCCGACGAAAGCACGAGAAAATAGTGGACCGAAAGAGAAAGATAGGGCGTGTTTTAGGATATTGGGAATTCTTGATAATGTGAATTTGGATGAGGAGAACGACGAGGTGTCGAAGGTATCTAAACTGGAGGAAATGGTGGAGGATCTGCACAACCTAGGAGAGGAAAAGGAGTAGGTTGAAAGTGGAAATATCAACCTACTGACGGCTCCCAACCTCTTCCTTGACCTCCGTTGGCGGTGCTTCGACACTGTTCACCTCCAACCTGGTGTCCTTCTCTATATATCTTGACCTCTGTTTTAACCTTAGTTGTTATTCAAACGAGTATCTCTCCATCTTCCCAGAACAATTTGGACTCTTTTTCAACCGATTTGTTGCGCGTTTCGTCCTTCTTAGGTGTCCCAAGTGTCACTTTCGGTCCAAAATCACCTACACGAGCCTCCAAACTACCACCACGACCTCCTGGACGTCTTCACGCGCCCCCTCCCCATCATGCGCGCGCACGCGTCCTCCCGCACACTCCAAGCGCCTCGGATCCACTGCTCCCTCTCCCTCGACTTCTTGTCGCCCACAAGCTCATGCTCTAGCTAGGACGCCGCTCCCGCTCTTGACCTGCCCTAGATTACCTTTGACCAGTCCGAGTGACAGTTGGAATGGTTTGACTAATGGCGGTTGGATCGGAACGAACCGATCTTCAAGAGTTCGACAACCCTAGAACTTCTAACCACCATATCCAACAACCCTCTCACTTTCGAAATCTACTCCTCCAAAGTCGTCGGTCGCTTGTGGAAGTGTGGATTTGTTGATGATCTTCACAACCTGCGATACCAAGTGTGGGGATCATGAGATTGTCTAAAGATCGCGGCCGAGAAGTTCATTGTAACCTGCACGAACTGGAAAGGAAGGATTGGTCATCAATCAATAACAAAAGAAGAATTGGGAACGTTCATGGTTGAACAAAACAAAGAGGGAATCAAAAAGAAACAAGAGACTTCGGGGAATAGTTTTTTATTCATCAATATCAAAGTACATAGAAAAAGTAAAATACTTGCATGCTTACTATATACTAGTAAACCAAACACAGTTCTGGGTTATTATTGAAAGTATGTATGTCCTAGAGACAACCACATTAGGGACAAATGTACTTGATCACAATTAGCTTTGATATACATATGTTTGTTTATTAATGTTCATTTTTACTTATATATGTGTATCATACTAGGCATTAACATGTCATATCTGTATCTGGTTGTTTGTATGGATATCAAAAATGTCCGGAGTGGATATATGATTATCACATAATAAGTGAGAACTTACGTGACTTATCATATATCCAAAAAGTGTCCTAGTCGATGGTCATTTGGATAAGGGTACAAATCATGCGTTGAGATTAGCATGTGTTTTGACGTTATACTCATTGGATGGAGTGTAGTCGATCCCATGGCCACGGAAAGGACTTGGTCTTCCATAACGAGCGCATGGTTGTTTGAAACAGAACATGGTAAACCCACTGATTCCCATTTCATGTATGAACTACACCTAAGTGTCTATGGGAACCGGTAGTTGATGAAGTGATGTAAATTGGTCCTTAGACCCTCGGGATTTTACCATCACATATATTGAGTAATGCACTTTGGTTGAAATCAATGCTTGCACCCGAGTACATGGTAGATACGGTCCAGTTGGGTGCATTACAACATATATATGGTGATGGTAGTTGTGCTTTGGTAGCGGATTCATTTCTCCTGTGTAGTGACATAGTCGATTGCTCAAGTTTCCATGGTTGATTGATGTTAGTCATTGGCCAATACATTTGATATATTCGGGATGCTCCGCGCTTCATATCAGGAGATCAATCTTCAGGGTTGGAAACGCCATGGGTATATTATTGGAATGGACACGTCATCATATTCTAGATATACTCGAGTTTTCAGAATGAACGGACTGTACCATCGCCGCAGGAGTGCAACAGGCTTCACAACAATAGGTGAATTTGAGAATCCTCTCAAATGTCCTCATGTATTAATATTGTAAGTGGAACCGTCAAGAAATTCCATAGGGCCTTAGCTAATTGTGCTATGCTTAATACAATGAGGCCCTCAAGGTCACACAACAGGTGGGTTGGCTTATTAAGAGGACAAAGGGTGGAATAATTAATTGGATTAATTATAATTCAATTGGTGGTCAATAATACTTTGGAAGTATTAATTATACTTTGGAAGTATAGTTATGAATTTAATTTGAAAGAAAATATTAATTGGATTAATATATGCATCCGAATGGGATTTAAATTGAATTTTAGTCCTCCTATATGCATGTGGGCCCAAGACAAAGTTTGGGCCACGCCGGTCGATTAGTAGGAAAGGGAGACTTACTAATTACTTGATGGGAAAGTTTAATTCCTGATTAGATTAAGAATTAAAATTAGGCATCAAGTTTACTTGAAAATTAAGAATTTAGAATTTTTATTCCTTCACAATTAAAGTTATACTAATTAGACTTTCCTAAAGAAGGAAAATCTACTAGTTTATATACGAGGGGGTTAGAGAAAAATATATACAGTTTTTTAATCATTTTATTTTTCCGTTAGACAGAAAAATTTGTCTCTCCCCTCTCCTAGCCCCCGCGCCACCCTCTGTTGTCCCGAAGGATTTGATCCGAGAATTCCTAGAATTTTCATAAGCTCTTCTGCCCGTGGATACTAAGGTTGATGTTAATCAAAACTGTATATTAACAATTATTTTGCAAGTGACTGTGAGGAACAATTATCTTTTAACCGAAGGAGAAGATTTTGCTGATTACTACGAATATTTGATCGAGGATCATCCAGCTGAGAAATCGATCGCTGCTCTTGCCTTTGAACAACTGTAAGTCTACTAACTCTGATATGATTTACAATATGCGTAGTATAGATAATCAATTAGTATGCATGTTAAGAAAAAATTGATTTTCCGCTGCTCAGCCCTACGGGTTGACTAACCATATTTTCTTACAATTAGAGTTTTCTAAGAGAAAAAGAATTATGAAATTAAATCCTAATGTACTCTCGCATTAATCTCTACGGATAATGTCCTTATTCTAATCGGTCTCTGATAAGTCTACTCTCGTCTCAGGAGTCATAAGGTGGTGTAGTGGTAAGGAGTTGGGTTACTGGAGGAGAGGTGCGGGGTTTGATCCCCAGCCGTGGCGAAGTTATAAGGTTGGTTTAGGTATGGAGAAATAAGGTGGTTTAGGAGTAAATTTGTATCGTATGATTAGTTGTAATATTTGTCGTTTCAAAAAAAAAAAAAAAAAAAAAAAGAGTCTACTCTCGTCTCAATCTCTATGGATTAGGTTTCTTATTCTAATCTATATTTCATAAGTGTGACAGACTAATTTTACCGCTAAATACTGACAAACCTAAAAAAATAAAACATGTAACTATTCCCCGCTACCGGATTCTCCATGTTCCACGAATTAGCCACGACCGGTTGAGATCTCTGGAATTCCTACATAATATATCAAAAGGTTATTATTGTAGGAAATAGAATTAGTAGTCTGGTTTATTACCAATTCAAGTTTATTTTAGAATATATATTAACTAGAATCCTAGATTCTTAATTATTGACGTTTCCTATATTAACTTGTCTCTTCTAGTTCCTAAAATTTTCTAAGCCAATCAAATAATTCGGCTCTATTTTTTCGTACATATTCGCCATCCCGAGGTGGTATCTTAGTTCTATTGGCTCCTCTATAATAATAGTAAGTAGCATGCAATCTTGTGCATACTATCGCAGATTGAGACTTGAATAGGACTCTACCATGAAGAAGAGATGCAGAACCAAGGCCACAGAAAAGGTGGTGGACAGTACTAACATGATGAAGAAGAGACGCATTACTACAGCCATAGAAAAGGTGGTGGACAGTACTAACATGATGAAGAACATGATGAATAAGAGATGCAAGGTGGACAGTCATATCTCTGTTTTAGACTTGCCTGTCTATGTGTTATATGAAATTTTCTGCAGACTTCAGATAAAGGATATTATACGCTGTAAATCTGTCTGTACCGCCTGGTATAACAATGTGATAGAACCTGCATTCTCCGAATGGTACAGGAAAAATTCAATGTTTAGGACATTCTTGCAGCCCAGTAATCGAGGAGTTGGAGTGTTGTCCTTGCTAGAATTTTCCGAGAATGGAGATTGTCACCGTACTCTAATTCATAACAAATTGGGAACACGAAAAATACAATACCTTTCTCTTATAGGATCTTCGAATGGCTTCATCTGTTGGTTAGAAAAAACATGTCCTCGTCTTTATTATTATGATACTTCATCGTTCAAGAGGGGAAGAAAAGAACCTGAGCTTCAAATTATTCATGTTACTAATCCGATTACTGGAAATTCTATTCAACTTCCTAGGCATAAAGATAGTCACCTTGTAAACTATCACTTTGGTTCCAGTCTGTCTGGGAATACTTTTAAGGTACTGAGAATGAGTTTTGCTACTGATTGGAAGCTCCAAAATTCAAAGATTTTCACCGTTGGAGTTGATAATCGGTGGAGACGCTTGTCTGTCTTCTTCGATGTGTGTTGGTGGAACAAGGTGATAGCATGTAATGGGGCACTTCATTGGATTCCATTCAATGAATCCCCCGTCATATCTACCTTTGATCTGGCAGAGGAAAAGTTGGGTAAAATTTCAGAACCCCCTGGAATAGTTTTGGATAGAAGGCATACACAACTGGGAGTATTCGATAATCAGTTGAGTCTGATCGATAATACAAACCTGTCACATATTACTATATGGACGATGAAGAAATATGCTATTGCAGATACTTGGACAAAAATTGTGGTATTCAGGGACTTGTTTCCATCCGACTTTCAGTGGTACAATTTCATTCCTGTTGCAGATTTACAAGATGGGAAGATTCTGTTTGAAAATGCTCGAGTGCACCATTGGATCTGCTGTGATACGAAGCATAATAGGTCTTCTGATGTTGACCTTTACGGCCCTTATGATAAAATTCCGATGTCTGATATGGAGCCATACACTCCAAGCTTTTCATCGAGGATCTTAGGAGTTCACTAATATAGCAGTTCAATGTTAAAATTCAGTACTTTTACTTTTGAATCACTTCACAGATTTCTTGTAATAATTTGTGTATTGAGTCTATTGTACTACTATTCTTTTAAACTTAAGTTTTGGGTATATATACAAGAAGATCCTTTTGAATCCTCTGTTGATAGAACAGAGAAATCATGATCTTTGTTGATTTCACGTTTGATTTTATTTGATACTTACATTATCTTGTGATGGAATTTCCAACTGCTAGGGGAGTTAAGTTCGTATTAGCCTTTAGGTGCCTAATTGTCCAGATGTAGATTCATCTCTGAGACTCCTATACTACAAACTTATGGCATCAAGTTCAGGTCTGAATTCAACTGATACTTATAACAAACAACTGAAGATATCTGAAATCAAGAATTGAATTCTTCCCTTCTAGCTCAGATTCTGATTCTCAATGATCAATGCTAATAACCCAGACAAATACTTGGAATGAAAACTCGAGTAGATCAATTAACTGATTGTTGTCATTCATACACTAAGCATATATCATAATTCATACACAAACATAAAACTGCTTCATGAAAATTGATGTCTTAGGAAACAATTTTTCCTTGTCTAAAACAGTATAGCATAAAAACAAGGCTAGCTTTATAACCAAAATGAGACCTTTCTTCCTAAGAAATATAAACAGCCGCTAGTTAAACTCAGAAAGCCTGCAAGATCAATGCTTGAGCAAAGAATACTCACAAATGCATTGTAGATTACAGCAGCCAAATTTCCATCCACATTGGTGATTGGAAGCTGCATCTATATTTTTGCATCTTAACAACACCTCAGGTAATCTTCACCGCTTTCATCCACTTTGCTCAAGTGGTGCAGCAGACTGGACTGCCATATCCTCAAGCTCTTTTCGCTTCAAGTACTGCTCCAAAATCGTAAGCCTTGCTGTCTCAAACGCAAAGTACCCTATAGCCGAGAAACACGCGCTATAGAAAACCCGAGGCCCCATCCCACGAGTGAATCCAACCCACCCTTCTTCCTTCAATATCCGACTAATAGTAGATGAGACCCCACTATACATGGCAGCAGAAACCTTATTGGCAACCTCACTAGGAACCTGAGTCATCAATCTAGTTTTCACCACATCCAAAGGCGTGGTTAAAGATGCTGAAATCGCCCCTGCCAGCGCACCACAACACACACTCTGAAAAGGCTCCAAATTAGCTTTTTTCGTCTCCCTCAATACCGCAGCTTTCAGATACTCAAAAGACGAATAGCTCAAGACACCAGCAGGCAAGTTCCTAAGCAATGTAGCACTATAACCAGCATACAGTCCCAAAAAACCATCCTTTTCTAGAATCCCCATCAAAACCTGCCAAGACCTCCCCTTTGCACCCGCTTGCATACGCTGCGTGATCAACTCTTTCGGAACCATGATAGCAGATGAAACAATGTTCCCCATTGCACCAGCAGTAGGTGGAATCAACACAGGTGGAAAGCTCCCGATTTTTGACAAAACCGACTTCCCAAACTCACAAGTACCAAAATAAACAGCAGAGGAGAAAGTCGAACCAACAATTACAGCAGAAACTCCGCTATAAAATCCAAGAATCCCCTTCTCCTGGAAGGTCTTGAAGATAGCATCAAATGCACCACTGTAAATCTCGGAAGCCCCTTTAGTCTGGAGCTTGGTCTTGATCGTATCGAGCGGGTGGAGGCAAACATAAGTGAACGCACCAGCAATTCCACCGCCACCGGCACCGATAACTGCCCGTTCAAGAACAGAGAGATTCTTGAACAGAGCATGGGCAGCTGGAGAGCCTTTGGTGGCAGGTTTAAGCCAATTCTGGGATGTGGGTTTGTCAAGATTGTTGGTTTGGGCGTCGAGGGAAATGGTGGTGGAGGAGAATTTGAGTGACGAGTTACGGATTTTGGGATTAGGGTTTAAGGGTTTGGGGGTTGGGGTGGAGATGAGGGTGTTGAGGTGGTTGAAGATGGAATTGAAATCGGTGATGGTGCTGTGCTGGTTTGGGGAGAGGAAGGCGAGAGATGACTTGGAGGGTGAATAAGTTTCAACTTCCATTGTTGATTGTTGATGATAGAAATGGTAGCAGGCAGATGGTTTGATGGTTGGAGGAGAAGACGAGACAGATTCCACCGCATTACTCTTCGCTCTAATCCGCTCCCGTTCTATACAATTGATGTCCGAATTATCATTCGGATTTACAATTGAGTACCTGAGATTCAATGATTTACCTATTACTCCTATAGTCGAAGCAGATGATTCCTATTCTTTTCGTTTACTTAATTATATTGAAAGAATAATTAATAAAGTTGTATTGTGAATATTAGAAAACATTAGTGAAAATTTGACTTTCATATGACAGTCAAGGTGCGGTTTGCAATGCAATACATACGTCTTCTCCATTGAAAAATCGAATGAGTTTCATGAATTCGTCAGGTGGTTAATTTGGGCGACTTGTTTTTATAAAGTACCTTGAATCTACAAGGAGCACTCTTGAGTGTTTTTATAAATTCATATATTACATAATTAAGGTTGAAACATTGATCTAATGAGCTGTTGAGCCCATTTTAGTTGTTAAGATTTATGGTGGAAAACTATTTTAGTTGTTAAAATTTATGGTGGAAAAATTCATTGGAGTACATCATGTGGTTACACATGAAATTACTATCTGTTTTTTATTAAATATTAATTTAAATTGTACAATTTGTTGCGAATTTGTAAGAGTTCTAAAAGGTTTAGAGGAGTAATGACTAAATATCTAAAAGTATCGGGTTAGATCTTCCAATACTTACAACTTTTGGGAGTATAGTAGTATATATTAGTCATCGTCAATTACAAAGCCAACTTGTAAACCGAGTGAAATTTCCAGAGGATTAGGGTTTTGCAAGAATCAGCTCATCACAGCCTCTTCGAGCTTTCCAGGTTAATGTAGCTCCTTTACCTCAGATTTCCACCTCAAATTATGCTTCAATACTTCCTCTCAGCTTGTTTTCTGTTCTATTGCTTCTCGTCGTTTCGGATGTTTATTTTTCTCTGCTCTTTGCTTAGCTAGCTATTGCAATCCCTTAGGGTTTAATCTGACTTCTGTTTATGTAGATTATTGGGCATTATGTTAGATTTGTTACCTAATTCTAAGTTTCGAACTTCGAATTTTCTGTCGCAATTTATCTATTTTGCAAGTTTCAGCTTTGAGTTCTCTATCGAGTTTTGCTGTGGATCAATTAGAATAGGGTTCAATTTTGTGCTTTTCCCCTTTTAAATTGGGATATTTCGTAGGTTCTTAACCACATTCGTATAATTGCTTGATTTGTAAGGAGATTTGTTAACCTAATTGGAAACAGAATTATGTGTCAAATTATTCTGAACATATAGTTTTTCACCATCAGCCTTGATGTTTAGGATAAAACTAGGGTTATTCATTCGACTTGCTTGAATGTTTTTGCACTTTATTTTACATGAAACTCTTGGCTTTCTACTGTTAACTGATGAGAAATCTTAGAATGGAAATTAGGGATGTTGGGCGTTAGGATTTCAGTTAACTTAACCCATTGGTCTTGCCCAATTCTCAATCTGCAATGTGAATTCTGTACTACTCCCACCTCCTCTGGAAGAGGAGCTCATTAGCAATTATTGTTACTTCATAGCTATGCTTGTTTTCCTGGGCATGCTAGTTTGTTTATCTTGTAATGAAAACAGTAATGGGCTCAATAGCTCATAGCTTCTGGATAAAGGGTGTATTGTTATTTCATAGCAATGACTATTTTTCTGGGCATGCTAGTTTATCTTTATAGTTTCATTGCCCTTCGCAGATTAACATGGGAGAACAAGATGAGTACCGCTGCTTTATCGGGAATCTGTCATGGTCAACTTCAGACAGAGGGCTAGAAAATGCATTCGAGAAGTTTGGCCGTGTAACAGATGCAAAGGTACTAGCAGAATACCAACCTGAGCTATTCAAATTGTTTTGGGTTTGAAAATTCATCTCGCCTGTTCGACTGTTTCTGATTCATTTATGCTTAGTTCCATGTACATTTTTTCCTTGACTGCTCTCTTGCACCAGCAGTGTATCACTGATTGCATTTGAATTCATATTCCATTCCTATGAATATTTAGCAATAACCTTCAAGTTGTGCAGTTTGGTGTGAGAATGCTGAGTTGAGAACTTTGATAATGTGTTGTTTTCTCTGTTTAGGCATGTAATTGAGTAATCTCATGAAAGCGTGTAGTTAACACAGGAAGTAGGTCTAGAAGGGTAAGGGTGTCTCTCAGGAACCGTGGAATTATTGAGCGTTTTAAGTTTTTTTTTTTCTTCTTCTATTCTTTTCTACCTCTATTGGCTGTGTGCCTGTGATTAACTTCTTTCTGTTTAGGTTGTTCTTGACAGGTCTACCGGCCGCTCTCGTGGTTTTGGCTTTGTCACCTTTGAGAAGGAGAAAGCTATGGAAGAAGCTATTGAAGAAATGAATGGGATGGATCTGGATGGTCGGTCCATTACTGTTGATAAAGCTTCAGCAAACCAAGGGCCCCGTAGAGATCGAAATGGGGACAGAGACCACGATGGTGATAGACGCGATCGTGACAGGGGTAGCCGAGACTTTGGTGGTGGGCGTGGATCTGGTGGCGACTGCTACAAATGTGGAAAGCCTGGCCATTTCGCTAGGGAATGTCCCTCTGGTGATGACTCAAGAGGAGGAGGAGGCAGATATGGTGGAAGGGATGACAGGTATGGAGGTGGTAGCCGTCACGGAAGTGATCGTGATCGTGATGGTGATAGATACCGTGGACGCAATAGAGATTCTGGCAGTGACCGTGATGGTGATAGATACAATGGACGTAGTAGAGATGCTGGCCGTGATGATAAGTATAGTCGTGATAGGTCTGGTCCGTATGAGCGCCCCTCAGGTGGTTCTCGGTCTTAATTGGTATGTTGCTGTTTTTGGTTGAAGTAAACACTGACGCTCAACTATCTATGTCTTGCCCCTAGTTTTCAGTACTGATATTTGTGATTGTGGAATCCTATGAGTACTATTCTCTATTTATGTTTATCTAAAAACCTTATCTTTATTGTCTAATCAGGAGTCTTCTATTCATTACCTGTTCTGAGTATTAGTTAACTTGGTAAAAAGTCAAGTAACTTGTGATTGATCAGTAGACTGTTGTTTTGAAGTTCTTGCCATCATGTATGTGGTGTTTGTATGGCTTAAATAAGCAGCTTGTGCACTTTCCTGCCTGAGCACCTAACAGGATGTGCTTGTATGTATTGTCCTCGAGCCATCAACACCTTGAAGCAGCATACTGCTTCATCATTCCTTGTCAACACACTCGATGTTGTATCATGTATAGCCATCTCCTTTCTGAAAGCATTTTTAGTACTTTTATAGTGTTGTTATGAGTGAACTCTTTTGATATGCATCATTTTTCCGTGTATTGTTACATGGTGTTTCTGAATCATTTAGGTTGAATGGCACAAGATATTTTGCCCTGTCCTTGCAATTGTGTGTTGATCAGTATGTGCAGTGTGCGATGTGGACATTACCTGCGCCGCGTTAGAAGTGTATATGGTCCTGGGTTGTAGTGTTATCCTGAGAGAATATATTGGTTTCATTGTTGTAATCCATAGCCACTACTCACTAGAGTATCTTCTCATGTGCAGTGGAAGACAGTGCAATTTGGTTTGACTGTTATGTTAGGGACAAATCAACAACACCACTTCCTAATTCGGGGGATGTGGCTTTAGCATCACGTGACCTACTTTGTTCAAATTCTCGCAAGAATTTCCCAATAGCCCCACCACACCTACAAGTCTACAACACACCCGTGCTGCAACTTTTACTAGTAGTACTAGTTTCAGTCCATTATAGCAACATAACAAATTTCGCCACATTTGTTCAATGGTCATAAAAACTGGGTTTGTCCATTTTGAGCTATAATGATACTGATGGCTGAACAGATTGTTGATACTATAGGTTCGAGTTGGATTGTAGCTTTTCTATCTGTTTGTGCTATTTATTATGGGGTTTCCACACAATACTGGGGCAGTGTCGGCGCACCCTAGACACAAAACAGTGGAGATTGGGCTCCAACATGCGGGTTCATCTGGAATATGTTTAGGGGGTGAACTACAAGACCCCATAGCCTCAATTTTTTTTTTAAACGGTTAAAAATATTTTTAATAATAAAAAATAGAGCATAAGTAACTCGAAAACATATACAAAGACGAACGAGACCAACACCTTCACCTACCCATACCCATAGCCTCAAATTTAGTTTACTGCAGTATGGATTTTATAACAGAATCATAATGAAATGTGTAATGATGTTTCAGCGGTGTACGATTTTAAACCACGGCAATTTATCGTTTCAAGTATTAAAATTTAACCTTAGTTTTGTTAGACCCCATGTTTACAACTCACCGTTTCAAGTATTAAAATTTAACCTTAGTTTGTTAGACCCCATGTTTACAACTCACCTGTTAAAATCTTTAAAATTTGTTTCTACCTCTTCAATTTATTTGTGGGCTCTGTTAAACTCATAATACTTGTTAATGTTATGTAATAGTTTTTTTTTTTCTTTTTCCTTTTTTTTTTTTTTTTTCTGAAAATTGTAATGAGGTAACATCTTTTTCTTTTGAAAATGGCTAATGAAGTAACGTCGTCATCAACTGTAATGAACACTGTAAAAGGTACACTGAATACACTAAATAAATGTTTTCAACTACAATCGGTTTGTTGTGTTGGTGATGAAGATGGTATTACGTGCAAATGTGCAATAATCCATCGAATGTAGTTAGCCACGTAACGGGAAAAAAGAGCATGTGAATGTATGTAGTATGTACATGCATTATGCATAAATGTTATCGTTATGATAACACGTTACACTTAAAAAGAAAAGAATTGACTAGCACACCGGTCGGTCATACGGCGTGTGACCGGATCGTGCACGCTTAAATGGACAAAGAAAACAAAAACAAAGAATATTGAATTTAGCGTTTTCTTCCGCTTTTAACACGCTTCACGCGGTCGTCTTTTAGTTTGACAATTAACCAATTACACAGTATTACAATAATACATTAGACCACAAGTAGTCGTCGTAGTAGTCTTCAATATCATTTGTCCGACCTCTTTCTTGGACTTTGAAAACTCACTCCGTTACTATAGTTTTTTCCCCCCTAAACTACCTCTAATACAATCAATTCTATGCGAACCACTATATTGATACTAGTCCCAGACGAAATATTTTATATTGTTGATTTTTTTAAAGTTGATTTGATCTTAATCCTAAATCATACAATGAAAAATACTTAAAAATATTATATTATAAAACTAGAATGTTTATATTTTCATATTATAAATTTTTTAATTATTTTCGTTATATCATTTTAGATTAATTTAAGGTCAAACTTACCCTTGAAAAAGTCTAGAAAATAAATTTGTATGATATGCTATATTATTGTTAGGTTTGATCGGATTTGGTAGTAATTTGGGGATTATTTAGTAGGATTTGTATAATCTAGAATGCTCTCAAGTTTTGCGTGCAACTTTGTGCAAGAGGGGAACTGGGGAAGGAAGTAAACGCGTTTCCACAACGTATGCACCCCCAATTGCACACTCGAATGCACACTGACAATATGTCAATTTCACACCAGTCATCTTATGCACCCCCAATTGCACACCCGTATGCACTCCGCACCCCCCCCCCCCCCACCCCCGCGATTGCTCACTCAACTTTGAAGCTCATGTACAAGCATTTTGGTGTAATATGTTTAACATCTTACAAGCTTTTTTTCTTTTTTCTATTTTTTTTCTTTTTATCAAAATTTTGAGGAAGATGATGAATAGTATCCGCGGGTACTATTCATCCACCATTGATGAGGATGAAGGAGCTTTGAGCTCTTTCACGTTTCTTCATCTCCTTAGGGTTTCTATATATCAATCTTCTCTATTTTTTGTCCTCTTTCACCTCGTGCCTTTAAAATTGAATTTAGGGTTTCGTAAGTTTTGTTTTGGTTTAGGGTTCATGGAGCTTCAACCTCCATTAAAGGGTTTGTTGAAACCTTTGTGTTCCTAAACCACAACAATCCAAAATTGGATGCAATAGGTTTGTCAGAACATGGAGAATAACATAAATGTTGAAACGAGATCGAATTGATCATTCTTGCTCATGGTCGAACTCGATCGAAAAAAAAATGTTTAAAACGTAGCTGGCCTCAGAATAGGATGGCAGCTGTTGTTTAGAAAAAAATAGTCAAGGGTATAGATGTTCATTTTTTTGGCCTTCCCTTCTATATTCTTCGAAAAGGTACTAGAGTCTAGTCTATCATTAGTGTTCCAATCCAACTAAACACAAAACTGGTACAAATTTGTATTTTGGATCATATGCATATTGTATCACACTAAAATTGTAAAAAAATGGTTGTGTTAAAGGCCTCAGCAGGCCACCAACATGTATCGATGTGCAATTTTGCCATTGTAATAGTAATACTCACTATTGACCTCTCATAGACTTGTATTATGATCTCATAAATTGAGGTTTTGATTAATGAATATGTATTAATTAGGCCATGTTAGTTCTTAGTATTTTATTCAATTTTATTTATAGGAGATGGTATTCTATTTGGTGAGGTGCAGATGGAAGCTATAAATAAACAACGCAACAGTTGTATTGTATCTATGTGGCAATTGTGTAGCAAGTGCTGGATCCCATGAAGCTTTGAGAAATGAAATTTGATAAAAACAAGTCTATGTTATCCAAATTTTAATGATATGATACACTGATGTAATCCTAGTAGAAAGAGTAAAGAATGATACAGTAATAAAGTGGAATTGGAGTGGGAAAGTAGAGGCTAAAAAGTAAAGTATTATTTTCTCCGTTAAAAAATAAATGAAATAATCTCTAACAAAAAAAAAAAAAAGAGATCATGGAGCACGAACAAGAGGAGAGAACAATTATTTGTTTGATGAGTGGAAGTGCAAAAGATGTATCTATATAGCTTGTGAAATGTTTTTTGTTATTTATCCCAAAATCATTGCGCAAATCTCTACATATTATGCCATACAACATCAAACTCTACATTTTATTTGGGTATTTTGCTATGTTAGTTAGCTAGTTTAGTGAATAATGACAAAAAAAAATATCATTTTCATCACTGGAATTGTTTCGAGATATCATCCCATCTTTGTAACATATATCATCACAGTATATCATCCCCATTTTCATGACAAATCAAGACAAAGCATCCCAGATTATCTTTTTGCAGGCTTATTGCTACAACATATGTTTATAAGGGTATTATGGTCTTTTCAACTTTGACATGTATGTTATTTTGAGAGTAATAACCGTATAGTAAAGTTAAAAAGATGGCTTTACTGAAAGCCTCAACCATCCACCAATTTGTTCTGTACAATTTCTAGCCCGTATTACATTACAATATATACAAATGTTACGCTCAACAAAAAATATAAACACAAAATCTAGATTTTCATTGACTTTCTTAGAGATTCCCACATGGAAGATTAGGAGATGAAGTAAATCATTCAAACTTTCACTAATTTTAAATACTAAAATTGCTAATTGTTGAATGCATGATTGAACTAAGATTAGGTATTCATTGACTAAAATATCCAAAGGATTTACAAAACAACATGCATCTGACTTAACAATTACGAGATCGACAGTTTGTTACACCAACCTAACATATCTTCATTTTCAAGTATAATGCTCTTCCCATATTAGCACTCTATTTGACGGTTTACTAGCACTCTATTTGATGGTTTGCGAGAAATACAGTTTGCACCAAGTCGCATTTGAACTTTGAACATTTAATAAATTTCACTTACAAAATCATAAATTTTAACTTGAAACCTAACACATTTTTTTTAAGTGGTCGCGTCGCTGTGTAAATTACACATATACAGTATTGAGGAAAAAATATTCACCACTATTCTAGGCAATTAAGATGGATGATAAACCTATTTAATATAAACTATTTATCAAATGGCAAAAGGACCTTCGAACTCTTTACAACGAAAACCCTAAACGAATATGAATCACATTCAAATGGAAAGAAAAAAAAACTGACAATTTTATAACTTCAAACACTGATGATTCAGTTGTGAATGACACCGATTTTGCGGGTATATGTCTAGTTTTCAGAAACAAGGACGTTTCTTTTATATGGGCAGCTTCCAGTTTTGTGGGCAAAACGAACATTAATGCTGCAAAACTTGTTGCACTAAAAAAGTGAATGTTGGCCAACCAGATGTATATTCCTAAGCTGGTTATCCAAACTGACGATCGCTTTATTAAAATTGTATCTACAACACCCAGGACCCGACATGGGAGCACAGGGACTAGCTGTCTAGCTCACTGAGGTCTGGAGTTCGATGAAACAATTGGAAGAGGTGCAAATTGTGTTAGGTTACAGGGAACGACGTTGCAAACACTTTGGCGAAGCGTGGTAGCTCGAGCTTAATGAAGAATTATACTTGCCTTCTTTTGAATATTGTTGAAACTTGAAAGAACTAAGTGGTATGTTTGGTATATTAATTGCCCTACACATCCAATTAATCAAAATGTAACTTATGATCTATCTCAGTGCACTTATGACTTATCGCTTGGTCTCCACTAGGAACTAACTAGACAACTAGAGCAAATTCTTAATTCATGTAACATTGTTTCATTAAAAGAAAAAAAAAAAACAAATCACTCGAGTGAATTATCAACATGACTAAGCTTAGTTATTAATCTAGCATATATATATAATATATCGACTTGACAGACAATTCATACGATTCTTCTCATTTAATCTCTCGATCCAGCAAAATGGCTCCATGCTATCGGTGATCGACTGATCGTCATCGAGTAGGCAAGTCCGGAATCCAGTATACAATGGTATAAAACTCGATCGCGATGGCAATTGGGAACAAGCCCCCAATCACAACCGGCTTACACCTTTGAGTCGTCCGCCCCTAAATCTAATTACAGAATTCGACAAAATCTGAAATGGATCATACACATACGGCCTACAAAAACAAGAAAGTTCAAGAAACATTGAAGAATTTATTACTACAAACAAAAAAACTGGTTAAGTAATAACATCTCTATTCAATTGTATGGTCATCAACAAAATGTCCTCACTGTCAATACATGTACAACATTGAATTTCTGGTGCCTACCTACCTAATCCTAATACCAATTCAATTGTTTTTTCCTTTTAAAAAAAAACGAATTAAAAGTAAAATTGAATTATTCTTCATCTCAATTCAATAAGGCGCAATATGCGTGGTCCTTGTCTCATACGGAGCCAAATTCGACTTGGCGTTTTTCGACCTCAAAACTTTGACCAATTCGCCACACATCATCCTCGCGTTTGACGTGCAATCGCTCTGCATCACCACCAACACCTTGGTCAACCCGTTGACCCCCATAACGCTCTCTTGCGCCACCGGATCACGCGCCAAGCAGCACACGCTCCACAGCACCGTAATCCCGTGCTCCGTCGCCACGCGGGAGCATTTCATCAGCCTCTTCACGATTCCGATCAAACACTCCTTGTCTTCCGATATCGCATTTCTGCCTTCTGTGCACGTAGCCGCGGTTTCCAACAGTTCCATCGACTTTTCGACTACGAAACGGATTGAACCGCTGTAGTCCGAACCGGAGAGGATTTTCGACACGGTTCGGACTATGCCGAACCGGATTAATTCCTTCCTGACCGGTCTGGAAGTCGAAACTGTAACCAGAGCTGACAAACCGGCTGCCACTGCTGACTTGTCGTTGTCGTTCTCTACAGTGCACAAATTGTACAGTTGGTGCAGTATAACCTGATTCTCACCTATTTGACGCTGAGATTCTGCATTCACGGCAGTTTGATCCAAAATCCTTGCGGATTTCACCTTCGATTCAACGCTTCCTTTCCGTAAAACCAAACCGAACGAATCCAAACAAGCGGATCCACTGAAAATCAGCTCATTCAACCTCTCTTTCACTCCGTTCTCCACCAGAATCAAATCCAAAACCTCCACAATCAGCTCGAGGATCCGAATCTCGTTCGATTTCGAGAAAACCTCTACGAGTTTCGAAACCGCGTCAACGGAAACCGCAACGAGTTTCAAATTCTCATCCGATGATCGGATGAAGCTAATGAGTTTCTCCAGCGATTCGGATTCGAATGAATCGACGTTGATGAATTTCGCGACCTGTTGCCTGGAGTTTTCCGATTGCGCGGCGTGAGCGGCGTCGGCCTGGGTGAGCCAGAGGTGGATGAGGCGGCGGAGAGTGAGATTAGGCGTGGTGTGTGTGTCAGGGAGCGACTGCATGGTGGCTGGGCAGGTGGTGTGGCCTAGAGAAAGCCATTTCTCGATGGAGGTCCGATCGTATGTGACGCCGGTACAGAGGCTGACAGGAGACTTCATGACGTCCATGGAGATTGGGCAACGGAAGACGCTCGGAACGGTGAGGTAGAGTTGCTCTCTTCTCTTTTCTCTGGCCATTGAATTTTGTTTTGAGTTTTTTGGTTTAGTTTGTGAAATTTTGTTTTCTATTTTATGTTTCTGAGAGAGATGAAAACGAAGGGAGTTTTATTTATAAGAGGGAGGGAGAGAGAGTCAAAGTGGGGACCAGGTAAGGTCGTTTTAGTCAGTTGGTGAAGACTGAGTTATTTTTGGGTATTAAGTAACGAGTATTAATTAAGAAGAAAGTTGGTATCTGTATTATTTAATATTTATATATGGTATGGGGGTCTGATTTTTGTCAAAGGAAGAAATATGGGGTGTGAAAGTTTGAATATTGATTTTTCTTAAATCAAATCAAAAGTTTGAATATTGTTAATTAATTAAATGTATACTACTAGTCTACTACTACTAATGTTAACTTATTTTGGAGGGACAAGGGCCTAAGTTTAAGTTGTAGTGGAGGGTCCCCCAGCCGTGACGGGGTGGAGGAAAACAAAAGATGCATGAAATTCCTGAAATGCATGGGCGTTGTTTGTTTAAAGCAAACTTGATTAGCACAATTTTCTATGTTTATTCTTGGTTGGTTTCACAATGATTATCTTTTAAATTTTAATACTACTACGTACATGCAAATTAAATTATTTCATGACGATTCATTCCGGAATCAACGAATTAAGGGGGAAATAAGTCATTTTTAAGTTTTTAACAGTCTCTTCAAATAATCGATTCACAAGGCAGGCATATCGGATATAATTATTACAATTTTATACTTAATTTTCTTTTCATTTCGGGGTCAAGGTTTAAACTTAATACCCCATATTTATTACTTACTCCGTTCATGTGTAAGATTTTCATTTGATTTTGTTGACTTTTTCTTAACTTCCGTTTGACTCCAAAATGATTTTAATTCATATCGAAAAAATAATTTTGAAAATTATATTAAGAAAATATAAGATCTGCAGCTTCATAACATGAGTTCAAATATTGATTTTTCAGTACGATTTAGAATTAATTTGTAGTCAAACGGAGACTAAAAAAATCAACAAAAGCAAGTGGAAAGCTTAGGACAGAGGAATTACTACATTATTCAAACTTAATACTATGGTTTAGGTTATTTTCGATGTCTTTTTTTTTTTAAATTACATTACCTCAAAAAAAAATTATTTACATTTATTTTCACATTTTCGATTTCAACCGAACAGGGTAGGTAGAGTACTCCACTCAAAGAGTAATAATCACATAATCAAACATTTGAGAGTGGATGATCATCTCCGGTCTCCAACACGTTGTGTACAATTTAAATGTTGCGTAAGCTTTTAATAATTTTTATAAGTACATTGTTATTGTTATTGGATAATTAATATAAATGACTAAATTTTATTCCTTCCCAACAATTTGAACTGAACTCTGGGGAGAGTTGGATTTCTGTCATAATATCATAGTCAATATTGATGATGGGTGCGACAGCCGATGATAATTCCAACTTGCCCAATGAAGTCATATATTATTGTACGTATAGAGCCGATTAATCACGTCCTACTCGTGAGAGGGAATGTTAGAATATATTCTCACATCACTTGTGAGAGACATAAATAACTCATATTCTATTATCACAACAATATTTGTTTAGATGCTATTTTTGCAATCCGCGACTCTAATACCACCCACCAGTGTGTCATGCACGATCACATAATTCGCCTAGTTAAGCCGGCGAATTTCGTTCCGAGCGCGATTTAAATGTTTATATAATGGTAGAATTAATTTTTATTATTCGCTCTAACATGATCTCGCTCTCGTGTAAATTTACAATTATTGAATTATCGCTCTCGCTCTCGAATTCCATGTGATCTAGTTCATGCACGCTCTATCCTGTTTGACCGCTAACTGCCTAACAGAGAGCATGTTTGGCTTTAAGTTAGTGAGAGGGCTTTTGAATAGTGACGATAGATGTGAATAGTAATTACTGTTGAGAGAGGTTTGTGAAATTAGGTTTGGGTTTGAATTAGTAAAAGGTAGTAGGATATAGGGGGAATATTGATAGGTATGATGATGATTGGTGATAATTGGTTGATTGAATGATTGGTTAGTTAGAGTTAGTTGTATTAATTGGTATTGTGGGAGAATGTATTGAAAATTGAGTAGATTTGGTTGAGAATTGAATTTTTTATGTTAGACGAAATAATATGAAATATAGTAGAGTAAAAAAAAAACTGATTGTACACAACATCTCTTCATTTTCAGCTATTATTTCCGTTTTTTTTTTATTTTAATTTTCTGTTTTCGTGTCTTTTTAAAAGAAATTGAGGTTAAGGAAAATTTCGAAAAGTATAGTGACAAAAAGATTTCGAATCAAATATGAGTTATTATTTGTATTAAATTAATTATACGGCAATCCATCTGCTACAAAACGGTTTCCAACAATACATATATGAAATTGTTGTACTCGGCCGAACCCGAAGTAAATATACATAAAGTACGAGAACGAATTATTTAGAAGTGCAAATATTATTCTTCTTCCAGATAAGTTCATTGAATCAGACAATGCAGATAAGTTCATTATGACTTTTATAAAGGAACATCATCAGTCAACCAAATCGCCGAACATAGCAGTCATTTGTCGATAACAAGGGAAATCAATCTCTTCGATGATTTCATTTTGTCCGTTGGCATGCGGTGGGATTATGCGATCACCGGTTTCCTCCTCAATGTACCATGTCGGACCAACATTACGGGCAACTTGGTTAAATTGAGCCCGGAGCCAGAGCTTCGCCGAAAATTTTTCCGGCAGCAAATCGGAAAACGGCTCCGATAGGGTTGTAGATCGGAGAGAGATGAAGACAACCATGTAATTCGTTTCGTTACATGAGGTCGGAGGTGACCGAAAAATAGATCGGCAGGTTCGACGGCGGAGGAAGTTTAGAGAGTGGACAGAGAAATCTCTGTCCCTAGAGAGAGAAAGTGTGGATGACAAAAGAGAAAAGCCCAAGGAATAGTGTGAACAGTTTCGGAGCCTTCTATAATAGAGAGCCAAACGTGAAGACACGTTCCAACAGTACGAGAGGCCTCTCTAATTGAGAGCCAAACTGAGAATTTATTCTCATTATGTCTTCCTTTTTATTCTTTTACCCATGAGCATGAGCATTCAAGTCATGAACAAAACTAAGAATATGACATGATTTTAGGAGTTAGGGGAGCCTAAGAAATACAAAGCCTAAGATTGTTAACCGGTTATAGTAGAGCAGTATTATCCTATTAGTCACATATTTAAATTAGGTAGTATGTAGGAACATATGTACAATATGAAGCTGTTACTTCCATTCCATGGACAAATAAATGGGTAGAGTATACGGTTGCGATGAGTAAATTTCGTAACACTATTTAACCTTTTTTGGTGTCTGCCATTACCATGATCCATCTCCTTCTTTTTGGGTATTGTCAAGTAAAATTGGGTTGACTTTTCTTATCAAGGTTTTCTTCATTTACAATACTCAGCCTTAGAATATTATCTTCCTTGAGTTGAGGGAATTCCAGGGATTTCCAGTTGCAATTCGAACTGACATGTCTGTCAAGTTTAATCATTAAGCAATCAATGACTATACAAGTAATAGAAGCAAATCTTTAAAGATTAACTGAATACAGTACAAGAATATGTTCACTCATTGTTGTCACTTGAAAAACATTAATCATTCATTTTAAGAAAAATACAATTTTTGCTTTTTTTTCCCTTTAAATTGAAAGATTATTTTTATCATAATATAACATTACACTAAAAAATAATTATGATATATTATATGCGGGCTTTGCATGGTTTAAGTAATTTCAAGGCAGAAGAAACGACTTAGAGGAATATCAAATTTTGCTTTTGGAAAATCTTCTTTAGCATCTTATTTTCCTGAAAAATTGGTAGTTATTGTTCTCTAAACATTCTTTTTTACTAGCAGTAATACTTATTAGTAAACAAAACTTCAACATACAAACATAAGTACTTTCTCTCTCAGCATGATTTGAGGATGCATTCTAAAAGTACAAAAACTCACAAGTGATATAGTCTACCAACTAAGTCTGTAACATTTTAATTCTATCTTTTTTAGCATTATATTGCCGGAGCAAAAGAGAGTTATAATTGGTGGTGCAGGATAAGGGAGATGAAGTGGTAAAGGAGAGGTGCAGAACATTGCCGGAACGAAAGCATGACTCACAAAATAGCTCTTAAGGAAGTTTAAAGAAGAAACTCGTGAGCAAGGAAAACTAGGTTTTTCATGTGTTAATCAAGTGTTTCCCATGATAACGGATTATTATATAGTAAGGTTGTCCTTTCCTATTAACATGGAAAGACCTGGTTTTTATGGCAAAAACCAAAAACCAAAACCGCTAGGCGGTTTCTCGCGGTTCAGATAAAAATCGGTTCATTATAAAAAAACCGGTTCATTATATATACCCCAATAATCACGCTGAAATCACAGAAACCCCCAAAACACATACCCCAAGGTGTAACTGCGTGTTTTTACGTCAAATTCTCCCGATCCATTGTTCTCGCCGGATTTTCGCCGGAAATTCACCGATCGGAGCTCGATCCAATAGAATCTCAGCCGATACAACTTGTACGGAGCTCAATCAGGTTAAATCAACAACGATATTCTCTTATTTAACAACAAATATCTGATTTCCATACGATTTTGCAATAGAATTTGATTATTTTCCTCATTCAACTATGTTTTTCTGATCAATTGATGTTTTTCTGATTTTTCAATCGATTTGCGATCGAAATTGATCTTCAAAACGTTTCGATTTAGCTGGTAGAATACTCGAATCACCGAATAGAAACTAGTGGAGATGGAAGCTCCTCAGATCTGGATATTATTGAAAAAAATTCAACACGAGCAGCAAATTCGCAGGTTTCTATATACTTTTAAGCCATGTTGTTATGGTTTGATGTTTATGTAGTATGTCTCTGCATATTTTCATTTGATAACGCCATGTTATGGTTTTTAATATGACGTGTTATGGTTTTAATCGACGCTGTAATAATATGTTTTGTTTGTCAAGTATAATTGTGCATATTTTCATTTGATAACACCATGTTATGGTTTTAATTGACGTTGTTATAATATTTTTGGTTTGTCTGCTATGCCTTTGCATTTTTTCACTTGATAACGCAATGTTATGGTTTTTAATATGACATGTTATCGTTTTAACTGACGTTGTTATAATATTTTTAGTCAATTTGTGCTTGGAATCGTTGTCCGAAACATTCTGATTTAGCTGTGGGAATATTCGAATATGCAAAACAACAATGGTGAAGAAGGAAGCTTCTCAAATCTGGAAATTATTGAATGAATAGAACCAGAGCAACAAATTGTACGTTACTATATACTTTTAAAAAACTTCCTTTTATAGATTGATCTTTATGTAGTATTTTTGTGCATATTTTTATTTCATAACACCCTGTTATGGTTTTGAAAATGTCGTGTTATGGTTTTAATCGACGCTTTTATAATATTTTGAAGCCTTGTTGCTAGTTATTAGTTTGTCTACTATTTTCTGCATTTTTTCATTGAATCACGTCGTGTTATGGTTTTTTCTAAGTTCCTGAATACTTTTAAGACTTTTTGCTATATATTGTTCTATATTTGTGTAGTATGTTTCTGCATTTTTCATTGAATCACGTTGTGTTATGGTTTTGAATCTACATACTTTTAAGACTGGTTGTTATGGTGAGTTGTAATTCATACGATAGTCTGATTGTTACAGTTTCTAGCGCTCATGTTATGATTTTAAGTTGTCTTAGTTATGGTTTTATGTTCTGGTGTTATATACAACACATTTATAGGTTTGTAATAGGGAACATGTTTTTATCGTATTCTTTATTCAACATGTTAATTGAACCTTTTACATTATTTTGATTGACACATGGGGAGGTTATAAGTTCCCTTGTTATGGTTTTAATGCATGGTGTTATGGTTCCAATCATCCTTGTTTTATGATTTTCAGTTGCAATGAACATGGTTGTGCCTCCATCGGTTGTGGAAAATCAAGACCAAACAAAAAAGGGGGAGAGCATAAGGACAAATTGTTTTCCTGAATTTCGATTGATTTACGTTCCGATTTGTTGATCGATCAAGCGTTCAGCTACAGATACTTGTGAAATTCAATTTGAGATGTGGAAATAATTGAAGAAATCGAACCTTAACAACAATTTCGTAAGCTCCTGGATACTTTTAATCCTTGTTGTTATGCATGGTTCTAAGTTTGTGTAGTATGTTTCTGCATTGTTTCATTGAATCACATTGTGTTACGGTTTTTAATCTGCATAGTATACTTTTAATACCGGTTGTTAGGATGAATTTCAGTTTCTAAGGTATTCTAATTGTTAAAGTTTCTAGCGTACATACGGTCATAAGCACTCCTAGTTATAACATTATGTTCTACTGTTATTCTTTTATACATCACATTTATAGGTTCGTAATTGAAAACATGTGATTCTAGCAACATTTTTATTGTATTTCACCTTTTCAGCATGTTAATTGAACCTTTTACATTATTCTGATTGAAATCTGGTGTGGTTATAAGTTGCATCACTATGGTATTAAGGCATGTTGTTGTAATTTGAAGTTTTGATGCTATGGATTTTAGTAATATCAGTTATTATTTCCATGTCGTCAATTGGTATATTGTTTAGGTATACAGTTATAATTTTAATTGGTCATGGTATGTTTTACGTGATCGTATTATTATGATTTAAGCATGTAGATGAACAAAAAATTTAAAGAAATGCTTTTTTTTTTATTCATAAACAAAAGGACGGAGATCCATAATTTTATCACCGCTACCTGTAGGTGAAGATGCTAGGCCGAGTGCTATTTTCTGGAGAGATGGAATGACAAAGGATGACTTCAAGTATCAGAAACACCAATTTCGTTGCTTCAAAGATCACGAACAAGTTTACTCATGACGAGAAGCCAATTTCAAAGATCCAGATTCATTTTGCATAAGAAACACCACATAACGCTTGTTGTAATTTTGTTACTTTGAAAATACTAGTTTTAAAAACTCCAATTGACTGAATGTTTCAGTCCTGACATGAATATAATGAAGCATTCAATTTTACACTTGTTGGCATGTTCTCATATATCTCATACAGCAATTGGTGTGTTATAAGTACCCTTGTTGGGGTTTTATGTATCCAAGTTGTGGTTTTAAGTACCCATTATGTTGTTGTTCTAAAAACTCAAATTAAGATTTTAATGGAGAACGGTTGTTGTAATTTTGTTGATTTGATAATACTAGTTGTGGAAACATCAATTGACTAAATGTTTTAATCCTTACATGAATGAACTATTTAATTTTACACTAGTTTATTGCATGATGTCTTGATTTTACGTTGCACCTTAAATAAAGTATAACAAAAGATTTTAAAAGTATAATATGACAAAATATATCATCAGTAACTCTTATGACAAACCCTTAAAACCGTAACATATATCTCTTATAACCAGTTGGTGTAGTTATCAGTATCCTTATTGTAGTTTTAAGTACGTACAATTGTGGTTTTAAGTATCCATTATTGTACTACTAAGAAATCAATTAAGAATTTAATTGACATTTGCTATACCACTTCAGAAATTAGACAGAAAACTAAACTTCACCATACAATGCTTGCATGTTAAAACCACTTAAGACCATACACAAACTAATTATCCAAGAGCAAAGACTAACTGTTAACATCACACACTGACACACTACTCGATCCAAACTAACATCCAACATGCACACTTTGTCCAACAATCGCAACATCTTGTATCTTAAAGTCATAACATCATATATAAAAAACTATAACCAGAACATATAAGAGTTTCATATTAAACCACTGCTTTAAAACATACACAAACTAATTGTTCAAAAAGGCCAAAAGTAACTGCTCAAATTAGAAACTATTTCAAATAACATCCAGATAAAATAGTCTGTCCAGGACATTATTACAAATCCTACTTGTTCAAAATATTGTTGACTTTTAACGCAAGTCGCAAACTATGTAGCTTCCGTTCAATTGTCCTCAACTCTTCATAATCTGAAACACCAGCAGCTACACAACCAGAAATTATACCAACAACAGGGGCATCTTTCCTCTTATTTGATCTGCTCTCATTATAGTGTCAAAAGCATCAACAACTAAAAAAAAGAAAAACGTAAAATATCAGCAACACATTTAAAAGCACAATATCACCCTTTAAAATAATAACATAACATGATGCCTTATAAATATCCCTTATAAATATAGCACGACCCTTAAAATCATAACACTACACCGTAATCCTTTCATCAAAAAAACTAAAGTAGCATAAGATTACATCTCCTAAAAATCATAACACAAGACCTGACATAGCATAAAATGATCTCTTAAAAATACAACAACACAAATATCAGCATCTAAAATCATAATATCCCCACTTAAATCAATTTCATAATCCCAACGACACTTAAAAACATACCAAAATTCATTATAAGCATACTAGAAACACTTAGTACTAAAAGAAAAAAAAATTCAACAACAGAAACTAAGTTTAATAATAAGAATACTAGATACACTTAAAACAAAACCAAAATCCATTGGGAACAACATCAAAATACCTTATAAGCATACCACAGACACTTAAAACCGTAACATAAAAACACCTGAACCATAACATCACGCAAACAGAGCATATAATAGAATGGATACATCCACAAACACTTCAAAGCACAACAAAAAACAGATTCACAATATCAAAATTAACAACTAAACTAACATACCTTTACTGGAAGAATCAACTCTCCATCGTGAAAACTACTTCAACGGATTAGCAGCGTCTCGAACAACGAAAAAATCCTTCCGATCCTCTTCATCATGCTTCAAATCAGAACCCCTAGATTTGTGAAATCAGATCTGAGAAGAAACTAATTCGAAACCCTAGATCTCACAAAACATATTGAGAATACTAAATCCAACACAAAGGTAGCAGAAACGAACAAAAAAGGAGAACAATCGGCTTGTTTCTTCCATTGATTGGGAAAGTTTGAGATTTGGAAGCCGGAGAAGAAGACTGGAATTTGCAGAGAGAAAAAAATGAATTTCACACAGTAAATGCTGAATTGTGTGTTTAGTGTGTGGATGGTTATATTTATTCTATTAAGAAAACCGGGTTTACGTAAAAACTCGGCCGGTCGGCCGGTTTAATCTCAAAACCAACGAGTTTTGAGAAAACCAGCGAGTTTTTAGTAAAACCAGGCCTTTCCATATTTTTAGGAAAGGCCGGCCTCCCCATAGACTTTAGCTTTGAGTGAGCATAGTGGTATGTAGAAAATATTTTGAAACATATACCCATTAAAGGTGATTTATCTGAGTATTATTTTTTTGCTGAAGTCGTATAAGATTATGTGAAATTTGAACATTTAGAATCAAGACTTCAGCTCAAACTCAAATGTAAGATATTAATTTAAATTTCTTATTTATTGAGACAAGTTGATCGACGAGAATTTGGGCGGACTGAGCCGGTCCGGTCGGCACCTAGCAGCATAGGCCGCTCCATGGAGGAGTAATTGCCTTGAAAAGGTCTTTGGTTAGAGTGAATGCATCTAGGAATATCAATTATCAATAATCAAACATGTTTATTATGAGAATGAAACCACTTTATAAAATGATGGAAAGTACAAGATATAAGCTAAAATAAAAAAAAGATATGGAAAGATAAATATTAAAGATACTACTCCATATTAGCTGATAAGTATAGAAAATGATATTTAAAAAATATTCCTAATTTTGCCTTATGAGATAGATCCTAACTAATACTAAGAGATAATTATCAATATTAGAGAATATCTTATACTTTATTCATTCCATTATAAACTTTCTCTTCGATCAACAATATTAATGATACTTCTAATTATTTAAAAAAAAATATAATTAAAGTTCATAACTTATATTTTCAATATTTTTTTAAATTATCAATATAATTTAGGTGTAGTCTACGGGTCAAACATGTATACAGTTGACCAGAGAGGAAGTTTGTAATGAAATGGAGGAATTATTAATTATGAAATCTACACTAGTTAAGATTGGACTTTTAGTGACTAAGAAAAGGCTAAACCCTAGCTAGGAGACTTTGTACGTGAAGACTTTTTAGTAGCCCCATTCCGTTCCTTTCGGAATTGAAGTAGAGAACCATGATCCTTTGGACACCAACTCATGCATTTGGCATGGTCGAGGTTCGATCTTGCTCTCCCCCTCTCCTTTCCGTGCAACTTTCAATGGGGTATGTGCCCTAGGCACGACACTCCCTTCCTCTTTGTGCTGCCACCATGAAGCACGGGGCTGTCACGCCAGTGGCGTGGTCCCCTGTTCCTTATCATCAGCCCTAGGATTGAGCAAAGGTCCAAACCCGGACCGGACTATTCGGACCACCTTTTTGTTCACCCGTTGCCCGGACCGGCCATATACGGGTCTGGCCCGGACCGGACCGAAATTTCCAGTCCGGTCCGGTCCGGGCCAAACCCGTATATGTCCGGATTTCCTTGTTTAAAAAAAAAATTGCCATGTTACTTTATACTGCACATCAAACCAAACTTCCAGCAAGATAAATTGATGCCAGGTCTAAATTTCCAGCAATTAAATCAAATAGCAACAAATTTAAATAAAACTTCAAAAATCTAGCACAAACAATACGCAAAACTAATTCCAAATCTCCAATGCAAAACTAAGTCCAAGTCTCCAACGAGTCACGAATAATCCTAAGTTTTCAAAGATTAAAAGACTACAAAAGTTGTGTCCAATGTCGTCAAAAGTTGTTCAGAAACTAATTTCCAGCCACTTCATTATTCTTCATAGATGTAGATCACATTGTCATTCGCATCAAGAGCGAGTTGATCCCTCATTTCTGTAATGATTAAAAAAAAAGGCTTTAACATAGCAACACAATATATTAAATCTCAACAGGTAGCACAAAGCAGGTCAAACAATCAATCAATAAACATACCTTCTTCAATGCTTTAACCAATAGCTAGCAATGCTTTTGCATGCAACATTTATAAATTAATATAACCAAAAAAGAGGGAGTAATTACATATTTACATCTGCTGCTAATTATCAAAATCCAACAACCATAATTATCTTAGATTTCAAGTGAAGTGATCATGTGATTAATAAATATATAAGTGACTGGTAGGGTATAAGACAAACTAGGGTTAATGTAAAAAAGTTAAAAGAAAAAAGTGTAAAAAAAAATACGGGTCATCCGGGCCAAACCCGAAAATTTCCGGGTTTGGCCCGGACAAGACCGGACTCGGACATGGGCAGATCCTACGACCCGGGGACCGGACCGTATGGGACGGTCCAGGTCCGATCCGGATTTACCGGTCTGGGTCCGGTCCGAACGCCGGGTTCGGTCCGGGTCTGCTCAATCCTAATCAGCCCAACGGCGAGGGTGGTCCCCCCTCGCGCAGTAGCAGCAACTGGCTTCTTGCTGTCGCGATTTGCAGCAGCTCGGCAATTGTTGTCGCGGTTTGCAGCCGTTGCGCTGCTGCTGCCGCGTGGCTGGGCGGGTCGGCGCTGGCTGCCCCGTCCTTTCTTCCTCCCGTCATGACCAGCGGGGTGCGTTTAAGCCCCAGGTCATCGTCGTTTGTCGGTTCTTGCCTCCATGGATGGATTGATTCTTCTTCTTTGTGGGGTGTCCCGTTGGGCCTTCGGCCGTTTTCTTCCCTTGTTCCTCCCCCCGCCTTCTCCCCTTCGGCTTGCGTGTGCTACGGATTCCCAGCAACCGCCGCCCCCCATCAACTCCTCCATCTCCCTCACATCTTCTACAATCTTTCCCAACGTACGAAGCATTTGATTCTCAAATTCATCAGCAGAATCGTAGTTCGGATCTCTCCGATAACAGTAGCTCTAATGCCAGTTGATGAGAACTTAGGCGGACTGAGTCGGTCCGGTCGGCATCTAGCTAGTGGTCTAGGTCGCTCCATGGCGGAGGAATGGCCTTGAACATGTCTTTGGTTAGAGAGAATGTCTCTAGGCATATCAGTTATCAATAATCAATCATGTTTATTACCATAATGAAAGTCACTTTATATAAAGGTAGAAAGTACAAGAGATCAGTTACAATAAAGAAATATATGGAAAGATAAATATTAAAGATACTAATTGATAAGTATAGAAAAGGATACTCAAGCAATATTCATAGTCTTGCCTTATCAGAGATATCATAAGTAGTACTAAAAGATAATTATCAATATTAGAAAATATATTCTATTAATTAGAATAAGAGCAATTTGCATATGGACCCCTTGTTAGTTTTTTTTATTACAGATCTATCCCTCTTAATTTAACAATTACTTGCAGCCAAGGAAGCACCCATACGTTTTTGAACTGGAGTGTGTGCAAAAAATACGTATGCCATACGCATACGTTAACATACGGCCAACATACATATTTTTCCCCTGTTTTCCTATTTATTCTCCTGGTTTTTCTCAACTATATATCTTTCTTCCTAGTCCCTATTTGTCTCCTATAATTTCTCAACTCATCACCAGTATCTTCGTGTTTAATTAATTGGTGTCTTTTTGGGTTTTAAAAGGATTTATTAGCTAGCCTTGCATTCTTTGTGTTCGTGTTACTAATGGATTGGTCAGGTTATTCATTAAAAATTGTGGTGAAATAGTTATTTATCTTGCTATAGTGTTCGATAATTTTGATAATATATCAAATTATATAAAAATATCTATAAAACAAAACGTATTTTTTACGTATTCGTATTTTAATATTTTGAATTTTATCGATTTTCATATTCGTATGGTATTTGTATTCGTACTCGTATTCGTATTAATGCTTCTTAGCTTGCAGCCCCATGTTAGACAAAATCAATTACATCTAGCCCCACGAACTTGACTGTTTTCGAATTAAGAGTTAGAAGTTACATTTTTACCTCTGCCGGAATTTCAGCTTTTGGCCTGAGCCAAACAACTTAAGTTTACTTTATTTACACATTTGCCTCTAAACTATTTTATTTTACAAAATTAACTTTAATGTATACCAAATTAACAACAAAAATTATATAAATTTCAAAATGAACTAATAATTATTGTAAAAGAATTCCAAATTAAGATTTTATTTTCAAAACAACCCCACTTTTTTTTTCATCTTCTTCTTCCTACGATTCCGGTAGCTGTAAAAGAGCTTCGGTCAAGAGCTGTTTTACAGCTCAACTGGAGCTGTAAAATAGCTCAAAACAGCTCCTAAACGGAGCTGTAAAACAACTCCTAAACGGAGCTGTAAAACAACTCCGCTCGAGCTGTAGAACAACTCCTGGTCGGAGCTGCTCCGACGCCTTTTCAATTTCATGTACTAGCCAAACAGCTCCGGCCAGGAGCTATTATGTGCCCAGATCTGATTGGGCCTGGGCAGATGTTAATTCCGTACCGAAGCTATTTCGGTACTAGAATTGTAGCGGTTCTGGTACCGGAATTAATTCCAGTACGGTAAGAAAGAAGAAAGATGAAAAAAAAAAGAGAGAAAAGATTTTAAAAAAAAAAAAAGAAAAAAAAAATGATTTTAGAAAAACTAAGGCCTCGTTTGGCCTGAGATTTTACAAAACTGAATAATGATGTGGTCAACTTTTTTCCGGTCAATGAGGCTATATGTAATTGTTGAACTAAAGAGGATACAAGTGTAATTCGAGCCCATAACGAGGTAGCCCAATGTAATTTTTCCTTAGATTAATTAGGAGATCTTATACTAGATTGGACTTTTTATAATGACTAAGAAAGGACTAAACCCTAGCTAGGAGACTTATACGTGAAGACTTTTTATTTCATGACGCCGCGAGACTTTCCCAAGTCTTCATCACAAGTTTAGGTTGAGAATATAAGAGTTTTTAAAGACAAAAATGGTTATAGCTAAGCATAGTATATGATATATATCATCCGTGTAGCGCGTTTAAGTGAAAGGAGGGAGGAATAATACTGAAGATATGGAAGATTTGGCGGGATTAGCTTAGTTTTTATTTTCCATCAATTTCAAGTTTAGTTCTTATTTTTCATCGATTTTCAATTCTTTTAGTTTTTTCTTTTTCATTTCTCATTAAATTTCTTTTAAAAGAAATATGGGTAAAGAAAATTTTATTTCAATTTCTCTTCTTTTTCCTTGAAATTATTCAAACCATGCAGGGTCCTAATTTCTCTGTGTGGAATATAAATTGTTATATACAATTTGAGATTTTTATTTACGCGGTAAATTTTTTTTTATAAATAACTGAGCATAAAAAATGCTCCAAATAAAAATATACAAAAAAACTGACGGATCATATACTCTGGATTACCCAAGAACCAACTTTACAAGAAGAGACTAAACCAAACTAACCAAACCATCTAGCTTACAAAATTTTCTAAAATGATACCCTCACAGTAGCCACGCTGAATCATCAAATCAATCTTACACACCATAGCAAAACCTCACACCAACTTGACAATTCACTTCTTTCCTAATCCATAATATCAACCAGTATACCCACCATCAACAATTTGAGATAATAAAAATTATTATTTTTCTAAAACATCTTCCTAGCACTTTGCTTTTCCTTATTTTCCTCATAATTAACCTAGCAGTTGGCTGATTGGCAGGCTTTAGATAATTCTATGATCCAATCCATCTCTGCAAGCCCACAAAAGCACGAGTACGTCAGTAGCCCAATTAAAGGAGATACGGGGTCGAACGCTTACTACACAGCACTAGCTACCTATTTACTACACAGCATTAGCTACCTATTAGCAAACTCTAAAACTTGTAGCTTTAGACTTAGCATTCCACAAAAATCAAAATTAATGAGGGAACTTCGTTGTATTGAAATTCTTTTGGTGTAATTTATACCTAAAGATCTAGCCTATGGCATGAGATGCATGACTGCATGTACGTACAAGAAATATTTATTTCTATGATATAAGTAAACAGTAAATTAGTTACAACTTACAAAGACATGACTTGTGTTAAAAGGCAAGATTTGGAGTCGAGAGAACATAAGGTGATCTGATCTCTTTGGACTTTCCGGTTAGGTACTTTTGATGGGCTCGAGCCCACTGGACTGTATAAGTGCTCTATGTAGTATTCTTTACGAATTTACTTTTTTTTCTGTGTCTAAATACTATAGTAATGTTTTTCCTTTTTGAATTTATTTTTATCTTATACAATACAGGGGCGAAGCTAGGATTTTATAGTAACCCGTGTGCCAAACGTAACTAAAATAAAAGAAAATAGCATGCCACATGTCAATATAATCTCTTTGAACCGAAAAGTTGCACGCCATCAAAATTAACATGAGAGAAAATTAATTTCCTCTATCCTAGAAGAAATTGTGCAATTTTTAATAGATTTTTTCAGGAATTATAAGGTTTATATATTTTAATAATATGATTTTTGAATTTTTTATTATAATTTATAATTAGTTAGTGGTTAAATATACTATAAAAAGATTAACTTAAAGTAAATAGACAAATTAATAACAAAAAAGTAACAAACAATAGAAAGATTATTGTTGAAAGTGATTAAACTTTAATCTCATTAATTAAATATGTGAGGCACATGAGAAAATAATTATAAATACAATACCATAATCAAAATACACTTTATTAGACATAGAGATTAGTAGTACTAATTTTTTCCTTCCTATTTGAACCCGTATGCCGCACGGGGTCAACTTGTACATAGCCTCGCCCCTGATACAATACAAACCTTTTAAAAACTCGTTCAAGAACAAATGGAAAGAATTTGAAACAATAATTAAAGCTGAGACTTGTTTTTTTCTACATAATATTGGGGTGGTGTTAAAGATTTTTTCAGTAAAGTTGAACTGGAGTTGAGTGTTAACCTAAACTATCGTCAACGTTCCATTGTTTCCGCGGTGAGTTGCTCAATCCAAAAAGAATTTCCAGATACGACCGATGATTCATAAAAGAAGTTATGATAGTATCTCTAATTATCTGCAATGATGGAAATTTAATTCAACCCGAAGAGAAGTTAGCCATTAATTTATTTGGATGTCAAGGGTCCACTCGACCACCTAACAAGCCAACACTTGACCTGTTTTTCCTCAGACATATACATCACTTTTGCATGTTACCCTTTTCACTATTAGTAGTATTTGTTTTCAATAAATATATAATAATATATTTATTATTTATACGGAATTAATATTTTCTTGATCACATAATTAAATTTCACACGAAGTAAATCTATGTGTTTTATATTTTCTAAATCTGAGTCTGTAGTAACTTATTGTGATTTGTTGATGACTAGCACGCAAGTAGAGATTCTCGAGTGTACAACCTATAGCTAGTCAATTTGGGTTAGGATCAATTTTGTCTAAAAACTCATTATTTTCGGGTCAGATCAGTTCAGTTCAATTCAATTCTTTTCGGATTCATTCAATTCAGTTCTTTTATGTTTAAAGTTTAGTTGTATTTTATATTACAAATAAATTCAATTCAGTTCAATTTAGTTCAATTTAATTATGTTCAATTCAATTCAGTTCTGTTAAAAAAAAATAACAGGTTCCTATCTTCATATATAACCAAATAATATCAACAAATGAATTGTGAACATGATCTATAAAGAAAATTTTATTCATTGTTTGAAACAACCCACCCGTAGACCCGTTCAAAATAGCATACCATGTTTTTGGGGGTTATATATGCATGTTACTATAACCGACCTTTTCCTTATTCAATGCTTCCTCCGTTTCATTACAAAGTTTCTAATGGGACTATTTATCGCGATCTTTGACCATGTATAGTTTTTAAATTACATTAGAGAAAAATATAATAAAATTATATTATGAAAATATACACCATTTAATTTCATAATATAATTTTATTATATTTTTCTCTACTGTAATTTAGGAGTTATACGTGGTCAAAGATCGCGATGAATAGTCCCCTTAGGAACTTTGTAATGAAACGGAGGAACTATTTAGTAAACTATATTGATAATTTTTTTCGATTTATACTGGATTTGATGACTAATTCAGCTGAGCACTGTTTGACCCTTTTTGAGAGAGTGGCTCCTCCAACGAATCCGAAATTTTACTTGAGTGAATTGAAGTTCCTTACCACTTTAGTTAACCACTTTAGTTAACGAACGTTAATATTGAATGTACTTCTATACTATACTATAAATTTAGGCTAAAATAGTAGACATTGAAGAAAAAAAACATAGTAGACATTGAGAAAAAAAAACATAATCGCTACTATTCGCCAGCTATAATTCCTTTTATGTTGGCATGCCTATGCATATCAAAGTAGTCTATTTTAGTCAAAAGTCAAAACTCAAAGGGTGTATTGACTTGGTACCCAAACATGGACCCAAAAGTTTTACAGTATAAGGCTATGAAAGAGAAAAGGAAGGAAAAAATTGATTATCATTTGAAAAAATTATTTTAGTTCAAACGTCTAAAATTTTTATTGATAAAAATAAAAAGCATAAAAAATGTTCGAGAAACTTCCAAAAATGAAAAAGCACAACCTCCCTAACACATGGGGTGCCTCAAACTGAAACCTCAACCGTAACGTCTAAACCAGAAAACCTAAAATCGCCAAATTAGTTAATTTCAATCCAGTTCAAATTAGTTAAGTTCGATTTAAATTTGCTTAAAGTTATTGTTTGTTGTGCCTTAAAACAAAATCAATGATTATGAGACAGAGCAAACAACAAATTCAAAATCCAACCTAACTCTAGATGACTACTCCCTCCGTCTCAGTGAGAAGCCTACGTTTGCTTTTTACACGGTTATTAATGAGAGGTTTTGTTTGATAGTGATTTATTAATATAGAATTGAATGTGGGTCTATATATAAATGATATGTGGTGAGGAAATTATTAAAGTAAAGTGCGAAGGTGGGGATAAGGATTAAAGTAATATAAATGGTATGTGGGGGTAGGTTCCAAAAATAGAAACCTAAAGAATTGATTGGGACGGCCCAAAAAGGAATACGTAAAGAAATGAGCGGGACAGATGAGTATAAACAACAATACACATAAATTAACGTGGTTCGGATGTAAATATCCGATGCCCATGGCCGGTCAGAGATCTTTCCACTATAACAAGGAGAATACAAGAACTTACAAGTTACCCCTCGACCGCCAATGGTGAACAGAGGCTCGTTCTCTCCTCTCTCTCTCTCTCTCTCTCTCTCTATATATATATATATATATACTCCCTCCGTCCCAAAGTAGTTGCACCATTTGCTTTTGGACACAGAAAATAAGGAGAAGATTTAAATATTGAGTTATATTGATAGTGGGTGTTGATTTTACTTTATGGAGGATTTGTGGCCACAAAAATGTGTTGATGGAATATAAAATTATTATAACCATGTCCAAATATAGCAAATAAATGAAATGGTGCAACTCTAACGGGACGCCCAAAATGGCAAAATGGTGCAACTGTTCTGGGACGGAGTGAGTATATATGTATTTTCACTCTATTTTCTGAGCATACAGTCGTCGAATTGTCTTGTAGAAGTCTGCAAAAGCAAAACCCTAGAGTGAGAAACCGTAACATATACTCCCTATGTTCCAAATCAAATTTCCTAACTTTCCCTTTTTGGCGTTCCATTATAATTTTTCTGACTCCAAAAATGAAAAGTTTTTACTCCACTCACCAATACTTTATTATTTCTATTTCCCACTTTATCATCATTTTATCATTTTATATATTCTCTCTCATACTTTGTCACACATTAACAACTTCATCAACACAATACATTATTTCTTTATTAATTTTCCTTAAATTGATGATAAAGTGAGGCCCTAGGAAGCTTATGGACCGGATGGAATATTACTTTATCTTATGTATCCATATCGTAATGGGCCAATCCATGGGTCTGCCTGGGCGTGCGCAACCCACCATGGGCGTACGCCTCAGACAAATAGAGAATTTTTTCATTTTTCTTGATACCACCGTCCACCGGCGTACGCCAACATAGGCGTACACTTAAATCTCCAAACAGAAAAATTCCAGAAATTCATACTAACTCTACATTGTTTATACGTATTACAAATAAGTTCAATTCAATACCGCTAGTTCAATTCTATTCAGTTTTACTCCGTCCATGAGAACATAACCTAACAACTCCATTCTAGTACCGGACTCTGAGTGTAACTCCATTTAAGTATCAGCCACTATACAAGAGAAAATATGAGAGACTTTGCATAGAAACTACACTCCTGTCCTAAACTCAAGTGTGACTCTACTTATCCTACTACATATCTACATGTATAAACTTTGACATGTTCAAACTAAAATCTTGACACGGTTTATATAAAATGTTGTCCAATTCAAACGTTTTGATCAACAGAGAAGAAAACCAACATATATAATGAGGAAATACTAAGTGCAGTCAAAATTCCCATGTTATGTTATTGTCTTCCTTACTACATATACTTCAGACACAAGTCTCTTCGTGTCTGTTTCTTTCTTTCTTCAGTAGTTTGTTTGTTTGTTTGTATTTAATTACAAAACGTCAACTGAACAAACCATACACACCAACTCTCATTTGCATAATAAATACACTATTTCAACTACAAACATCACCTTTCCATTTCCATTTTTTCAAACCATCTCTTAATAATTTGCTCTCTCTATCAACACTCAATCAATCAATCTCTTGTAAAATGGGAAGAAGATCAAGATCAACACCCCAACAAAGTATACAAATTGTACTACTTATCATTCTCATGTTCATTTTCGTGAGCTGTGATCATGCAAAAGGTACTAGGCATACACAATTTTTCAAGATCAAGCCAAGAGCAGCTAGTATGGTTCCGTCTTCCGATGACACTTTCAAGGCGTCTTTGCCCAGAGGCGTGCCGATTCCACCTTCAGCTCCGTCAAAGAGGCACAACGACATCGGTTTGGACTCGGACCAAGGGTCTCCTTGACGACATATATATTGGTAACAATAAACCAGCTAATATTATGATGTAAGTTGTTTTTTTTTTTTTTTATAATTTATTTATTTAGGTGACTTGATATATGTTAGGAACAAAATACATAGTTATAGCAACTTAAAATGCTGAATTTTCGGAGACAGCACATACGATTGCATAGAGGAGAAACAACCCTGCAATTTTCCTATAGGGTTTGATTTTATCAGATTTTTTCTTCTTTGTGTCGTTTTCTTGGATGAACTTATCATCATCAAGAAGAAGGTGTATCGATATAAGATTAATCTATCAATTGAGAAGTTTGTACAATTTCTATAGTTGTATGTTCCGCTTTGAAGTATTGTACATTCTATTATATGTGGCGTATTCCCTTCACATTATACATTAATTTTTATTTTGTTCGAAATCAACTGTGACAGAGAGTATTGAACTGCAATTAATATTACTCACGCACAATCGATCATAAATTCACAATACCTTAAAATTGTTTGTGGTACTACTCTTTAATGCTTGATAGTCTATTTCAGTTGGGTATTTTGATAGTGTCGTATATACTTTCCTATCTTGTCACTTGGGAAGGAAGACTTGTGAGTCAGTTAGTTCCGGTAAGTAGTTGTCTTCTTCAGAGCATTAATTTGAATAACAGTCCTTCAATTCACGTGCCTGACTTGGTCATATTTTAAAATGTTACTCCATAATATACGTGAAATATGTTGACAATTCTTAACTAATTTCATATTTTGGGATAACTGTTACGACACCTTCTCACATAAAATGAAATTCTATATTATATAAGTATAGATTGTTATAGTAGCTACGCGATACAAAGTACGTATCAAACTCACTTAGAGTTCATGAATTATGTTATAGTTAATGGTACTTATTTCATCATGTAGAATATTGTAATTAATCCGCCGAACAGAACACATAGTTGACTCGAAAGTGTATCTAAATTAACTCAATTCCTCCTTTAATTGTATTAAAATTATGTAGGACATTTGGACAATGTTAAGAGTTGACTCTTGGATTTCCATTTCGACGATGAAGTGATGTATTGTGCCTTGTTTGTGTTTAGGACTATATTATTTGAAACTTTATTAGGTAGATAAAAGAAGATTTCAATTAATTGAGTTTCTTGGCTGCAAGAAATTCTTCGATTTAGACCAAACTCTTAACAATCTTACAACACTTGTCTTCTTTTAAGTCGATTGGGAAGGCTTAATTAAAGCCCAAAGCCTCAAACTTGTTCATAATTCTGCAATAACATTAATGGGTGTTAGTTAGAAATTTAGTATATATTAATAGTACAAAATTATTGATCAAAGAAAAGTTGTTGAACGCGGGGGATTGAAAAGAGAGAACGCAGTTTGAAATTTTCATATCACATGCATATAAAGGTCAATAGCCTCTTCTTGTGGTTGAAGTTTTTATTTCTTTATTTTTATTCTTATAATTTGATGTTGACTAATTCTCATGGCTGAAGTTGAAGATATATATTTAATTAATTCTACTTATAATTATAGTCAGACGAACAAAATAATAGTTTTATGAGTGATTATGTGAGGTTTTCACACCACAGAAATCGAACGCATGACTTGTTTTTAATAAACAACTAAACTAAATCTGTCGGTACATACGACGGTGAGTGGAAAAATTCTACATAAAATAATTATAGTTTAATTTTAAGTAATTTCTGGTTAAAAGTCTTGATTAGTGAAATGCTTTTTTAGTACGTATTTAATAACAGCGGGACGCAAGGCGTAACATTTTAAAGAGTTGGATTGGAAGAACGTTGCCGTCATCAACGTGTGCGTCTGGCAATTTAATTTCACGTACACCTGCAGCCTGCAGGAGTGCTCTGCTTTTGCATGCTGAATTCAGTTTATTGAAATATTAATTAATCCATTCTGCTGATTAAGCAGAATCTCGTGCAAAATGCTGATTCAAGCCTTTCCAACCAATAACAAATATCTTTATTACCACAATATACTTATATGGCCTGTTCATCAATCATCATTTGATGATTAGAAAAGAAAAAAGAAAAGCTGGAGTGACATTTCCAGTTCTGGTTCTCACATCTCACTGATGTGCACGTCTTCAATTCCTTCACAATATTTTAGCCCGACTCTTGGATTATTCGAGGGAGGCTTGATTAATTGACCTGATAGATGTTTTGACTTGTGACCCAAACCAAAAAATCTCATTAAAATGCCTCAATCTTCAATTACAGAGCAGAATTACAGGAATAGGGAATAAATAGAGAGTATTTAGATCTTGATAACAAGCTAAAACTGCATGAAATAGACCATGAAATGATAGTTGTAAGAGACGCTACACCGGACCGGACAATGAAGAAGAAACGTGAATAAAAGAGTCTGGAGTTGGGCGGACGAGCCGAAATTAGGTGTGAGAGACACCTGTTTACTAAACCCACCCCTATCTATCTAGTTAGCCCAATTCTGGACTTTTTATTTCCGATTTATACTGGTATCCGCTTTTCGGGATCAATCAAGCAGAGCATTACGGAACTTTTTTTTTAGTGGGCGACTCTCCCAGTGGCTTTTATTACATTCACAAGGCTCGAACCTGAGACCTTGATTAAGTGAACTCAAGTCCCTTATCACCTGAGCCAACAACTGTTGATCTACCCTTGGCCCTTGTAAATACTCGTGAGATTACAATTAGACCTGGTGATTTGGGACCGATCCGTGGATTTTAGAGTGATCCGAATCCAGACCAACTTAAAACCCAACGGATCCAAGCAAGTCATTCGATCCGGTCCGGATCGGATCAAAACCCAGAAATCAAATGGATCAAAGTTGGATCTGAGACAATTAAACCTAAAAAACACATCCATTCGCCGCTTTTAACACATCCAAACATTCCTCAACTCTAAAACATGGTAACATTCTGCTATGCTCAACAAAACATTGAAACACAACAAACTGCGCAGGCAAGTGTGATCTCCTCCAAACACTCCGATCACCTTTGATCTTTTCTCACCATCAAAGTGTGGCCATTGACTGGGCATGTTTTATGGTAACTGTTAGACTTGGTTTTGCAGGAGAAGATCAGGAAAGGCGAAGAAGACTGAAGAGGTTTAGGAGGAATATGGGGTTGTGGTATTGTGGAGAGAGGAGAAAGGAATGGCCAGTGAGAGAATCTGACGTACGGACCAATCTGGACCAATTGCCAAGCTTAATTACAATAGATGGTTAAAAACCACACCCATAGCCATAACCTGCAAATAATCGTTAAAATCCACCAACGACGCTAACAATACACTTCCAAACTAGTTTGCCAAAGTGGATTTGGTTTCCTGAGTTACTTTTGCGAATCTCAGACAAGTTGAAAATATGGTGTCCTGCTTCGAGACAGGAATACCCATAAGTGGTGTTTGCAACAGCTGCTTCCCCCTACATATGCTAGCACCACCACCCACCCTAATGTTTGGCAAAAACTGGTTTCTACTTTCTACTAAGCAGGTTTATTCTTGCTAAATTTGCAAGCTCTGGAAGCAGAGGTTCATGTGATCCAGGGATACCATATGATACAGAATTCTGTTGCAACTCAACCAAACTGACACCACACCATCTTATCATATTCCATTCCATTATTCCTCCATCAATAACTTAATTTCCAAGAATTTACACATGATTTATGTTAGCAGAAGGCCAGAGCCAAACAATAACTCCTGCAGGTTCCATCATCAATTCATACTCGAGTATCAGCAGATTACTATGTAGAGAAGCAAAACAGGCTACTGTTCAACTTCATACAATTCCACATAACCAATTATTCAGCTCAAACAACATTTACAAACGAACTTAGACAAAACATAGCATTCAAAATCTTCTACAAACTTGCTATTCCGGCTCACAATGACATTATGGTTTTTCAATACTACTAGAAGAACATGCTAACACACGCCGAGGTTTGTGGCAGCAGCTAACTAACTGATGTAGCAACTAGCTATCCTAAGGGGGGTGGAGAATAACCATCCAAATTACCTATTCAATTAGGTAGAACAAGAGTACCCAGTATTTTTGTCCACATATTAGCTTCTGCATGAGCATCATATATATAATATACTAGTAAAATATCAAACATAATTTTTCAGACGAATGCTCCAAAATGCTTGTGCATTACATACGTTTAGAGCCCCTCACTGGTGTGGCACCTATATTCAAGTGCTGCATATGCTCCATAAAATAGTATGGAAATCCATGTAGTATATAAATGTATTCATGGCCACTTGAACAAGCATTCACCCTCACCCCTGCTAAACTATCCATCAAGGGCAAAATGACACAGGAGAGACAATGGTTGATATATACGAAGAAGATAACCTCCATACAATTTTGTCATCATTGTAATCAACAGAACACAACTAATCAGAAACATAAGTTCCCTATCAGAAAGTGCATCATATTCTGGTCAGCATAACATTCTAAGTGGTTAATACTAGAAAATGAGCTTACTCTCCTAGCCAAAAATTAGATACTTCATGAAATGCTTACCACTTTATTTTTTTAATCTAAAAGCTGTTAAGTGATATATCCATATGACCATATCAAACTTGTTTCAATAAATTATGCCAGACTTAAGGTCAGTGTTCTTGATCTTCAACACTCCACCTCTATTCATCAAAGATTATATTCCTTGAACCAGAAATGACAAGTATATCAGGTGACATTCTCCTCCAAGTTCTCCTCCCTAATGGCCCAGTCTACTCTATCAGGATCAACAGCCAACACTATTTCAAAATCAATATTGGTGTATGAGTATTACACCTTCAAAGGCCAGTTATCCTGTCAAAAACCCTTTTCCCTGTACTCTTCATATATTTCCTTCTGCTAGTGAATCAGAGATATGCTAAACTGAGGCAGGAATACAAGTATGAATACCATGAAATATACTGAAAACTGAAGTTCAACAAGTCCATAAATGGACTATAGTGATACCAAATGTATTTTTCTGTAGAAAAAACAGAGATAAAAGGAGGGCTGTCAAAGAATACTAACAGACCTAAACATTTCTACTGCCTATCCTAAGTCATGATATTCATCGCTTAAAGCCAGTAACGATCCACTTAGGGGCTAGAGATAAGAGTCGACTAAATATGGAAATTTTCAATCACCATCCCATCCAATTTATATTAGAAATATCATTCTACATGTTATACACTACTACAGTGGTGACAAGCAATCCCCAGACACTACATCGTGAATACTCATACATAAGAGATTACTTTCTAGATGAAACACATATAGGCATATAGCCTTCAAAAGCTTTAACTGCACGAAGTGAGAAACAAATTGCGGATACGAATAAGACCCAATGATTAACTGGTTTGAATAAAGACGAAGAAGCTCATCAATTTTTAGGCATGTTACAATAAGCATTCCATAACAACACAAACAGAGTCACAATAAACATTTATCTCAACACAAATACAATACCATATAATTCCAACACTTGAGAATGAAAATCCTCCCAATTCGAAATACCATTCGCGCCTTCCAGCTCCTTACGGAACAGCATCGATCCTAGCCTCAAACACGAACCCGCGACAAAGCCCATCTCCACTCCCCGGGACACCTTCGACCCACCTCCACTCGGCCTTCCCTTCCCCAAACTCCTCCCAAAGGGCCAACTTCTTAACCTTCTTAGCCGAAAAGCACACCCTGTTACCCCCTCCAAAGACCTTAAACTTACTACTCTCCATAAAACACTTGTACATCTCGACCGGCATCCTCCCGGCCTCCTCCCACTCCAAGGTCTCCAAGTCCAACCTCAAGACCAAAATGGTGGAACAAGCACTCTGCAAAGCGTACGAGTTTTTCAACCCACCAACCACATACACTTTCCTATCATTCCCGCTCTTGACCAGCCTGGGGCGCTTCAAAATGTCGAAAACATCCCCCCATTCCTTCTTCTCCACTCTCACCCACTGCAAACTGGTCTTCTCCACATCCACAACCCTGGTCCTGAACATGGCCCACTGCGATCTCCACGGAGAGCCTACATCACACAGGGTTAGAATAGAGCCGGAGACGAGAACCGGACTGCGTGGCTTGGAGGGTAAATTGGATGAGAATTTCCTCCAATTAACGGAATTGGAGGCGAAATTGGAGTCGTAGTAGAGTACGGCGAGCTCGGTGAGGACAAGGACGAGACGATCGGAGCCGGCCATGACGGAGCCGTGGCGGGACCAGGCGGATCCGAGCTGAGGGAGGGTTTTGAAGTGGGAGGTCAAGGGGTTACAGACGACGAGGGCTTTTTGGGGATTTGGAGGATTGGAGGCCCAGAGGTAGAGAAGGCCGTGAGAGGAGGTGATTGGGTGGAGGGAGGGGAAAGGGAGGAAGGAGAGGGAGAAGGAGAGCCAGTTGTTGGATTGGGGGTCGAAGGATTGGAGAGTAGGGTTAGGGGTGACGTGGCGGTGGGAGGGTTTGAGGGAGAGGAGAGAGAGAGAGAGGGGTTGGGTGGTGCGGAGGAGGTGGAGGAAGGATGGGGATGAGAGGGTGTTGTAGAGGGATTTGCAGGTGCATTTGGTGGCGGCGATCTGGCGGAGATGGAGGTGGCAGAATATGTGGTGGAGTGTGTCTTCTGGGAGGTGGTTCAGAGGGGAACAATCCATGGGGGAGGTGGAGAAATGAGATGGCTGTGGTGGTGGGTTTGATGATTACAGTAGATGAAGAAGAAGATGATGAAGATGATGAGTTTGTCTGTTGGTTGGTTGACTGTGTTGTTTTGTGATGGTTTCAGTGTGACAGCACAACAACGGTTTAATTCGACCGGAGAGGAGGATGGTAAAAAGTAACTTGTTTCAACGGTAAAAGAGGCGGGCGGATATGAGTAACTTTTTACAATTTGAACTAGATTATATTGTTGGAGGCGCACTAGGAATGATTTGACATAACATTATACCATCACGGACCTTATTGAATATATTCGGGTAATAAATGTATACTTATGTAAATAGTTGACTGAGATTTAAGGGTGTTAAAATGTACACCCCTAGGTTGAATGGTTTACCAAATACCAACACTCAATTTTCTTAGGTAGCTTGCTAAAATCTTCATGTCTTGAAAGTTCTGCATAGCGTAGATTGTGTTGAATATAGACCTTTTTCCAGTTTGACTAAAGTGCTTAATTTGAAACGTATTTCAATTTCAAGGTTTTTTAGATCTTATTTTGAGTAGTATCACTTGCCTTTGAATGGGAGTGGGAGATTGGAAGTTAACAACTTGGTAAGTTTAAGCTTGTCAAAGCCTATTGAACAAAGTTGAGAAGTTATCTAAAGGTTAGGAAACCATCTTATTTCTCCACACCTAAACCAACCGGGTGGTAAGGGAATTTGCCAAGGTGATCCCATGTCACCGTTCTTATTCGTTTTGTGTATGGAATATCTTAGTAGGGTGATGAAATCCTTACATTCTAACCCTCCATTTAAATTTCATCCAAAATGTAATGCACTTGGGATTACTCATTTGATCTTTGTCGATGACCTTTTATTTTTCTGTAAAGGGACAGTGGAGACGGTGACAGTTTTGATTGATCTTTAGTCATACGTTTGGGTTAATAATGAATAGGTCAAAGAGTGAAGTGTATTTTGCGGGAGTTAGTGAAGAGATGAGGGCCAGAATACTTGAAGTTAGTAATCTGCAGGAAGGTACGTTGCCATTTCGTTATTTGGGAATTCCTTTGAATGCTAAACGTTTAGCCATTTCTCAATATCAACATTTGATTGAGAAGATCATGAGCAAGATAAATTATTGGACCTCAAAGATGTTGAGTTATGGGGGGAGACTACAGTTGATACAAAGTGTTCTCTACTCTATTCAACACTATTGGTGTCAAGTGTTCTATTTCCCTAAGAAAGTTATGAAGTGTGTTGAAGGCATGTGTTGTAAATTTTTATGGACAGGGCAGTCTGAAGATAGTAGAAGGGCGTTGGTTTCATGGGAGCCTGTTTGTAGACCAAAATCTAAGGGTGGTCTGGGTCTAATTCATCTCCCAAGCTGAAACAAATTATCCTTCCTTAAATTGTTGTGGGCTATAAATCAGAAAGCAGACAAACTATGGATAAAATGGCTTCATGCTTACTATATAAAAGAGCAACAGGTTATGGAAATTGAGGTACTTGTACAGGCCTCCTATTTCTTTAAGAAGATACTCAGGTGTAGAGGAGCTAGTGCAGAACACAGAGACTCGGAACAGGATGGTGAGTCTACAGAATTTTGATAAAATGCAAGGGTACCAGCTTGTTCGACCTTCACTGCCAAAGGTTGCCTAGAAGGAAATTATTTTAAATAACTGTGCTACTCCTAAAGCTCGTTTCTGTTTGTGGCTGGCTGTCTGGAAGCGTCTTGCCACCAAAGATCGGTTGATAAAGTTCAATACACAGATTGATCCTCTATGTGTATTATGTGGATTGGAGGCAGAGACTGTTGAGCATCTACTCTTTACTTGTCCAAACATCAGGCCTGCCAGGACAGCTCTACTACACTGGTTTGGTCGAGATACTACGGTTTGTTCTTGGCCTCTGGTGGTAGACTAGCTGCGTGTTCAAGTTAAGGGTAAAAATCCAAGAAATCGAGTATTGAAAGCATTAATAACTGAGTTTACTTATGCAGTGTGGATTGAACGGAATGCTAGCTAGAGTTTTCAATGGTAAATGTTGTGGTTTCAATCAAATTTTGAAGGATGTGGTCCGGAAAAATTGGGGTGCTGCTGGATGGTAACGAAACTTGCTGAAACGTGTCGTTCATGCTTTGATTTCCCTAGAGTAGTTTAGCTTGTTATGAGGTTGTTTGTAATTTTGTTCTTTCGAATGCTTTCTTTGTACTTGTGACGTTGAGCTTTAATGCCTACTGGAAATAAAACTATCTTTATTTCAAAAACAAAAAAAATGATTGATAAAATAATATGGTATAAAAATAAGAAATAAAATATTTGTGTAGTTATAAATATTTAATAAGCTTCACTGAATTTTTTAAATCTAAGTTGTAGCATGTAAAAATAGCAACGAAAATCCACATGATAATTGTACCCCGGCCTGATATATCTCTACGATTACATACTACTACAATTAGAATAACGATTAAAAAATTTATGGTGAAACAAGAAGCAATACTCATGGCCTCACAGATATAATTTAGTTGGTAGAAACACTCACGCCTATAAATATATATATATGTTTTGTAAGTATGGTAAAGATACTTAATTAAAAAAAAAAATTGGAAGAAAATAGTAAGAATGAATAAAATATTTGTTTTATTCTTCATTATGATCATTGTATGGTCACCATAGCAGAATCGAAGGTGGTACGCATAATAAATGATATACCAGGTGAAAGCATCACGGCTCATTGTCGCTCTAGTGAAGATGATTTTCATCCTAAAGTACTCAAATCTGGTCAAGAATTCAATTTTCGTTTCAAACCGAATTTTTTCAGAACTACAAAGTTTCATTGCGATTTCATTACCGATCATGGTTCTCGCAACTATGGTGTTTATACCGAAGATGTAAACAAAAATTGGTGTACTAAAGGTGGAGAATGTCCTTGGTTTGTATGGAAAGACGGACCGTGCATTTTTGGCAAAGTCCGTAATTGCCAAAAGTGGAAGAAACCACGTACTCTATAAGAGTTCGCGCTCTCTTTTTTATCAATTGTATATAGTATATATGTACTGGGAGTCATAAGGTCGTGCAACGGTAAGGAGTTGGGATAGTGAAGAAGATGTGCATGGTTCGATTTCCGATGGTGCCGGGAATATTATAAGGTTGGTTTAGATATGAATAAATAATGTGGTTTAATTAGGAAGTTTGTATAGTGTAGGAGTAGTTGTAATATTTGATTTTTTTTCAAAAAAGATAGTATATATGTATTGAAAAGATGGTACACTGTGCTAATCCCGGTGCTCATTTTTGTCAAACATGTATTGTTATATGTGTGTGTCTTTTTTTTTTTAACTATAACCAGCAGCTTTTTGTAATCTATTCATTAATAAATAATTAATGAAATAATTAATTTATTTCTATAGCCAATAGCATTATGTAGGCAATGAAGTCAAGAATAATATTTTAACTGAGTTGTCATGGTATGACCCTTTACGATGGATAGGTAAGACATTGTTGTTAACTATTCCATTAAGTTAATATAAGAAAAAAAATCCAATAGCTAAGAGGGAATTTGCTGTTGTTGGTTATTTTTTGTCGCCAAAAATGAAGTTTTCTAGTAGCAAGATCAAGGGGTATGAGAATAAACTTTTATCTAAGGCCGGAAAGGAGGTGTTGATTAAAGCTGTTTTGCAAGCAATACCTACTTATGTTACGAGTTGTTTCAAATTACCCGAGTATTTGCTTCACGAGATTGAGTCAATGATTGGGAATTTTTGGTGGGGTGATGGTGGGGCGAGGAAAATCCATTGAGTGGCTTGGGATAGACTTTGTGATAGTAAAAGAGATGGGGGTTTGGGTTTCCGAGATTTACGGTCTTTTAATTTAGCCATGTTGGGGAAGCAAGTGTGGAGGATTATTCAGTTCCCAAATTCTTTGCTTAGTCGAGTGTTTAAGGCAAAATACTTTCCACATTGTGATGTGTTGGAGGCGACCCCAAATGCGAACGCATCTTTCACTTGGAAAAGTATGCTTGCTGCCCTTGGTTTAGTAAATGAGGGAATTAGATGGCGTGTAGGGAATGGAAATTCCATAGAGGTTTGGAAAGATAGCTGGATACCTAGAGATACTGGTTTCTGTCCCTACACACCAAATTTTATGGGTTTGGGAGAATTTTTGGTGGCTGACCTGTTAAAACCAGAGGGCGAGGGATGGCATGAGGAGTTGGTAGTTTCTCTTTTTTGGGAAGAGGATGCGAAGGAAATTTTGCAGATCCCTGTGGCTTCAAACAAAAGAGACGATGTGCGTATATGGCATTATACTAAGTCTGGGTACTATACAGTTAGCTCCGCTTATCATTTCGCAAGGAGTCTGAGAGTACGTGCTCAACAACAACAAGTGGGTGGTTCAAGTGCCCTGTGCGCAGAAAATTGAATTGGGTGTGGCAATTAGGGGTCTCGAGTAAAATTAAAATATTCCTTTGGCGTCTCCTTCACAATGCTTTACCTGTCACTATCTTGTTAAATCGAAGGGGCATGAATGTTAATACAACCTGTTGCTTATGTGATTGTGACATGGAGTCTTTATTGCATACATTTATGGCATGTCCGTTCGCTCGCTGTTTTTGGGCTTTGCATATATATATTCCTAACAGTCTTTTCTGCACAGCAGCTGTCAGTATTCAGGAGTGGTTTGAAGAGCTTCGACGGGGGGGGGGGGGGGGGGGGGGGGGGGTTAATATGGAACCTTGGAACATGTTGTTGTATCGTGTTGGCTGCTGTGGTATACACGAAACAAGGTGGTACATGGGGCGGAGAGAGCCAGTTTTGACCCGCAGGAGCTATATAATAATTCTGTCCAGTACCTTTGGCGCTATAGGGAGGCCTGGAAACATCTGGAGACGCCGCAAAGTAACAGGCTACAGCAGCAACAGTCCTGGTCGGCGCCTCTTGCAGGATTTGTGAAAATCAACACTGACGCATCTATAAGGCAAGGTCAGGGAGCAGCGCTTGGATGTGTAATCAGAGATCAGAATGCCACAGTCTTGAAGTGGAGGCGTCAAGTTATACCATATGTCCAAGATCCAGAGATAGCAGAAGCTTTAGCAGTTAAGAATGGTCTACGGTTGGCCTTAAGTCTTGGCTGCTACAGGTGCATGTAGAGACGGATTGCAAAATTTTGGTTCATAAATTGTTGGAGACAAATCTGTCCTATTCAACTGTTGGTACGTTAGTGGAAGACATTAAAGTTTTGGCAACACAGTTTTCCTCCGTTGTTTTTTCTTATATTCCTCGTGGTTGTAATAAACTCGCACATTTATTAGCTTATGAGGCTAGGTGTGATAGTGAGGGTATTGTGTTGCATTTTGACAATCCAGATGTATCATCTCTTTGATTGATGAATGAAATTTATCAGTTTCTAAAAAAAAAAAAAAGTAGAGTGATATGTGCAATTTCTTTTGAACATAATGCTTCAAAGACTCATAGTTTGACTTTTGCGGTGATGGCATCTGTATCCACTATGAAGAGATGATATACGTCTAAATAACAAGCGACTCCAATGTACATAAATATATGATCACATACAAGTTTAAACGTTATGTGAAGAACTACTATTGAATTAAATATTTAATGAGATTCGATATGTTATGAAAATCAAATGTTCATCGTCATGACATACATAAGCGTAATCCAAAACATAAAATGTAATTATTTGCAATACATGAATTGGAAAATAGTTTAGTGATGAGGGATAAAATCATTTGAGTTGGATGTGATATCTTAAAGTAATATATTCGTAGTCCTAGATATTCTTTTGTGTCAATTTGGTATGTGAGTCGGAATTTTCAAAGTAAAGAAATGGGTATTGTGTTCGATTTGAATAAGTGATAAATACAAGGGTGTTCACATAATTTTATTTTACCTAGCTATTTACTCTTTCATGAAAAAATGTCTTAAAAATCATATGATATCTTGTTCTCTTTTGTTAGCTTAACTTTATGAGAAATGTTAATCAGCAAGATTTTCATTCTGAGTAATAAAAACTGCATTATATATGTAAAGTGACATAGAGCATGCATAATGAAGTAGCATATACACAAGTACTTTATTGATGGAAAAACATACATCAAATCTCTTTTGCATCGCCTCACCCTGCGAGAGGAAATGCATAGTACATGCTTTGGCAGCTGTTTATATGCATGTCTTCCTTAGAGAGACTCGAAGTAAACAGGGTACTTGTTCTTTGGCATCCGAATGAGTGTGGGGTGAACTGCATCGTCCTTCTCAAGGGGTGTCCACCTGCACAAAAATAAATATTGTTCACTCCAACTAGGTATAGGAATATCCACAACTACGTGATAGAATTCTCCGAAAAAGCTTAATCTGTTAGGGAGGAACGAAATCTAATCATATGTATTAATTCTCCAACACTCCCCGCACTCGTGGTCGACTTCAACCTCTATGGGGAGGCAAATCGAGTGGAAATTTAATTCAAACCCATGTGGGCGTGAGCCTACTCTCCCAAAATGGGTCTGATACCATGATAGAATTTCAACTCTCCCAAAAGCTTAAGCCTCTATGGGGAGGCAAATCGAGTGGAAATTTAATTCAAACCCATGTGGGCGTGAGCCTACTCTCCCAAAATGGGTCTGATACCATGATAGAATTTCAACTCTCCCAAAAGCTTAAGTTGTTGGGGAGGATTGGAATCTAGTCATATATATTAATTCTCCAACACTAGGAACAACCTTATACAGTATATAATTAATAGATTTCTGCTGCAGTTCATTTTTCGGGTTTCTTACCTATATCTGCAGACCAGATGATGGATGAATACACAAATCTCCAATTTGGCCAGGTGTATCCCAGGACACATCCGTTGTCCATTTCCAAATCCAAGGAAGCTAAAAGGTTTAGTTGGATCCTGAAATTATCCATCAAAGAATATGTATGTATTATGTAATGGTAAAATAGAGTTGATACTGCTGCTAATCATTTAGATATATGAGAAGCTTACATCAAATCTGGAAGGATTAAACTTCTCCGGATCTGGAAAGGTCTCTGGATCATGGTGGATGGACACTACATCCAAGTTCAAAGACCAACCCTTCTCGATTTTATATCCTGATGGGGAAAAAACACAAAGGTCCAACTTTATGCAAATGCATTTTCATGATCAAGTACTATCAAACTCGTATATCTTATTTGTACCGTCTATCTCAAAGTCCTGAGCCGCTTTTCTTGAAAACCAGGGCATTATTGTTGCTCTTCTTAGAGTTTCACTTATCACCTGTGAAATCAAGGCTCGGTAAGCTGCTTAATTACCGACGATAATACCAGAAAGATGGATTATGTTTGGTGTAGCCAACCTTGAGAGTATAAGGCATGTTGTTGACTTCTGTCCAGGTAAGGCTCGCTCCTTCCTCTCTGTTACTTGAAATTTTTTGGTGTTCTTCCTGCGTATAATGATATCTTACTAATTAGTTCAATAGAAGTATAGAACAGTGACATATTATAGAAAGTACGAGTATATATATGTGAAATAAATACTCTTAGGCGTTCCAATGCCGCTGGATTCTCTCCAAGGAATTTGACAAGCCATGTCAAACCAGCTGTGGTGGTATCATGACCAGCAATCAACAAAGTCAATAGGTTATCCTTCAACTGCTGATCTGTGAGTTTGTCCTCGTCTTCTGCTTCCGAGCCATCTTTACTGTGCTTCTGCAATAGGGACCCAAGAAAATCTTGCTGGGAACCTTCTCCTTTCCTCCGTTGGGCAATAATCGAGTCAAACATGGCGAACATTCTATCACGAGCCTGGATCCCACGATAGAAAGCAGTTCCAGGAATCTTAAATGGTAACGAGGCGAAACAGCAAGCAATAATTTTGAAGTTGGACCGGAACTTTTCCATCTCCTCGCCTTTGGGTTCCAAGCTCATTATCATGTGGCCAATCACCTTTAATGTGAACTGCAAAACAGGCAACTTGTTTCAGAAATATTACTCTTATGGACTGCTCACACATGATTTCAATTTCAGGTTCTATATATGAAAAACTCAACTGCGGAAGCCTCTTCAAGAAACAAAACTTTTCTTCCAGACCAATTATCTAACGTCTCCATGGCCATACTGTTGATCAATGGGAAGTACTTTTTCATGCTATCCATTGACAGTGGCTCTTGAATCAATCGTCGGAGTCTCGTGTGTGATTCTCCACTCTGTGTAAGCACACTTGTAGGACCGAAGACTTGCTGTCCAGTGTAGAAGAGATTAAGACTCACTAAGCCAGGTTTGCCTGATAACAGAATCTTTGCTGCTTCTCTCCCAGTCATAAAAACTGTGTATCTCCCCAACACGAAGGTCTTGAACACTTTCCCGTACCTAATATAAAGAATCACTAGTAAGTTGTGTTCATCAAATATATATGTACTATGTAAAAAGTTCTGTAAAATGTGTTGATTCAATAAATACCTATTCTGTCTCTTGTGCATGAAGCTTGCTATGCTTGCAGGACTTTTAAACTCAGATAGAAAGGAGAAACTTTCTCCTACAATAGGCCATCCCAAACTTCCTGGAATACGGTCCATCAGCTTTGGAGAATTCCATGAATGCCGCAAGAAAGCTGTAAATATGAGAATCACGAAGGCTGCTATAAAAATAAACATGCTGCTGCTTCGTAAGTTACAAGAGTTCAATCAGATAAGGTAAGGCTAGAGAACGGCTCTAAGATTTCCTTTTATCGTGGGAAATCTTATCAAGTCGATCTCATAGCACGTGCCTTTAAACTTGCGAGCCGGTTTGATATGGATGCTCATCGATATGTTCGTTTTTGAAGACAACCCCTGGTTTGGATTGACGTGCCAAATGAAATGCTGTTGATGCTAAGCTTGCCTCCTTGTTCTTAGTCGCAAGCTTCCAATTATTGGCTGCTTTGCAGTTTGTCTTGTGCAGATGTTTGTTTTCTCTTGGCCTGGCTTACATGTGGAAGAGCCGGACTTGGCTTGGTGTTAATTTTATCTACTGTTGAATAACTTTTTGTTTGGTCTAACATATCACATACATCCATTTCTTAAGATGACAAAAATGGAGATGATAGTAAGAAAACTTCACCAACAGCCGGTGTAGCTATATTCGTTGAGTTAAAATTTAGACTTACAGTAGACGTCACACGTGACGTCTTTCCATTCCCCAACAGAAAAGAGTTTGAGAAGTCTGATCTTATACAATTCCCCAACGGAAAAGAGTTTGAGAAGTCTGATCTTATAATGAACCAAGATAATTAAAGATCATCATCACTCTTCTGTCATTCTAGTAAATTAGCAAATACTTCAAGAGATAGCTAGCTAGGTAGGTATTAGATAACATACAACGCATCATTCTTCTAAAGGTGTGGAGTTTCGAAGGTAATAAAAGGGCTTATGAACAGCCCTTATCACAAGGATACATCATGTTTTCTCTATATACAAGAAGTCAACAACCTAGCTAGAGATCATACCATATTTACTAATTATACCAGTATCCAAATACCTACTAAATAGACTGCAACAATGAGTTGACACCTCAGCCCCTTTTAGTGCAATCCCGGAAGCCAAGTTGGGACTGCCCGCCCACTTGAGAGTTATTCTGGGCAGAATTAGGCATCTGATGTGCTTGTTGCTGGTTGTTTCCATAGTATTGGAATGCTGGTGGTCTGGAGGAAAGACCTCTGTTCCTATTGACAGCTGGCATCTCACCGGCTTCAATCTTTAGGCGATCCACTTCATTCCGCAATGCCTCGTTGAGAGCTGCAAGCAAAGGCATGGTGTATCATGTATCAGCATATTCTGTTAACAATAACTACAGGCATGCATCAAGAATAGAAAAGAATCAGGCAATACAGAGTACAGACCATCTCTCAGGTGTGCTTGCTGCTCCAAAGCCTGTAGCTTCAGTTGAAGTTCTTTGTTCTCAGCTGTCAAGCCAGTTGTATCTCTCTGCATTTTAAGAATGATGAGGAGTAAGTATTGTATTACGTCTTAGTTCATATGAATTTTTCCTCATACAGTTAGGAACTCAAACTATAGGGGCAACAGAAATTCATACAAAAAGTAACTTCCTGCAACATGTGCTATGAATAATAATAAATGTGGTGCCCACTTTTATGTATTAAGTCACTACTATTAACTACCAAGGCATCCCAGCAATACGATACCATATTAGCAATATGAACTCACAACTTAGCACTTGCTAAGAGTTGAAGCTTTATAAACTTGATCCTTCAAATGTGTTCTGGTAGAACAGGGAAGAAACCAAGGCACAGCAAGAACAAGCATAGTTCAGCTGGTTCCCTCGTGCAGCACGAGGTGATTTTCATGAACAATTGGCTTAAAGTGAAGAAGTAATAGAGGAAATTCCCCGACTATGCTGTAATTTATCAATTCCACACAAAGACACCATACAAAATGTGCTGGTAAATTCAGGCACATCCAATCAAATTTAGTAAAGATTTAACTTCTAATAAATTTTGCTACCCGTGGCCGTGGGTGTGGCTACTGGCTAATGAAGTGCCACAGAATAAATACATGCATTGCAATGATCACTTTATCAACAGTCAGCAGATAATTCTAGAAACAGAACAATCAGGCCATTCTTATTATTTAGAAATCAGATTGGTTATGAAATTCCATGCACTGCAATAAAATGGTTCATTCTGGTCTGCATTCAAAATGTAAAACTTAACTGAAATTCTTGCCACCATAGTTCCCGGCCTATATTTCTATGAAGCAACAATTGCAGCTCTCAAAATTTTCACATAGAAATTATCACATACATTACTTTAACAGACCTAAGCAATTGATTACTCCCGCATCCCTTAGCAAATGTGGTGTTTGATTCTTTTTTCACAGTTTTTAAGAAATCTAAGAGGACATGGGAAAATGAAATAAAGAAATGGATTCTACGAATTCTATTTCTCGCCAGCCATAGCTCTTTCTATACGAATTTAGTGAACTGTCTTCATTTATGAACAAAGTGAGATGGGTTAAAATAGTTCAAGAGTTTGATATTCTCTAGTTCATTAAGTAATAGGGGTACCACTTCCGGATCTAGTGAATCTCCTCCTTTGCTTTTTAGTCCTAGATAGCAGAGAGCATTCATGCCGTGCTTGTCCATTCCTTTCCTCCCCTCTCTTCTCTCTCCGTCGATTCTTTGTGAAAACAGTAAAACTGGAACAAATAGTGTTATAAAGAATTACTAAAACTGGGATTAAGCGTGTCGCTGTAAATTTGTGTTTTATGGTGGTAATGATATTTTCCGGAATGGAATGTTTTGGAAGGTCACATTTCTAATGGGAAGCCCAAAGGCCAAAAGGGCAAAATAGAAAATCTCAAGTGGGATGGAACAAGGCCGGAGTAAGAGGCAACAGAAAGGGTCTGAACAAATTAAAGATGCATTATAGACGAAACAAGTAACTTGACCAGGAGCTTCTTTTTTAAACAATAAAACTAGGACGCAACAACATTATACTATTAAAGATGGCCTGCACAAAAACACAATCTTAAATGCTTTAAAACAAATTGCTGCTACTGGCCGTATACTATATATATTAGATTCCTGGAGCTGAAGAAACAATTCGCTTTCCAGTTCACATATAATAAAATTTCATGAAAAAGGGACAACTCTTTGAAACGGCATCATGTAACATAATCTGCCAAAACCATATCTTTGCTACTCCAGAAGCTCATAGTTTTTGTTACATGAACCTTGCATAGAAAATGCGTCGGAAACCGACACTAGTCAGACTGGACTCACATGAACCATAGTATCTAAGATACTGAATTTTTCAAGTTATAAGTAGAATCATAGACATATCGTAGGCATGTTACTTAAAATTAACTTCCAATAAGAACTAAAGTTTCTTTCTCATTGCACTAGCACATAATTTCAAACTTCCAAATCATGTCAATACGAGGAAGAACACAAATTTGTTTAGCGATTTTATCGAAACCTGTAACACCGTGATCTGGGCTGAGAGTGTAGTAGCTTCTGTCTGTAGAGTCTGCACTTTCCTCTCCAGCTCACTTGTGTAACGAACTTTCCTCTCTTTCGACCGCGCAGCCGATTGTCTATTCGCCAGAATCCTACAATAAACACAACCTTTTCAGCTCAAAATCGCTCTATACCTACTTCATCAACTTAAGCTATAAACACGAACAAGAAACAAAATTCAAATGTGCACTTTGACCTGTAGTACATAATAATACTATTAATAGCTTGATATTATTATACTTAAACTTGGACTAATTGAATAATTGGCCACTTGACAAACACAATCGCCTACTATAATTCAATTAGCTATATGAAAGTCAAACCGAAACCCTAGAAAGTCAAAATTGAGTAAGAAAAAACCTCTTAGCTCTCTTAGGATCCATCAAAGCAAGCTCAGCAACCCTATCAGCAGCCAAACCCTTGTTCATCTGAGAATCCACCTCACTTCCATCCATGGAGTTACTATGCCGGTGCCTAGTAGGTGGCGCCGCCGTTGGACCACCGGAATCCAGCATGAGACCGTCGAAAAAGTCAGCATCCACCGACAAGCTCCTCAAGTGGGCGATGTTTTTGGACTGGGCGCCGGTAGGGGGTAGAGGTGGGGTGGGTGGTGGAAGCAGGTCGACGCTGACGTCATCGAAGAGTATATCGTCTAGATTGTCCGGTAAACGGAAGAAGGTTTCAGATTGGGCCCGGCGGTGGTGGGCCACCCGGGTCGGGGTGTTGGATATGGGCTTCCCGGTGAACTCTATGTCCATCATTTTTTTTTATTTTTTTGCAGGTGTTTTTGGCAAGGAGCAGTATTGAAGTGAAGTGAAATGAAAGTTTGGGAAAAGTTAAGGGGTTGAAATCATGATTTTGACTAACATTTGGGGTCAGGTGAATGGGGCCCACTTTACCGGTTTTATTGCGGGAGCAACATGTGGCGGTTGGCGGCACATTTTATTTAATTTCATTTCGAGATGTCTTTTCTTCTCCTTTTGTTTTATTTTATTTTATTCGTTCTTCTACTCAATGCGGACAAACTGCTTTTTTGTCCAAACAATTTAAATTGTTATCTTGTTTTGAGCCAATAATGGAGATGAATTATGAATAGACACGTTATATAAATGTATACTACTCCGTATGTGTCAACGGGATAGACCAGGGCTTTCTAACCCCTCTAGTGTCAAATTCTCATAGTTGGATTTGAGTATGGTTCGGATGTAGTTATGTTCACATTTTAGTATGCATCGAGTTTACAAGAGTTGAGTCAGTTTAAATCGGAATAATTCGAATGGACTCACATCAAAACTACATTTCTGAAGTTTGAAATTTAAGTAGTAGTGATACAAAATCAAAATTTTGCATTCACAATTTGTAGAATTCTTTTACAAAATCAAAGACCTCTCTTTTCTTCTCCTCTTCTTCTTTTTGTATGCATTTAGGTTAAGGATGGGTCATATTGTACTCATATTATAAATGGGTCCTTTGTATTTTCTCATACTTCCCTGCTTATGGTGAATGATATTTCATATTAGTTTGAGCTAGGATCAACATCATTTACAACACATAATTCGAGTCATTTGAATTAGACCAAAGTCTTAGGACCATTTTACCCTTATATTTCATGTGTGAATCAATTTTGTCAGTTTTAATGACAAATCGATCAACTATAGACATCCAAACATCATTACTTTCAAATCTCCAACGTACAATTTCAAGATTGACGTGTTCACTAGCTACTATAAAAAATTCTCAATGATCCAACAATTTTTTTTTAATAATCGAACCATTACAATTTCATAAATAGCATTACAAAGCTAGTAATAAATTATAAATAATCTCGCCCTGACGAGAATTGAACCTATGACCTCTAGTGTCATGACACCTCAGTCTAACCAATTGAGCTAGACCTCATTGATCCAACAATTAAATCAAAGGAAAAAGCCATTTCTTTAGGGTGCACATGCTATTTACGAACTGGGCCTACATCCGTCCAATTGGATCTCCAGCCTTGATCTATTTAAGCCCACTGCATTGAGCCCAATTTCAATTAATTACAGTTGGACTCTTCTTCCAACACTCAAAGCCCAATTCTCTTCAAACTAGCTCATTCTTTTTCCCCTTTCTTTTCACTTCTTCTCCTGCACCCACACTGCCTCCTTCTCCGCCCTCCATCATTGTCGTCCAGCTTCACCACCACTGCAAGACCACGTATAGCCATCGGAGCTACCGTCCGTGTTCGTTCTCTCGTTTCCGTCTTTTAATATCTTAAAATCATGTTGCTCCCCATATCAAACGAACTTCAGATTTGTTATAGGAATCCAGAAACTAAAAAGATTGTTCCATGCTCATAAAACTGTCCTCCTCCGATGCCCTAGCCGACGGCCTTCAAAAGAAAATCTCCAGAATTTTATTGTGCGTCAAAGTTCACGGTTTTAGAAGTAAAGTCGCCTATAAAGATCGAACTTGGTTTTAATGCCAAGCTGATGGATCCCTAATTCTAATTATGGTAGCATCAGGATTGCTAAAAGAATCAAGGAACGAACCCATAGGTTTTTCCTCATATTCACATCAACTCATCCAGTAATTGAATAAACATAACAATCCAACACTAAATTACCACTAAGACCTACTACATAATAGCAATAACCTGGTGTGGGCGAGATCTAAAATCTCTAGAATATAACCTGGACTCGTACCCGACCACAAGTTCTTCTAGCACAATCAAACAAATAGAGAATAATCTGCATTCGTACCCGACCACATGTTTCTCCTCTCGTCATGTTGATGCATTAGGCCAAACGGTCAACTAGGCGTCGAACGTCTACTGCAAGTCTGCAACTACCTCCACGGTCCATGGTATAATAACGTCTATCTCCCCGAGTTACAAATAATGCCTATGACGACTGTAAAAGAACAAGTTCTTCCAAATTACTACTACTATAAAACATAATTTATTAACGAAAAATAATGAAGGTTTACGTATGTATTTAAAGGAAAGTAATAAACTTGGTGGCTAAAAAATAGCTAAGCATACCTAGCTTACAAACTAATAAGTAATACATATTAGGGAAAATTACATAAACCACCCCTGTTAGTTAAACAATTATATCCAACCCCATTTCAGTTGAACAACTTAAACTCTGTTCTCTTCATCTGAACTGAACTAAACTGAATGGATCTGAACTGAAGTGAACTTATTTGTAGTACAAAATACTATTGGACAAATCTGAACTGAACTGAATTAAATTTGAAATAATCAATTTTTAGACGAAAAGAACAGAGCCTTATAGGTGTTATGAAATTTTGGCTCCCCAAAATGTCGTTATCTTATTTTCCTTTATATTTTTATTTTAGTATTTTCTTTTTAATTTATCCTTTTCTTTTATTTTTATTTTTAAATTTTTTCTCCTTTCTTCAAGCTCCGGCACCGGAGCTGGCGGATGACTAATAACAAAGCTCCCATTGGAGCTGGGAACGCTTCAATCAGAGTACCCAGCTCCGATGGGAGCCATTTACAGCTCCAATCGACTGGAGTTGTTGCCCAATACACCAGATACTTTGAATATGAAGACTACTCTAGCCAACCAGCTGATCTTGCTGCCTATAGGGATTCTAATGCTGTCATCGATGCTTATGGTGAGCCTTGTTAACGTGTTAATTACCCCCTCCCGGCCTACGTACATCGCAGAATACTCTACCCCTGCCAATCCTTATGTTGCTCCCTCGACTTGTACTACGGGTACAATTATGATTCAGTATCACATGTGATTTTGGTTGGGATTTGGGAATGAGCTCTCGTTTGATCAATGGCTGGTAATTATCTAGTGTACTAGAATGAGTATCTCACGCTACGCGTGCCAAACGATTTTTTTTTAACTTCAATTTCCGGAGTTGTATTTTGAATCCAAAGCCTAATTAATTTGCTATCAAAATTCATATTACAAGTGTGTACGTAGCATTAACACACAATAATTCTTTAGCTTTTGATAATAGAAAATAGCGGTACTTACTCCAAGGGAAACTTTCCATTGATCATATTAAATTTTTTAAACTCCGTTTTACTTCAAATGAATATTAAATCATAAATAATATTTGAACTTATATTATATTATATGAATGTATAAAACTTATATTTTCATATTATAACTTCTAAAATGATTTTTTTTGGATATGGTGATAACATAAGTGAACTAATTTGTAATTAACGGAAGTGAAGAAAAATCAATAACACAAGTGATAACAAAGTGAAAAGCTTGTTTCTATAGGGAGGAAGTATCATTTACATTCAAGCTCATGGCTCATGAGACAATTTTCTACAACCATTCCAATTAAGTTCTCACAAAAACATTTTAATTAGTTCCTTGCACATCTAGTTTTTAGGTAAAAACAAGTACTACGTTAGTTTCACTAAAAACAGAAGGCATAGAATCTGTTGCAAATTCATGGCCAGTTTATGAGTTATGAGCCAACTGGTTAGCTTGCTGCAATGATTTGACGAAGATCATGAGCCTATGAAACAGAAGACAAGCATAGTTAAATATAAACCAAGAGACAACAGTCTAATTGAAATTAAAAAAGGTAGACAAATTAAGCAATCTCTAATTAACGAAATTCTTGAAGCCAATGTTAGCGATTTGATCACATATGTCAAAACAGGGGTGGTACCTCAAAGTTCCATACCACTATACAACATGCAATATAACATCTCCAATGAACCAGTACACATCCATCAGTAGACAAAGTACTTTAAATACAACAACCTTAATGGATCATTCATAAGAACTAAAGCAATTAGAAATTTGCCAGCTTCACCGAAACCTATCTAATGAATCTATTCATTGCATTATGATATTTGTACCTGATTAGTACCATAAGGTTAGCAGCAATTTTCTTGCAAGAACATCCACATGTACTACTTTCGGCTCAAATACTCTCATATTCCTCATTCGCCAAACGCCTGTACATGGCTAAAGACTCCATGCCAGCCTGCACAAAAGGATACAACCACCAATCACTTAAATTGTCTATGCACATTTGACATATTAATCAGTTAAATTGAATACTTGTCAACAATGCCCTGGCAACTACCTGTCTTAGCTCCCCAGGCAACGTCCCAATACCTATGATTATTACAACATTAACGTCCCAATAAACTTATCGCCTATCATTCCAGCTAGATAATTTGCGCTTGGAAAATTGCAAGTGTAATGACTGAAGCAGGACAGCAACAGCTAACCAGAGGTAATTAGATACGTATCTCCTGCCTTACTATTTTCATATCGATAAAGAAATTATAACATGATTCGACATATGCCAACCTCTTTCTCTCTACGTTTCCAACATCCTAAGTTCCTAATAATTTTCAAATTATTTTTAGGCATGGAAATTTATCTGCCAAGAAAAGATAGATACAAAGCCTTCCTTCACTAACACGAGTAAATATTAAAGATTTATCAATTATTAACCACAAATAAGCTTAAGCCTGAACCTATGCTAGGATGCAATAGTGATATAATTTTCACAGGAAAGATCAATCTACAACTAAAGAGCCAAAAGGACTAAGCACAATAAGAAACTGTTCAAACATTGTCATTTGAATTATAAACCACATAGTACAGTCTTCAACTTCTGAAGAAACATAATCCTTATAACTGAAGAGGAAAACTGATTTACCTGAATTTGAGTAGTAGAGGTTTAAAACAACAAAGAAATAGACATTGAAAGGAAAGAATTATTATAAGAGATATGGTGTGTATACTTTAACAACATTTATAAATAAAAGATACGATGTGTTAACAACACAGACATTCTTACTTCATATGATCTATGTATATGTTTGTTATGAGTATAGTATTGTCTATTTTTAAATTAATCATAGACTGTGTATCTCACAAAAGTTTGTGAAAGTTTTTACAGTGTGGAGGAAGGGGGGAACGAAAAGAATAACATCTAAACTCAATACACCCACGAGACAGACACCTTCTTTCTTTGAGATAGAATCAAAACAGATGCTTTTTTAAAGCTCTCTGATATCGTTCTCTATTTCAATCCGTGTTAGATTGAAATATATGTATATCAATCTCACAGTCAGCAGGTGAAATACATGTATATCACATCAAATAGCCAATCTAGAACATGATACATTCACATTCATCATTTCCATTTTTTCTTAACATACTCCTGCCATTCCACAAATTTACACAAACTTAAGAACACAAACGTATGAAAAACATGAAGAGTAAGGTAAAATTCTTATCTCTCGTCACTTTTCATTCTTTCTCCTTATCTCTCGTCAGCTTTGAAATTCTTTTACATGACTAAGGTAAAATCACTTTAGATCTGCCTAGAGTAATCACTAGCAACTACCTGTGAAGTACCCTGGAGTTTAATATACAGATTTGTGGGATCGGATTTGTAGAGTGAACAGTTCAAGAAATTATACTTCTTCGAAAGAAATTTAATCTCTCAAACGTCAACCGTGTGAGTAGATTTCTCAAATCTCAATACATATTTATATAGGCATAAATTCATGAAACAACAAATGAGTAGACTGAAGTGAAGCACTAATCTGAACTCTCTCTCTAACCAAAACCCATAAACCACTAACGTTACATTGCTTTTAATATTTCATATAGATGTAATCAATTACACAGCAAGAATCATCATCCCCTTCAATAACTGGTAGAGTAATTCTGTTGTGACCGAAACCAGTATTTCATAAATATATGAGAATAATCTCAAAATTCAGAGTTCAACAGTACCAACAACTGGAATAAAAGTAGAACTAGAAATGGAAAGAAGACAAAAGGAAGATGGATACCGGCTTCGTCAATAGCTCAAGTAACCTGGATGAACATATTAAGCAAATTAGATATCAAATTAGGGATAGGTTTTAGAGACTAGAATAGCTGATGATGGGTAGGAGGTTTTACCTCAATACTCATCAATCGTTGTTCTTCCTCCTTCTGCAAGTATATGAAGAGGAATGAAAGAGACCGTTGTGACTTCACGTGCTAGAGCTAGCTGTCTAACGACCCTTTAACTCTGGGTAACTAATGAAATTACTGAGATAGTAATTTCTATACAGTAAATAACATCTAGGACGAATTACGACGCTCTCGAACTAGTAAAACGGCTTAAGATGAATTGCAAAGATGTATAAGGATGGCAGACACAACAAATCCAATCAATTTTATGAGCATCCAAACACTGAAAAATATAATTGAAAATTCCGAAGCTATAACACAAAACCGTGGTGTTATACAGGACTGAAGTTGGGTGAGATAGTGGTATGTGAGAGTTTGGGAAGAGATAAGAGATCGAAGAAAAGAATTGAGAAAAATAAAATTGTTGAACCTTACCTGATTGAGTTTATCACGCGTTCAAAGGTCTTGGGAGGAAAGATGTGTGATCTCATCGCGTTGAGAGGTCTTGGGAGGAAGAAAGATGTCTGATCTGATTGAGAGAGAGAAAATTATAGATAAGGAAGAGAAATAAGTGGAGAAGAAAAGGGGAAAGCTAAAGCGCATACCTTCACGCGTTTTCACTCGCCACTTCATACTTATTAGTTATTATTATTATCCTACGGTAATAAACAAGAAATTTGGGTTGATGACCGATTGGAGCCAATTGTTTTTCCTTTTTTTTTTTTTCTTTGTTTTTTTTTCTCAAAACAATTATTGGAGTTGAAATAAATTATTAATTTTTTAAGAACTTATTCTCCAACAATATTTAAAATCATTTTGAAATTTAGATAAGTTATGGGGTTAATTTTGTAAAATAAAAAAATTTGGAGTCAAATGTGTAATAAGGAAAATTGAAGGTGTTTGGGTCTTTTTGAAAACTGAAATTTGAATGGGGCAAATTCGTACTTTTCATCTTTTAGTTCGCCAAAATTCAAAACCGTGAAGCTATATGTAATTGATTTTATCAAACAGGAGTTCAATGTAATTGGTAATTTATGAAAGATAAATTCATAATAAAGAAATCTATGAGGGGGTCTGGATGCAATTGACCATAAATATCTATATAATATATAAAAGCAGAGTTTCCATTCTAAAAATATCATCCAATCAGAATGCTCCAAACCACGTGGCATTTTCTCAATTATTTGAATAAAAAGTTCAATTTAATTCCCTATCTAAACTAATTATATTATTTTCCTATCTAAACTCAATTATATTATTTTCCTATCTAAACTACTAATTAATTCTTTAATTCTTTCTCTTTCTCCAACCAGTTTGTCGGGAGATTATTCACACTAACACCGCCCTTTCTTCTTCTTTCCTCTTTTCAACAAATTTCTAATCTTCTTTCGTATTCTTATGCCTAGATCGGTCCGTTTTTCCGTCTCCAACTTAAAGGCAGATTTGATTTCATGTGGAGCTCCATCTTCCAGGTATTTTTCATATGTGATTTAATCTGAGATGAGATTTTTGTGTTTTTTCAATTGATAAACATGATGGAGTGTTTGATTTCCCCAAATTCAATTAACATTAGAATTTCTATCTTATAATCATAATTTTGATTCCTCTGCCGACCATTTCATGTATACACTAAAAAATAAAAACGACAGAAAAAGACGGTATAATATTTTAATTACTTTGTATTTATGTCACTACTCATGAATTTATTCAACAATAATTTCGAATAATAGATATATTTGTCATGTGTAATACACAATAAATCATAATAGCACTCATATTTGGTGATACTATTTTGAAAAATATATATCAATGAAAATCCCAAATGTCTATTTGGTAATGCATTAAAATCCCGTTTTGGTACTCCAAAGTACCAAGAGTGTATATAGCACCCGCCATTTTTCTTTTTCTTTTCTTTTTTTTTTTTGGCAATTTTTTAATTCTTATTTTATTCACTATTTTAGATATGTTGGATGTGTGATTACCATGCTTGAATTATTTAAATTGAAAAAGTATCAAAATTGGCAACGTGTTACAATAAAGTACATAAATTGGACACGGGCGCTCTCTGGAGTACCAAAAATAGATTTTATTCGAATATTACGAGTGAAAGTATGAGATGTTGGTTATTGATTGGAAGATAGAAAGTTGAAAATAAAGAGAGAAAGATGAAACTAGAGAGAGGGAAATGAGAGGAAAAAAACGAGAGGTCTCTCAAAATGTGAAGAGTACCCGGAGTTTCTATAATTGAAACCCAAATGTGAGGTCAATTGTAGACGTCGAGAGGTTTTTATAGTACAAATCCAAATATGTTGTAGGAGTTTTGTTGAATGACTTTTAACTCCAATATTTAAACGCGTTTGAGAAAAATAGAGTGAAGGTGATACATGATCTATGGCAAGTTCATGGTCACGGGGTAAATGAAGACATTCATGTGGATGACAATGTACCCAGTCTTAATCACGCTGAAATAATTTATAATACTGGATGAGTTTGATTGTGTTGCATAATAATAATTGCATTTGATGGGACTACCATGTAGCCTATCTATCCATAATAAGTGTATACTGGCTTTATCCTATTTTGAAATTCAATAGATTAAGGGTTTTGATGAATGAGAATTGAAATACAATATTGGAACGCATTTGATGAAAATAGGGTGAACGTGATATGAGATCTATGACAAGTTCATGATCACGGAGCAAATGAAAGACATTCATGTGGATGACATTATACTCAATCTTAATTATGCTGAAACAGTGGATGTGTTCGATTGGTGTACTCATGTGATAATTTACAATAACAATCACAATAGATGGAATTACCTTGTAGGCTCTCTATCTATATTAAGTGTATTCTTGCTTATCCTATTTTGAAATTCAACATATTAGTGGTTTTGTTGAATGACTATTGAACTCCAATATTGGAACCCATATAATTTGAGGAAAATAGAGCGAAAGTGATATAGGATCCATGACAAGTTTATGGTCACGGGGAAAATGAAAGGCATTCATGTGGTTGACAATATACTCAGTCTTAATTATGCCGAAATAATTTATAATAGTGGATGAGTTTGATTGTGTTCCATAATAATTAAAATAATAATTGCATTTGATGAGACTACCATTTAGGCTATCTATCCATAATAAGTGTATATTCGCTTTATCCTGTTTTGAAATTCAAGAGATTAAGAGTTTTGATGAATGAGAATTGAAATTCAATATTGGAACGCATTTGAGGAAAATAGGGTGAACGTGATATGGGATCTATGGAGTTCATGATCACGGGGCAAATGAAAGACATTCATGTGGATGACATTATACTCGGTCTTAATTATGCTGAAACAGTAGATGTGTTCGCTTGGTGTACACATGTGATAATTTACAATAACGGACCAAGTACTACCTAGTCCTGTTTGTGCTCTGTTATGTAACAAGTTTTTTTTTTTCTTTCTAGTAACCGAATATTTTTTATGCTCTTTATTTTTTAATGAAATTTAACCGATTCAAAAAACAAAACAAAAAAAATATGTATAATTGATTCAATATTTAGTGCAATCAATTCTGCCAACTTGATGATGGAGATTAGAGAATGTAAATTTTGGAAAAAATGTGAAGCAGAACGTGGAGAAATAATTGAGTAAACAATTTCCTAATTATTTATTAGGAGTGAGATGGTTTAGAAAATACTCAATTAGTACATAGTTAGAAAATAATGAAGTAAAATTTAAACGTAAAATTAATGAAGTAATAGTTTTCCTAATTATTTGGAGAAGGAGTTATGCTTTTTAGTTGATATACTATTACCATAATTTAATTCATGTATATATGTATATATAGTTAAATAAAATATCATTGTAGTTAAATAAAAGTGGGACATGGAATGAGACACAAATAAGTGGGATAGAAGATCCGCTCACCTACTCTATAGGCTCTCTATTTATAATAAGTGTATTCTTCATTATCCTATTTTGAAGTTCAACATATTAGGGGTTTTGTTGAATGACTATTGAACTTCCGTATTAGAACCCATTTAATTTGAGTAAAATAGAGCAAAGGTGATCATAGGATCCATGACAAGTTCATGGTCACGGGGAAAATGAAATACATTCATGTGGATGACATTACACTTGGTTTTAATTATGACACATATGAATATTATGCATGTACGTGTTAAGTTTGAAGATGAAAAAAATACATCATGTTAAGTATTTTGTAAATTCAATTTTTTTTTCTATGGTAAAGGTGGAGTATTATATGACCATGTTCATAGGACAAAGGAAAGACATTCATATCGAAAATAGCATAGTACCGATGGTTATTGGAGGTCGATAATAGTACCAATGCCAATGAAAATGATAATGGAGAGATATTAAATTGACATATGACATTCTAATTTAATAAAAAAACTCTAAAAAAAATAAATCACATTAAGTTTTTGGATACTATAAGATATTCCAGTTAAGAGTTGGTGAGTGGTAATGTTTATGAGAAACATAGACCAAGATAGAGAGATAAACAATACACATATGAGCGATATCTTTCTTTATTTATTATTTCACATAATCAAATTTATATAGTAAAAAGTGTGCGTACAACTTTTTTATACTGTACTCGACGGGTTAATTAACTAGTTAATTCACTAATAATAAGTTTCCACTAGGTATGATATTTCACCCTTGTGGTTCTGGTTAGAGATGAATTGTCCACTCTTAATTAATTCTTTGAGTTGGACAAAATAAACAATGGGTGACCAAAATTGAACTCCTACCATAAGAGTTAATATCACTTCAGTAACCTTGTTATAGTCCCATAACTCAAAAATACACCTCTTAATTCAACAATTACATTTTGGGTCAAAATCTAATTTTTAAATTGACCAAATTGAATTTTTGATATTCAAATTTGATTATTATTTTGGAAAAAAACTCCCTTTAAAAAAAGCATCTTTACTAAAATAAATATTAAGACCACTAATATAAAGTCGGTTCGCTGACCCCTGGCCAAACAAATCGACAAGATTCAAAGGTTCCCTATTAACATCAAACTTATCTGCACCAATATATTGGTTATCTATAAGTGCAGGCAAAACAAGAGTATCCATATAGAAGGTTCATTATTAGAGTAAAGATTAAGGGGTTATTAAACGTAGTAGCAATTTTACTAAACGTTGGAAATTTATTTGTAATTTACAGAATGACTCTTATTTTACAAGTATTACAAATAAATCCCAAACTTACTAAATTCATACAAATTATCATAAACAATTGCAAGTATAATAAATTCATCAATTCTACTTTACCACAAACACTCCCTAAAACAAATACACTCATAAATATAAATTATTAACATGAAATGATCACTTTAACAAAAAATGATCAAATGATACTTCCGAACTTCCAAAATTGATAAATTTGATACTAAATTCAAGTGTTCCAAAATTAACATTTAAATTCAAACTCAAAACAAAAAAAAAAAAAAACAAAAAAAAAAAAATAATTCGGGCATAGTGATTAAAAGCAGTCCAGCGGGCTGCTTCTATTCACTAGAAGCTGGGCTGCTTCTATTCAATAGAAGCAGCTAGTGAATAGAAGCAGCCCGCTGGGCTGCTTCTCTTCACTAGGAGCAGCCCGTTCCTTTTGAAAGGCTCATTTTTACTATTTTTTTTATTTTCTTTATATATATATATATATATATAAAATAAAAAAAATAGTAAAAAAGAATTTGTAAATTTATAAATTTATAGATACTTTATTATAAATTTATAAATTTTTTTGGTAGATTTATAAATTTATAAATATTTTATTACAAATTTATAAATTAAGGTGTGAAATGAGTTTGATGATACTTTATTACAAATTTACAAATCAAGGTGTGAAATGAGTTTTATAAAGCCCCTAAATTTACAAGAGATTTATAAATTTATAGATACTTTATTATAAATTTACAAATCAAGGTGTGAAATGAGTTTGATGATATCTCTTGGTATGTTCTTAAAATTGAATTGAAATATGTTGATTAGGTTATTGATTTATTTAAGGTGGAATTGTGATGATTTTAAAGTATTGGGTTAATTTGTAAAATTATAAATTTATAGATACTTTATATAATTTACAATAAATTTTCAACATTTAGTAAATTTATGTTCCGACGTTTAATATTTGACAAGATTAATTGGTAACTTGGATGGATAAGGAAGAAAGCTATTACTCGTAGCAAGGTTTATAGTGGAGGCATCTATGGGGGCATATGCTTGTGTTGGCCTTTGCTAGCAATTCATTCATCCATTACCATCATTATAAAAGAAGGGAAAATAACGATATAGGTAGCGACGCACCCAAAATTTAAAGTTGAAAATAAAAAATTACATATACTTCTATAAAATTATTCTAAGAGATAAAGGAGCTAAATATTAAAAAATCAATAATACATATTGCTGAAAAATTCTAAAATTTTAAAAGGGAATAAACATTGAGTAATAAACATTTCACAACATCCACCACTTTTTTTTTTCTTATTTCTTGAAACGACTAAAACTTATATTAATCACAAGGAAGTTTATAGAGGTCCATAAGGAATGCAACATCCACCACTAATTCCGTAAATAAACTCCCATTTAAATGGAGGCAATTTAGTGCTCTAAATCTTTTTGTTACCCATCATTTTTAAACAAAAAGTTGAAACATGACCTATATTTAGATTGATTGACGATGTGAATATAAAAATTAAAGTTTGGTGACATTCGTGTGGAAAGCGCACACTCTCCACAGTCACCAATATTATATCCCATACATCATCTTTTTCGCCTTTAGTGCTTTCCTCTTCACATATCCATTTTTTTCCCATCCAAAACAACATGGATCCACCATTACAAAGCTATCATGCAGTAAGAATCGGATGCACGTAAGTACGTGTACCTCAATGGTTTCTTGTAGAGGCCAAATTCTTGCCTTTTTATGTCTTCTTTGATTCGCATTTCATATTTATCGAGATTGCTAGATATTCCATATTTGGTATATATAGTATCTTCTAATGCTGCACGTTGATGAATGGTTATGAGGTAGAGGTGTTGGGTTCTAGTAAGCTCGTGTTGTGTTGTGTATATCATTCGAAATCAAATCGGTACACGTATTTTTTGAGAGGTAATTGGAAAATTCTATGGGAAATGTTAATTTGAAACTTCACCGGGTATGAAATATTAGAAATGAAAAGGTATTTTCAAAAGTCAAAACTATATAAGAGAAAGGTACTTTGATTCACTTTAAAAAGCTCTTGAGTTCAAGGTTTGTGGATATAAAAGATATATAAGTTGCAAGAGCTGCCTCTTTGAAAAGGGTCCGACAGTGCTCGGTTGGATTAGTCGCAAACGTAAATCTGTAGTACGTAGTGAGAAATCAGAAAAAAAAAAAAAATCAAAATCACATTATCAAGACTTGAACTCGCACTTGTTATGTACGAATTGGCATCCTTTAAATTCGGACTGAACGCTACAAGCTTTTAGTTGCGTGTGTCGTGAAGATTTGCGACAATCGATTGAGATATATAGAGGAAAAAAGAGAGGAAGAGGTTTTTGGCTGGGGGATAAAGTGTGATTCAATGTACTCCATACATAATGGTGCTTTAAATCTATATCAATAAACTCTTTTAGATGAAAATCCACTCAGCCTATATTATTGCTGAGTGTTTTTTTTTTTTTTTTTTCTATAAGGAGAGGAACTACTCATTTACGATTAAAGCATATGAAAGGGAGACCCTAGCTAGGTTTTATCATTTCTCTAGAATGGATGCATGCACAACTGCACAATGCACAAGAGAATAGAGATGTACAATACTAGCAGGTCTAAACTATAAAGTGAGATTCTTGGAAAAGACTGGTTTTCCTAAACATTTTCATTCTACACTTACACCGCCATCCTAAACTAACTTGATTGAGGCCTACGCATATAGGAGAGTTAACTGCTCGCTTGATATGATGAAAAACATTGGCACTCAAAAACACGGGAGAGGTTAGCAGTTCTAACTCCGAAGAAGTCAAGTGGTAAATAAATAGTATATGAGTAGGAGTTGGATAGAAAGATTTGCAGTTAAAAAATTAGTCCTATTATTAATGTTATCTTTATGAAATAAATGGGACCTTGAGAAGATATAAAGGATCTAACATTCCGTGTGAAAGTAACTAGAAGTGGAGTTGAGAGATTGGGTTCAATTTTAGTTGCATTACATTCATAGTAATTGGAATACAAGTACCATCCAAATCACAGAAATGGGTTCAATTAGTTACACATATTCATAGACCATAGTAGTAATTAAAATACAAGTATCACCTATCACGTTAACGTAGGCATGCATCCTACAATATAAATAAATCTAAAACAGCAGAAACATTTGTTGGTAGTAAAAAATAATAACAATTCAATGATTATTTTACCGTATAGTATTAGGAGTTGGATAGGGTAGATTTGTTGTTTAAAAAAATAAAATTCAACAATTATTTTATCATCAAAATGTATTTACTAATTAGCTAGTACGTATTCGATTATGGTATAACATTTTCATTTTATTTCGTTAAATTTTTAAAGAAAAAAAGCTATACACTAATTTTATTTTCATGTGTTAGACGAAAGAATTAACACTGGCCCATATCATCAATAGACTAGCACCACTACTCCTCAAAGAGAATTTAATTGGTCAAAGTTATGGTGTTAACAAATTATTATTGTGATTCATAGAATGCAACTTGTTGAACCAATGGGACTGGATTAGTAATTTAATCATGAATTTATCACTTTAGCTTTCCGTAAAAGCACGAATCATGTTCAATTTCATTTAATTTTAAAAAAAAATGTAATTGTTGTCATTATGCCATCACACCTCAATTAAGAACCAGCGCAAACATTAACTCTTTAATTAGATTAGTACGATCAGTTTTGAGGTGATTTCAAAACCAACATCTTAGGGAGATTAAGTAACGCGATAAGGTTGTGTTTTTTTAAACAGCAAAAACGTTCATTAAGCCTCAACATCCAATACAAGAGTAAGAGGGGTATACCCCAATCTTGATAGTGCACATATTGTATAAACTCTTTGTGGTTTAAATCTTTATCCGTTTCAGTTCAAAAGATCGAGTCTATGAGGAAGTGGAGTTATTAATAATGTACATTATATATATGGTTAATAATAAAGCTAGGAGTAGTCGAAGTCGACCAATACAATGTCCACACAACCGAGAAACATGAACCTAGATAACGGTAAAATTGATGAGACTATTTGATTGAAATCGTAGACGTAACCTGAAAGTTGAAACTAATTAACCAATATATATATTTGGCAAATATATATTGGTTGCTTATAGAGTTGGTGAATGAATCTTTCTTTTTGTCGTTCAATTATGAGGCATGTGTTGGGTAACTCTCATTTGCTAGTTGCTACACTTATGGTCAGTAAATTTTCGGGTCTAGGGGTCAATTATGTATCATATATATATGTATGTTACGATTGCACGCGTACTCTACTTAATCCTATTCAATTCAAATGAAATAAAGTAACTCTGTTCATCATCCAAATCCAAACGAGAGAAGATCTTATGCAACATTCTCTACATCCTCTCGATCGAGCCTGAAAGAATCGACACGTATCAAATAAGTTCCATGTGTCGATCTCTCACATATATGCTTGTTGGAGAGAATGTTGGAAAAGATCTCATTTCGAATCCAACATTCAGATTCAAAATCTCGAATTACCAATATACTGTGTCATATTATTTCTTGTGATAAAAAAATTTCTTCCAAAAAATAAACATAACAAAAACTATTTTTTGAAACAGGAAAAATATTATTAATAAATATAACAGAAAGGATAACTTGTCCCTCCGTTCTCGTTTTTTTAATTGTTTATATTTATTTTCAAACGTTTCTTTTTAATTATTTGTGCCGTGTGTGTCATTAAAAGCATATGAAGAAAAAGGTAAAGAATTAAATAAAAAAAAACAATAAATAAGATTTAAATGCAATTTTAATTTACCATTATTTCCAATTCTACCCTATTCATTCCATGCATATAGTCAAGCCAATCTTAATTTAAGCGTTTATAAACACTAAAATAAGTAATTGACTTAGTCAGTCAAGCCAATCTTAATTTAACCGTTTATAAACACTAAAATAAGTAATTGACTGCTAGATTAAAGGATGATATTGTGGGAATTACCATAACTGTCAAGATGTGATTAAATTAAATGATAACCACACATATAATTTTAAATTATTTTTCATTAAGCCAAGATAATAGCTCTCCACTTTACTTGCACTAACTTAATTAATATCTTCCATTGGCTTCTATAAATACCAAGGCGTGTGGCGAACACACTCATCACACACACTGCAGCAATACATTTCCATTTAACAAACACTCCTCGATCTCTTTCCTACTTCTACATAACCCCATCCATGGCTTCGATCAACAACCAAGCAACAAAACCTAACACCTTCTCAACCCCCAAAGACGACGAATTCGACTACTCCAAACGCTCCCAATGGCTCCGTGCCGCAGTCCTAGGTGCCAACGACGGTCTCGTTTCCACGGCCTCCCTAATGATGGGTGTGGGAGCCGTCAAGCAAGACATCAAGGCGATGATCCTCACCGGCTTCGCGGGGCTAGTCGCGGGGGCATGTTCCATGGCAATAGGCGAGTTCGTATCAGTCTACTCCCAGCTTGACATAGAAGTGGCCCAAATGAAAAGAGATACCAACAAAAGGCCTATTTCCGACGTCGAAAGTGGAGATGAAGATGAGGAGGAGAGCTTGCCTAATCCCATGCAGGCAGCCGCGGCTTCGGCTTTGGCATTTTCGGTTGGTGCGATGGTACCACTCCTGGCGGCGTCGTTTATAAGGGAGTATAGGGTGAGGGTTGGGGCGGTGGTGGCTGCAGTTACGTTGGCGTTGGTGGTGTTTGGGTGGTTGGGGGCGGTGTTAGGGAAGGCGCCGGTGGTAAGGTCGGCGATGAGGGTGTTGTTTGGAGGGTGGCTGGCTATGGCTATTACTTTTGGTTTGACAAAGTTGATTGGATCTAGTGGGCTTTCAGATATTATATAATTAATCACATAATGTAATGAATTAGTCTAATGCATGGATTAAAAATGGTAGAAATGGTAAAAAAAATGTAGTAGTAATTGTATGCTAAATTTTCGGTTATTTAAATACCCCTTCTTCCTTTACAAATATATACTAGTAAATATATTTCGATGGAAAATAGTAAATTTACAAATAATAAATTATAATCAATTAAAATGAACAATTATCTCATTTTTATTGAAAATGTTTACCGAATAGTCTCATCGAATATGATAATAATGTTAAATTATTACGAAATAGTGATGTTGAACATAATCAGTGTTCCAAAATATTATACAGTTAGTGTTCTAAATTATTGTGAAATAGGTCTGTCGAACAGAGTTAGTGTTATGAAGTATTGTAGAATAGACACGTCGAACGCAATTAGTGTTCTAACGTATTGCAAATAGACATGTGAAACGTAGTTGGTGCTCAAACATATTGCAAAATAGACATGTGAAACATGCTCTAACATATTGTCAAACAGATACCACTACAAGAAAACAACCAAATAGAGACGGATGAATAGCGACGGATCGCATCCATCGAAAAATAGCGACGGATCGGTAATTTTAGCGACGGATATAAATCTGACTGGTATTTAGCGACGGACGGATTTATCCGTCGCTATATCTGCGACGGATGAGTTTATCGGTCGCAAATTTGCGACGGATGAGTTTATCGGTCGCAAATTTAGCGACGGATAAATCCATCCGTCTCTATGTCCTGTTGATCCTGAATTAATAAAATTAAAAAAAGAAAAGATATTTCCAGATTAGCGACGGATGGGTGCTTATATATCTATCCGTCTCTAATTTAGTTGACCAAATTTTAAAAATAAAAAATATATATATTTTAGCGACGGATCGGTGCTTATCCATCGCTAAAGTTAAAATAAATAAAAAAAGAAAAAGAAAAGGGATAAGATGAGATCTAGATCTGTTTGTTTCATAAGTCTCCATTTTCTTTCTTTCTCTCTATCTAGCTACTTCACCTCTATCCCAAACCACCACCCACAGTCGCACACCACCACCACTGCCTTCCACCAACGCTGCCGCCTTGCCTTCAACCACCACCGGACTCCGGCTCCTCCTCCTTCACCTTCATCTCTACAAGTTAAGGTATTAAGGTATGTTCTCTAAACCCTAAGTTTTGGGAATTATTTCAATTTTTCAATTAATTAGCTTGAATTTCAATTAAGCTTTGGATTTCGTCTTAATGGCATGGATTCATCAAATATTGGGTTTTGTGTTAATATGATTTATGTTTGTAGAACTAGACTGAATTTTGAATTTCTCGCGGGCTATTGTTAGCTGATTGTTGTTGATTGTATTTCCTTTAGCTTGTGATGTGTGAATGAGGCAATGCTTTCAGTTTCTTGACTTGTAGTGGTCTTGATTATTGCTCGGGTATTATATATGCGGTTTTTTTTTGGGCAGCTATGGTTCAAGTTTCTTGAGTTTGATTAAAGTAAAGACAAGGTGAACGATTGTATGTAGCATATGTTAACATGGACTCTTTCTGAGTTTAATTAGTATCTGATTTTGCTGGTTTATTAATCTTATCAAATGTAGGTAATGAGTCTGATTGGTGACGTTAAAGGAAAAGTTGCGGTGATGGTGGATGACATGATCGACACAACAAGTAATTTTCTATTCTAATTTAACCTGAATTCTCTTCATTCTGTCATATGTTTTCTTAAACTAATTTAGCATAGTACATAGTGTACGGTATAAACCAGGAAAGATGGCAATAAAACATGAATTGTATATGCCCCTTCCCCTGAGTCCTTAATAATCCCTATTAGATTTTGAGCATTGTGGTAGTGAAACTTGTTGGGCACTAGGGATGAAGTTCAACTTAAACTGTGAAATGTGTTGTGGGATTGTGTGTTTTTATGTTATGGTTGGAGTTGTAAGTGTTTCTAATGAGCTTTTGAATATACACAACTTAAATTTTCTAACTATCAAAAAAAAAAAAAAAAAAAAAAAAAAGAAAAAAAAAAAAAAGGTCTATGGCCTCTTATCTCTAAAAATCCTTCGTGTTTGCGTAATACTTTTTGGTGTTATGTTATGTGAAGTGTTTACTTCCATTCCATTTCCAGTGTTAATGAGTATCCATTACTATGGGTGTTTGGTCTAGTGGTATGATTCTCGCGAAATGCGAGAGGTCGCGAGTTCGATTCTCGCAGCACCCCTTATTGCATTTAAAAAATCATATTTTTATATTTTATATATTGTAGGTGAATTAAATAAATTAAAAAAAACAGAATTTTTTTTATATAAAAAATCAGATTTTGAGACGGATGAGCTTAGCCGTCTTAAAATTTAGAGACGGATACGCTTATCTGTCGCTAAAGTGAAGAAACCATACCCGGTCAACGCAAAATTTGCGACGGATAAGTTTATCCGTCTCTAAATTTAGAGACGGAACAGCTCATCCGTCGCTTTTTGGATTTGCGACGCCACTTTTCGCGACGTCCTATTTAGCGACGGATGGCCCGTCGCTAATGGTATATAGTGATGTATCGCTCCGTATAGCGACGGATGTCATTCTTCGCTAAATCCTGTTTTTCTTGTAGTGTACATCGAATGCAATTAGTGTCCGAACGTATTTTCAAATAGACAAGTCAAATACAGTTACTGTTCTAATGTTATACAATGTAGACCCGTCGAACACAATTAGTGTTTTAAAGTATTACGGAACAACACCGTAGACCGCAATTAGTGGTCTAAGGCTCTGTTTGTTTCACCTGAAAAACTTTGAACTTATCTGAACTGAACTTAATTAATCTGAACTGAACTAAACTTATTTGAAGTATAAATTTTAACTAAGCAAACCTGAACTGAACTTAATTTATCTGAACTGAACTGAACTTAATAAATCTGAACTGAACTGAACTGAACTTAATAAAACTGAAATTAAGTTGAAACGAACAGAGCCTAAAGTATTGGAGAATGCCCGTCAAATATATTTCAAGTATTGCCAAATCGACCCGTAAAATGCAATTAATGTTCTAAAGTAATGTGAACAGACCCGTCGAACGCAATTAATATTCTAAAGTATTGTGTAACAGACCTGTAGAAAATAATTAGTGTTCTAAAGTATTGTAGAATAGACATGTCGGTCACAGTCAGTGTTCTAAAGTATTGGCTAATTGACCCGTTGGACATATCTTGTGTTCTAAAGTATTGCGGGATAGAGCAGCTGGCCGCATCTAATGTTCTAAAGTTCATGTTTTAAAGTATTAGCGAATAGATCTTCTGAACGCAATTAATGTTCTAAAGTATTGCGAATAGGCCTGTCAAGCGCATAGTGTTTTAAAGTATCGTGGAATATCCCCGTCAACCGCAATTAGTGGTCTAAAGTATTGCGGAATACCATCAAATGCAGTTCAAGTATTGTCGTATAGACCCGTCAAAACCACTACAAGAAAACAGCCAAATAGAGACGGATCGCATCCGTCTCTAAATAGCGAAGGATCAGTCTTTTTTGCGACGGATACCAATCTGGCTGGTAAATTTGTTGACCAGAATTAAAAAAAAACAAACATATATATATATATATATATATATATATTATAGTATAATAATATAATAATATATGAACAAGTGTGCGTGTGCGCGTGTGTGGGATGTCGCGTGAATGAACACAGACGAGATAAACAGTTCATATTCTTCTCAACTTCTTTATTAACTCAAACTCTATTCCAACTCCACCGCTTCAATATTGTCCTGCCTCCTTATGATGAAGCTCTCTCCTAATTTCATTCATCTTCCTTGTTTATACCGCCTAGAGTTCTGCGTTCTTCCTGCTGCACTCTCACCTCTGATTTCGCATATATTTATTTCTTTGCTACATTGAGATTTCAGAATTACCTAGATCTGTTAATCATCTATCTCCGCCAAATCGTGTAGCTCCGATCTGTGTGCGTGCTAATCAGGTGAAGCATCTTTCCTTTTTGTATTTTTTACCCTCGATTTTTAGTCATATTGATGTACTTGGTTTCAAAATTCAGACTAGCTATTGTTAGCATGTTACGTGGGATTAGTGAAGGTGAGGACTGTGATGCTTTCAGACAACTACCAATTACCAGAAGGAAATTTCAAAAAGAAACAAGAGATGTATGAAACATCCCCATTATTTAATTCCATCACCTAAAGACTCAATGATATACACCCTTTTCAAATTAATTAGTTGATCAAGGAGTTCAAAATATGGGATTTGAAAGTGGGTTGTGCTTGATTTAGAGAAAAGTACCAAATTTGTTGGGGAATGGGTCAAAAGTCAAAACATGTCTTCTTTGGTGAGATCAAGTATGGTGAAGTGTAGATGAACCATGCGAGTAATCTAGGTGGACTTGGATTCATGACAATATGAATAATTTGTATACTTGTTTTGGTTGTGTATGTGGGTTGAGCTTTTTGTAGACTAAATCTTTTGTCCTTACTGATAAACCTGATGCTTTGTTGTTTTAAACCTCTACTACTCAATTTCAGGAAATCAGTTTTAAACTTCAATTATAAGGGTCATGTTTCTCCAGAAGTTGAAGATTGTACTATGTGGTTTATAATTCAAAAATGCACAATGTTTGAACCATTTCTTATTGTGCTTAGTCATCTTGGCTCTTTAGATGTAGATTGATCTTTCCAGTGAAAATAATATTACTATTGCATCCTAGCATATGTTCAGGCTTAAGATTATTTGTGGTTAATAATTGATAAATATTTAATACTTACTCGTATTAGTGAGGGAAGGTTCTGTATCTATCTTTTCTTGGCAGTTAAATTTCAGGCCTAAAAATAATTTGAAAATTGTTAGGAACTTAGGATGTTGGAAAGGTAGAAAGAAAGAGGTTGATATATGTCGAATCATGTTATAATTTCTTTATCGATATACGTATCTATTTACCTCTGGTTAGCTGTTGTCCTGCTCCGGATTACACTTGCAATATTCCAAGCGCAATTTATCTAGCTGGAACAATAGGCGATAAATTTATTGGGACTTTAATCTTTTAATGATCATAGGTATTGGGACATTGTCTGGGGAGCTAAGACAGGGAGTCGCCAAGGCATTATAGAGAAGTATTCGATTAATTGATTAATATGTCAAATGCGAATAGACAATTTAAGTGATTGGTGGTTCTATCCTTTTGTGCAGGCTGGCATGCGGTCTTTAGCCATGTACAAGCCTTTGGAGAATGAGGTATATGAGAGTATTTGAGCAGAAAGTAGTACATGTGGATGTTCTTGCAAGGAAATTGTTGTCGACCTTATAGTACAAATAAGGTACAAATTGATAGTGTATATCTCCTAGAGACAGTCCTTATTAAGGGCATGGAGCCCTTATAGAGGGCATATATGTACTATTACACAGGTCAACGTAATAGTATAATATATGTTTGTCGTTTTGCTATTGAGTATCGCTTTCATATTTATATTACACCAGGCATGCAGCATGTCATATTTCTATTTCTATCTGTATTGATATTAAACATGTCCCCTCGGATAGATGACCGATCACACAGATAGTGGGAGCTATGTGAGTTATCATCTATCCCAAACTCTCCCTAGTCGAGGTTCATCTCGGATGTAGGGGTCTGAATGAACCAGATGAGACTAGTATGCGTGGAGGTTATACTTGTTGGAGCAAGTGTGAGCCGATCCCACGGCCACGGAACGGATTGTTGGACAATCGAGAAACGTTCGTATAACTGCGCATAGTTGTTCGAAGAAGGATTATCGAACAATGGAAGTACCCACCGGACACTCCCATCGATGTATGCACTACACCGAGGTGTCTATGGGAACCGGTAAGTTGTCGAAGTGATGTCAGTCGTCCTTTGGACATACAGGACTTTATCATCATATTTGTTGCCCCATATCCTTGGTGGACCCGTCGATGTCAGCTCTAAATAAGCAGTTGACCTAAGACACGATCCAGGATTATGGCTACATACAAATATGGATGATAAGTGTTTCTCATTGCAATTGCTACATTTGAGCAACAATACATTCTCAGGAGAACTTCCTTATGACCTGAGAAACTGCACTCAGTTGAGACTTTTGGATATTGGAGAGAATGCAATTTCTGGGAAACTACCGGAATGGATGGAAAATTACTTGTTGAATTTGCGAGTGCTTCAACTAAGGAGTAATGAGCTCCACGACACGATTCCTTCTAATCTTTGTCAATTCTCACGGCTACAGATATTAGACCTTGCAATCAATAAGTTGACTGGAGACATTCCACAGTGCATTCACAATTTCACACAAATGGTGTTCTACGATCCCATCATTGCAGGTGCATTAGGAGCGGATAATCTGCGACTAATGATTAAAGGTGTGGAGCTAGATTATTTGGCTACACAAAGATATGTAGTATACATGGATCTTTCTAGCAATAATCTGGTAGGAGAAATTCCTTTGGAGATCACCGGTCTTGCTGCCCTTCATTTTCTCAACTTGTCGCACAATCATTTGCAAGGTCACATTCCCGGACGAATCGGAGACATGAATTCGTTGGAATCTCTTGATCTCTCCACCAACAATCTTTCGGGAAACATTCCTCAGGGCCTTTCGAAATTGACTTTTTTAAGTCATTTGAACTTGTCACACAACAAGTTGACAGGAGAGATCCCAAAGGGGAATCAGTTAACTCTGGATGACGCTTCGATATACGGAGGCAATCCTGGACTCTGTGGAAATCCACTGCCAAAGAAATGTCACGAGGATAGAGCATCCCCGAATTTGGAAAATCATGATGTTGAAGGCGAAGAAGACAAATCTGAGACGATATGGTTCTGTGGAGTAGTGATAAGTGGATTTGCTACGGGTTTTTGGGGCATAATTGGTATCCTGGTGTTCAAAGTTGGTTGGAGACGTGTCTATTTCAGATTCACCGATAGGATCATCGCCAGAATTTTTGGAGTATAGTAGACCTGCTGTCATTCATTGTTGCTTACTGTTGTACTCATTTTGGAAAGTAGTAATTATGTACGTGATTTGTTTTCGACTTGCACCTACTTCATGGTTATGTTTATAGCATTGGCTTTTTCCTTTTGGTCTGCAGTTATGTAACTTATGTCATCATGTTGAAGTCTGATTGAGTTAATGTGTTAAGAGCATGCGATTTACCTCATTTGTGGTGTACCAAATTGCTCTGTTTTGCCCTGAAATGAAGTCTTGTCTCACCGCATAAAATCTGTTATCTGCAATTCAGATTGAAAGAAATAGTTCTGAATGAAGTGATCATAGTTATGAAGCACGCGTATAACGCTTTGTGAAATCAAGACAGGTTTATCTCCATGTTGCTGCAATTGCACGCTGCACTTAGTTTCCAGTATTCTTAACAGATTAATCACAACTGGTCTTTTGCGAATTTAGCTGTAAAGTGGACTTCTGCATGCTCAGAAATTCTCCTCCAGGATTCCATGAGTTCAATTTTTGGAACCATAGTAATTGTGTGGGACCTCTGAATCTGCCTGCTTGTATGCTAAACTGGTCATTTCCAAATGAAGATTTGTGTGTGTTCTGTATTTATCTCCAATGATCCATGTATATCACATTCGAGATTCTTATCTAACCTAATAATATAGGTAGACCAATGTCCATTGTTTCACAACCTACAACTTATTGTAGCAGCCATGATTAAGCCATGTTTCCTTTTCCTTATCATTTTGTCAAATATGGTGGTTTTCTTGAATGTGATGATCAACTTTTTACATTGCAAAGTGTTTGATCTCCTTCTTTGTGCAGTTAAAGGCCTCCTTCTTTGGGGCGTAAGGGATCAAGTCCTTATTTTTATTTTTAGGGTGTTGACATACATGTTACTCAATCCTATATTCTTTGGAGGATAACGTTTATATGTAATTTTCTGAATTTTATTGAAGTTTTAAATTTTGTATAACGTTAATTTGTCATTTACTTAGTTTTAAAAAATAATAGCTTATTAATGGCATCATCATCACATTGAATGATGTCATCACATGTATTGTCTGACTTTTAAGCACTAATTTAACATTGAATGAATTGACTTCATAGTTAATAGCATAGGATGTCAATATATTTTCCAGTGGCGCATGAATATGATAGATTAAATCAACAACCTCAAAAGTCTCTCTGCTAAATTCCCAATATTACATTATATCCCACGTAGGCTCTGTTCTTTTCGTATGAAAACTCATTAATTTAAATTATGTTGAATTCTGTTCAGTTCAGTTCAATTTTGTTCAGGTTCATTCAGTTCTGTTCAGTTATGTTCAAGTTTGCTTAGTTATATTTTATACTTCAAATAAATTCCGTTCAATTCTGTTCAGGTTCATTTAGTTCTGTTCAGTTCAATTCTGTTCAGTTCCGTTCAGTTGTGCTCAGACGAAAAGAACAGTTTCGTATTCATTAATTTTTTTTTTTGGTAATATTAATTATTACGATGATATGACAAATTCACAACTTTACACTATTAACAACTTTTTATATATATATATATTTCAAAAAAAAATTAATTATATTTATATTTAAAAAAAATTCAGTATTTTTGTTTCATTATCACCGAAAAAGTAGTATGTTTATGTTGAGACCGTAATTAACTTTCCAACATGAAGGTACAATGGTTCATACAGCTGGTACAAGCGAAATCCCTAACTACTTCTACGTTCCTTTTGCGAAGAAGCTCAGCACTAATTTAATGTGTTTGTTGTATATTTCTGAAGTCCGATCATCAGATGAAGAGAAAGATGCAATTCTTCTGGAGGATGAGAAGTGATCAGTCCATCTCCACCAGTACCAACAGCATTTGGAAACAACAACGCTCACATGCTCTACATCTTCAATCGTAATGGTGTATGTCTCCTTTACCGTGTTTAATGGAATCGACCCCTGAAAACCCTAAGCTCACACCAAGACCACAAGCTCATGTTTGGTTTGATCTTTTCTCTCAAGTCCTTGACTACCAAAATGGATCCCACCAGGTGTTCGATCTAATGCCCCTTTGAATAATTCATTTGTTTATGTTACTGTTTTTGTGACGATGTGTTCTCTTCGTGTAGTGCTGAGAAAACGAATCTTGGGGTGCCATTGTTACCGGGCCAAGGGTGTTCTTTTCACAGTTTTAGAACCAATACTTATAAGCTTAGTTTCATGGAGAGTCCATCGAGTATTAAGGTCGGTTCGATTACTATCTCGATGCTTTGCTCTTTTTTTGTTCTTTAGCAGCATTGGGTTTTCGTATTCAATTATGGCATGTTGATTGCAGTAATGTTTATAAAAAACGGATACTTCTGGTCGAGTTAATGTGTGTATTACATGTGAGTTTTTTGCTAGTTATAACCATAAGGCATGAGTATTCGTGTTAGGCATAGTTTAGAATCAGATGGAAACATATTTAGCTATCCATAAGGACATAAATTACCATTGAAACAACGTTGGAAATTGTGGAAATACTTGTTTCGCAGCATTGGGTTTTGGTATTCAATTGTAGCATGCTGATTGTGGTAAAGATTATCACGTAGAGGATATATGAAAACCAGAAGAAGTTTATAAAGCATGGATAGTTCTGGTTGAGTTAATGTGTATTACATGTGAGTTAATTGTAGCATGGATTGTGTGTATTACATGTGAGTTTTTTCCATGTTATAAGTTTTAGCCATAAGACATGAGTCTGCGTGTTCAGCATAGCTTAGAGTCAGATAAAAACAACTTTAGCTGTCTAACATCATTGTCCTTTCGGTGACCTGTTCACTGTGACTATCCTTGATAACCAGTATAGTAACTCCAGATAGCATAGCATTTTGCCCTCGGATGAAGTCTTGTGAGTCTTGAACATCTATGTCTGAGCAGAAAACTACGACCTGATTAGCAAGGCATACCACTTTTGTCCACAATTAGACTGAAAGAGAGTTCCTCTCTCTGTTGAACTTAAGCACAGATGAGGTATATTGTGTCTTCTACTTGTCATTTCTAAATGAAGAATTTGTGTGCTTTCTTTATTTTTCTGCAAAGATCCATTCATGAGGCATTGAAGGTTATCTGACCTATAATAGAGGCAGACTGATATCAATTGTTTCACGACTTATTGGATGAGTTATGAATGTTCCTTGTTTATTTTAACTTCTCATTTTTCAATATGACATTTCAATTTGTTCTCAAGAAAATGTTTGGGTTGTTTTGCAGATCATCCTTGTCACCCACCCCAGGACTGGTGATCTGAGATATTCACTGAAATACATATAGAACTTGTATGTTGAGTATGTTGTCAAGAATCCACTATATTCCCCAGGGAATCCCATTAGATAAGAGATCTCCTTTTCCCGCGTAATAACTTTATCGGGCAAGTGTGTCATATGTAATGGAACCAGACTATATAGACTCGTATTAGTAGCCTCCTGTGATATATAATACATTATTTTCAACTTCACTTCTTTGCCATAATTAGCAAAAGGAACTTTTAAGCATTTCACTGTTCCTGACATCTTCTCTTAATTTCTTCTTTGTGAATAAACAAGTTCTTGCATTGCAACATTTTGTTAGTCCGCACTGATAATGTTCTGTTAGGAGATTGATTGTTGGGAAACATTAAAAGGAATCACAATACGCTATAATTGATCTGATAACTATCATATTTAACCACACTAACACTAAATAGAAATTCATAATTTTCTGCATCCCACCTGAAGTGTAAATATATTTCTTTAATTGCAATTTGATCCCCTATGTCCAATTTATTACCATCTGACATTCAACTTAAATTGAACTTTATCACACTGTACTTATTGAAAACGGATCGTATGTAGACATGCTATCCCTGTGGCATGTGTAAATGAATGAAAATTTGTCCTTGCTTCTGCTTGTAGTGTTGTCATGCTATATCCCTGTTGGTAGTATTTTCTTGATTCTGATGGTCAGCATTTTTATATTGCTAAGTGTTTGATCTTGTTTTCTGTGCAGTTATGAGCTATTCAACACAACAGTCGATCAATATGTTAGAGGCCTTGGCTAATCCGACATTGCACTGGCTCAATTTAGGATCCATTCAAGTTTCAACACGGCCTGTATCTACTCGCGTAGACTGAACATGTTTCAGCCACAAACAGAGATAAAAGCTTCATATTTTGGTTAGATTCAAGTATCGTCTTTTATGTTTAGTTTTACTTCTAAACCTTTGTAGGTCGCTGTTTGTATACTTTGTGCTTCTGTGAATTGGATTCTTGGAAAATTTCAGTTTAAATTGCCCGTGATTGGATTTATTGACTAAAATCTGTTCATACTTCATACAGTTCCTGTTTCCATATATTTGTCATTGGTTTACATTACTGGAGTAATGATCAGAAAAGCCATGAAACCTTATATATTTTTTGATGCTATGGTGTTGCCTGTAATGAGTACAGTAAGGTTCGTTCCAAGACTGGAGAACCTATTCCCACCGTTTCTTCCTTGTCCATAAGAGGGCAACGTGTCTAGGATCGGATAATCAGATTCGTTCGAATACCCACAAAAACATCACAACAATAAACATTTGATATAACTTTTCAAGCAACATAACATCTGGGATTGATGATAAACAAGGTATATAAGCTTGGATGCAATAAGAACAGCCTCTTATCAACGCAAACAATGAGTTGCGGTCTTGTTTAATGTATTATGGAATCTAGCCGTGTATTTGATCTATTTTATGACTGTAATATTTCCCTGGAGGAACAATTTCTTGTTTATTAGTATTATTTTTCATGTAAATAATAATTCAACCTAATTAAGTCTATTTTATGATTTCCTATTTACATAATTATAGGGAAGCATTATTATAAGTTCAATGTAACGTAAATAGTACATTTGGAACTCAATTTCTGAAACCATATGTATATGTGGAATTTGACCCTAAAACCATACTTATGTGGAATTTGGCCCTAAAACCATACTTATGTGTGGAATTTGAAGCAATAAAACAAAAATGATACAACTTGATAGTGATTGTGCTGAATAGAAGACATCAACTTTGTTTGAATTTTCAAAACAGAGTGCTCTGTTACAGAATGCCTGATGCAACACGTTCAGGCTTATTTTCCAGGAGAGCATAGACTTGACCATAACTCTCCGACAAGGTAAAAACTGTAGCTGCTTCTGAGTTAGTTGTACCATAACTCACTTATTCACAGCTGCTCTATTTGTCTGGAAAATTTATTACAGCTGAATTTAGTACGTAGAACGGATAGAAAAGGAGAAATTACATACGACGAAAAGACAGGTTTAGATCAAGTATGTTGTCTTTCCAGGAGTATTTACTTGATGCAACACGTTGGGGGCTTATTTTGTAATAATCTGATGATAAGGAATAGATGAAATCTTGGAATGTATGGCTCTGATTCTAATCCAGTTCTTTTTCTAACTTGACTTCCAAATGCATTGACTTGGCTTCCAAAAGATAAATGCTTGCTTGGGTGAGGAATTTTCATGAGACAATATTATTCATATTAACCTTACTATAAAAGCAGCTATAATATATCACAACTGCACACCAAATCTAATACCCAAAACAAAAAAGAACTACATACCATATACTCCTCTATTTTCTTAAGTACACATATATATAATACCAAAACAAAATAGAAGAACTACATACCATATAATCCTCAATTTTCTTAAGTTTTACTATGGGGAAGATTTATTCCGTCTTTCTCATTTTTACTGTGTTTCTAGTTGCAGAGTTGCTGGTTTGTTGTTCAGGAGAAGAAGCGAATGCAACTTTTGGTTGTATTTTGAGGGAAAGGAATGCTCTTTTGAGGTTCAAGGCTAGTCTTTCAGATCCTTCCGGAAGATTGTGGTCATGGAACGCTAGCACCGATTGTTGCAAATGGGAAGGCATCATGTGTGATGAAACATCGGGGCATGTTATTGCTCTTGATCTCCAAAATGAGAGGTATTATGATCCTGACAATTCTACCTATATGTTGCATAGTGAAACACTCGATTCTTCCCTTTTGGTCTTGAAACATTTGTTTTTTCTAGACCTAAGCGGTAATGATTTTCACCTAACCTCTATCCCCTCATTTCTCGGGTCGATGGACCAGATGCAACATCTTAATCTCTCTTGTTCAAACTTCAGCGCTGTTGTTCCACACAATCTTGGCAATCTTTCGTTGTTGAGTGTGCTTGATCTCAGTTATAATACTCTGATTGTTGATGATTTCACATGGGTGTCTCATCTTTCATTTCTCAAGCACCTTAATATGAGCAGAGTGGACCTAAGTCGAACGGACGATTTGCTTAAGGTACTGAATATGCTTCCATTTCTAATAGATTTACGCATGTCAGGGAGTGGAATCGAGAATAGAAACTTACAACATGCTTGTGTAAATTCCACACTTAGACATCTTGAGTACCTTGATTTGACAAATAATTCTTTTCACGGAAATCTTCCTTGCTTCCTTGAAAACATGACTTCGTTGAGATATCTGCTTCTTTCATTCAACAATTATACTTCTTGCGACCAGAATCACCTTTTTAAATTGACAAACCTTGTCCGACTCAACCTTCGTTACAACTCACTTCAGTGTAGCGTCGATTCTATCTCTGAATTCATTTTGGATAAACCTCACTTGGAATATTTGTCCCTTTTAAATAACTCTTGTTATGGAGATGTTTCAAAGATTTTACTGAACTTATCCAGATATCCAGACCCCAAGTTGACGATTCTAAATTTAGGTCAAAATCAGTTTCATGGTCAACTGCCTAAAGAGATTGGAGGAATCAGTAAACTCAAACATCTGTCTCTCTATGCTAACTTCATCGGTGGTCCTATTCCTCCATCCATTGGGAATTTGAGAGATTTAGAATATTTGAATCTCGTTAGTAATCAGCTAACTGGGGAAATTCCAAAATTCATAGGGAATTTGAGTGCCTTGAAATATTTGTATATCTATAAAAATCAACTCTCTGGTCTCATTCCATCTTCTCTTGGAAATTTGAGTGCCTTGGAAACTTTGGATCTCAGCAATAATCAACTATCTGGTCTAATTCCATATTCTCTTGGAAATTTGAGTGCCTTGAAATTTTTGTCTCTCTCTTATAATCAGCTAAATGGGGAAATTGCCTGTTCCTTCTTCGACTCGCTCTCAAACTTACAATATCTCACGATAGAATTTAACTCCATCAAATTTGTACCTAGAAGTGATTGGATAACTCCATTTCAACTAGAAGAGCTTTACATGGGATTTTGTGACATTGGAGGTGTGTTTCCACAATGGATTCTGGCACAAAAGGAGCTTCGGCATTTGTCTCTGCCCAACTGTAGCATTTCTGGAGAAATACCTGAATCATTATGTGAAATGAAATCTTTGTATGCATTATTTCTCACCGGAAACAGTTTATCGGGCAGTCTTCCAGAATGTCTGGGGAACTTAAGCGAGCTTCAGGTTTTGGGTTTAGCATCGAATCGCCTCTCCGGTGTTATCCCATACTCCATCGGCAGAGCTTACGCATTGGAATGGCTACGATTGAGTGGCAATAAGTTCTCAGGTGAACTTCCTTATGATCTAAGAAATTGCAGTCGGCTAACAGTTTTAGATGTTCAAGAGAATGCAATTTCTGGGAAAGTACCGGAATGGATCGGAAATTACTTGTTAAATTTGAGAGTGCTTCAACTAAGGAGCAATGAGCTCTATGACACGATTCCATCTAATCTCTGTCAACTCTCAGGGCTACAGGTGTTAGACCTTGCAATCAATAAGTTGACTGGAAACATTCCGCATTGCATTCACAATTTCACACGCATGGAGTTTTATAATTCCAGCATTGATACATTTAAATGGTTTGAATTCAATAGTCTGCGACTGATGATTAAAGGTGTGGAGCTAGATTATGCTGATACACTAAGATATGTAGTATACATGGATCTTTCTAGCAATAATCTCGTAGGAGAAATTCCGTTGGAGTTTACCAGGCTTGGTGGCTTGCTTTTTCTCAACTTGTCCAACAATCATTTGCAAGGTCACATTCCTCGGCAAATCGGAGACATGAATTCATTGGAATCTCTTGATCTCTCCAACAACAATCTTTCTGGAAACATTCCTCAGGGTCTTTCTGAATTGAATTTCTTAAGTCATTTGAACTTGTCACACAACAAGTTGACAGGAGAGATCCCAACGGGGAATCAGTTGCAAACTCTGGATGACGCTTCCATATACGAAGGCAATCCTGGACTCTGTGGAGGTCCACTGCCAAATAAATGTCACGAGGACAAAGCATCCCCGAAATTCGAAAATCATGATGTTGAAGGCGAAGAAGACAAATCTGAGACGATATGGTTCTGTGGAGTAGTGATAAGTGGATTTGCTACAGGATTTTGGGGCGCGATTGGTGTCTTGGTGTTCAAAATTGGCTGGAGACGTGTCTATTTCAAATTCACGGATGGGATCATTGCCAGACTTTTTGGAGCATAGTAGACCTGCTGTCATTCACTGTTGTGCACCTCACTGATGTACGTGACTTGTTTTCAACTTTCGACTACTTAATGGTTATGTTTATTTATCTTTCAGTTCTATGTTTGGTTTTTTCTTTTGTTTTGTGCTGAAAATGGGAATCCTGGGGTTGCCATCAGTCCATGGGTACTCGTTTCACAGTTATATATAAGCTTAGTTTCATTGAGAGTTCATCTGGAATCAAGGTCTGTTGGGATTATTTTATGCAGTACCGAATTGCTATGTTTTACCCTGAAATGAAGTTTTGGTCTGAGCAGAAAATCTGTTATCCACAATTCAGATTGAAAGAAGTAGTTCTGAATGAAGTGATAGTTATAAAGCACACTATATCTCCATGCGGCACTTAATTTCCCGTATTCTTAACAGATGAATCAAAACCATAGTAATTGTATGGGCCTTTGAATCTGGTTTCTAAATTGGTCATTTACACATGAAGATCTGTGCGTGTTCTTAAGTTGTTCTGTATTTATCTCCAACGATCCATGCATGTATACTGCATTCGAGATTCAGATTCTTATCTAACCTAATAATCGATGAGAATCGATGTAGATGAATGTCCATTGTTTCACTACTTACAACTTATCGTAGCAGCCATGATTAAGCCATGTTTCCTTTTCCTTATCATTTTGTCAAATATGGTGTGTTCTTAAGTTGTTCCTTGTTCCGCAGATTATCCTGTCACTCACCCCAGGACTGGTGATTTGAGAGATTTTGAATTTGTTTTCTTGACTGTGATGATCAACTTCTTACATTCCTAAGTGTTTGACCAGTTGATCTCCTTGTTTGTGCAGTTAGAGGCCTTGGTTAATCCGACATGGCACTAGCTCAATTCCGGACCCGTTCAAGTTTACGAACTGTGTATTTGCTCGAGTTAAGCCGAACTTGATTCGGCATGATATAATATTGATGATCAAATTTACTAGGATCCATTCATAGTTTGGTTTTCACGGTTTCCTCCACCTCCCTTATTTAAACATCTTTCTCTTGTTTAAATTTAACTCTTTTTGTTTATCTTTTTTAAGATCACATTTTACCTCAAATTAATTTCAATGATGAAAAAAAATTGACTTCATGGATTGATGCACCATGGTGGTGGGACATGTGAGTGGCTCGATTTCATGTGTCAATGTTTAAATGTTTCACATGGCTCATCACTACTGATTTATATTGAACTAAATTGAATTAAACTGAACTGTATTGATTTATATTGAACTAAAATAAATTAGTGAAATTCAGAGCCGGCCCTGAAATTTAGGGGCCCTGCGCGAATTTTTATAAAGGGACCAAGTATTTAAGTAAAAAAAATAATAATAAAATATATATGAAAAAGGACACGACAGGAATTGAACCCGCGACCTCAAAAATAGCCAAAGTCCTTATATATAGTTAACTCAATCCATTAAGCTACAATTCTTTTCCTAATATTTATGCATTGCAAATATATATATTAATAAACAATTTATAAATTTGGGGCCCAGTTTTTTGGAGGCTCTGAGCGGTCGGGCAGCCCACACACCCTCAGGGCCGGGCCTGGTGAAATTGAATAGCTTTTTAAAATAATAAGCTTCCACTTTGTTTTCTCCATTTGCAAACCACATCAATTTAGTTTAATTTAAATAGTTGAGTTCAAATCGTTTCATAGAACATATCCTTACCTTACACAAAGAAAAATGGAAAAAACAGTTCACATGTGAGTCTAAAATGAAAACGAACCCGTGAACCACAAAATACACTGATTCTGATTCATTTGTTGAGAAAAAGACACGAAAACGCCTGCAAAATTCTTGGTGGGGTTTTAAATTTAATTTAACTCGACTATGTGATGGGACCTCATCTAATCACCTTTTGTAAAGCTTATATGTATTTGGTTTTAAGTAAAACGACGAGAGATCAGACTATATATATAATCAGTCTACTTGAATTTGTTTTGTTTTGTTTTGTTTGTCACAGTTTGTTATTTGTCGGAACAAATTATAACTACCCGTGACATGTTTACGTACTAGTTGGACTATTTGTATCCCTTACATTTTTATCTCACATGCATTCACCATCCATTATACCTCCTCCGTTTTTTTTTCATCGTTTACGTTTGATTGATTTTCAAATGGGATTTTAGAAGTGTTTTTTTATAATATTTGTGGTATTTGTGTTTTAATGGTGATACTCAGACTTTTATCGAGAGATAAGATTAATTTTATCAGTAAAAAAAAGTAAACAATATAAAAAAACGGAAATACTAGTCTAAAGTCAGACATATTTTGTCCAACTTCTCTATGTTAAGAAGTACAATTGTTCACATTGTCCCCTTATTCACAAGGACTGAAATTTGGAAATTTCGCATCGATATATATATATTCGAATAACGATAACGTGTAACGCCCCAAGCCTCTTATGGGCCGAGTCTCGACCCTTGATTACAACACACTATATTCTCATCATTCATAAACTTTCCAATGCAGCATCCCCTCCAAACATTGAAATTGAGAGATAACAAGGTACTACTATTAATTGAACACAAGAAATACAGAAAACAAAAAAGAAAACAAAAATTTAATACACACACATGCATGTTCTTGTTCATTTCTTCTTCCTGGAAACTCTTCTGATCAACACAAGCAACCAAAGAAGACGATAAACCACGAAGAACCCGATCAGAACGTACACATTCACCCATCTCTGCCCCTCATGCAACCCTCTCTTCTCCATCACATCCTTTCCGCTCACCGTACACGCCTTACTCTTCTCGTCGAGACAGATCAAACACCTTGTCGTCAAACACGCGTACTCATTGATCAAATACGCGTCCAACGCGTACTTATACATGGAAACATAGTGCATCAGCAGCCAGAATCTCGGCAGGCTCTCCTTCTGTATGAAATATCCCGAGAACAGGAAGAATCCCGCTAGTAAAACCGTTACCAGAGACGTCCCTGCAATGTAATTCGGCGCGATGGATGACAGAAAAAGTACCAGTGAGTTCGCGGTTAGGATAACGACCCATGTGACGAGAACGAAGTACGTGAACGCTTGCCATGTCGAACACAGGCCTGCTAAGAAGTAGATTGAGACAGAGTAGAGAACGGAGATGGTTAGCAAGTACGGGATAAAGACGAGTGTGTTCGCTAGTAGGTAAGACGAGAGCCGGTAAACTCCGCTGGAGGTTTCGCGGAGGAGGATCGGGCGTTCGTTGATGAAGATCGGGAGGGTTTCGGTTGTGGAGGATAACAGGAACGTGAGTGTGAAGGCGAACAGGCCGAACCGTTTCTCGATTCCAGATCGGTCCAGGTCGATGTTGATGTAGATTGTGCCGAGAACTAGGCCGACGATCAGCGCCTGCAATGTGTTTGTTAGAAGTAGCTGTTTGGTTCTGTAGATGATTTTCCAGCATCTGATGTACAACGTGAGTGTTTCCTGGAGGCGTGAGCTTCGGTACCGAACGGTTGTTTCTGATTTCGGGTTGTTGCTGGCAGGAGCGGAGTCAGGAATTTGAATTATTTGTTGCTCGGGTTTTTTTTACGTAGCTGGGGTAACACTTCCATTGCGTATTCGAGTGGGTTGAGTTGTTGGGGAACGGTGAGGCCGTTCGTGAGAAGAAAGTCTTCCAATGAGAGGAGCGTTCCATGGTGAACTACTTCGCCTTTGGCCAGGAGGAGGATTTTGTCAATGGTGGAGAGGATCTTGAAACTTGGTTGATGGATGGATAATATTAGGGTTCGGTTTCCGGACTCGGTTAACGAACGGAGCGTCTGCATTACGTTCAGTGCTGATCCGCTGTCGAGGCCGGAAGTTGGCTCGTCCAGGAGGAGAACGGCAGGGTTGTGTAAGAGGCTTAGGCCGATAGAGACGCGGCGTCTTTCTCCGCCTGACAGGCCGTGGGCGAGGCGAGTGGCGGATAAATGCGCGAGGCGTAGGTCGTCGAGGAGAGAGGAGACCATGGAGGAAATGTCGGCGTTTTTCGGGTTTAGTAGTCGAGCGGAGAAGGCGAAGGTTTCGGAGACGGTGAGGAGGGGTAGGCAGGTGTCGTGTTGAGGGACGTACGAGGAGAGTTTGCGGAAAAGGGAGGGGTTGAGAGGGGTGGAGTTGAGGAGGAGGTTGCCGGATGTGGGGGCGGTTCGGGCGGCTAGAATGTCGAGGAGGGTGGACTTTCCGGCGCCACTGGGGCCGACGATTGCGAGGATTTCGGAGGGGTGGGCGGTTAGGGAGATGGATTTGAGGATGTAGGTTGGTGGGGTGGTGGTAATGCATGGTTTGAAGAGGTAGGATGTGGTGGATTTTACGTGATTTATTGCTATCCAATTAAAGCTAACCTGATTTATTTAGTATATAGATCTCTACGTATTAGACTAATGATATGAGTATGTTGTGGTATTACTCTCTTGGGTGCCTTGATAATTTCTGGAAGTCTATATATGCTTGCTCTTGGAGTTCTTTGCTTTGCTTATGCTCTGCCTATCCTTGCTGACTTCTCTTGGAGACTAGTTTATTGTGGTTTTTCTCGCCTGCTAAACTTTGGACTAGTCTTCTACTGTTTAGGTGCTGTTGTTACTTTAGCTTTTATTTTTTGTTGTTGTCATTTATATTTTTGTCTTTTTTCAGTGTAACTCAGCATTTTTCTTATGCTCTTCTTTTTATTATTAATGAAAATTTTAGCCGATTAAAAAAAGAAAGTTAACACCTTTAAATATGCATAATGCTATTCTCTACGTGTGAAGTTTTATTCGATCGTTGATTCCCTTACTTGAATATATCTTGATCTATAATGCAGCCCCAGCACTAAAATTGATCCGACTTGCCTGGTGTATACATTTTTGTTTTTGCCATTGTATGTTATACTATTTTACCAGCTTCCCTTAGATGCAACATGCACACTGACAAGATTTTTGACTGATAATTGTTAGTAGTTTGACTAATAGTGCAGTACATTTGGATACTTAGATGAATTTCATTGAATATGACATTGATTTCTTGGCCTCACAGGTACGAGGATAAAACTTGCACCTTTACAAGACAGTAAGAAACAACAATTGCAGCGGTTGCAATGCCTGCAAAGGGATTCCACAGATGAGCTTGTTTTCCAGTTTTTGTTACTCATGTGAGAGTTAATTTTTGGCTCTGGTTAACATTCATCTACTTTTTATCATGTAGGAGTAACATTCGAGAATTGTGGATATGTATATCTTTTTTATTTTATGTTTATACTTTCCTATTAGTATGTTTCTTTGATTATTTTCATGTAGAAAATGGGTGTTTGGTCTAGTGGTATGATTCTCACTAAATGCGAGAGGTCGCGAGTTCGATTCTCGCAACACCCCTTATTACATTTAAAAAATTATATTTTTATATTTTATTATATTATACATGAATTAAATTAATGAAAAGAAATAGATTATTTTTTTTTTTAAAAAAATCAGATTTAGAGACGGATGGACTTATCCGTCTCTATATTTAGCGACGAATTAGCTTATCCGTCGTTAAATATAGCGACGAATTAGCTTATCCGTCGCTAAATGAATTAGCGAAGCCAATTTCTGCGACGTCCTATTTAGCGACGGGCAATCCGTCGCTAAGCCCAAATAGCGACAGATCGAGGTTGTTTAACGACGGATGCAATTCGTCGCTATTTTGATGTTTTCTTGTAGTGAACACAATTAATGTTCTAAAGTATTGCGAATAAATTTAGTGTTCTAATGTACCGTGCAATAAATCTGTCGAACACAATTAGTGTTCTGAAGTATTGTGTCGTAAACCCGTCGGCACATGTTGAACATATTTAGTGTTCTAAGTATTGCGGATAAATCCACCAACCGCATTTAGTGTTCTAAAGTTCGTGTTTAGTGCATTATCGAATAGATCCATCGAATGCAATTAATGTTCTAAATTATTGCGAATATGATTTTTCGAACGCAGTTAATGTTTCAAAGTATTGCGGAATAGACTGTGGAACTGATCAATTAGACCGTTTTACATGTAAGAGAGAAACGGAATTCGATTACTGCAGAGGCATTTATGTTGGCAGGTAAAATTCGTAAACAAATCCATCCATATATCAGAGTTGACACAAAAAACACGCAACAAGGTATCATCCTTGGTAGTTTTAGTTGTTGAGGTATATTTCGATGTGCACTACTTATGCACTTGGTTGTATGAACTCTCCGTTATTTATTAATAAAATTTTAGCCGTTAAAAAAAATATATATATAATCAATGATTGATCTCTGTTACAAATTAATGTAATGTAGCACTTGTAGTATGCTCCTACTTACACTGTTGCTTATCTCCAGAGTCCAGATCTTTTCTGGTAGCATTTCCAACTTCTTCTCTTCCGGGAGACTTCTAAACGCTTTAGACAATCTCTCTTTGTAAGCGGGATCCCAATGGTTCCTAGGCAACCCAGCCTTGAGTTCTTCAAAGGTCATCGATCCAAACCCCATAGCTGATTGATTATGCCCAAACCCTAGGAATTATTATTAGCAAAAAAGGAGGAGAATAATTGGTTCTGATTGGGAATTAATTAGATGCGCAATGTATTTAAGTAGTAGCGTAATGTATTTGTTTTGGGCTCACACGATATACTATGTGCCGGTCACTATATCCTCGAAATCTACCTAAAAAAAATAAAAAACATCAAAACTCTGACAATGATTTTTGGTGTCAACATAATTCATTCATGCGGTCATTAAGTAGTCGTGTGAATTGCATGCCAATGCCATCTTGGTCAACTAATTGTTGTCCGTACACGTACAGTGCTACTAGCTCACACTTCACAGTATAATGCTCAAAGTCATTTGACCTTACGTGATAGCCAGCAAGCAACCTGGCTTTGCTTTACGCTGTTGCACTGCACTTATACATACTATTGACTTGGAGATTAAACGTGGTCTTTGTATGCATCACTCTTATGCATCTCACTATCTTGTGTCCTTTGTTTTTGTTGATGAATAAATTTTTTGCTCTTTCAAAAAGAAAATACATACTATTGACTTTGTACACACTACTTGTTCGGTGGAGTCAATTGCTTAATATTTATTATATCATGAGTTTAATTTGTTGAGTTTACGAGTATTCGGATCCTCATCTTGAGAATTTCAATGACGTAATTTCAATGTCTTAATTATTTTACCTGCATGCTAACCTTGATGATGATTACTACTGAGGTGTTGATCGGAGTCTTTGAGACTGTGAGAGATGTTATATATCTTGTTAATGATCAGTATAGTTGCTTCGATTGTCTTGCCGTACGTACGTGGATATGAGTTTCCTTGCACTAGTATATTATTCTTATACTCGATCATGATTGACATAAATTAAGACAAAACTACATAAGCAATAAAGAAGAAGCTTGGTACCTCTTTCAAGAATCCTTTTTTCTACTGAAATTAGGAATTTAGGAGCCATTAGTTTCTCAATTCAAAGTTAAACCTTCAATTCATACTCCTCCTCAAGGTCTCTGAGTTTAGTTTAATTTACTTCTGTTCTGAGGTTCGCTGGTTAGCTAGGTCACTCCGTTCAGGAAGAGTTATCATAGCTAGCTCTACCCAGTCTATGAAAACATCTTTCTTTCTCTGTCCACAACTACTGCAGAATAGAAATACAATATCCCAAATTAATCCGACAGCGCCAACGATAACATCCATTAACCAACAACACAACTTCTTTCTCTGTTACATATATTTTTTGTCCGCCTCTATCAAAATAGAGTGAGTTACATTAATTAAGAGCATCGGAGGAAATGATTCATAAGAAAACGGTAAAAATAAGAAGAGTTGGCTCTAAATTGAAGTAGTAATTAGTTTACCTTGCACAACAAGACCTGATTGTATGCACTTGCAATGCATAAGTTCCATTTTACCGCGCTCTAGTGTAACTTCGGCCTCAAAAGTGAGAGTGGCAGCGGTTGTGTCTTTAGCATCCCGGGCAGTGAATTTCATTTCATGATGAATAATAACACCGCCATAAGCATGCACGTCCTCAACTGCCACAGCCACAGGCTCAAAATCTGAATGCTGCAAGAAAAAAAAAAAAAAAAAAAAAAAAAGGCATGTATGATTAGAAATATTACATCTTGTTAATTGTATCAGCATTCATTATCAACAGAAACAAGCAATAAATAGTCCAAGTGAAAAGGAGGACTAACGTGCGCTGTGTTAAATCTTCGAATGGCCAACTTAGCAAATTCCATAAAAATATCCCGGCGAAGGTGTTGAGCCCATTCACTAGGAGTCAGAGGAGTATCCCTGTTGGTCTTATTACCCTGGAAAAGACATGCAAGTGGAGTTAGTAGTACATAATGAATGAGCAGGGAAACTCCATCATAGTCGTCATGTAAAGGATAATAACAAGGATCCTTGCTTCTAAATTTGGGATTAATAAGCATACCTTAAATTTGCGATGAAGGTAGGTGAAACTGGGGATGTATTGGAATATTTGCAGAGAAAGCAATCTGAAGATCCTAATTTTGTGTATGCAATTCAAATGATTCGGATGGCTTGATAAAAAATATGTTTTGGGTTGATGCAAAATTGAGGTCGGATTATTCTCATTTTGGTGATGTGGTTTCTTTTGATACTACTACAGAAAACACAAGGATGGGCGACCTGTTGCTTTGTTTGTTGGTGTGAATAACCATAAGCAAACAATAATCTTTGGTATGATGAGTCCGCCAAAACATTTGGCTTTTTGACACTTTTGCTGAAGCCATGTCAAATAAGAAGCCGCAAACCATTCTTACTGATGAGGACAAGGCCATGTCAAAGGCATTAAAGTCTAGGTGGAAGGAAACTTATCATAGATTGTATGTTTGGCACATAAATCAAAATGCACCCAAACATCTTAGTGATGTATTTTCCAGCTACAAAGATTTTTCAAAAGATTTCAGTAGTTGCATGTATGATCATGATGAGTAAGAGGACTTCATCCATGCTTGGAATAAAATGATTTCGGATGATTATGATCTCCATGATAATGAATGGTTAGATGTACTACTTCAGATAAGAAAGAAGTGGGCACTTGTTAATGGAAGAGAAACTTTTTGTGTTGACATGTGCACAACGCAACAGAGCGAGTCAATAAACAGTGCAATCAAGAGTTATATTTTTCTTACATGTACGGGCTAACATAACTTTTTGAACACTTTGAGAGGTTGGTGAGGGATCATCGCTATAAGGAATCCAAAGCAGATTATCACAGGGTTCATAGCACACCATCACTATCATTACCTGTGCAAATATTTAGGCATGCTGCTAGTATGTACACTCAGAAAATTTTCGTGTGTTTCCAAGTAGAGGTGTGCAAAGCTATTGATTGTGATGTAAACGAAATTGGTGAAGATGGCACAATTATTGAATTGGATGTTGCTTATTGTGAAGGAAATCGTCACCATCGTGTTATTTATGATCTGAAAGATAGTTCTATATCATGTGGGTGCAAAAAGTATGAATTTGTTGGATTTCTTTGCTCACGGTGGATGTTCTACTGTACTAACATATTAGAAGAATTCATGATAAATATATAATGAAATGGTGGATGAAGACTGCAAAGAAGCGTGATGTTGTTGCTGATATTCAAGACATGAGCCAAGTAGATCCCAAAGAATTAATGAGTTTCCGTGATAGAGAATTATCTCGACTTAATCGGCACTTGGTGTGTCAAGGGCTTCTGAAACGAAAAAGGCATATGAAATTGCAAGAGAAGGCCTCCGAAAGTTACTAGAACAGATCGACGCATGTTGTGAGGGGTCTAAAGTTCAAGAGTTGGCGAGTAGCAAAGCAACTGAAACTATGAATACTACCGACCCTACCAATTGTTACGAATCTACTAGAGAGCAACTGCTAAACCGCTACTGACGAGACTAGATTAAGCTAGAAAAGGCTAATTTCATATCACAATTCAGATAACTCTATGAATGAGGATTTACAGATATTTATACAAAGAAAGGCTTGGCTCAGCAGCCGTTGATACGCTCAGAAACGCATCTCAATCTCAGCCTGTTATCAGAAGCGTACGAACTAGGACGCGAATCACAACAAGAACGAATTAAAACAGAATTCGTTTCATAACATTCCTTCCTCCATATTTAAAAGCTTGACCTCAAGCTTCCAAGTTGGGAAATTTGGTGATCATTTCCTGGTAATCTTCCCATGTAGCCTCTTCAGCTGGAAGATGTGCCCACTATACCAAGACTTGTACTGCAGCTGCATTGTTTTTCTTTATTATTTTTCTGGCCAGTATCTTCACCGGGATCATGATCAAAGCTCCATCCTCATCCATAACAGGCAGTGCAACAGTCACTCTCTCAGAGAATCCTATCTGCTTCTTTAGCAAGGACACGTGAAACACGGGATGAATTTTACTACCTTCAGGAAGCTGCAACTTGTAAGCAACTGCTCCTATTTTCTCTAAAATCTGAAAGGGCCCTGCATATTTAGGACATAATTTCCAGACTTGACTGCTCCTCACAGTGAACTGTCTATAAGGCATGAGTTTCAAGAATACCCAGTCTCCCACATTCAACGCTCTTTCGGTTCTATTCTTATCAGCGAGCAACTTTATCCTTTCTTTGGCTAATTGTAAGTTCTCTTTGACTCTGGCCATTGTTTCCTCCCTCCTAGCTATCATTTCTTCAACTCCAATGACACTAGTGCCAACCAAGTCTCCAACCATTAAAGCAGTGGGTTTGAAACCAAACAAGGCCTGAAATGGGCTCATTTTCAATGTCGTGTGGTAGCTACTGTTATACCACCATTGAGCTAAAGGAAGCCACAAACTCCACTTCCTTGGAGCTTGTCCACACATACACCGCAAGTAGTTTTCGAGGCATTGATTAACCCTCTCCGTCTGACCGTCCGTTTGAGGATGATAAGGGGTACTCATGAGCTGTTGCACTCCCAATTTACTAAGCAACTCTTTCCAAAAGGCGCTAGTAAAGATTTTGTCCCTGTCAGACACTACAGAAATAGGCAACCCATGCACTCGACAGACAGAATCCAAGAAAAGTTGCGTCACTTGAGAGGCTGTAAAGGGGTGATTCAAGGCTAAGAAATAAGCAAACTTAGTGAATCTATCAACCACCACTAAAATCGTATCCACTCCATTAGACTTTGGCAATTTCTCAATAAAGTCCATGGAGACATGTTGGCACGCTTGCTCCGGTGTGGGAAGTGGTTGCAACAGCCCTGGATACTTAACATGCTCTCCCTTACATTGCTGGCAGATCAAGCATTCAATCACCACCTTATGACATGTCAATGTGAGACCAGGCCAACCAAACACAAGACTTACTCTATGAAAGGTCACCATTACTCCAAAGTGCCCTCCTTCCACACTCTCATGCATGGTTTTTACCACCCTTTCCCTGTACCCACCTCCACTTCCAACATATAACTTCCCTTTATACCTGAGTAATCCATTTTGAACAGACAAAAGACTTAGATTTGCAGGCATAGTAGAATAGAGTAAAAATGTCTCTTCTGCATCTTTGTCACCCGTATAACTAGCCGTCAGCTCTTCTGTCCACTGAGGTTGAGTTCCAGATATAGCATAATACTAACCATCAACAAAATGGTAATGACATCATCAGCCAAGTCCTTGGGATCAAACATAAAGAGAAGGTTAATTACAAAACAAGTAAAAGGACAAAAAGTTACCTTGGAAAACCCAAGAGGAAGAGAGGGCCAAAAGGCAAAACAGGAGAAATAAAGATCTTCCGTCAAGTCAAAGTGCAATCGACCAGGTTTGTATTTTTTTTATTTGCCTTACTTTAACTTTAATTGTTTGTATATTATGATAATTGCAATCTCTTTATACAGGATTCAGAAACCTACCGTACTCAGCACCATCCTCGTTAGATAAAGACTAAGGCACCAAATAGTAGTCGAATTGCTACTTGTGTTACATCGTGATTCTTAGAACTATTAATAAGTATATGCAGGTGTCTCATTTTTTTATAGTGAAGTTACTTGCATCAAGATAATGTTTTTTGGCCTCATGCTTCAATTATTCCTCGCCAGATTTATTTCTAGCTTTGATAACATTGTTTGATCACCATGTTTTGATAAATTTTATTTGGTTTGCACTTATTGCGTGTGGTTATTTTCTTCCAGGCAAATGGCATTTTGTTCCTTTTCAAGTCATATTTCATGATATATAAGTTCATTCTGATTCATTAGAAATGAAAAACGTGTGTGGAATTTAAAATTCAAGCATGATGGATTATGCATATCAGACAATGATGCAAACCATAAATGAATTTACTGACTTGTTCGTGAAACTCAAAACCAAAAAATGTAACAAGCTACCGCCACCGCGAGAGATGGCAGCAACCCTGTGTTTAATTTACAATTTTTTTTTGTTAATTAAATAATTGAGATAAGAGATGAGATATAGAAATATGGAATCGTGGTGGAGGAGGGCGCCAAGGGTGGGTTTTAGTAGGTGGCGCCGTGGAGGAGGTTTTAAGCAGTGTAATTAGATGGAGACCAATTTCGAAATTAAGGAGGGTGATGATGGAGGAGGCGGCATCGGTGTGGGGGTGGCGGATGGAGATGACCGGAGGGGAGGAGCGACGTGATGTAGAGAAGAGAGGAGATGGACAGGAATCGGACCCAGATAAGAGAGATGAGGTTAAAAATAGATTGCAACAATTTCATATAATATTAAGAGAGTGTAAATTTTATCGGATGAGAAGATTAGCATGGCCCCTACGCAAGGATGACACTCACAAAACAAAAAGAGAAAGTGTAAATTGTATCTTACATATTTAGAGTTGTAATAAAAACAGTAACTATGAGGAAACCATGATGTTATATATTAACTCAAAGATGAAGAGGTACAGTTCATTTTACATAAGATATTGTACGAGGATATTGTAACGTCCTATCTCTTATTACGACTTGGTTTAACTACAATACAGTAACTGGTTGAAATTAAAACTTAAAAAGTATAATAGAATCTAACATTAGGTGATTACAACCAAATATAACAATAGAAAATCCATATATATATATATATATATATATATATATATATATATATATATATAGACACACATACTAATACCTCATTCCTCGACTTACTTCGGGATAAATCTAAATAACACCTCCGACAAATTCTTACCTGCAAGCCAAAACATTAATAATAATTAAGTTAAAAGGTAGTAGTTAATTTGTAACTGTGTTCAAACAACAAATGAGAAAAATATTATGTACAATAAAATCCTCAAACTCAACTAGATTTCACGAAAACACATGTTAAATCAACAGGTAGTAGTGGTATCAACTATATATGTACCATTATCATGTAATTAACCATCACCACGAAAGAGAGTGCTTTTTTTTCCGCCTCTATCGAAATAGAGTGAGTTCGAGTCATACTATCAAAGAGAGACATCAACAAATCCACAAGAGCAATCAAATAGATCATTCAACATTCAAAACATGACCAGGATGCAAACTAGAACATTCATACCCAAAAGCATTAAGATGAGAACCTGCACAACATCCTCTTTTACTCTTAGCCATTCCAGTCTCCGTAATAATATGCTCATAAATCTCACATACAAGCCTTACCTTGGTAATAATAGGCATTTTACAATTACAGGCCTATTACAGTGGCATCCAATTCACAGTAGCTAGGCAGGCCACGATTCCTTGTTTTTTCACAACTTCAGTAACCAGGGTCCTCTTACAAAAATAGCCACAGCTACAACTTGAGTGATAAAACACCATAGTAAACAAAGACGGGCAGGCAAGCCATTATTGGTTCAAATTGACAAGGAAGCTGTGAAATCCTACGGGTACACTTGTTATTATTGGTATCCGAATGACTATTTGGGGACCTCAACCCAGAGAGGGGGGCTGATTGAATTCAAACGCTGGTAGTAGAGGGGGGCTGATTGAATTCAAGTCTCAACTTTACAACTAGAAAGTAAACAAAAAAAATATATGTACAATAAAATCCTCAAACTCAACTAGATTTCAAGAAAACACATGCTAAATCAATAGGTAGTAGTGGTATCAACTATGTACTGTAATCATGTAATTAACCATCACCACGAAAGAGAGTGCTTTTTTTTTCCGCCTCTATCGAAATAGAGTGAGTTACATCAATTGAAAGCATCGGAGGAAAAGATTCATAAGAAAACGGTAAAAATAAGAAGAGCTGGCTCTAAATTGAAGTGGTAATTAGTTTACCTTGCACAACAAGACCTGATTGTATGCACTTGCAATGCATAAGTTCCATTTTACCGCGCTCTAGTGTAACTTTGGCCTCAAAAGTGAGAGTGGCAGCGGTTGTGTCTTTAGCATCCCGGGCAGTGAATTTCATTTCATGAGTAATAATAGCAGTGCCATAAGCATGCACGTCCTCAACTGCCACAGGCTCAAAATCTGAATGCTGCAAGAAAAAAAAAAAAAAAAAGGCATGTATGATTAGAAATATTACATCTTGTTAATTGTATCAGCATTCATTATCCACAGAAACAAGCAAGAAATAGTCCAAGTGAAAAGGAGGACTAACGTGCGCTGTGTTAAATCTTCGAATGGCCAACTTAGCAAATTCCATAAAAATATCCCGGCGAAGGTGTTGAGCCCATTCACTAGGAGTCAGAGGAGTATCCCTGTTGGTCTTATTACCCTGGAAAAGACATGCAAGTGGAGTTAGTAGTACATAATGAATGAGCAGGGAAACTCCATCATAGTCGTCATGTAAAGGATAATAACAAGGATCCTTGCTTCTAAATTTGGGATTAATAAGCATACCTTAAAATGACCCGTGGGCCACTGCGTTAAAAAGGAAAAGGAAAAATAAAAAAGAAAAACAAAAGATCATTGTTAGTAAACATAAAGAAAAACCAAGGACAAAAAAAAAAAAAAAACACCAGACACAATCGCTACTTGCGTCAATTAATTGATTATGAGAATATATATATATATATATATATATATATATATATATATAATACTTACCGGGACCTTATTGACCTCTGCCAATTGCCTTGCTATGATGGCCTCCCTCTCATGTTGCGGGAGACTATAAAACTTTTTTTCAATTTTCCGTTTGCGCTCCTCATAAGCCTTGATCTCTTCCATGGTCGTGCGTTGTTCAATTTCCATAGCTTATGATTTTTTTGATGATGCCCAAACCCTAGAAATTATTAGTACAAAGGGGGGAATTCGTTTTCTCTGCAGATAATATACTAGTACGTAGTATGTGGTTTGGGAATCCCCGTGACACGCTATTTATATTGTTTCTCGGCTGCTATCCTATTATGGGCTTTTGGGCTTAACAGCCCTAACAATAGCAGTGGGCTTCAACTTATTTTATTATTTTAATGTAATAAATTTAGAATAAATTCTTTTTCATTATTATTATTTATCTATTTCTGTTATGAGAGTTTATATACTGACTTTCAGAATGAACTTGCCACTGTAGTTGATCTATTATTCAATCCTGGCTTATACGTATTGCTACGAGTTCGGCATACCCGCATTTCGACATAAAAGCCTACTAGAACAGTGCAAACAAGCCGATTGGCAAAAGTTGATATCACATCACCGGTCTGAACAGGCTAGCTCAAGGGGGGTATGTGACACATAATTCATTTCACTGTTTACATTTATGGTTTTATTATATAGTCATGAACAATCGTAAAGGATCTACTTGTGTATGTCTTATAGGACAAAATGTGTCTATTTTCTACAAACCTTACCGTAAGGACCCCAGAGTCAAACGATGAAGGCAAGACACACTTACTTGTCTACAAGGAACTGAAGAATCTTGGTAATTATATGATAAAATGTGGAACTGGGATCAAGAAACTGGAAAAACTAATTGCCAAGCTAGTGGATGAATCTATGAATCCAGTACACAAGTATGCCGAAGTGAAACCTATACGCCTTGACTTTGAAGAAATGGAGGCACCTGTGGTTCATCCGAACATACACGATAAACAAAGTTTGGACATTTTTGTAGATTTGGTCTGCACTGATATGCCCAGAGATCAAATGGCCGAAAAATATCTCTTCGATGAAGCATTTTCACCGGGGTAAATTACATTACCGTGTTTAATAAATTTTATATGATTATTGTATTCTAACAGCAATTTTGATGTATCAGGGCAGTAATTATTCTTTTCGACCAGATGTATATGCTCAATCGAGCAGGGGTTATGACCATAAAGCCTCCAAACTAGTTAATGGGGGATGTAAGTGCTATCATTCTATTCTTGTCGATTGAAATTAACATGGATGTATAAATTTTCAAATAAGTTACTCATCAATAAGGTATGTTGTATATTCCAAAGGTACTTGACCTTGTAGCCTACATGATCTGGGCAGAAGAAAAGTGGAATCCGCAGAAGAAATTTCATTGGACACTACCAGTTCTGTTCAGTGTAAGAAACATGTGGTTATAACACCATATATGCAACATTGTACACATAATATAATATTGTTTGTCTGACAACTTTCTTTTGTAATGTTTCACACAGCAATACGCGAGTCATAATACCACGCCTAAAACAATAAACGAGGCTGTCTTCGGAGACCGTGCACAACAGAAGTTTAGGGGACCAACTAGTACATGCAAGTCCATAACCATTCCATTGCAAGGTGGTGGACAACACTGGTTCCTAGTGACAATTGACTTGAAGTTGAGGCGACTTGTAGTTGCAGACACTCTACGTAATAATGTCGAAATCCAATGATCTTCGAAAAGAAGCAGTTTTGAAAATGGTGAGTCAATGAATTCATGTATCATCTCAAAATTTAGAATATGCATGCATCAGGTAAAAATCAGAAAGTTAATATTGCCTTACCACCATCTGATTTTTGTAGGTTCGATGTTTGGAAAATGTCACTAGACTCTGGGAAGATCAGCCATTTGTGAACAACAATTGGGATCAGTTCAAGTATGTGTACGACGAAACTGTTCCCCTTCAACATGATGGGTATGTTCCCGATTTTCTTTTTCAATCCAACAAGTACAGTTAATAAGAAATTAACAACGATGATTTCTCCCAATTGTAGGGATAACTGTGGTATATATGTGAGTCTGATGATGTTGTACCCAGGAGCTGTGGATCGAGTTTTGAATGAGGTAGTTATTATTTTTTAACAATTATTATTTTCTACTATTTGTGATATGGTGGATAATTTTTTTTTTCAAACTTAACGGTGTTATTTGATACAGCGTGAATTAAAAGCTACGTGATACAGACTGGCGACCTTACTCTAAAACAGTAGACTCAACAAGAGCACCCATGGGTGAGTTTACCACCAATTACCCATTCTGGAATATGATGTTTCAATGAAAATTTAGCCTGTACTTATTCTATATATATGTATCCAGGTTGGCCGTGACCTTTGATGTAGAATGTGGGAGCGAGAAGATTCTGGTAGAGGGAGTAGATTCAAATAACATAAACTATGCTGACCTGAAGATGAAGATAAATGATAAGATGTCAACTTATCGTCATGAGAGAGATACAGTCCTGGTGTTGCGCGGAATACCATTGGAAAGTCCTGCCACACCGATAAACATCCAAGATGGAATCGACCTCAAAATGTTGGTCGGAGACTACGTGAAGGATAAGAGGGACAAAATCCCTCTTGAAGTAATCATGGGGCCTGCCGTGCAACAGGGGCGGATGGACGACCCCCATGAAATATCTGATTAGAGTTTAGCATATGAATAGTATTTCTAGCTGAATGATTTTTCGATCAAGACCTCAGAGTTCCATTTCCATTCAGATTACAATTTTTTTCTATTAATGTTTTTGGATAATATTGTGTTTTTGACTTATGACATGGATAATTTTGCCTGGATATCACTTTTTGATAATTATTGCATAGCATCTGTGCATTTATTTTCATAATGTGTGGATTTTTCTAGCCGGTGGCCTTTGGATACAGAAAGCACCACAATGCAGACCGCAGATACAACATTAAGTGATGCGATAGAGAGTCTATCTTTAACTTGAAAGTAGAACCGTTTACATTTGGGTTATTAAGTAGATAGAAATGTTCCATGTATTATTTTTTTATTCTACTAGATTTTTAAAATTTTATTATGGATTCAAGTCAAATATATAAGTCTTGTTATGGTGTTTCAATTTTGTTTTGTAGCTCTTATTTATTGGACGGATGTATACTATATAGCTAGCTAGTACAAACTTACTACTTATTAGCTAGTCATATGAACATACTTGGAGTGGATGGATAGTAGTAATCTTGTGTGATTCACCTTAATTATATCGCCAAATGAAAGCAATAGCTAATCTTTTGTATTATATGAAGAGATTTACTTTTATGCATATGTAGAAGCAAAATTACTGAATGTCTATTTCTCATTGTGTACCATGTCATTAGAAGCTATTGATGGATTTGCTGCTGATTTGAGGTAAATCATGCATTCATGCTTTGGTCTTAATGGTCAGTATTTTCGAGAATTACTCTGCCCAAGTTGCAGGGGAAGAGGTTATATTACATGTAAAGAATGCGGAATAGAAACATCTCGACTGGATTGTTCATTATGTACTGGGAAGGTATAGTCCATTATTTTCTACCTCTGCAACAATGTAAAATTTCTACCAGTTAAATAATTGATCGCATGAAACATCGTTCTCCTTTTAATTTGTTTTTTAGGATATGATCACCTTCCATCAGTGCCTTGAAGATTGCGTGATCTTGGAAGAGTATTGATGAACAACCATGGGAGAAGGCATGCACGCTCAATGTAAATATCCGGTGTCCACATGAGAGTTTCATGTCATTTGTAATTAGCTAGCGGTTACACCTCAGATATGTCTTCCATTTGGTAGTTAACTGAAGTTTGGATTTTATAACAAAATTAATATGATAATCGGAGTAAATTATATCTTTTTAGCTGGTTTAGAAAATAGAGCACATGCATGAGACATCATTCATTGTTCCAGTGTTTCCTTAGTTTATTAATATTCCAATTTTGAGTATAGTACTAATACTTGCTTTAGTTGGGCATGTACTCCAGTTCTCCCCTAAAAGTTAAGGAAGATGATGACGTCGAAACTTGGACATAAAGCTGGATACAAAAAGAGAAACCAAGCATATTTATCAACCTTCTACGGTAGATCCTTGCATGAAGGTCATATGCACTATCACATCACTTACCTGCTTGTGACAACATTTTTAATACATTTCTCCAGTTTCAAGTGCTATGATATGATATCCAGTGTTTCCTCTTATCCATTTTAGTCTTTTATGTGTATTTACTCTCATTTTGGCCTAAAAGGCATTCTTTTTCTAGAGTACATAAACTGATGTGGCAGTTGGATTATTCTATCATATCACGATTACACTACTTAGCCCCTGTGCAGCTTCTGTGTATCCACATTCTTACTACTTTTGACTCTCTGGTTCCACATATTTGACAGTTCATGCATAGAAGATAATGTAGCTTTGTATGATAAAAACTGTTCTGGTCGTGAGTTTATCTTTTTTTATTAGCTGGATGCTTGCAGAGCCTCAATGAAAGAACTGGAGTATTTAGCAACAGGTTGAAGTCAATCTATGCAGATCATGTGCTTCGTGCTCAGAGAGTTGTTGTTGTTAAGGTTTGCTGAGCTTATTGTCAGCTTTGGGAAAAGAAAAAAGAAAGAAAAAAAAAAGCAATTTGCTGCGATGTTTAGGACTATGTTGTCTCAGTTATCACCCAAGATGCAGAAGCTAGTGGCAGCACACATGTATATGTGGTTCCTGTGTGTGGTTCCCATTACTTTCTGTGGTGTTATTTTTTAACTTTAATGCTCCAGAATAATTTATCTGTGTAAATCAGTTTTTTACAGGTCCATACAACCAGCAAAACTCAAGTTCCTGAATAATTTATCTGTGTTAATGAAGTTACGTTCATACCAGTTTTTCACAGGTCCATAAAACTAGGAAGAGAATTGACTTCCACACATGAAACAATTTTTACAAATTAAAAGGGGTGTTGCGAGAATCGAACTCGCGCCCTCTCGCAATAAGCGAGAATCATGCCACTAGACTAAACACCCAGTAGGAATCAATTCAACCAAGTAAAATCATCATAGAAGCACATCAAATGGATAAATGCAACTATATGAAAGAATACATGTAGACACAGGATATTGCACCATGTACACACATGCAAACAACTACCACTATATAAATATCCCATTTGAAACTTAAACGTAGGCCTAGATGTTTCAAAACTATACTAGCTCAATTCCACCTCAACCTATGAAAATGGACATGCACATACATGTAAATCCCATAGCACATAACTTATACTCCTCAAGAAAAATTAACTTCAATAAACTCTGAAAGTTATTCAGCAATCAAAACATGAAAGAAGTCTTGCACATAAAAGCTCATAATTATGTTGATGTGGGATGCGAGTAGTATGGGACCAATTCAAATTAATGTACAAGATTGAGGGATTGAGAACCAAGGCATGAACTTGTTCATGCTTCACTATGTTCATGTAAATGTATGCAACTTGAAGATATAAACACACCTCTTTTTAGCTCTAACAGCTTGTCTCTCTTTTTTCGAGCTTTTCACGTCATGCCTGGAAAATACATACATTTCCAGTCATTTTTCATTACCTTATCATTATCAAACATATAAACCATACCAGAAAGAACAGGGTGAAAGATGGAAGAAAAGAGAACAAACAGACAGAAACACATGATAGCAAGAATAAATAGCAAACAACACTGAACATGGTACCAGCCCTTATATCAAAGCTCCGTGTACTACCTCTACTATAAGTGCCTATAGTGCAATTGCACCCCTCGGGTACGAGTTTACTACTAAATCTATCTGACAGAGGCTTCTGGTGTAATGACCTTTCATCATCCTCAAAATGTGTAGTGTAATAATTACAAAACACACGTGTTCACCACTTTCATGCAAGTAGAAAAAGCAAAGTCGATCATACAAGCAAGATGAACAAAGTCTCCAAAAGTTTCTCCTTGAATAAAACCATAAAACTGGATAAACAATAAAATAAACAATGTACTTGTAGAGATAATACAAAATAAGCTTAATCATCATTTATCTAGGTGTTAACAGATAAACAAATGAAATATTCAAGAACACAAAAGGGAATCAGGAGTAATTTGATTGGAACAGCATGTAGGACTTTTGATTGTTGATAGAATCTGTACCAATTGATTCATTTTAACAAGCTTGCGAAAATACTCTATAAACTTTCAGTGGCAGAACAGCTCTCCCATCCGTAATGGAGTCCAAATGCATTGTTTACAGTAAGATTGTACCTTAGTTGGGCTAGTTCTCCCATTAAAGAAGAAGAAAAGGTAGAATGTTATTGTTTTAGCAACCAATGAAGCATTCTCAAAAGTGAGTAATATTGAAATCACATAAACACAAACAGGTAAGACAAATCAGAAAAAAAGAAAACAAGACAGTAGAGATGATACATGAAAGAGCAACTGACCTTAGTTGTTGAGGAGGTGGTGGGTCTGTCAAGGGCGGCGGCGGAGGAGGATGAAGCGGCGGTTGAGGATGGGTCGGAATCAAAAAGGACAAAACCAGAATAAAGAAGAATAACAAGTAGAATCATGATAAGAAGCTGGATCCAGATAAGCCATGGGATTCTGTAGCTGTCGATCATTAACTCGTCTCCAAAATCAACTTGTTAACGCACGGTGTAAGAAGATGTCCGTTCTGTTGATATCATGATATATGTAGTGTAACACTTCTCGTGAATTGGGGATGAACATTCTGGGTGAATTGTGAGATGATTGGGTCGATTTGGGTTATCGTCCATCAGAAATTGAAATTGAATTGGGGAAGAAGGGTTCATGGGCATTGGGGAAGAACACGGTCACAATGGATTCAGAGATAGAAAACGGATTATGATTTGAAAAAAAATATTGGTTTTTAACTATAATGACTTTAACTTTTACTTTGTATTAAATAAATTTCTATTCTTAAAGTATCATTAAATTAATTTGAAGATATAATAAAAAAATATAAACTGTTAAATATGATTTTAAATTTATGGGGTATAAATGTAAATTCAATATTTATTATTAAAATTTAACAATTTATAATAAAAATATTAACTTCGTACCATTGCCACGTGGTAGCATTCTAGTGGAGACCTGTTCACAGGTCGGTACGAAGCCGATCTGAGAATAGAAAGCCCCAACTAACAACCTAATTATTCTTTATTTTTCAATTTAAATTTTACATTTGTTTATTAATATGAGAGATTTTATAAATGTAGCACATTTGCATGGGGTACATAAATGTATATGTAGTCCCCTAAAAATCTTCAATTGGGTTTTTTCTCAAATAAGCCCAAATAAGCCTTCAATTGCTAGTGATCTAACAAATATCATTTGAATTGGGGATGGACTATGGTCTATGTGACTACGGTGTCATATAAATATGCGGTGAATGGTAGAGTCACGAGTATACTACCTGCAAAAAAGGGATTGCGACAGGGCGACCCAATTTCCCCCTTGTTGTTTGTAATTATCATGAAATACCTCAATCGTTTGCTGCAAGAGTTGAGGAACCAACCGGACTATAATTTACATCCTAAGTGTGAAGCCTTAGGGATTACAAACTTATGCTTCGCCGATGATCTTATGCTCTATAGCAGAAGTGATTGTGTTTCTGTTTAGTTGATGATGGCAGTGTTTCAGAAATTCATTGATGCGGCGGGTCTAAAAGCAAGTGCAACGTGCAAAGTCTTTTTTGGGGGTGTAGATGCAGAAACTAGAAAAGAGATAATAGCACTTACTGGTTTCGGGTTTGGACAGCTTCCGGTGAGATACCTCGGAGTACCACTGGATAGCAAGCAGTTGTCAGTTCAGGCGTATACACCGTTGTTGGATAAAATATTGGCACGAGTCAAACACTGGAGTGCTAAGTTGTTAACGTATGTTGGCCGGTTGCAACTGATAAACAGTGTAGTGTTTTCTACTGCAAATTATTGGCTTCAAACCTTTCCTTTGCCTAAGAAAGTTATACGCCACATTGAGACCATTTGTAGAACCTTCTTGTGGACATGAAAAGATGAGCTTAGCAAGAAAGCACCAATTGCTTGGGATTGGTTTTGTCATATGTGATGCTAAAACTGAAGGTGGTTTGAATGTCATTGCACTTACAAAATGGAATAAAGCTACTGTGTCAAAAATTCTTTGGAATCTTGCTAGTAAGGCAGACAAATTGTGGGTTAGATGGTTGCACAGTTTTTACATCAAAAGTGAAGATCTGTTGACCTTACAGCGGGCAAAACTGTTCGTGGATTGTGAAAAGCATTTTCAAGAGCCGGGATGATATGCTACAGAATGAAACTTGGAAAGAGGCTCTATACAGTGGTAAGTTTTGTATGAAAAAGATATACAGAAGTATCCGTACTGAGAAGAACAGAGTTGCCTGGTGCAAAATGTTTTATGGAAATCTGGCACGCCCCTGGGCTCTTTTTATTTTCTGGATGGGTTGCTATAATCGGATGCTTACAAAGGATAGGCTTGAAAAGATTGGGGTATACACAGATGGTGGGTGTGTTTTATGTACAGAGCAAGAAACTATGGAGCACCTTTTCTTTTTGTGCCCAACAGTAAACAGAATATGGAGGGAAGTTTTAGACTGGCTGAAAATCCAACATTCTCCTTGCGGTTGGCAACAGGAGTTGGCATGGGTTGATTGATAAAATGCAAAGGAAAAAGTATGGGTGCAAAGTTGTTGAAATTGGTCATAGTAGAGGTAGTTTATGCTATATGGACGGGAAGGAACAAGTGTATTTTTTAGCAGCAGCAGATGAATACGGCGATAACTCAACAGATTTTATTTGCGGTGCAGACACGGGCTGAACTCCATAATGGGCTTCGTAGTTTTTGTGCATATTAATCAGTTTTATTAAAAATGTTTGGGTGTCATAGGCCCATTAAGATAGATCGTTTGTATTGGTTTGGTTAGTTTCGCTGCAATCCCTGGGGTTTGAAGTTTTGGTAATGGGAATTTCTTTCTTGCTCCAAAAAAAAAAATCTCATTTGAATTTCGATTTTTGAATGGCCCACCCTTCTATAAGCAAAAACCTGAGTTAGGACTTATTAGGTAACAATTTCTAAATGAATTCGAATCTGGGAAAGTAACAATTTCGAAAACCTTCCAACACTTTTATTTTTGGGAATTACTCAGATACTCAAAAGAAATTTAAAGCCTGAACTATTCAAACGAATTAATAATATCCATAAGCAACAAACAACAAGGTGTTTCATACAAATTGTGGATTTTGAAAAGTATTTTTTTTAAGTTGAGGTGTTGTTGGACTTGACTGAATGGAATGAAATGAAATGATCTGGTGCAGACCGAAAAGTTCAGGGGTATTGCGCGTTTAAAGAAAAGGTGACATGGTATGTGGAGGTATATTGCATAACATTGGAAGGCCTAGGGGCTGTATTTATGGTATGGTGTGTGCTTGCTAAATCAAAGAATTGAGTTATGTTGTTACTATGGATGTGTGGATGAGTACAAGAGTTCTCGTGTGCGATCGATGATTGCACTGTATTATTCTTATACTCTTGAGCCATTAGTTTCTCAGTTTAAACCTTCATACTCCTCTCCTCCTCAAGGTCTCTGAGTTTGGTTTACTTCTATTCTGAGTTTCGTAGGTTAGGTCACTCGATTCAGAAAGAGTTATGATAGCTTTATCGCGTCTTTGAAAAAATCTTTCTTACCTGTCCAGATTTATCGCAGAGTAGTACCATATAGACAACTAATACAATTTCCCAAATTAACCAGACAACTGCAAACCATAATATCCATTAACCAAGAATACAGACTTCATAGAAGAGCAAAAGCTCAGAGGCAGGTAGATGCTAGTTATGCAACCAAGTGATCAGAAGCATAATAGCTATCTAAACACACATGCAAATTGCATCCATATCTTTCATAAAATAGGTAGAAGGTAAAGCCTGTTCAATTGTCTTCTTCTATGTCTATCTACGTGTTGAAAGTACATGGCAATAATTTGGAATTATACAAACTAAGTGGGTGTTTGCAACAGTTTAACTTATCCAGCTGATCACTTATTTTAAGCAGAAACAGCTTTTTGAGTGTTTGCAACAGCTTATTAGATCTTAGATCTTTCAATTTAGCAATGCTTGGTAAACAGGTGTGGCGCATTATTCATTATCATGGCGCCTTGTTGAGTCGTGTGTTAAAGGCTAAGTATTTTCCATCGACTGATATTTTTGATGCGTTCATACAACCTGCTGACTCTTTTACTTGGAAGAGCATTGGTGCGTCGCTGAATTTGGTTATGAAGGGTGTTCGGTGGAAGGTTGGGAATGGCTTGAATATTAATGTGTGGCGTGATGGGTGGATACCAAGGGATCACGGTTTGAAGCCTTTTACGCCTGATTTACATAATACTCCTGACCTCACTGTTGCTTCTTTTATCGTTGATGGTACCTGGGATTTAGATTTATTAAAATCTGTGTTTTGGGAGGAGGATGTTGCTAGTATTAGCCGTATTCATCTGCCGGGTTGTAGCATAGCTGATTTGCGAGAGTGACGTTATACTACGATGGGCTATTATTATGTGAAGTCATCATACTGGTTGGCAAGACATATTATGAAGGAAGCGGGACATCTTAGGCGGGGTAACAGTAGTGGTCAAGCGGCGGTTGATTGGAGTTGGATTTGGCAGATAAATTTGCCAAATAAAGTGAGGATTTTTCTGTGGCAGGCGTTGAAAGATGCACTTCCTGTTCTTGCACAGCTAAGACGTCGTGGTATGGATGTTATTGATAATTGTCATCTGTGCGACAATGGTTCTGAGACCTTGATTCATCTTTTTAGAGATTGCACATTTGCTCGACTCGTCTGGGCTTTATCTAATATTCCTTCCTCACTCATTTATGCTTAAACGGAGGATTTACATAGCTGGGTGGTTGCTCTTCGTAGTGGGTTGGACGGGGCTAGCTTAATTTGAACGTTTTGTTTGCGTCTGTTGGAGCGTTTGGTTACAACGTAACAGATTAGTGCATGAGCGAGAACCGATTGATGCCTCTGAACTGGTACAATTTGTGCAACGTTTTATTATCAATTTCCAGCAAGCTAGGAGCTGCCTTGAGACGCGTGTTGCACCTGCTCCTGAGATGCCTTGGCAGAAACCTCCCTTGGGGACGTGGAAGATTAACTACGACGCCTCCTGGACTCCAGCTACTGTAGGTCTGGGGGTAGTTATTCGGGATTGGACGGGCACGGTAGTATACTGGAAGCGTGTGCCAGCGACTAGACTTGCATCTCCTGAAGTAGCAGAAGCTGCAGCGCAAGAATGGGTATGGAGCTTGCGGCTTCTTTGGGCTTTACACATTTAATCCTTGAAGGCGATTGCGCGAGTCTGGTACAACAATTACAGGCCCCTACGGAACTGTTATCTTTAGCAGGTTCGATCATTCAAGAAATTCGCATGGCGGTATGTAGCTTTAGTTTGGTTACGTATGCTCATGTTCGGCGAGAGAAACGAGTTAGCTCATAACTTAGCTAGACATGTTAGGAATGCTGAAGAAGGCCATGTGTTGCCTCATTGTTTTCATGATTTCTTGTAATTCTGTTTATGAGGTTGTCAATGAAATTTGGTTTCTAAAAATAAAATAAAATATTACTTTAAATTAAATAAGGTTTATCACTATGCGAAGAGTAGTAAATAAGGATTATCAGTATGCGAAGAGTAGTAAATAAGGTTTATCAGTATGTGAAGAGTAAGTAGTAGTAATTTCTATTGGAGTTAAAATGACAAAACTACCCTTACACTTCCTAATCTAAAAAGAGGCGTACACGATAAAGATCAATTGTTTCTTCCAGTCTTCATCCCATTGTCTTTACTTCAGCAAATCGGCCGCCAGTTGGATCCAATTCAAGAGGCCTCCGTATAGGTTGTGTAAGAAGCTCCATCCCAACACCATCTTCAGTACTTCTTGCGAATTCATCTTCCATCCAAATTCTTGACGTGATTCGTCTCTCCCAGACCGAGGAGGCCCGCATCTTTTCTTTCCCTCATCTATCTCTGCAAAAATTGGGTGAATAGAAGACGCTCTAAAGGTCATTTCTTAGATCGCGATGTACAATTTATTAGCGCACGCTCTAATATTCTTTAATATGTGCTTGATAGCGCTCTGCGCTCCCTGGAGGCCAAAAATAACGGTTTTAGGTGATCTAGGTTTTAAGAGAGCTTAAAAAGGCAACAAAAAGATCTCGACAAGGGAGACCAAAATGTAACACCCCCTTTTTTTTAAAAAATTATTTATTTTAATTATCTGAATAATTTATTTTATTTGGTAATTATTTAATTTCTTTCCCGCGTAATCATTTTCAATTTTAGAAAGTTCGTAAGGGTTTAATTCGTCTCGTTCTGGTTTAGATCAGCTAAGAGGCCCAACTCAACTTTATTCTTCTGGCCCATTGTGTGGCCCAATCTTCAGCTGGCCCATGTGCTAAACCCTAAAACTAATCATCTCTTTACTCCTTCTCACTTCTCCTCACGCCACACACACTGAAGAAAGAAAAAAAAAGGCACAGCTCTGCCTCTCTCACCCGCCTCCCTCCATCAATCATCACCACCATCGATTTTATTTTTGTTCTTCTTCTTCATCGGTTTTTCAAGATCCATCACCATCCTCTTCGTTTTTCTTCTTCATCATCACAACAACATACATACGCCATCATCTTCATCCTTTATCATCATCATCATCATCTTCGGTTTTCATCATCCACCTTCTTCATCTCCATCTCCTCCACCTTGAACCACCACCCGCCGCCTCTGCATCCCCTTAACGCCACCATCATTTCACCATTATCATCACTGCGACGCATCATCATCATCCCGTACGTGCAACTCCCTCTACTGGTCGTTTTACTCTGCCCCGAACCGGATCGAGATCTCCGGCGAAGCTGCTCTATCCTGCCGCCCAGTCGCGCCCCTGCCCGGTTTCCGTTCGTCTTCTCCGATCCGTGTCCGGTAAGTACCAAATCTGCGGTCGCTTAAGGGTTCGTTTCGTATAATGGATCTAGTTCTAACACTTCGCTTTAAATCGCAGTTCGATTCATCTCATTTCCATTCAAAGGTAAATTTTGCTGCCCCTGTTGCATTCAGGCTGTGTTGAATCAATTTCCCTGAACCCTAGCTTTGACCTTATTCGAATTTTGGTACTTATAGTAGAATTGTTTGATTATGGATTGACTGGTTTGACCATTCGAGGCTTTAACATTCTGAAATTGCTAAGTGATGACCTAAATGAACTTGTAAGACTGAACTGGACTGATTTGGATTGGTTGAGACTTGAGTCTGACCTTGTGTTTTGGTTTCGGTGGACCTTTGGTTATGATTGTTTTCGGTTGGGGTCATTTAGGAAATTCTAGAAAGTTGAAGGACCTATTTGCATTTATGTTGGACCAGAGTTGACTTGTGAACTAGTTTAAGAGAGTTTAAATTTTTGAGAAGTGTTATGTTAATTTTCTTAAACTGGTGGGGCTTAAATGCTGTTTCTGTTTTTGAAAACTACTTTTCTACAATTTCTGTTTTGAGGATAAAGTGGTATTTTCGTATTCTCGGACTTCACTGTTAAGTTGAGTTTCTTTTGAGGACTGTTCTAAAGTATTTTAAAAGTGAGGTATTGTTTTGCAATTACTGCTGAGGGCATTTTATTAATTTTAAAACTTAGGGTAAATGTGTTTTTTATAAACTAATCAAGTTAAAGTATTTTTTGTCTTGAACTAGAATGACCATTTAGTTTGCTAGTTTAGTTGGTTTGTGTGTGAGAGTTTAACATCGAGGCTCCGAGTTCGAAATCCACCTTTGCCATTTTTCCGCCGACCTTTTCAATTTTACGCGTTTAACTTTTGCATAAACTTTTCAAAAATAACGGTTTTAGGTGATCTAGGTTTTAAGAGAGCTAAAAAAGGCAACAAAAAGATCTCGACAAGGGAGACCAAAAAATCAAGGAAAACTGGAAAAGGCGGCGAATGTCGTCGAGCGAGAAGAAGCCATCGTCCTCCGTCAAGATCCGAGTCCGTTTCTCTCTCTCTAACACCATCCCCTTTTTTTATCTCTTCTCTCTAACACCGCTCATTAATTTAAAAATATCATATGGGACTATGCTAAATCTAAAGTTAATCAATCTTGTTCGGATTTGATTGCTCCCAGATGTTAATCTCAATTGCACGGGTTGGAGAAAGATTGTTTTTTGTATTGCTAATTTTAGTAAATGATGTAGGGGTTTGTTTAGTTTTAGTTAGTTTAGAGTTTAGGTTTAATTATAGTTGATTAGTAGTTCTATTTTAGTCATTATAAGTTTTGTCATAGTTTTTAGGTTTAATATTAGTTAAGCGGTAGTGCTATTTTTTGTTTTGTGATTGTCTGGAAAGTATAATAGTTGAAGTGGTTAATCACCAAACTTATTAGTTTGGAGGGCATAATCTCAAAATGATTAATAGTTTTTTATTTTTTTGGGGGGGGGGGTTGATCAAGTTTTTCTTGTCACGGGATGAAAGTTTGATTACCGAAAGAACTTGAACCCGTGCGGCACTAGGCTAGTTCGCCTCGACAGCTAGTAAGCCTACCGAACTTGTTGCTAAGTGTGTAAGAAGATAGCTTTCTAGTGAGATAAATATTGCAAGGATGCTTGAATGCTTTGCTTGATGATCAAAACAAATGGCCAAGGGCCTATATATACAAGTTCACCTCCTCAACGGACGGTGGAGATTGATCTAATCTAACGGTTGTGGAAGACCTTCTAGGTTCTTCCATTATCTAGATCCTTCTACTATGTTCCTTCTCTTACAAGCTTGGAAATATTCTACAATATACAATAATATTCTAAAGAACTTATTTACATGATAGCCTCCCTTGGGACAGACATACCGCGAGATCGGTCGTACGTGACATTCATTTTTTCCTTTTAGGTGTGATTCTAATGCTATTTTTCTAGTCATTATGGCTTTTTTTTTTTGTTTGTTGTTTTAAAAATATTATATTGATAAACAATAAATGCATTTTTTTAGGCTTATTTATTAATGAGTATAATATTATTGTGTAAGGTTCATGTTGTTATTAAATGTCTATTACGTTACGTTGTAGGTTTTCGGATCCTCCACCACGTTGGAGGATGAGGAAATGCATGAGGCAATGTCGGATGATGGATCGTTGATGTCGATATCTAGCTCGGACTCTATGGATGCTGACTATTCGGTAAATTGGACTAATTTTTTACCTATTAGTTGCATAACAACAGGTTAATCTATGTTTGTTCAACTTGATCTTTAGAATATATACAATATGTGTGTTCTGGCCGTATGGTATTGAATGGGTTTGCTTTGCTCCTACTTTAAATAGCTAGTTTAGGAATGGGTTGGGTACTTCTTGACGTTAATGTCGTACGTAGAATTTTGGATATTCATCATTATGAGCATTAGTTAATGTTTCATTCCTTACGGTTTCAATGTTTTTGCTCGACAGCTTGTCATTTCGTGGAATAAATACACGCCAGAGATTATTCAGTAGACCATTTGCATTGGTCTCATCCCATGTCATGGCATGGTGCACTATTTTACCTCCATACCGCGGCATGGTGGCTTGTTTCTGCATTGGTGGCCACGATGCCGCGGCATGGTGGCCTTTTTTTTTTATTATTTTTTTTATTTTTTTATTTTTTTATATATTATGATAATATGAACTAAAATTAACACAAAATATATTTAATAGTTTATTTGAAATAACTTACATCAAATTTAAACACATAACACAGAATCATACTCATTATACAACGAGTTTACATCAAATTTAAAACACAAAATCTAACGAATTGAGATGCAACAACCACACAACACACAAACATAAAATGCCTGAAACCTAAAACAAATAAGACACACGATTGATGAAGTTCGCACAATCAATCACTAACACCTCCAGATATGTTCCATGAGGTCTGAAGTTAGTCGTTCATGCGTGTTGATGCTATGATCTGTCGGTTAATATTCATGTACTCATTCAGAGAGTTTATTGTTGATGTCGTCCTTCGAATATGAATTCCACGATCGAAATCCTCAACGTAAGATCTTGTGTCGTCCTCAAACTCTTTCTTCAGGCTTTCCATTTCACTTTCATAGTTTTTGTATGTGTGGCGTTCATCCTCAACTATCATATTGTGGAGTGTGATGCAGCAATCCATGATCTTACGGAGTGTGGACTTGTTGTGAGCAAGAGCCGGGTTTCGTATTATTGCAAACCGTGCTTGCATAACTCCAAAAGCCCGTTCCACATCCTTACGACAAGACTCCTGGAGCTGAGAGAACTTGGATTCTTTATGAGTGATGGGATTGGGGATGGCACTCACAAACGTAGCCCATGCTGGATAGATGCCGTCAGTTAGGCAGTACGGCATGCTGTATTGATGGCCATTCACCGTAAATTCCACAGGAGGTGCAGTGCCGTTGAAAAGATCCTCGAACACTGGTGAACGCTGCACGATTGATCAGTCATTGAATTTTTCCGGAAACTCCAAAGAATGAATGCCATATCCAAGTGTCTTGGGATGCCACAGCTTCTACACGAGGGTAGGACTTCCACATTTCCCTTGGAATTGACCGTGCCACACCGTCGGACAGTTCTTCCATATCCAGTGCATACAGTCGATACTCCCAATCATGCTCGGAAAGCCTCATGCCTTGTTGATTGCTAGAAGTCGTCGTAAGTCATCTTCATTGGCCCTCCTCATGTAGGTTGCGCCAAACTCTGCAACCACAGCGTCACAAAAACGCGAGAGACATTTCAAAGTCGTACTTTCACCAAGGCGACAATACTCATCAACCGAGTCAGCACAACACCCATAAGCTAGCATTCGAATGGATGCGGTACATTTTTTGTGGATAACCCCTGACGGCCTGCAGCATCTAGCTTGAGTAATCATCTTGACGCACAACACCAGCAACTACTCGTTCAAACAAGTCCCTACGCATTCTGTATCTGCGTCGGAACTTATCTGCATAAGTTCCGACCTGACCAAAGTAATCACGCTCCATTAGCACGGCATGTGAAACTCTTTCCCTGTCAATATATTTTCGCTTCTTCTTTGAAGTCTTTTTTGGTTGTTCTTGTTGTTGATGCTGTTGGATGGAGTGCATCATATGGGGTATGTTGTTCATTATGAACTTTTGAGCTTTTTGAAGGTATTCGAGGAAGAGGCAGAGGAAGAATATGCAAAGGAGGATGCAAAATTCAAACTTTCATCAGACGGTGACGAGCTTGATGATGAAGAGCTTGATGACATGATTCTTTTAAACTTAAGAAGTGGAAGAAGGGTTGGTGTATCTAAATTAAGTTCCAGAGTTGCATTATATAGACATGGATGAGACACATTGCCTCGGATGTGATAAGATTTTTGGAGATAAGATTTCAAAAGATAAGATAAGATGCTTAGTCATGGCTGAGTCAGATTGTATAGGATGCCTCAAGTAGTGTTATGATTCCTGACGAATTCAAATTCATGATATCTGACAAAGTAAAGTTCTGATTCCTGACAAAGCAAATTAAAAAGTTGTTTGACTAAAAGTAAAGTTTTGATTCCTGACAAATTCAAATTCAAAGCAAATTCATTTCATTACAACGGATACAGGGGAAATGAAAATACAAACAAGTCACACTTAGGAATGTAAAATAAGACAATGCGAAAATTAAAGTACAAACACGCCACACTTAAACGCCTAAACAAACACACTTAAACACTTAACAAACACACTTAAACAAGTTCCACCCTTCAATTGTTCGGAAACAATTCGGCTCTGTTGGTCCCTTTAAACAACAAGAAAAGACTAGAGGGGGGGTGAATAGTCTTTTCAAACTTTCGTCGTTTAAAAACTTTCTCAGCAAGTGCTTATTACTTTGCAGTAATGAGTTTGCTGATACTTAACTTTCTCAGCAAGCGCAAGTTACTTCTCAGTAACTAGGTTTGCTGATACTTAAATCAGAGAGCGGAAGTCTTTGATACAATAAGTGCTTTTTCAGTAAATGAAGGTTTCAGCAAGTGATGTGAGTGACTGTGTACAGATAAATATGATTTGCTGAAAACCAAGTACAGTAAGTAAATCACACAAACACTTTTATAGTGGTATTTGAGAGTGGCGTAATCTCTCAACTAATCCACTTTGTCCTTTCTAGGACTGAATCCACTAAGATAAGTTTGAGGTTCCTTACAACACCTATCTAGAGCGATCCAAACAGAAACCAAAGCACACTTGCTTCGTCTCCAACCTAACTAGAGAATGTAACCTTGTTCTCCACCAAACTTGGTACTTTTAATCAGCAAAACTATGCTCGATTAAGTTCCTCCTGAATATCACGCCTGAAAGGGTGTATTTTCAGTTAGAGAGGTTTGGGATGAGATAACTTAATTATAACTTATTCAGTTACAACAAGTAATCTAAGAAACAAAACTTTGAATACTCTGCAGTAAACAAGTTTGATTGTTTCTGGTGTCAAGACCTGTTCTTGTTCGAAAGAAAGAAAGAACATTTAACTAATTTCTTAGCCGTGTAAGTTCTACTTTTTCACAAGTAGCTTTTTCAAGCTTTAAGTCTTGGAACGGATCAATGGCAGTAGGAGTATTGAAGGGTATGTGAGTTTAAGCACAAGTGAGAGTATGATCACGTTGTTGACACACTTCAACTCTTTGCCGGATGACCTCTATTTATAGTGAAATAAGGAGCCGTTTGAATTTCAAATTCTAAGGCTTTTGTTCCTTAGAATGTCACTATCTTGCTTTTGTACTTTCAACAGCGTCCTTGTTTGTCTTCTAGTCTTCATGTCCTTCGCGTGCATGCTTTGAAACAGTAACATTGGAGCGCAAATACAAGTACTTTCAGCAAGCACAACCTACTCTGTCATTTAGATTTTCACTTATGCAAGCTGTTGCTGAAGTTTCCACTTTATGAGCAACATGTGCCTTTGTAGATACCAGTCTTCAGAAATCTTCTAGTCTTCAGTCTTCGAAATCTTCAAGATTCTGAGCGGTTCTAAATGCTTCAATAGTTTGTTTGTAAAAACAAAGTACATCATCAGCAAATGCTTCAATAGGTTGTATTTCTTTTCAGAAAACAAGATACATCATAAGCGGTAAAACCAACATATCTAGCACCTATTCTAAGTCTTCAGCAAACGTTCCTCTTTATAATGTCCTTAAAATTCTAAATTCCTATGGACCTTAAGAGTACTAGTTACTGGACTTTCCTTAATTTAGCATGGTTAATTGCTCATAAAAAATACAAGTTTCCTAACAGGCTCTGAGTGCATCTGCCACTGCTCTCTGCTCGGCATTCAAATTATCATAGTGAGGCAACAGATCCATCAAGAATTTCATCCGCTCATTCCTCAGCTTCTCCTCTTTCAAGTACTGGTCCTTCAGTTTCCTGGCCTCCTTCTTTTCCTCCTTCTCCCTTTCAAAGGCGAGCCTGCTGTTATGAGCTTCATTGTCCCACTCAATCCTCTGTCTTTCATACTCAAGAGATTGGGGATAATTACCATTGAATCGCACCCATCCCTCACCTATCGTCTCCATTGCGGAGTTGCAAGAACTTCCACCTTGTGCCATCTTTTTCGCATTGTCCCGACCCATAGGGCGTTTCGGACTCGAGACACTGTCATCAACCAAGTGGTATCGCGTCGTCCCACTACTGCCACCTCCCGTTGACTCCATTCGTTCATCCCCATCTACATCAACATCCACAGTGACATTGTTTGGATCTTGCTTCTTCTTCTAGTGAGTCTCCCAATTCAAGTACATTTCATACATCGGGTACGACTTCACAACATCCCACTGTTTAAACAGATCAAAACCAGAGCGGTACAGTGTGTTTTCCTTGTGAAATTCCTGAGTCGTGTTGATCACATCGTCGTTGTTGAATCCACTACGCTGGCCAACTGCACTCACAACCCTCTCATAACAGCCAAGCCAATTATTAATTTCCTTCTTGATACGTCCGACTCTTTTGCGCATTGAATCTGGAGTGCGGTTGATAAGTCCGGCGTGCAACCCGTCCGCCCTAGCCTCCTCATACATTTCATGAACCTTTTTAAATAAAGTAGCATACCTCTGGTTCGTACCGATGATAGGATCTGAGCAAACATCCATATAGCAACGAAGGAGAACCAAATCTTCCTTCTCGGTCCATTGCACGTTTCGTGGTGGAGCCTTGGCGTTTGTCGCATCAGCAGTGGCGGCCTCCTTCCCTTTTCGGCTACGACACGTTGGCTTTGGCTGATTTTGGGGTTGAGTCTTTGCAACGAACTCAGGAGTTTGGGATTACATTCCCGGTATCTGACACTGAGGAGATGGGAAATTTTGGGTGTTTGGCTCTTCGGGCTCATTTTGAAATAAAGGGCGAACGACATTCGGTGAGGTAGAGTTCAACAACGGTTTGCAAAGTTGGCTCATGAGCTCTGCGTACAACTCTTTCTCATATTCCTTCATATATGCAGGAGTTTCACGAGTGTAAAGCTGACCGTTGAACTCCATCTCACCGGACAAAAAAATGGAGGGTTAAGGGGGGGTTTTGATGTTAAGAGTGTATTTTGAGTTTAATTAAGAGAGAAATGAGGGCTGGAGATGGGGTGCTCCAAACATAGCCGAGATTGGTCTCTATTTATAGATCTCGAAAAAATAGAGCCTTTGGTGATTTTTATTTATTTTTTACATTTTTATTTTTCGAGTTATAGCCATTTTTGTCCGTTGAGGGAAAACTAAATAAAAAGAAAAAAAGATAATAAGACCATTGAGGGGCTGCCAAGTGGCACCCCCTCAATTAACCCCTTTCTTCTTCACCGCGTCGTGAGACGAAGTGGTGTGAAGAAATTGCAGACGCCGTGGCTGTTGCCACGGCGTCCGGCAACCGATGCGGCATGGTGCCGCGGCGTCGTGACGCCGGCAGCCCATGCCGCCCCTCCACACCGTCCGATGCGGACGGTCTCAGGGAAATTTTGGTTTGTTATTTATTAAAATTAATTTTTTAAATGTTTTAAGCAAAAATAAGCCATAATTGATTTTGATGATAAGTACTATTGAAATTATAGAATATTGTTCAACTTTGACTTTTGTATGTAACCAAAAGCTCTATAATTTTGATTATAATCAAAAAGAAAAAATTGTATTTTGAAGAAAATTAATTAAAAATTAATTTTAGGAAACATTTACAAATGTCTATAGACCAGTAAAAGGAGCGTCTATGTAAGAGTTAAGGCGAGAGCGTACGTTGAGGCAGGACTACTTTAGTTTCATAACATAATTTTGGAATAATTTTTATGATCATAGCTCACTCAAAAAATTAGTAAGTAAAATTGTAAAATAACAATTTAACAATATAATAGTACCACTTTTTTATCTGTATAATAGTAGTACTATATTACTACTCCACTCTCTATTCTCGTAGTCGTTAGAGGGTTTTTGCTAAATTAAGTACTGTACTACTTGGTATACTTAGCAATGCCCATAAGGCCATAATCATTTGGGATTAATATATCAGTCTCTCTATTCTTGGTAATTGGTGGTTGGAATATTATGAACCTGGTTTCATTGAGTGGGTTTCATTAACCATTTGGGGAAAAAAAAATTGGTTATGTGTATGTGACACCATGTATGTTGGCTGAAAATATATTATGGGTAGGGATTAATACTTCCAAACACTAATTGTTTTACATTCTTTTTCTTGGTAGACTGTTGCATTCCGGTCACGATTGCCGAATGGCTCACGATTGTACTGAGATGTTTAAATCCTAAGACCGTCCGCATCGGACGGCGTGGAGGGGCGGCATGGTCCCCTTTTTTTTTTTTTGTTTTTTATTATCTTTATTTACTTTTTCCTCAACGGACAAAAACGGCTATAACTCGAAAAATAAAAATGCAAACAATAAATAAAAATCACCAACGACTCTATTTTTTCGAGATTTATAAATAGAGATCAATCTCAGCTATGTTTGAAGCACCCCATCTCCAACACCCATTTCTCTCTTAATTAAACTCAAAATACACTTTTAACATCCAAACCCCCTTAACCCTCCATTTAAATTTGATGTAAACTCGTTGTATAATGAGTATGATTCTGTGTTATGTGTTTGAATTTGATGTTAGTTATTTCAAATAAACTATTAAATATATTTTGTGTTAATTTTAGTTCATATTATCATAATATAATTAAAAAAAAAAAAGAAAAAAGGCCACCATGCCGCGACATCGTGGCCACCAATGCAGAAACAAGCGACGATGCCGCGACATGGAGGCAAAATAGTGCACCATGCCATTATATGGGATGACACCAATGCAAATGGTCTAATAAGGAGATTCCTCGTGTCTCAATACAATACTTTATGGACTTAATTCCACGTTCTCATGGTAGTGAAGAAGAAACTTGTAATTTTGGAGATGCATATTAGTTATTAAAGACTCATGGTGCGGTCTTTGAGGCGAATTATAGTATGCGTCTTACTAACGACAAGAGGAACAAACCTTCTGGTCATATACTCAAGGAGATAACTCTTTTGGTAACATTTATTCTTTTATTACGTGTTATTTTCTTAACTCAATAATAACAACTAACTCTTCTCTTCTTATGTTTTTCTCAAACGTGTTAGGGACCTGATGTAAGGATAGAAGATTTTTGTATCCTTGATGATCCAAGCACAGATCAGTTGATATCAATATTGCCTAAATTAAAGAATGACCCATTAATCGGTGGGATCGATATTACTTACACCTTCGAAATTTGGAATGGGGAGGTATTACTTTAATTCTTTCTTTTTTCTTTTTAAACGTTAAAAAAAAACCTTGCTCCACACCAGCATCAAACCTCCCTCCAATTCAGCTGGTTAGTGTTTCATTCTCCCTTCCAAATTACCACCACTACTGCCCAACCACTTCCTTATTTTTTACGTCAACACTTTCATCTTTTCTTGAAGCACAGAACCATCCCCACCCATAGTGCTCCTCAACACCTCCTTTTTCATTTTATGTATGATGTTTATATTTTTTTTTATTATTAAGCGCCAAGAAAGCTTGTATTTGTATGTATGATGTTTAATTGTAAATCATTTTATAGGATGTTTATCATCTATGCGAAGATTATGTGATGATTATTATGAAAAAAAATCTTCAATCGAAACATGCTATGTTGATAGTCGACTATTATTTCAACCGCGACAAGAATGTTATTCATTTTAAAGTGAAGAATTCAATTGGCGATAGATGTGCAAAAGGAGGATATGCTTGGATTGACGGTCGCTATTTGATACATATTTCCTATCTCGTAAATCCTAAGCTTGTGGTAAATTCTATGTCTTTTGTAAATTAAAACAATTTGTTTCTTTGCTTTATGCTTTAATAAGTTTATATTTTGGTTCTTTTCGTCAGGTACCATGATACTAGTTGGATGGTGGCTACCCGCCCACCTCATCTCTTAGACCGTCCGCATCGGACGGCGTGGAGGGGCGGCATGGGCTGTCGGCGTCACGACGCCGCGGCACCATGCCGCATCGGTTGCCGGACGCCGTGGCAACAACCACGACGTCTGCAAATTTTTCACACCGCGTCGTGAAAGAAGAAAGACCATTAATTGAGGGGCTGCCACTTGGCAGCCCCTCAATGGTCCTATTATTATTATTATTTTTTTTATTTACTTTTACCTCAACGGACAAAAACGGCTATAACTCGAGAAAAAAAAATGCAAAAAATAAATAAAAATCACCAACGGCTCTATTTTTTCGAGATCTATAAATAGAGACCAATCTCGGCTATGTTTAGAGCACCCCATCTCCAGCCCCCATTTCTCTCTTAATTAAACTCAAAATACACTCTTAACATCAGACCTCATGGAACATATCTGGAGGTGTTAGTGATTGATTGTGCGAGCTTCATCAATCGTGTGTCTTATTTGTTTTAAGTTTCATGCATTTTATGTTTGTGTGTTGTGTGGTTGTTGCATCTCAATTCGTTAGATTTTGTGTTTTAAATTTGATGTAAACTCGTTGTATAATGAGTATGATTCTGTGTTATGTGTTTAAATTTGATGTAAGTTATTTCAAATAAACTATTAAATATATTTTGTGTTAATTTTAGTTCATATTATCATAATATAATTAAAAAAAAAAAAAAAAAAACAAAAAAGGCCACCATGCCGCAGCATCGTGGCCACCAATGCAGAAACAAGCCACGATGCCGCGTCATGGAGGTAAAATAGTGCACCATGCCATGGCATGGAATGGCACCAATGCAAATGGTCTTATGCATGATATTCGTATGTGCAGATGTAGCTTGAGATTATGTATGACTGTTTATGATTAGTTTATTTTAAATGTTGAAATTGTACCATGACTAATATATGTATGACTGTTGTTGATGATTAGTTGATTTTAAATGTGGAAATTGTACCATGACGTTCACTGTGTGTAAATTTTTTGTCTTGCATACAAATTAAGGCTTTGAGCTATTAGTGCTTATGGTATGTATATGTGATCAAGTTAATATGATTGAGTGCGGCGCGATCACCTACGTACCCCATTCCATAACCCACAAGATACCCATTCATAATATTAATATTAACCATAGTAATATATTTGTCGAATATAAAATCATTCTTACTAAATTTTTTACCCCATATATCTAATTTAATTAATTCCTGCAGGCCTGGTCCCTCTATCAGTCTATGTGGCTGAAGTTTAGATTCAAACCGACATTTATTTAAAGTGCCATATGATCCAATTCACTTGCGCAGTCAGTCAGGCAAATGAGACAATCAAACATTTTTTCACACACATGGTAAATTAAAATGATATGGAAGTTGAGACAAAGCAAATCCCAAGTAAAATTAAATCTGCAAAACAAATGGAAAGTAGTACTATGATTGTCCATTCTGAGAGTTAGTCATTTGACTCTGCTCGTCAAGACCCATTTCCAAGAATTGATCATCTGTTTCTTTTGGTTTGCTGGTGGTGGTGTTGCCTTTGTTGTTACGGTAAATTGCATACAAACTTAGCTGCATTGCTCCTAAGAAACACCCAAATCCATTTGGAACCTGCAAAACACAATATACCAACTGTTCACTATGATGACTCATCAATTGCAAGGCTTGTATAAGTAAAATGTTAATGGCTAGATAGTAAATAAGGGTCGACTCTGATGCGATTTTCCCCGCTAACGGATCTTAGCTAGTCTTACAAAGCTAGTCATTAGCGGTAGTCGGGCCACGAAGCTGTACGACTATAGTACCCCGTTTTTATGATACCTCTCTTAGTGTTTTTAATTACATTTAGCCCCCTCTTAGTTCGAAGATTACATCCACTACCCTTACTAGTTGAAATTAATTACATCTAGATCCACGACCTTGACTTTTCGCGAACTAATTCATTGAAAGTACTATTTTGTCCTTGGTCAATTATCGGATTTTTTGGTTGACCAAACAACTTAAGCAAGTGTGGACCTTGATGTAAGTTAATTTGAATTTGTAGGTGTTAAATGTAATAGATAAGTTCTAAATTATTAAAAATTAAAAAAAATAAAAATAAAAATAAATAAAAAAAAGAAAGAAAAAAACAGTAACATCTCCGATCTGGAGCTACAGCTCCAGATCTGTAGCTCCAGATCGGAGCCGTAAATACCTCCGATCTGTTTTACAGCCCCAGATCGGAGCTATTACAACTTCGATTTGGAGCCTTACATCTCCAGATCGGAGCTGTAACGGCTCCAATTTGGGGCTGTCTGTAAATAGCTCCGACGCCGGAGCTGTTGCATAATTATTCCGGTACCGGAATTATTACTGGATATTGGAGAAGAAGACTGGAGATGAAGAAGAAGATGAACAAAAGAAAGAAAAAAACGAAATAGAAAAATAAAAAAGAAATGAAAAGAAGTTAAGGTTGTGTTTGGTTATCAAGCAATGAATAGTGACTTATTTCTTGGTCAACAAAAAAATGAACTCGTGGACCTGGATGTAATTCTGAAACTAAGAGGGTTGTATATACAAAGTGGTGTCCCAAGATGGGTACCATATGATATTTACCCAGTAAATAATGATAGTGCCATATTCCATGACATTGACATACATATTGATCAAGAAGACAATTAAAGAAACTTACATAGAGAAAGAGGTCGTTGCCAATGAGTCCATAGATGAACCAAGAGGTACCACAAAGGAACACAAACAATGATAGTAGGAAAGGCATGTACTCAACGCTCTTGGTCTTGATCACCATCCTCTGCAAAAATAAATTATAAATGTACATAAAGATCGCAAGTGTGCACAAGCTAGCTAATTAAAACCTGCGAGAAATCATCATCGGATTTCAATTTCTAATATGGAAAAAAATGCATTTTTGGTCCCCTAACTCATTCTCCTCCGCAAAAGAGGTATCAAGTGATTTCATTTCAAAGTTGAGACATTTTTTTTTTTGTAGAACCATGACTTAGGGGACCAAGAATATAATTTTGTCTCTATAATATGCATGTATAAAAGCTAGATTCGGCTTATGGGACGCTAGCGGTGCTAGCTATCATGATGACAGCTACAGTGAGAGGAAAAAACCAATGGTAGATCTCTAAGATCTAATATAACTTTCTAAGTATTGTGTCAAGTCAAAATTAATGGGGAGTCAAGATTTGTTACCATGATTGATAATGGTGAAGCATACATGATGATGGAGAAAATGGTAGCAGCAATCCCACAAAGCATCTTCTTAGTTTTGTTATTGTGCAAGGCCAAAACCGAAACCAATGCAATTGCAGAAAATGTGGTAAGAATTATGAGCAGAAGCCCAAAAATCTTGGCCTTCTCCTTCTTAGGCGCATAAATGAGGAAAATCAACACATAAAATGACTCTATCACTGCACCAGTGCCATTGATTACACTCACTAGAATGTTGTTTGGTGATATAAAAGGCAAACCGTACCTGCATTAATATGTTATATGCATGTCAAATTATTGTCAAAAGAACCAGTGTTCATTGTAACACTGACTAGACCCCTGAAATTCTAAATTTCTTTAAAATTTTTTTTTTTAACCCTATTTTGCATTTTGAACCCCCTAATCAATTAAAATTTTATATTTTGAACTAGATTTTAGAATGTCTTAGAATTTTTAAGGGCCAGTTTAATCATTTCTCTAACTATTTTTCAGTATCCTTGAGAATTAGTGGTCAAATTGACTCCGAAAATGAAAGGTATATCAAGTTAACGAAACAGATGAGTACTGTATAAGGTAGTAAAATTTTGCAATTAAGTGAAAGAAAAGAATAGTTCACCAAGTGGCTAGCAAGCAATTGAGGAGTGCCATGACATAGGGTACCCCAGAGAATTGTTCAGTTGATCTTTTGCTGATGATCCTCTTAAAAGTAACCCTTCAATAATTAAATTTTCACCATTACAAAATATATAAGACAATACTTTAGTTCATCATCATCATATATATCCAAGTTTACTACATAGACATGGTTAATGAAGTCTAGCTAGCTTACATTGGAGATAAGAAGAGAAACAAACCAGTTCCATTCCCTGTGGAATAAGAAACAAAATTTGCAAGATATAAATACAAATTTATACTAGATCAATGATGAAGTACTTAAATTGAATAATCAAAAGATTTAGTGAAGCAAGAAATAGAGTTACCAAAAATCCCAAAAGCCAAATGCAAGGCATTTCCTTTACTCATTGTAGTAAACGTTATGTATCAATGATTGATCAACACAAGTAGTGTATATACGAGTATTATATAATGTTGAAGTTTTATAAGAAAATGTATATGGTACTACTAACAAGTATAGCTTGATGCCTTGGTTGATGAAGCGGTGAGATTTGTTAGTGATGTCATATAGAACCAAAAATTACACAAGACAACAAATTTTGGTTTCCATGCAGAGCAGATTGCGTCCTTATCCGGATTGTGTATTTTCTTGGGTAACGAAATCAAATTAATGGCGCGCGTCGTCACCAATATACGGTATACTCATCCTTGAGTAGTATATATCACTCAAATATTTTTAATAGTAATAATGAATCACGCCCAAATTAGACATGGGTTCGAACTCCACCAATATTAAATGTATGGGGATCGGAAGAATGGTGAATTAATATAATCCATTCTAGCTTATGCTAATATTAAAGACTTTATATTAGTTGAGCTAGGCTGGTTAAAAGGCGGGCTAATATTATGTTCATCACATGTTTAATTCTACGGTCTACAAGTACTTATATTTATTAAAGTGTGGCAATTGCACGTTACAACGTCATTAAAAAAAATAAAAAATTTAGTTCAAGTTTCTGGAAATGTATGGAAATTCTATCGAATATTTGCAAGTTTGGCATGGCATGCCAAAACTGTGCCAGATATGTTAAAACTTAAAAGAGCCTATTTTCAAAAATTGCAAAAAGGTAAGGGGTATATTCCAAACAATCATGCTTCTAGAATTGCTCCATTAAAGCAAAGAAGATACAGTACGTTAAAAGGGCCTATTTCAAAAATTGCAAAAAGGTAAGTTGCATCTTGTTCTATCACAAATCATGTTAATACCCCGGATTGTTTGGAGTTGCTTGTATGTCCCCTTTCCTTATAAAGTTGTCCAATTTATTGCTTTCTCTGCCATTGGTTTAATTTATTGGGGAGAAATCATTTAAAAATAATTCCATTCACATTTTTTATTCATTATTTATGAATGCTCATGTGTTTTATTGATTTTTTAAGATTCTATTTGACTTCGAATTAATCCTAATCCATATTAAAAAATTAATTTTGAAAATTGTATTATAAAAATATAAAATTTTTATTTTTACAATATAAGTTCAAATATTATTTTTTGAGTATTTAAAATTAATTCAAATCGAAGATTAAAAAATTTCAAACAGAATAAATTTGCAACTTATAAAGAGACGGGATGAAGTCTGAGATTTGTATCTTTACCAAATTAGTACTAATAAAGTTACTATTATATATCTCTAGCTGAGTGGTTTGTGACGTGACTAACCAAACAACTAGTGTTCGATCCCAAATTTCCCCAATTTTTGTTACATTTTGTAGTTTTAATATTTATTTTTTCTTTTTCAGCCAAAAAATCCTAATTATTTTACAATCCTTTCACTATGTACACTTTCATTTACAATTTCTATATTTATTTTTTCTTTTTCGGCTAAAAAATTCTTATTTTTACTATTTTTTTTCTAATTTAACGTTAAAAATTAAAAATAATTTGCTACTTTGCCCAGTTCATTATTTTTAAAAATGCAATTCTTATATATAACATATTAGTCGTTTATACATTTTATAATCATATATTTCATGGTCAAATTTTTAACCCCTCATAGTGAGTACTGGATTTGCGATCGCTACTAGAATGGCCGCTCACTTCCCAAGGCAAAGTATGGAATCTTACGTTTGTCATTTTTGACTTCTCCTAAATGGCTCCTCTCGACCGGGTGAAGTAGTACATAAATGCCCATATGACATGCATACATAGGCTGAGATCGATGTTGCATTAATTAGAAAACCATTAATTTCATGCATAAAGCTGTGTACTAGCTGTTCACGTCTGTTTCTTCTGATGCTTCGATCAGTTACCGAGCTACAGTATAAAGGATGAATTGCAGCAGCAGAGCACAACACTAGAGAACAGTATGGGTCACGTTCTGTTTTATCGGCAAATAAATTTAACAGCAAAACCACTCACGGTTGCACATTAAATTCCCTACATGTCATTTACGTGTACATACTGCATACACCTAGATAGGAAGAATTGCATTTTTTGTCCCAAGTGGAGATCCTCCGCTAAAATATTTTATGGTGATTTCGTTTTGACTAATTGAGTTTCCATAAAATCAGTGTACAATACGTATATATATTAAATAATTTAACTTTTTAAAAGTTTCAAACAAGTCCCTAAATTTTTAAAAAATTCAAAAATAAATAAATATATAAATAAAAGGAAAAAGGGCTCCCGATTGGAGCAAAGTATAATTTTACAATTTGAGAAAAATTTGGATTATTTTACAATTTTAATTGGGATAATTTTGAAATTTATATAATATCTGGGCAAATTAATAATAAATTAAATTTAGGGGACTAAAACTGTCCATATGAAATTGTATAATTAGTATCTAAATCGCATGACTAAATACCAAAAAACGAAATCACTATGGACCATTTTTGCAAGGACCCCTATTTGGGGGACCAAAAATGCAATTCTATCCCTACCTGGGTACTTATTTAATTCGTCAAAGTAAGTGAGGTGGTACTTAATGCGTTCTAATTTGGTGCAAGTACAATTCATTCCAATTGAGTTAAGGCATTCGATGTCCTTCCTTCTCTTAAGCTAGGATGGATAAGTGGCATACAATGCGGGTTAAAAATTATCCACATCATTTGGAAAATGTGATGTTAGTGACTATGTACCACATGGTCTATGGTAGAATTTTTCCTTAGGAGGGGGATTAGTAGTTTAGTGCGCGAAATCCTACGAGGATGATGCGTAATAATAATACTTACCGTTTTCATAGAGATTTGTGACATATTTATAGCTTTACAAAAAATGGGCATATACTCTAAGATTGTGCTAAGTGTTAGGATTGAGCCAACAAGGTCAAATAAGTCCATGTTTCAGTAAATGGCCCTGGCTCATAACCTCTTTTTGGACACTCCTGAGATATTTTGGATCTTTTCAGGGTTTCAGGAGAACATTTTAGAGGTCAGTGTTATATCCGTCTCTGTATCCATCCCAGGTCTGGATTTCTATCCGCCCCCTCGTATGGGCTACCATGTATGTGTTCGATTTTATGTGGAGGTCTTGTTAGCAACTTGAGGCTCCTTTTTGTCCGGACTTACGTCCGCGGTCCATCCCTAGATCTTTGTTCGTCCGTATTATATGGTCGTAGGGTATTCTGCTGTCCTCTTGTGATGTGTCCGTCCATGAGGGTTACCTAGATACACGAATTATGTTGGGCGATGGAGACTATCCCGTGTTCTCTCACTACAAAAATGACACTGTTTAGCGACTAATAAATCTATCGTAAGCAGTGCCGATTCGTCACTAAACCATTAAGCGACGAATAAAAGGTCGTCTCTAAATGGTTTAGCGACGGATAAACTAATCCATCTCTAATTCGCAACGTGTTAGAGACGGTTAAAAGGTTAAATTGTTTATTTATTTGTCTCTAATTGGTTGACTAAGTCAAAGTCAACCAATTTCCGGACGAATATATTCGTATCTAAATCGGTCTACAAAACAGAGCTTTACACACAGACACAATCAATGGCGGAAGTAGATGGAAACATTATAAAACAGAGCTACCCATGAATGGCCGAAGTAGATGAGAACAGTGTAATAACACGAAAACAGCTGCAGTATCATTATTCCCCCAAGAAGACCTGACAACATGTTGACATCCGAAACGCAGAATCTCTCACCAACCTGGTCTGAATCCGTACGAAATTGCATCAATCACAAAAAGTTTCGAGCTGCCATTTCAATCTACACTCGCAACCGTTGCATAGGCTGCACCGTTACACTCTGCTCAATCCCGTTAGTTCTCAAGGCCTGCGCTTCTCTCCCGGCGCTCGAACTCGGTCGGGCGCTGCATTGTGACGTTGTGAAGCTGGGAGTTGGAGCTGATGTGATGGTTGGAACTTCGTTGGTTGGTTTATATGGTAAATGCCGCGATATTTTTAGTTCACGCCAGGTGTTCGATGAAATGCCTGAGAGAAATGTGGTCACCTGCAATGCGTTGATTGCAGGGTATATGAGGAGCGGTGATACTCGTTCTGCATTGGCATTGTTTAATGGAATGTCGGAGAGGACGTCGGTTAGTTGGAACGAGATGATTGATGGGTATGCGAAGAACGGGCATATGGTGATGGCGAGGCGGGTTTTTGACTATATGCCTGATGGTTTGAGGAATGTGGCATCGTGGACGGTGTTCTTGAATGGTTGTGTAAATGCTGGGGATATGAGAACTGCTAGGGAAGTGTTTGAGATGATGAGGGAGAGGAATTTCCAGACGTGGTCGGTGATGATATCAGGGTATTTTAAGAAGGGAGATTATGTGAAGGCGAGGGAGATTTTTGATCGGATGGGTGTGAGGAATTTGGTGAATTGGAATGTGTTGATATCTGGTTATGCGCAAAATGGGATGTGTCAGGAGGCGTTGGATTCTTTCATGAAAATGAGAAAGGAAGGATTTGAGCCGGATGAGATTACAGTGGCAAGTGTTTTATCTGCTTGTGCGCAGTCGGGGATGTTGGATTTTGGTAAAGAAGTTCACAGGATGATTATTAAAGAAGGGATAGAATTGAATGAGTTTGTTATGAACGGGTTAGTTGACATGTATGCAAAATGTGGGGATTTGAGCACTGCGTCGTTGATCTTTGAAGGGATGCAAGTGAAATGTTGTGCGTGTTGGAATAGTATGATTTCAGGATATGCTGTTCAAGGTCATTGCAGGGAAGCCATCGAGTTCTTTGGTAGGATGGAGGAGTCTGGTGTAAAGCCAGATAGTGTGACTCTTCTATCTGTTTTATCTGCGTGTGCTTATGGAGGTTTTGTGGAAGAAGGTTTGGAAGCATTCTCTAAGATTAAGAGTTATGGAGTGACAATAAACACAAAGCATTATGGGGGCCTAGTAGATCTGTTGGGACGAGCGGGTAAACTGAAGGAGGCTTTTGAGTTGGTGAATGAGATGCCTATGGAGCCGAATGATGAAATCTTAGGGGCTTTACTAGGGGCATGCAGACGTCACGCAGATGTGGATATGGAAAAATATTTGCTCGACTTGGTTGGCAAGATGAACTCTGTTTCTGGTTCTCATAATGGTTCACGGTATGTTTTACTGGCGAATATATTTGCAGCATCTGAAAGATGGGAGGTGGCCGAGGGGATACGAGCAGCTTTTTCACAAAAAGGTTCCAAGAAGGAGCCTGGATACAGTGCACTCATGTTGTAAGGCAATTTATCTTTCAGCTTTATATATCAGGTGAGGCTTGTTTGGCGTTTGAATGAATGTGTGAATTCTTTTTGAATTTGTAGTTTGAAGTGTCAAACAATAGAATAATGATAAACACACCCCGAATGCTATTAATAAAAAGCTTAAAAAAATAAAGTGTATACTCAGCTCTGTTTTGGTGGTATCATGGTGTACAAATCTTCAGTTGAACCTCTACCATAGTGTATATCAAAGTGTATAAGATATAATAAATTCTATTGTATCTCTATGCCTTCCATTGCCTTTCTTGTAGATTAATGTTTGAGGATCCATTTTCTTTAAGACAATAGGCTTCAAGGACTTTGTCTGTTGATATGCCAGCCAACCCGACTTTCAAGTTTCCATCTAGATAACCCGAAAAGAGTCAGCTATCTTTTTCAGATCTTTATAATGTTTCTTCCACTGTAGACCTGAAATCAAATACATAATCAACGTAAAGTCATGAGCTTAACTAATTCTTGTGAGCTTTAGGTGTGGTACTGAATATTTACCATTTCCTGTTACATTGAACAAGTATAGGCGATTGCCTGCAGCTGTTGCTGTGATGAAAATATGAGGTGGCTCGAGCTCAAATTTATAGTATTTCCTTCCCGAGTGCTCTACTACTTCTGAGCTTAACACCTTCCCTTCCACATTCTCGCCAATCACTTCTGGCCCAAAGGCATTGATTACTTTCTCTGGTGTCCCAATAAGTTCAATTGTGGCATTGTCACCAAGATCTGCATGCCAAAATGCCAATGAAGTGAGTGCTAAAAGCTTATGTGACTGCTAGTGCTAAAATTAATAGGAGGCTGATAAACGTGGTTTCAAAGAATGTATGGTGCGTGGTCCGAAACTAGGGTCTGAAAGAAGTGTAACTCAAGAAAATATTCACAAGATCAGCTTTTGCAGATTACTTTAGAAAGTAGAATCTACAATCAGCCTACTTTTGATTGAAATTAATTGAATTGGTAGAATAAATCGGAAACACTAGTTGAGATTTAGACTTTTTGGTTGCATGTCATTGTTTGTTCAACTTTTACTGGAGAAGTATGCTAATGAAGTAAACGATATGTAGACTAACCATCAGCAAATCGTAGAACAGGAGCAACAACAACAAAGAGACGTCCTTCTTTGGAATTAGCAAATCTCAAATCGATCTCTGTGCCACCCAGGTCAGCAATTGAGACGGGAACCTGATTGGTAGAGAATGAATGAACAAGCAAATGACATTAGCTGAAGGATATGACCATCAGGTAGTATTATAGCGCTTAAATATGTCATCTGCAAGATTTGATATTGATTTTAAAGTTTCTATCTTTCTCTAGGTAACCAGCAGTAATATTTTACCTCTTCCCAGCCCTGAGGCACAGAGAATGCATAAGGTATGATGGGACTCCATCCAACTCCATGACCTCCTGATTTTTCATCCGGTCTTTGGTATGTTCTCCAACCTGTCTGAGCAATTTCTTTCTAGTAAACATATAATCCACTTGTCATGTATATAGGTATATAAGTTAATCTGAAAACTATATTTTTTACCAGGGAATGTAAATCGCAAAATATAATTGGATCAGAAAAATCTCTAAAAGCAGATTGACAGTGGTAAATGGAAATCCAAGAACACATCAAGCAATCCATCAAGATTTCACCTTGTTCATCGGGTTCCGATAGACCTGGAATTCTCCCTGCTAGAAGACCTTGTTTCACTACTGCCAATCCTTCCCTTGGAAAACTGAAAGCAGCTGATGAAAGTAATGAGACCCCAGTAGACACTATAGCTGCTCTTCTATTAAGCATGCTTGAAAATTCTTCACTTTTCTTACTAGCATAGTCTTCATTTTCTGTGTCAAATGCTGCTGCTTTTATTCTTGAATGACCTTTTACTGAATATCGAGATGGAATTATCTGGGGTTGGCTGCTCTTCCATCGATGACAGTAGATGCATTGTACAGTTATACTCATTTTTTTCTATCTGGTTTTAAAGAAAATGGAAGATTCTGAATACTATGCCAAAGTTTAATGAACTGCTCCAAATTTTTTTGATGTACCTATAGTTGTGTGCTGAAATAATCATCTAGGTAAGATTATTTTGGTGGAGGAATGAATGGTGGACGTGGCCTCATCTTATGTTGGTGCTGGTTTGTTCTATCTTTCTTCACTTTTCTCTGGATTTACATGCACCACATGTCACTTTGGCATTGCATATGCTATATGTGTCCCACATGGTCCCTCATTTCTTTTCAACTTTTGATAAAAATTTCCAAAAGAATTTGTATTCGTTTCATGTTTGCTTTGATTGGTAATCTGACCAAAACCTTTAAAAATCGAATCGTTCAGTGTCAAAAGATAAGATTGTGCTTGAACTATATAGAATGATGTAGAACAAAGAACTGATTTACTGATACCAGATAATAGTTTTATTATCACATAATAGACACTACCAGAAATCGGAAAATTCGATGCTAGGTGTAAGAGCACATGCTCACTGTTCATTGTGTGGGACCCACTGTTACAGTGAGACTAGCATCGAAGGAAAAAAGCTCAATACACACAAGTACAGATATCACTGAAAAATCAACATCTGGTAGAAACAACTTTTGCTATCTAGATTTCCCCCAGTCCAGAAATCCAGATATCTTTCATTCCTTATGTCATTTCTTCACTCCACTCTCTGATGATGCAACGAAGGTCTTTTCCCTTAAGCATCAGGTCAAAAGCCTTGTTAATTTCAGCAAATGGAACTTCATGGGTTATAAATTTCTCCAGTTCAAGTTCCTGCACATATAAAACGCCACACATTGATCATAAAATCTCCATTTTGGGTCCAATCTTTATTAAATACTTGATGCGTTTCTAATTTCACATCCTTGATTGAAAAACTAACCTTGTTCATGTGCATCTCAACTACAGATGGAAGATCAGACCTTGGTTTGTAGTTGCCAAAGAAAGTACCCTTTAGAGTCCTCTCGTCCAGCACATTCATTGGATGTGTTTTGAATTCAGCATCTTTATGAGGTACGCAATAAGAACCGCAACACCCCATCCCTATATTAGCATTTGCAGCATTATGAAGCTCAATCAGAGGTCTTGAATTAATCAAAACAAAAGATAAAAAGTCAAATATGAACTGGGCTTTTTGCATTTGAGTGAAGATAGTTTACATACATCATGTACACATTCAAATGCAGAGATCATTGCAGTGATGTTTCCAGTACATTCAACACTTCGATCAACTCCTCCATCAGTCATCTCAGCTATGACCTCTTGAACTGGTTTCTTGTATTCCTTTGGGTTCACAAATTCAGTAACACCAAATTTCTTAGCTGTAAAAAAGAAATAAAGCCGTTAATTAGCTTGATTAGAACTTTTATTGGCTGAATCTGAGAGAATAATAGCCAACTTAAGAATTTGCATACCTTCTTCAAATCTGCTAGAGTTCAAGTCCACACCAATTATTCTTGAAGCACCAGCCAACCTGGCTCCTTCTGCAGCCTGAAATAATTAACCAAAGGTAATTGATTAATTTCGAATATCTTGTTCGTATGTTACTCACGAGTCTGAACAATACATAAAAGCTTCAAAGGACATACACCAAGACCAACTGCTCCTAGTCCAAAGATAGCCACAGATTGACCCTTTTTGTGTTTTGCAACATTCAATGTAGCAACAAGGCCTGTGAAAGAAATAGTCAATATTAGATTTCATTAACTAACAGTCCCAAGTAAGCCATCATTAGATTTCATTAACTAACAGTCCCAAGTAAGCCATCATTTTTAATGAACTTTGAAGTATTTGGATATGACATACCTGTTGAAATCCCAAAGCTGAGTACACAGACTTTGTCCAATGGTGCAAAAGGATTGATTTTGGTAAGACAGCCAACATGAACGACCGTGTATTCACTGAATGTGGATGTGCCAACGAAGTGGTAAACCGGCTTTCCATTGATCGAAAACCTACTCTTTCCATCGGTTACACATATTACTTTCCTCTGATTTGCAGTGAGCACAATCTCCACATTCCCCTGTAAACACCGGGAGAACATGATTGCCCGGTGTGAGTTCTGTCACACCCTCTCCTACGCTCTCCACAATCCTGTCCAGTAGAAAGACCATATCAATTAAATATTTAGCAGTGGAAATTAGGTCTTGAATAGCAAAAAAGAATTCCCAGAAAAAATGGAAACACCCTGCTGCTTCATGACCGAGAATCCTAGGAAAAACAGAGTCTTGTGCCTATAAAAGGTCAAGTAACATAAATGTAAGCATTGATTGAATGAGTATTTTTTTTCTTTCCCTGCCTTCACAGGGAGCAATCAGTGACCTTTTGTCTACCAGTTTACCTTGGCTTTCCAGAAATAGACATCAGTATGACAGAGGGAAGTGAATAGAATCTTAATTCGGACCTCCATGAGGCGGCGCTACCTCGACCTCCTGTATCACCAGTGGCTTTCCGGCTTCCCATGCCACAGCAGCTACAGTTCAGGAGTTATTAAAAGAATCAGCCCAACTTTTCTAAACTAAACTTATAGGTGAAGTCTTTACTATAAGATGATACTCACATTCTTCTTTGATTTCACATGAACAAAAAATGAAGATGGAGTTTGTACCTTTGCATTTGATTTCACCTGACCAGCTGTGCTTGACATCTTGTTTGGTTAAGTATGAAATGAAATTGTATTGTTTCTTTGTAAAGACTAAAGCTTGATTGTTGTTCAGTTGCTTGATAAATATAAACCATAATGGCAAATGCCTATTTATACTAGAGAAAGAGAGCTGAACTGAAGATTTGATTGGTCTGGTATTAGGCAGACAAAGTGTTACATTCACTGATCGACCATGGTTTTGTTTAAGAGCTTGTTTAATTGTTTGCCTGTATTTGTTCAAGTAGTCAAAACTCAAAACCCAAAACCCAAAACCAATCTGAGGTTTTGGTACAGAGTCTGTATGTTTGCTCTAGCTACTTGTTTTGGTTGTTTGCTTTGACCTTTTAGGCTATTGGTCAGTTTTGATCCTTAACTAAAGTACTAAACTAAAATTAAGTTGTAGTAATAAGATCAAAAGCTAATGAACAAGTTGAGGGAATCATCACCTTTCTTTAAGTAGTAAGTATGAATCTAGCTCAAAACACCATTAAAAAATCATATGTGGGCCATTTAAAGAATATTGTTTGACAATTGTATTCTTACTTTAGTTATACCCTTGAGTTTGAAGTGAATATTATTTCGATGCAATCATTTTCTAAAGTTGTGCAGAGACATTGATCATTCACTCAGCTTAATTTTTAGTCATTTAATTATATCTTCAGCAAAACTTACTCAGGTAAACAGAAATTGGAAATATTTTGAGGTGTTTTCAACATCTGTAACATAGTTACAACTTAATTTGAAGAGAAATTGAATTCTAAGTGTTTGCAAGCTGCCACATCCTATAAGTTGAAACGGAGAAAGTTAAATACCACCTTAAAACGGAGAAAGTGGTCATCAAATTATTTAACAATCCATTTTTTAGCTTTTCAATTTTTTTTTAAAATGTATTTAAAATAAGTTGAACTTATGACTTGTGCGTTTTAAAATACGTAAGTGGGTACCTGGTTTTGAAATGCATTTGATTGCATTGAAAATGGAATACATTCAAGCGGCCCACACACCCAAACAAGTCTACCCAAGCGTTCAGGATTAGTCTGGCTCGCATAAGGTAAAGTTTGTGCATTTTCTGATCCCCTATTCATGTCTTTAGAGAATTTAGTTTTGAAAGACTGCCCTTTGATTGGATTAGTGGCATTTCATCAGTTAACATTATGATAAGTCTCATCTCCTGATAAGTTATAATGTCCAAAGACATGCCTCTAACAACTAAACCGGAACATGTTAAAAGTTGCACTTAGTTACTGAAACAAGTTTGTTCTTTTAACATCATAGACAATACCAAAACTGGCATGGGGATAAAAAACCTCAATAAGTACAAAAAGCATTACAGAAAAATCAACATCAGGTAGCTAGAACTTTTATTATCTAGTTCATTCCTACACTATTCCACACTCCAGATTTCATTCCCCGTGTCATTTCTTCACTCCATTCTGATAATGCAACGAAGGCCTTCGCCCTTGAGCATCAGGTCAAAAGCCTTGTTAATCTCAGCAAATGGCACTTCATGGGTTATGAACTTCTCCAGTTCAAGTTCCTGCACATTGTCATTTAAAAAAAACACACACATTGATCAAACTCCATTCTCAGTCCAATCTTTGTTAAAGCAATGAGTTCATGATTCACATTCTTAAATCACCAACCTTGTTCATGTACATCTCAACAACAGACGGAAGATCAGACCTTGGTTTATAGTTCCCAAAGAAAGTGCCCTTTAGAGTCCTCTCATTCAGCAGCTTCATTGGATGTGTTTTGAACTCAGCATCTTTATGGGGCACACCAACAAGAACCGCAACACCCCATCCCTATAATAACAGTTCCAGCACAATGAAGCTCAATCAGAGGTCTAGCGTTAATTGAAAACGAGAAGTTATGAAATTATCTACTAAGTGAAGAGTGTCTACATACATCATGAACACATTCAAATGCAGAGATCATAGCATTGACATTTCCGGTACATTCAACGCTTCGATCAACTCCTCCATTAGTCATCTCAGCAATGACCTCTTGAACTGGTTTCTTGTAGTCCTTTGGGTTCACAAACTCGGTTACACCAAATTTCTTAGCTGTAGAAAACCAAACAAGATTAATAATTCACATCAATTCTAAGCCTGAAATTATTAGCAGACCAAAACTAGCATACCTTCCTCAAATCTGCTAGGGTTCAAGTCCACACCAATTACTCTTGAAGCACCAGCCAACCTAGCTCCTTCTGCAGCCTGACATAATTAGCCAAAGGTATGTAATTGATTAATTTCTTATGTCTTTTTCTTATGTTCCTAAACAAGTTTTGAACGATAGACTAACAAAAGCTTCAAAGGACATACACCAAGACCAACTGCTCCTAGTCCAAAGATAGCCACAGACTGACCCTTCTTGGGTTTAGCAACATTCAATGTAGCACCAAGGCCTGTACAATGAAACAGCCAATATGATTTAGTAGTAGTTTCAAAGAAATCCATGATTGTGTCTCAAGAATTTGAATATCACACATACCAGTTGAAATCCCACAGCTGAGAACACAAACTTTATCCAATGGTGCAGCAGGATTGATTTTAGCAATACAACCAACATGAACCACAGTGTACTCACTAAAAGTAGAAGTGCCAAGAAAATGATAAACCGGCTTGCCATTGATCGAAAACCGACTTTTCCCATCATTAAGCATCTCTCCTCTCTCAACATTGATCCTCAGGAGGCTACACATGTTACTTTCCTCTGATTTGCAGTGAGCACAATCTCCACATTCCCCTGTAAACACAGGGAGAACATGATCACCTGGTGCAAGCCCGGTTACACCCTCTCCTACACTCTCCACAATCCTGTCCAACAGATGGATCAAATGATTTACAAGTGGAAAAATCAGGCCTTGTATATAGGAAAAATGTAACAGAAAATGGAACATACCCTGCTGCTTCATGACCAAAAATCCTTGGAAAAACAGAGTCTTGCGCCTATAAATATGATCAAGAAACACAATTGTGAGCATTGATCCAATGGGTTCCATGAAAGTGGATTAAAATACTGAAATAGTTTACCTTGGCTTCCCAGAAGTAGAGATCAGTATGACAGAGGGAGGTGAAGAGAATCTTAACTCGGACCTCCATTTTCTGCGGCGGCGCCACCTCCACCTCCTCGATCACCAGTGGCTTCCCGGCTTCCCATGCCACAGCAGCTACAATTTTGATAAATAAATGTTAGCCCATCTAGCAATGTTATTATTTTCTTGAAAAAGAAAAAAAAAAAATAGTCCGAAGAATTTATGAATTACCTTTGCATTTGATGACTTCACCTTGAGTGCTTGACATGTTGTTATGATTGACTTACAGAAGACTAAATAAAAGCTTTGATTTGTGTTAAATTGTTTTTGATGAGTGTATAGTGTTGTGCAACAGGGTATTTATAGTAGAGAAGAAGAGACTAAGCAAGGTTAGTTTGAAACGGAAGTGTGAAGAGTTGATAGGTTTACTGTTTTGGCACACAAGGTGGAATTTCAGTGGTCGACCATGGTTTTGTTTTGTGGGATTCAAGTCACAAAAATTGAAGTCGACAAAACAAAACCAAAGGCTGTAAAAACCAATTGCATGTTTTGATTCTTTGTATGTTTTATTGTACTCGTACTAGTTAGTGGTTTGCTTTGCTCTTTTAGGCTATTGGTCATTTTGGTTCTTTTAGATAGATTTTTTAGTAATAATAATTCAAAATCTAATCATGAACAAATTGTAGAATAATCTTGCTCTTTATGGGCCCTCTCCCTCATGTGATTTAGCGATAATGTCTTATTTTCTAGATTACATTTTGTATTGTGTCCGACTTAAGCCGACAACTTATCTGTTAAGGGCGATAATACATTACTTTTTGGTCCACGTTGTTAGTTACATGTGACTAATCCAGTTAAGTACTTTTTCAAATTCGAGACGTTTTGTAATTGAAATTAACAATTTTACCACTTGAACTGCATGTTAGCCTCACTACTATTATTGTTTGATCTAACTCCCGCAAAATTTAAGGTTTTTACACAAAATATTAAAGAGAAATTTAATTTTTATTATTTTTTATATGCCCAACAAAATTTAAGGTTTTTACCCCCACCGAATTCAAGCATCAAAACCAAGAAATAATTTGGAAACCATGAATTGACGAAGAAAATGATGCGACTTTGATAATTGACAAGACTATGATACCCGTTTTTATGTTTCGGTCAACAGGTTTTGACCGTGACTACAAATTACTCTTCTTAAGCTATATTAAACTATATAAAACTTTAGAAAATGAATAAATATTAATAGGACACAAAGGAGCATTCTCTTCTGATCTGACAGGCTAGCTAGGATGCAATTTTGATGCTGGAGAAGATGAGGATGCATACGATTTGATCTGATGGTTGATTTAGAATTTTTAGGTTGCTAAATTAGAGAGAATATGAGAAGATGTGCTCTTGATATTTGTTGAAAGAAACCATAACACAATCACACATCACGTGTCTAGCTACAAACATCAAAACGACAACGAACGCGCAACATGAAATTACCTGGTATAGCTACCAAACATGCGACAGTAAAGAGTTAACATCAAGAGGCATGACTTGTTTTCTCATTACCAAGGTGGTGGGGAGTCTTTTTTCCCCATCGACCTATTTTTATTTATTTTTAGTTTTTTTGAATTCGTATATAGATCCTAATATATCTCCTCGAGCATGGACCTCCTAATTCAGTAATTCCCCGGAAGAATTTTGAATTTTTCTTTTTTTTGAAGGCATTCGAATCTAACTCATTCGTACGCATACAATCCAGTGTGACATACTCGAATAAGGTGAACTAAACTTATAAGTTACGAGCTATGGATAAGGGGATGCAACACATACTTTATACTTAGGAGGGAGAAATCTACTTTAGAATTCTAGAAGCAGCAATCCTAAAACAAATTACGCAAAGCAAATTGACAACTTGTTCTAAATTTGACTGGGCAGGATGCAATTCTCAGAAATGTTCAAGGGCCTTGTTTGTAGTTTGTACAACAACAAAATATCTAGGCAAGAACAGATTGATCATAGCACATGATAGATTCTAAGCTCCCAGCCAGACCAATAGGAAAGTTTAGGTGATGTTTAAATGACATTTGAAAAAAATGAAAAATTCAACTTCAAGAATACACCGGTTATCTGCTAAAATAGACTCTAGTTTTAGAACAAATATCACTGACACCGGGTTTCTTGAAAGTAGTAAGCTCAGGCACAGATGCTATGTAAGTAATAAGACCACAACTCATTTCGTATATCTACAAACATGGAAACAGCCAAGGCGTAAACTAAAATTAACAGCTTTGGTTACCTCATATAGCACAACACATGCTGAAGCACAATGCTTTATAACAGCAACTATGGGATGAAATTTCCAGCTAACATCAACAGGGAGAGCAACAACAAACTTCTTAAATCTCTGGAACTGGAAGATGTTTACAATAGAAACTAAAATATTTGTGAGGTGTTATCTCAACAACTGTTTCCGAATGCAATCAGGAAAAGGTAATTGTCTCCATTAGGAAATCAATTCCTATTTGATTTCAATTCCTATTCGAATTCCTTTAGGTATAGCTGCAAATTGAAGGCTATATAAAGGGGTGATTATTGCATGCTCATAACCAGATCTGGAGACATAACAACACAGCTTGAAGACCCGGTTCGACTACTTCGAAGGGTGATATTATATAGATTATAGGTTCTAGCTTTGAGAGACAGATTTGTTCTTGTTTCTTGCATACTGTTAGGGACTTGTAATTGAGATTGATATAATATAGTGGAAGCTGGTTGATCTCCGTGGACGTAGGTTATTTAGAACCGAACCACGTTAAACTCTTGTGTTCTTTCTTGCTTGCGTTCTTGCTCTGTTTTCTGTTTTGGTTGCTTGGGTGTGTGTTTGATTGGTGCAGCTGGTTTTTGGTGGTTTAGTTGTGTTGTGAGCTTTTGTGATTAGGTATAATCGACTATTGTTGAATCGAACTCAACAATTGGCGCCGTCTGTGGGAAGAAGGTCGAAGGAATTTACCGGGAGAATCCAAAGCTTGATATAAGCAATGTCGTCAACTAAAGTCGAGATTGAGAAGCTGACGAAGCACACAGATTTCAGCCTGTGGAAACTGAGGGTTATGGCCTTGTTATCGGATTATGGAGCTGACGATGCTCTGTTGGGGGATGAAGGTCTTAAGGATATTAAAGACGATGCAAAGAAGAAGGAAATCAAGAAGAAGGCATTCAATACACTGATTCACTCATTGAGCGACGAAGCATTGAGGGAGGTTGTTAAGTGTACTGATGCAAAAGAAATCTGGGATAAACTTGAAAAAGTTTATATGGGGAAATCATCAGCCCAGATGATGTATCTCAAGCAAAAGTTTCTTGGTTTTAGGATGGTTGAAGGGAGGTCGATATTGGAGCAATTAGCAGAGTTTGATAAGATCACAACTCACTTGGAGAATGTTGGTGACAAGACTACAGACGCAGACAAAGCTATGGTGTTGCTCAACTCCCTGCCCAACTCCTATGAGAACTTTAGAGATTCGTTGATGTTTGGTAATGTTGAAGTAACTTTGGATTTGGTAAGAGAATCATTGAAGACTAGGGAGTTCCATAAGCAGAAGAATCTGCAGGAAGGTGGCCATTCGGCTGAGAGTCTTGCTATGAAGTACCATGGTTCCAAGAAGGGTTCTTCAAGGGAAAGATTACCAAAGGAGAAATATAAGAAGCAAGAGAGTAAGAGGTCATCAGATTCTGTGGAGAACAGGAGGTGCTATCACTGTCACAATAAGGGACATCTCAAGAAGGATTGCCCTGTGTGGAACAGCAGGAAGCCAAAGCAATCTGGGGGAGAGGCAGGAACAGTGGACATTGCACAGGCTACACAATCTTTTGACATCTCAGAGGTACTTACGGTCTCTACTTCTAATATAGACTTATCCTGGATACTTGATTCTGGGTGCTCTTTTCATATGAGTCCGGTTAAAGAATGGTTTACAAACTTCAAATATGGGAAAGGTGGAACTGTACTTTTGGGGAACAATCAATCATGCATGGTCAAAGGCATTGGTGATGTTAAATTGAAGTTGCATGATGGAACTGTTAGATTGTTAACTGGTGTAAGGTACATACCTGATTTGAGGAGGAATCTGATCTCACTTGGTCAATTTGATGCTATGGGATATTCATGGAGTTGTAGTCATGGTGTTCTGCAAGTTATGCATGGGGTTCAGGGGGGTGTTGGGTCAACACCTCAGACAACCTTGCTGGAAGGTGTTAAGAAGAATGGTCTATACTATTTATCTGGTAACACAGTAGCTGGAGAAAGTGCAGCGGTTCATGGGAATGACAACACATATCTATGGCACAAGAGGCTTGGCCATCTTGGAGAGAAAGGATTGAAGGAACTTACCAAGCAGAGATTACTTGGAGGAGACAAGTTCACTAAGTTACCATTCTGTGAGACATGTGTGATGGGGAAGGCGCACAAGACCAGTTTCAACACAGGGAAGCATACTACTAAAGCTAACTTGGATTATGTGCATTCAGATTTATGGGGACCATCCAGGGCACTCACTCAAGGTGGAGGTAAATATTTCATCTCATTCATAGATGATTATTCAAGGAAGGTCTGAGTTTATATTCTGAAGTCTAAGGATCAAGCATTTAATCAGTTCAAGGAATGGTTAGCTGAGGTAGAGAATCAATCAGGAAGATCATTGAAGTATCTCAGGACTGATAATGGATTGGAATTCTTATCTACTGAGTTTACTAATTTCTGTAAAGAGAAGGGTATTACTAGACACAGAACAGTTGCAGGTACACCACAACAGAATGGAGTTGCGGAAAGAATGAATAGAACTCTATTGGAGAGAGCTAGGTGTATGTTACTGAGTTCTGGGGTAAGCAAAGGTTTCTGGGGAGAAGCTATGGTTACAGCAGCAATACTTATCAATAAGAGTCCAGCTGTGTCTTTGGAGTTTAAGACGCCGGATCAAGTATGGACTGGAACAACTGGGGACTATTCAAAACTCAAGGTGTTTGGTTGCTTGGCTTTAGCACTTATCAAGCAAGATAAGTTGGAAGCTAGAGCATTGAGGTGTATCTTTATTGGTTACCCAAAGGGGGTTAAAGGATATAAGCTTTGGTGCATAGAACCTGGAAAGGGAAAGTGTATTATAAGCAGGGATGTCCAGTTTAATGAAGATGTGTTACCTCTGAAGGACAAGCAGGCAGGTGTTGACAGAGGGGGTTCACCCAACCCCGAACTCAACCTCGACTCTGCAGAGAATACCAGAATTGAGTTAGAAGATGAGAGAGTTCACTCTCAGGTGGAGCCCACAGTGGAGGATGATGTTGCGGATGTTGAGCCTATCTTACCAGTGAATGAGGAGTCTAGTAGTTGCTCAGAATCAGATGGTGATGATCGACTTGATGAGGAAGTTGGTGAAACTTCAAACTATCAGCATACAAGAGATCAAGGATATGCACAGGGTATTTCAGTTGAGGTGGAGTCTGAGGATGAAACTGATATAACACCTGGAGAAGTTGTTTGGGCTATGGAGCAGGTTGATACACTAGGTGTTGGACAAGGGGTTGAGGCAACCCTGACCGGAACTCCAGAACAATAGGTTTATAATCATGTCCCAGAATACTCAGGTACTGGATATGAAGTTCTGGTTGATGAGTTTCAGGAGATTGAAGATGGAAGGATCTTGTATGTGGATGATATGTTGATTACTAGCAGGTCAATGGAGGAGATTGAAACACTTAAAGGGAAACTGCGGGAAGAATTTGAGATGAGGATCTTGGGGATGCAAGTAGAATTCTTGGGATGGATATCACTAGGGACAAGAAGGAGAAGAATCTGTTTCTATCTCAGCCTAGTTATCTCATGAAGGTTCTAGCCAAGTTCAATATGTCAAATTGCAGTAGTGTGGTTACTCCTATTGCACCTGGGGTGAAGTTATCTGAGGAACAATGTCCTAAGGATGATGCAGAAGCAAGGATTATGTCAAGAGTACCTTATGCAAGTGCAGTTGGAAGTATTATGTATACTATGATTTGCTGCAGGCCAGATCTTGCATATGCTATGAGTATTATCAGCAGATACATGGGGAATCCTGGGAGAAGGCATTGGGATGTTGTGAAGGATGTTCTCAGATACTTAAGTGGCACAAGGATGATGGGACTGAGGTTCAAGAAAAGCAATAACTTGCAGAATCCATTGGTTGGATATGTTGATGCAAATTTTGCAGGGAACTTGAATGGAAGAAAGTCTATCACAGGGTATGTGTTTATTTGTTTGGCACGACAGTTAGTTGGAAAGCAAGTCAGCAGTCTGTGGTTGCATTATCTACAACAGAGGCGGAGTTCATGGCTATCACTGAAGGAGTTAAGGAAGCTATCTGGTTAGGTGGATTATTGAATGAGTTGGGTATCCAACAGGATCATGTGAATATTCACTATGACAATCAAAGTGCTATTATGTTGACTAAGCATCATGTGTATCCTGAAAGGACAAAACACATTGATGTAAGGTTTTTTCTTCATCAGAGATATTGTCAAGGGAGTTGTGAAGATAAAGAAGATTCATATATCTTTGAACGCATCAGACGCTATGACTAAGGCGCTTCCAGGACCAAAGTTCAGGTTTTGCCTGGAACTTGTGGGTGTCAAAACAAGAAGGGGTTCATCCTAACCGCAAGGATGGGAACGGGGAGGCATCTTAACCTTAGAGGTGCATATGGGGGCGTATCTTAACCTTAGAGGTACATGGGGGCGTATCTTAACCTTAGAGGTACATGGGGACGTGTCTTAACCCTAGAGATGCAAATGGGTGTGTCCTAACTTCAGGGATACAGAGGTCGTTGGTGTTGAGCTAAAGGTGGAGATTTGTGAGGTGTTATCTCAACAACTGTTTCCGAATGCAATCAGGAAAAGGTAATTGTCTCCATTAGGAAATCAATTCCTATTTGAATTCAATTCCTATTCGAATTCCTTTAGGTATAGCTGCAAATTGAAGGCTATATAAAGGGGTGATTATTGCATGCTCATAACCAGATCTGGAGACATAACAACACAGCTTGAAGACCCGGTTCGACTACTTCGAAGGGTGATATTATATAGATTATAGGTTCTAGCTTTGAGAGACAGATTTGTTCTTGTTTCTTGCATACTGTTAGGGACTTGTAATTGGGATTGATATAATATAGTGGAAGATGGTGATCTCCGTGGACGTAGGTTATTTACAACCGAACCACGTTAAACTCTTGTGTCTTTCTTGCTTATCGTTCTTGCTCTGTTTTCTGTTTTGGTTGCTTGGGTGTGTGTTTGATTGGTGCAACTGGTTCTTGGTGGTTTAGTTGTGTTGTGAGCTTTTGTGATTAGGTATAATCGACTATTGTTGAATCGAACTCAACAATATTCATAACCATTGATTTCACTCACTACACCCAGTCGCACAAAGGTCTGCTCCACTGATTAGGTTGTTCTCCTTGATTCATGCTTACAACTCCCAATTTGGCATTACGACTTGGATTTGTTTCCCACCAAATTGTTGTTAATTGGCAATGGCAGCTTGAATTGGAGATATAAGACTGTCCACAAATGCGTGTTCATCGGAACAGATACGTAGTGCCCAATCCCCGTCAACAAAAACATCTCTAAAACTTTGCTCTTTCAGGTTATACATTAATAACTTTCCCCTCAGGTCTTTGAACAAAAGCTCCTTCACCTCCTCATCCCCAATACAAAGAAACGGCTTACGTTCTTCGTCCTCATCATATTGCCAAGTAGCTATTTTGGTCCAGGAGTTCACCACCCCATACTCTTTCATCATCCACAAATTAACCACCCCAACAGCCCACATCTCCTCTAAAATACACAAGCATCCTCGAAGAACAAAAGGCCCCATACCCTTAGCAAAACTGTTAGCACTAGGAGGAAAAGGCATGTCGCGAAATACCTCATCAGCCAAATCAAAAATAGCAATCAACGGCTTATTATTATTATCATCAGAACCCTTACTAAAAGCAAGCCAATGGATAGAGCCATTGAGAAAAGCCCCATGCTCACGTGTGAAACAAGAAATCTGCTTATAAGGTGAAGAGCCACAGCTTTTCCAAGTACCCATTCTCACCGAATACACATCAATAAGCACCTCGCCTTTAGTAAATCCTTCAGGCCAATCATTGGTATACATAGTAAAAGTATGCCGGACAATCTTGAAATCCTTAGAACGTATGTCGTAACCCAAGTCGCATAGCAGCCTTCTACTTCTTTCCCAAAGATGTGAATACGGAATGATGCGTAACTGATGCCGAGTAACAGGATTCACCAAGTAAAGTTCATCACGGTCATTAAGTAACAAAACTAGGCCCCTGCAAATACTCCAGAGAAAGACGTACCTACATGTATCTTCCAACTCTATCTTTTTGGTGACAGAAATTGTGTTCATGGTTGGGGAAGGAATGGTGCAGAGATAAGGGAAATTGGACTTCAAAATGAGGCTGTTCTCTTGTTGCTGCACTTTCAGATTCCAGTGGGTATCAATGAATTGAGAAGATGAGAGGGTGGCGCCCCATTTCTTGGACAAACACCTGAATTTTCCAACAACTTTGGTGGGCAGTCTTGAGAAGATATCTATAAGGATATCTTCAGGGAGATGAGGAAGATGTACATAGGGTTTCTTGGATTTCTTCCGTTTCACCATTGCGAAATTCAGGTGTTTCTTGAGTTTGTGGTTGCAATTGAACTGGGGGGAAACAAAGGATTAAATAAAAACAGTACGTAAACTAAAATCAATTCCAACAAAATACAGAAAGAAATAGTACTATATTATTCTCCAATTTCACAAGGCCAAATCAATAAACAACATTGAAAGTTAAAACAGGCAAAAACCTAAAGAAAATGGAAATGGGAGCTCAATGAAACTTTAGAAGGCAAAACGGAGGTGCTAGCTAATACACTCACCCTGAACCTGCCGCTGTAAACCGCCAACTACAACGTACCGCCGTACCAGGTCGGATTATGTCGAAATTGCTGAAAGTGGAGCTAGGTATACTGTCATTCCAATTTTCGATTTCAAATGTTAAAAAGGAAAAATGTTCAAACTGGAGAGGGAAATGGAAAAATACGATGGTGGATGAAATGACTAAGTTAAACACACCGACTTGTCAGTTGTTAGTTACTATTTGGAATCTTTTGATTTGAATTTCAACTAATCGTCTTTAAAATTCTCTTTCAACTTCACATTATTTTATTATTTTATTTGCATTCTCATTTCTAGTGCCAGTTTTGTACGATTATATATACTTTTAAATGGCACGAAATTTTTACCTGTAGAAAGATATATTGTTTTATAATATATCGATTGTTATAGTAATACCTCGAGCTGACTCAGAGCTACAACAATTCCACCATCCTCCAACCATGATTTATTTATTATTTATTTGTTCTTTATTATAATAATACTCTATACACCATATTTTATCATTCCTTTCTTCATACAAATATCCACGCAAAAACTTGCACTTTTTACTTAAATAATATTCCATTTCAATTTATTTTTCTTTAAAGTCCTAATAAGTAGTATGAGAAGTTGAGAAATTTGTGAGGGGTGGAAGGGAGTATCCACTGTTGCCCCAATTGGATTAACACCACACCACCACCTTCTTCTTCTTCATGCATAGATAGAACAAATACAAATACACTTCTGGAAAAAGAACAAAACTAACCGAGGAAAGAAAGCGCCTACTATTTTAGCGGTGCCTAGCATAACCCTTCTAAAGATACATGAGTTCTCAAATTCATCATCTTCCCCACATTACAATTAGAATTAGAATTCAAGTGTCTGTGTCTATCTTCAAGCCAGTGAGATATATAGAAGAAAATAATGTCGTTAACTACTGCTGGGCAAGTTATTCGCTGCAAAGGTGATCAATCAATCGATCAATTCATACTGCTTCAATTAATTTATCATGTCCTATTACACATATATTTACTGTATAATGATTATGCATTTGATGGATGTTTAGCTTGTGAACAGCCAGCCTTAAATGTTTTTGTACTCGTATATGTTTACCTTGTCCTTCATTGAATTCCAGCTGGTTTTAATTTGTTCCAATTTCTCTTACTATAACTTAGCTTCTTTTAGTTTGCAAAGATTGATTGAGTTTTAGGGCTCAACTACTACTAGTACTAATTCGCTAAATACCTGCTAGGCTACTGAAAATCTAGTAGATAACACTGTCCTGCTGTTTTTGTTTCCAAAATGATTTACTTATTTTGTTTTTATGAATATATATGAGTTATAATTCGGTGATGAAACTGTTTGTTGTAGCTGCCGTGTAATCGCCCAAGCATATTTTGAATATTAACTCTCAAGTATTTTACTTGCGCACATCTTGAAGTAATTGTATATCATTAACATGGCACATTTAACTTGTTATGTGGTTCAACTCCTCTGTTTTGCCCCATAACTATAGCTTATAGGATCTTGATTATTCTGTCGTCACACTTCTAATAGAATTTCAAATCTTCCAGAAGATCAAAATAATTTCCAATATGTACTTTTGTGTATTGTACGTAACAAGTTTGTGTTTTACTTGTTGATAATTTATGGCAGGGCCAAACACCTCTTTTTCCTCGAATTTTCGGTCATGAAGCTGGGGGTACGTCATCTCTATTATACATTCAAGACCTAAATTAATTATATGATAAAGTGCATGTGTAGCTATATAGAAGGAACTAGTTCTTGCTAATGTGCATGTATGTTCATTTTCTTCCCTTTTTATTTTTCCTCTTCATACAGAATTGTGGAGAGCGTTGGTGAAGGTGTGACTAATCTTCAACCAGGCGATCATGTTCTTCCTTTATTCACTGGTGAGTGCAACAAGTGTCGGCACTGCAAATCGACAGAAAGCAACATGTGTGACCTTCTGATGATAAACACCGACAGAGGGGTAATGATCCAGGATGGCAAGTGTAGGTTCTCTAAGGATGGGAAGCCCATGCATCACTTTCTAGGAACCTCCACTTTCAGTGAGTACACTGTTGTGCATGTTGGCTGTGTTGCCAAGATCAATCGAGAGGCACCACTCGACAAAGTTTGCATTCTCAGTTGCGGGTTTTCAACAGGTTCGATTCTATTTTATTAGTTCTATATTTTAAAAAAAAATCTATAGATTGTGATCCTTGAGTTTGCAGCATGCCCTAATTGAAGTTATTTTCCCTTTGAAGGTTTTGGAGCAACGGTGAATGTCGCCAAACCAACTCAAGGTTCAACCATAGCTATTTTCGGGCTAGGAACAGTTGGTCTTGCAGTAAGTATACGTTTATTCTCACAATGGCATGTGTTCAGATTGCCAAATCAGATATATATAATGGTTTTAAATCTGGATTTTCAGGCTGCTGAAGGTGCTCGGGTTTCTGGGGCTTCAAGGATAATTGGTATTGATATGAACCCGGCTCGTTTCGAGTAAGGTGAGGCTAGCTAGCTAAAAATTGTTCTAAGATCTTATGATCCTAATAACTCCGGTAAGTGCAAACCGAAGGATCATAACAAGTCCATTCAAGAGGTTAGTTTATACGATTGTTCTGCCTTTGATTTATCACCGGAACTAATACTCTAATAGCTGCATGCTATATATGTTGATAGTAACTTGAGCTAGTACGCGTCTGATCCAACCTATGTATGTTAGTCCTCTCTAATGTCATGAATAAGTTACTTGGATAAACAAGGAGGAAATGCATGGAACCATTGTGCTCAAAATTCTGGTATTTGAATGGGTCATTCTCAGGTCATAGTCGAGATGACTGATGGTGAAGTGGATCGCAGCGTAGAGTGCACTGGCGACGTGACTGCAATGATATCAGCATTTGAATGCGTTCATGATGTAACAATCTTTCCCAGTTTCTGTTATGTACCAAGTTTAATACCAGATGCTACTATATCATTTGCCATCTGTGACAGGGTTGGGGTGTTGCTGTGCTAGTCGGATTACCCAAGAAGGATGATGCATTTAAAACGAACCCTGTTAACTTGCTGAACGAGCGAACTCTAGGGAACCTTTTATGGTAACTATAACCCAAGTGACATCCCTGATGTTGTTGAGAAATACATGAACAACGTAAGGCTTTAATAAATGTCAACATCATTTGAGCAATTTCCCCTGCATCTTCAAAAATGTAACAAAGTAGGTGCATGTGTTGACTAGGAGTTGGAGTTGGACAAGTTCATCACCCACAGGGTTCCATTTTCGGAGATCAACAAGGCTTTTGACTACATGCTATGCGGGGAGAGTCTCCGTTGTATCATCAGCATGGAGAACTAAGTAGATTATGTACCAGTCAAAGCGAGAAATAGATTACTACCATCCTAAATAAACATGTATGAGGTCTCTGTGAATTTGAGTTTGAGGGCTTTTGCTCAGACAGACGCTCTTGAATAACGAGTGGCATATCCCTATGAGGTTCTAAGCTTTGCCCAGACACATAATGTACATGACCACACATAATTTCACACGTCTACAAACATGAAAACGACAATGAAAGCGTAACATGAAATTGAGAATAACATGCTGAACCCACAAGGCTCCTTAACAGCAACTATGGGAGTGAAAATTCCAGCTAATTCTCCACACAACTAAAATTCATATACCAAACTACACATTAATTCATACCCCAGTTTCCACAAAGATAAGCTCCATTGATTAGTTTGTTCTCCCGACTTGACTTGGAACCGTCACCCATTGAATTGTTGTTAATCGGCGATGGCAGCTTGAATTGGCGAGACAAGGCTGTCCACAAATGTGCATCCATCGGAAAAGAATTGGTTGCGATCAACAAACATGACTCTAAAGCTTTTCTTTTTCAGCTCACGCATAACCAAATATGATGAAGAATCTATGGCCAAAAGCTCCTCCGCCTCTTCATCATTCCCAATAAGAGCCAAAGGTTTACGTACTCCGAAACTAAGCCTCTCAGATTGCCAACTAGCTATTTTGGTCCAAGATTCTACCACCCCATAATCTTTCATCATCCATAAATTAGTAACTTCCATAACAGCCCTCGGCTCCTCTAAAATACAGAAGGATCCTCGAACAACAAACGTCCTTCTAGGAAAACAATTAGCAGCGGGAGGAACAGGTATGTCGCGAAATACCTCATCAGCCAAATCAAAACTAGCAATCAACGGCGTATAATCAGACTCCTTGATATAAACAACCCAATGCACAATGCCATTAATCAAAGCCCCATGCTCCCATAATAGAAAAGGTGTATGGTCATAAGGTGAAGAACCACAGGTTTTCCAATTACCCATTTTCACTGAATACAAATCAATAACCGTGTCAGTAATAGCCCGGTTACCGCTATCCCAAGTAAAAGTAAGTCCGACAATCTTGTAATCCTCAGAAAGAATATCATAACCCAAGTCGCATACTATCCTTCTATCACTTCTTCTCAGAGGGGGATTTGGAATGCGCAAGTGCTGCTGAGTAATTGGGTTCACCAAGTACATTTCCTTACGTGCATTACATAACAAAACCAGGCCCTTGCAAGTACCACATAGTTCATCAGTTTTATATTCCAACTCCAAGTTTTTTGAGGCAGGAATTATGTTTGTTGTTGGAGAAGGCATATCGCAGAGAACAGGGAACGCGGATATGGATATTAAAAGCAGGTGGTTCTCTTGTTGATGGACTTTTCGATTCAAGTGGGTATCAATGAATCGAGAAGTAGAGAGGTCGGTGCGCCATTTCTTGGACAAACACCTACATTTACCAACCCCCTTTGCGGGCAGTCTTGAAAAGATATCCATAAGGATTTCTTCAGGAAGGTGAGGATGAATAATACTACCTCCCTCCCAATTGCACCATTTGCTTTTGGGCATATAAAATAAGGAGAAGAGTTAAATATTGAGTTATATTGATAGTGAATTTATGGAGTATTTGTGGACACAAAAATGTGTTGATGAAATATAATATTATTATAACCATGTCCAAATATGGCAAAGAAATTAAATGGTGGAACTTCAACGGGATGCCCAAAATGGCAAAATGGTGGAACTGTCTGGGACGGAGGGAGTATAGGGTTTGGGCATTGCGAAATTGATCAGCTGGCTTGTGTGTGTTTCTTGACCTGGTTGCAAGTGAAGTGTAAAAATATTAAACCAACTAGTAGTATGCCTAATCATAAGATCAATTCCAACAATATGTAGGTGGAGATAACACACTCAAATTTCAAGACTAAACCAACAGTTTTGAGGAAATGAATGAAACACAGTATACTTGAAAAAAACAACTCAAACATGTACTGCAGTATATTATTACTCGACAAGCAGCATAATTGAATTGATCATGCTAAACAAAATTCCCAAATTAAAACCCCAAACAGCATTTAAACCAAACAATCCAAAACCTAAACAGATCGGAGTTCAATAAAACTTAAAAAGGCAACACGGAGGTGCTAATCACTCACCCAGTAGCTGTTGCCGTGAAACGCCAACTCCCATGGGGTTCAGGTAGAATTTGCTAAAAGTATAATACTGTATTCAGTACCGAATGTTTTCGGTTTCTAACTGGGGAGTGGGGAATAATGATAAGTGTTGGACATGATGGGAGAATATGAGGGTATTTATATGAGTACAATATAATACTTTTGAATCTATCTAGAAACCATAAGTAACTAGTGTTTCTATTTTATTCTACTTGTAACTCTTAACTAATCGAAATTCTTATACATTCATAATTATCCATAACAATAACAATATAATATCACCAAGTCAATAATATTTCAGCAATTTACTATACATTTCCAATGGCACCCCTCTTAATTAGTCATAATCTTCTTTTCTGCTTTCTTTTTGAATTATTTATGCTTAATTTATTTTATTTTCATTTTATCTAACATCTTTATTGTTGTAAATTTTATCACAAATCAAACAACACATTATATAAAATAACTCCCCTATAATAGATTACTTTTAAGTAGGTATTAAAAACGTTATAAGTATAAGTATATAGGTCATTACATCAAGCTAAATCTATCTAAAACGTACCACAATGAGATATCTTAAGTACCTTCCCTAATTTCATATAATACATATACAAATAAGTCCACTAGATATAAATGTACTATCACATAGGACAAGTGTTGACATTAGAGCATGTCATGTAGCCCTAGTAGTCTCTACGTCAACTCAATACTAATGGGCCTAACCAAAGTCCATGTAGATATATTTCTATTATTTCTGTGATTTTTCTTCTTTTTTCTTGCCTCTTTTCCTTCGCTTCGGCTTCGAGATGTATATTCCGGAATATCTTACACGGTGACAAGTTTCTTACCTTCTCGATCCAATTGTCTTCCTTAGTATCTGGAAATGTTCCTTGTTGCATACCTTTATTTGTCTATAAGAGGTCATTCTGATGCTACTTTAATTTTCGTGAGAGTTTGTGTCAACATGTAAGGAAGAAAGCATAGGCCTGGGGGTTATTCCCCTAGTTTGTCTCCACGGGTACCTTGAAATTTACCTTCTCTCGTACCTTCCTATATCTATAGGAGGTTATTTTTTAGGTCACTTCATTTCAGTGACATTCGTGTCCGCATCCATATCCGTATAACGTATAGGTACGTGCTTCTTAATTTGTTCCTAAGTACATAATACATGATTTCAATCAATCATCATAATCTTTGTAATTACATAATACATCATTTCAATCAATCATAATAATGTAAGAACCACTACTGATCGAGCTCATGGGAAAACCAAACCCATGACACCTCTCTCGAGTCAACCTAATCAATTAGGCTATAGTGTATATATAGTGACATGCTCTGTATGAAGAAACGAATTTTGGGAGCAACAAACGCTTATTTTATAGATTTAATAACTAAACAAATAATTAGATGGAACGATGATTAATTTGTAGCAGTATTAGGGAGGGGATCAACAATGAACATATATGTTATGTGTCAGTGTGTGATGAAACTAGCAAGGCAGCCCTGTATTTTGTTAAAAACAAATTTAGGAGAAAATGAAAACAGTACTGCAGAATACTAGTGAAATGAAAGCGACACGTAACTATAACTAACATGATCGTATAGATCTTTTGAAATGATACTGTTGCCCCAATTTGGATTAACACCATCTTCTTCGACATGCATGGATTGATACATACAGTACAAGTACAAATACAAATACATTGATTTCTGGAAAAAGAACAAAACTAAGTGGAAAGTAAGCGCCCACTCTTTAAGCGGTGCATACTCCACGTACCCCCTCTATTCTACTTCCACGCACACACTCCTGGATTAATAAATAGTGTACAACTATAGTCTATAGATCTATGATTCTCCTCATCATCTCTCTCTCTCCATCTCTCATCATCAGATCAGTGAGATATATAGAAGAAAAATAAATAATGTCGTCAAACAATAATACTACTGCTGGCCAAGTTATTCGCTGCAAAGGTGATCAATCGATCAATTATTCATTCTTCTTCAATTAATTCATCATGTCCTATTAGATTTTGCTGCTTACTAGCTTAATTAGTAGTACCATATATTAATTTATTTGTTCTGGGCAGCTTATATAATTAGTTTAACTTTACTGATCACTGCAGCAGATTAATTCATCATACATACTGTATAATGTGCATTTGATAGATGTTTAGCTTCTGAACAGCCAGCTAACCTTAAATGTTTTTATACTAGTAGTATATGTTTAGCTTGTCCTAATTAATTGAACCTATCCCAGATTTTAATTTGCTCTAATTTCTCTTATTAACTTGCTTCGTTTATGTTGCACCAAGTATATATATGTATGCCTGGTTGAGTGAGTTTTAGTGCTGATCAACTACTACTAGTACTAATTCCCTAAGCTAGCTAGGCTACTAAAGTAGAAGTACTAGATAACACTGTCCTGCTGTTTTTTGTATCCAAAATGATATACAGTATAGTAGTATTATGTTTTATAATTCGGTGATGAAACTGTTTGTTGTAGCTGCCGTGTCATGGGAAGCCGGGAAGCCTCTAGTGATCGAGGAAGTGGAAGTCGCACCGCCGCAGAAAATGGAGGTTCGAGTGAAGATTCTCTTCACCTCCCTTTGCCACACTGATGTTTACTTCTGGGAAGCTAAGGTACTATACTTCTAAACTATATACACACGTCCAGATTTTAATTAATGAAGCCCAATTTATTAGTTGTATAGACAAGTGTAATCGTCGAAGCATATTTAAATATAAACTCAACACATCTTCAAGTAATGGTATATCATTAACATTGCACATCAAATTTATTCTGTGGTTCAACTCCTCTGTTTTGCCCCATATATATATAGCTTATAGGATCTTGATTATTGTGTTCTGTTCTGACTTCTGATAGTTTATTGTATAAAGTTTATATTTTACTTGTTGATTATACTCTGACTGCAGGGGCAAACACCACTTTTTCCTCGAATTTTCGGTCATGAAGCTGGAGGGTAAATCATCTCTACTATAAATTCATGGGATAATTTAATATATGATTCATGTATAGAAGGATCTAGTTCTAATCTATATGAATGTTTTTTTTTTTTGCTCTTGATACAGGATTGTGGAGAGCGTTGGGGAAGGCGTGACTGATCTTCAACCAGGCGATCATGTTCTTCCTGTATTCACTGGTGAGTGCAAGGAGTGTCGTCACTGCAAATCTGTAGAAAGCAACATGTGTGACCTTCTGAGGATAAACACCGACAGAGGGGTAATGATCCAGGATGGCAAGAGTAGGTTCTCTAAGGATGGGAAGCCCATACATCACTTTCTAGGAACCTCCACTTTCAGTGAGTACACTGTTGTGCATGTCGGATGTGTTGCCAAGATCAATCCAGAGGCGCCACTCGATAAAGTTTGTATTCTCAGTTGTGGGTTTTCAACAGGTTGGATTCTGTTCTATCAGTTTTATATTTGAAAAAAGTCTATAGATTGTGATCCTTGAGTTTGGCCCCATTTGTTTATTCCTCTACCAAAAAGGCCTGTTTCTGAGCTCATTGAAAGAGTTTTTCCTGCGAATCCAGGGGATGTGTTATTGTATTTAGAAACCATCTTTTGTAGTATGGTATTGTATCTTTTGTGTACATGGATCATCTTCGATCTGCGGCAAGGTAGTGTTCTTCGATTTATGTACTGAAAGTAGAGTGTAACTTTCACTCATTGTGGTAATAAACCCTTTGAAGGTTTTGGTGCAACCGTGAATGTCGCCAAACCAACTCAAGGTTCAACTGTAGCAATTTTCGGTCTGGGTGCAGTTGGTCTTGCTGTAAGTATACGTTCATTCTCACAATAGCATGTGTTCAGATTGCCAAATCAGATATATAACGGTCTTAAATCTGGATTTTCAGGCTGCTGAAGGTGCACGGGTTTCTGGGGCTTCAAGGATAATTGGTATTGATCTGAACCCAGCTCGTTTCGAGAAAGGTGGGGCTAGATGAAAATTGTTGTAAGATCTTATCATCCTAACTCTGGTAAGTGCAAAGCAATAGAGCTATTGATTGCTTTCTTTTCAACAGCAAAGAAGTTTGGCGTAACTGAATGTATAAACCCGAAGGATCACAAGAAGCCCATTCAAGAGGTTAATTAGTATATACGATTGTTTTGCCTTCTGAGTTATTTGTAATTTCAGTACGTTAGTTTCATATGATCTCTAATGTCCTGGATGGAGCCATTTGTTCTCAAAATTCTGGAATTTGAATACGTCATTCTCAGGTCATAGTCGAGATGACTGATGGAGGAGTGGATCGCAGTGTAGAGTGCACTGGGAACGTGACTGCAATGATATCGGCATTTGAATGTGTTCATGATGTAACAATCTTTCCTAGTTATGTTATGCACCAAGTTTAATACCAGATGCTACTATATGTACTCATTTGCCATCTGTAACAGGGTTGGGGTGTTGCTGTGCTTGTTGGAGTACCCAATAAGGATGATGCATTTAAAACGAATCCTGTCAACTTGCTGAACGAGCGAACTCTCAAGGGAACCTTTTTTGGCAACTACAAGCCCCGCAGTGACATCCCTGTTGTTGTCGAGAAATACATGAACAAGGTGAGGCTTAGTTTTCTACTGGCACAACTCACAAATTTGTTGTAGTGGTACGATTATTCTCATTTGCGGTTGTTTTTCTTTTTCTGTTCTGGTTTTGGCATGTTAATTAGGAGATGGAGCTGGACAAGTTCATCACCCACAGTGTCCCATTTTCAGAGATTAACAAGGCTTTTGACTACATGCTACGCGGGGAGAGCCTCCGTTGTATCATCAGCATGGAGAACTAAGTACATTATCAGTTTGTTATGTACCAGCTGAGGCGAGAAATAAAGTATTATGAGGTGTCTGTGAATTTGAGTTTGAGGGCTTTTGCGCAGAGAGATACTCTTGATAATGAATGGCATATTCTTATGAGGTTCTAATCTTCAGAAATGTTACTTCATTACTTGTCATGTCTTAAACAGTACTCGTCCAACAAAGATGGGTTTTCTTCGGGCGGAGCACATAATGTACATGACCACACATCATTTCAATTGTCTACAAACAAGAAAATGACAATATGAAATTAACAACTTTGGTTACCTGGCTGGTATAGCACAACATGCCGAACCACAAGGCTCCTTAACAGGAACTATAGGAGTGAAAATTCCAGGTAACATAAAGAGGGACAGCAAGGATGCATCTCCTAATTCTCTGGAAGACATTTGTGCTTTTAGACTAAAATCTTCAAGTATGAAAACAAAACCAGACACCAAATAAACTAAACTTCAAAGACCAAATTACACATTTACACATTAAAATGTACCGTCTACCCCAGTCTGCTCCACTGATTAGGTTGTTCTTCTTCGCATTATGACTTGGAACCGTTACCCATTAAATTGTTGCTAATCAGCAACGGCAGCTTGAATTGGCGAGACAAGGCTGTCCACAAATGTGCATCCAAAGGAAAAGTTTTGGCCGCGATAAGCAGACGTAACTCGATCAACAGACATAACTCTAAAGCTTTGCTCTTTCAGGTCACACATAACCAAATTTGAGAAATAATCTATGGCTAAAAGCTCCTCCGCCTCTTCATCATTCCCAATAAGAGCCAAAGGGATGATACTTGCTAGGTCATATTTCTCAGATTTCCAGCTAGCTATTTTGGTCCAAGAGTCCACCACCCCATAATCTTTCATCATCCATAAATTACACACTCCAACAGGCCTAGTGTCGTACTCTAAAATACACAAGCATCCTCGATGAACAAAAGGCTCCCTAGCGAAACGGTTAGCACTGGGAGGAACAGGTATGCCACGAAATACCTCATCAGCCAAATCAAAACTAGCAATGAATGGCTTATTATCAGATCCCTTACTTAAACCAAACCAATGGATAATGCCATCAAGTAAAGCCCCATGGTCCCATAATAGAAGGGATGAAAGTTTATAAGGTGAAGAACCACAGCTTTTCCAAATACCCATCTTCACCGAATACACATCAATAACTGCTTCATTAATAACCTTGTCATGACCGCTAGTCCAAGCAAAAGTAAGCCGGACAATCTTGTAATCCTTAGAATGAATATCGTAACCCAGGTCGCATACTATCAATGTATCTATTTTTCTCATAGGCGAAATCGGAATGCACAAGTGTTGTCGAGTAACTGGATTCACCAATATTGACATTTGATTTTGATAATTAAATAACAAAACCAGGCCCTTGCAAGTACCCCGGAGTTGATTACTTGTATTTTCGACCAACTTTTCCAAGATGGAAATTGTGTTGGTTCTTGGGGAAGGCATATTGCAGAGAAATGGGACATAATCGGCAAAGGTTGTCAAAAGCAGGTGCTTCTCTTGTTGGTGGACTTTTCGATTTGAGTGGATATCAATGAAATGAGTAGTGGAGAGGTTGGTGCACCATTTCTTGGACAAACACCTGAATTGTCCAACTACTTTTGTGGGCAGTCTTGAGAAGATATCTATAAGAATATCTTCAGGGAGATCATGAAGATGATGAAGAGTATTATAGGGCTTCACCATTGTGGAATTCAACTAGATTGTGCGTGTGTTTTTTTACCTGCGGTTGCAATTAAATTTTTTAATAATCGAACCATTACTTTCATAAGTAGCATTAGAAAGCTAGTAATAAACTATAAATAATATCGCACTTGACAATAATTGAACCTATGAGCTCTAGTGTCATGACAATCACTCAATCACTCAGTCTAACCAATGAATTGAGCTAGACCTCATTGGTCGGTTGCAATTGAACTGGGGAAAACAAAGGATTAAAAACTATACTATAGTGTATATACTCTCTAAATTCAGATAAATCCCAACAATATACAGACCAGAAAGATACTATCACTCAGAAACCAACAACTCTCAACCACCACATATATTGGTTCAACTTCAACACACACAGCAGAGTAATTAAATTAAATTAAATTAAATTGAAGACCGCACACAAAATTCCCAAATTACAAGGCCAAAATCGTAAACCACACTCATACAGAAACAATCAAAAACCTAAAGAGATCGGAGTGCAATAAAACTTAAAAGAGGCAAAAAGGTGGTGCAAATAGACGTACCCTGAAACTGCCGCTGTAAACCGCCAAACTCCCGCAGACCTGATCTCAGAGGTTTAGGTCGAATCTTTTGCCTAAATAATTATACTGCTGTCACTCCAATTTTCAAACGGTTCTTCTTGGGCTTTTTGGATTCGTCGGTCCACTTCTCTTTACGGTTAAAAACGATTCGAGACCTCTTCTTACAAAAACGAACCTAAAAATCAAACTTTGCTCGAGCTCAATTTTTATATATAAAATATATTATAAACAAATATAAAAATATAAATAATCAACATTATCGAGTCGAACAGTTGGTAAGAATGTGAATCGATGCATTCTCATTAATCACCAATGATATATATATATAACGAAATCCACTATTCTAGCCTATATTCTAGGACAGATATACATTCGTAATACATTCCTAATACATTCATATGTCTACATTGTCGGTGTTGACCAAGGAGTTAACTTGTTCTGGTTTAACTCCTATGTGCTATCTGGTTCAACTCCTATGTTCTAACACAGTTAAGTTAGGGTAACAAGTGTAAAAGTAGACTCACTTACTTTATCAAGCGAGCGAAGCTTGAACCTTAACAAGTCGAGTCAAATTTAATATACGTACTTACCTCGCATAACTAGCTATTGGAGAACTAATTAACTAAACTACTCATCTGTCCCGATCAATTCTTTACGTATTCCTTTTTTGTACGTCCCAATTAATTATTTAAGTTTTCATGTTTGGAAAGTACCTCACATCCCATCTACATTATTTTAAATACGGACCCTACTTTTACACTTCTTTATCTTCACTCATATCTCACACTCCTTTAATCTATTACCCCACATTTACATACAATATTAATATAACACTACCAAACAAAACCATTCATTAAAAACCGTGTAAAAAGCAAACTCAAAAGCTTATCCTTGAGGTTCTAACTGGACCGAACCCAAATAAATCAATAAAGCTTATCAGAGAAATAGTCCAATTAAAGTACTATAGCCTATACGGTTTTTATCCGATAAAGTTTCGGAACCAAATGCATGCCTCCCCTCGTTATCTCTTCCGCCGTCTCTGCAAATCCGTTGCTTCCCGATCTTGTTTCCGATTCGCCAAACCTGAAGAATCAGAAGAATTCCGACCGCGAATCCCGGAGAATCGTATCGCACTTAGATACGAAAGAATCGATTCCCGTCACTAGTTGGAAGAATTCTTGTGACAGACCAAATTACACACTACAATCCACCCTCCACGCTTATTTGGCACTAAGATCTGCTCCCCTGGTTACGTTGTTCTCCTCGATCAGTGTTTACAACTCGTAATTCAGCAATGACAACTTGAATGGGCAAGATAAGGTTGTCCAAGATTGTGTGTCCATCGTACAAACAATCTTGAACCCATCAACAAACATATCCTTGAAACTTTGCTCTTTCAAGTTATACATAACCAACTTTCCCCAAAAATCTATAGACAAAAACTCCACCAGCTCATCCCCTATAAGACACAACGGTTTACGTGGAACAAAACGGTTCTCTGATTGCCAACTATATAATTTCGTCCAAGAGTTCAATACACCAAACTCTTTCATCATCCATAAATTAGTAGCCATCGACTCCTCCAACATACATAAGCAGGCCCGGATCTAACATATAGAGGCCCCATGCGAAATTTTAAACTAGGCCCCGAATTTAGAGGAAATTGAAAAGAAAAAAAATTAACACTAACAAATTACATGAAGTAAATTTGACATTTTACACTGATATTATTTTCTCCAAGTAAAAACATAAAAATTAGTTTTTAAAATGTAAAAGGGAGTGCAACTCTTTTGATAGAACCAACTATAATATTACGAGCCTCAATGGAAATCTCAATGAAAATATTCTAAAATTCTAAAAAACATTCAAACAAGTGTCAAACTAATTAAACTGAATAAATATTTACTAAAATTTATATATATAAAAAAAAGGACGAATTGAATAAAGAGAAATATGCAAATGAGTAGATAATAAAGATTAGAATTAAAAAAAGAACGAAAATCTCATTTTAATACGAATAAAAGATAAAAACTAAAATTAAAAAGAGCACAAAAAATATATGTACTACTTCATTTCATTTAACTATGAATAAAGGATGAAAACTAAATTGAAATGAGGGCAGTGGGAATCGAACTGGGCTACTATAAAATGATCTCTAGCTTCAATTCATCTCAACCAGTGGGAGAAAGGAGTTTTATGACTATTGTAATATATTTCGTATATAATTAATATGCCATTATATTTTGTAGGCCCCGGAATATTTTGGGCCCTATGCGGTTGAACAGGCCGCATGGGCCCAAAACCGGGCCTGTACATAAGCATCCTTGAAGACGCCCTCTACGAAAATGGTCATGTTTAGCACTGGGAGCCTTCCAGTGCTAAACAGGTATTTCGCGAAACACCTCATCAGCGAAATCAAAAGTACTAGCAATCAACATCTTATTATAACCAAATCCCTTACTAAAAACAGGCCAATGGATAAGGCCATTAAGCAAAGCTGATGAACGCAGGTTTGTCGGTCCCGATTCAAGCAAATAAATTTGTTATTTAGCCAAAGGCAATTCACAACTACAACGAAAACCGTAGTGTAGCAGTAGAATGACCTCGAGTGTCGTTCTCTCAGGACTATAACTAGCTTTATCTATTTAAGTAGGAATATAAAAACAGCAGACGTAAAAGCAAAGGGTTTTTCTAACAGATAATGGAGATTGGTGATAGTATGATCCTTCAAAGCATAACGGGTCAATAATCATGCGTAAATTCCTCGGTCTTGCATGGAGATCTTTGATCAATCTAATGTCCTGTTGTAATTATTAAGCACTGCGAAGATAAGATACTGACAAGTCAAGCACTATTGTCCAATTGTGTTTCGTAATTATTCAACACTACGAAGATATACACGCGCCTAGGTCGACGAGGGCCCAATTGTGCATAATAATTAATACAACATACGAGAATTTAGGCTGAGCTGAGCCTGATCAACGAAATAAAGCAATAACACGGAGTATAATGCGCGATATAGCCATTAGCATGATTATCTTCCCTTCGCTAAGAATTCACATACTACCACCAACGATAAGTTTAGCTACTCATAATAGGCATGCAATCAACAGAAATCATAGAAGAATACATGTTGAAAGATATATTAAAATAAGTAGAATAAACTGTAAGATACAATGTTACCGAAGGTTGTCAATCTCCGAAGAATTGCGATCCTACAAGCTCCAATCTGCTATGAAAAAGTGTCTCATAAGCTACGGACCCCCAGAACAGGCTTTGGGAAGTCCCTACCTAAAACTACAGAGAAAGGTGGGAGAATAGGTCTGGAAAAGTATGAATTTCGGAGAAAATCTGAGCAACTATATATAGGCCCCGAAATACTGTGGGGCGAGTCGCCCCATGTCCCGGGCGGTTCGCCCGGGAGTGTTTTTCGCGGAATCCCGCGTTTTCGACGCGTTTTTGGATTTCTTCCCCTTTTCGGACTCGGTTTCCGTCTTCTAGTGGCCTTCTAACCTCCAGATTCGACCCCAAGACTCCAAATCCTATCCGGAAACCTTCAGATACTCCAAATAGGCTTCTGGAACACCAATTCCTTGTCAACTTCAATATAATTGCCCGTAAATCCTCGATTTTCAACCAAAACCTGTAAAATAAAATCTAAAGGGAAACGTGACACTATTCTAATAAAATGTACTAAAATATAGCTAAATTAACATAGAGGGTAGCTAAAATAGGTGAAAAAGACTCAAATGAAAGTGTAAAATACACATTCATCAAAATCCCCATTCTCACGGTTGATAGAAGATTTATTATGCTTATAAGGTGAAGAACCATAACTTTTCCAAATACCCATTTTCACCGAGTATACATCAATAACCGTGTCACGTAGTATCCTTCTATCTCTTTCCTCCCGAATTGAATACATAATTCGTATCTGCTGACTGTTGTTGTGTATCCGGATTCATCAAGACAAATTCATCGAGGCTACTACGTAACAAAACCAGGCCCTTGCAAATACCCCAGAGATTGTCATACTCGCATATATATTCCAACTCAATCTTTTTTGCAACGAATTTGTTGTTTGTTGTTGGAGAAGACATGGTACAGACTACAGAGAAGGGGGAAACGCTCTGGTACAAAAATTTCATGGCTCCGTTCTGGTATCAAAATGAGGTTGTTCTCTTGTTGATGGACTTTTCAATTCTCGGTGTGTATCTTGAATTGAGGAGTTGAGAGGTTGGTGTTGGTGCGCCATTTCTTGGACAAACACCTACATTTTCCAATAGTCTTGAGGATATCTTCAGGGAGCTAGATCAGGAGGATGAAGAGTATAGGGTTCAGCCATCGCCAAATTCAGCTAGCTTTAAGTAACAAACAATATGAAGACACAAAAAACCAAAATTTTCGTGGAGAAAATGAATGGATCGCAGCGTAGAGTGCACTGGGAATCGAACGTGACTGCAATGATATCGATCGGCATTTGAATGCGTTCATGACGTAACAATCTTTTCCAGTTTTGTTACATGTACTCATTTGCCATCTGTAACAGGGTTGGGATATGTTGTTGTGCTTGTTGGAGTACCCAACAAGGATGATGAATTTAAAACGAATCCTGTTAACTTGCTGAACGAGCGAATTCTCACGGGAACCTTTTTTGGCAACTAAAAGCCCCGCAGTGACATCCCTGGTGTCGTCAAGAAATACATGAACAAGGTGAGGTTTAGATTTCCTTGTCACCTGAACAGTCTTCTACTGGATACAACTCACAAATTTGTTGAAGTAGTCCTATTATTCTCATTTGCGATTCTTTTTCTTTTTCTGTTCTCAGTTTGGTGTTAGGAGATGGAGCTGTCATCACCCACAACGTTCCATTTTCGGAGATCAACAAAGCTTTTGACTACATGCTACGCGGAGAGAGCCTCCGTTGTATCATCAACATGGAGAACTAAGTAGATACTTAGTTTGTTGATGATGTACCCGTTGAAGCGAGAAATAGATTACTACCATCCTAAATAAAGTTTGTATGAGGTCTCTGTGATTTTGAGTTTGAGGGCTTTTGCCCAGACAGACACTCTTGAATAATGAATGGCATATCCTTATGAGGTTCTAATCTTTAGAAATGTTACTACTTCATTACTTGTCTACGGACATGAAAATGACAACATAGGTTGTTCACCCAACTTGGCATTACGACTTGGAACCGTCAGCCATTGAATTGTTGTTAATCAGCAATAGCTGCTTGAATATTGGCGAGACAAGGTTGTCCACAAATGTGCATCCACCGGTGAAATTATGATAATAATAGTTGCGATCAACACGCATAACTTTACATCTTTCCTCTTTCATGTCTTGCATAACCAAATTTAGTGAAGTGGCTATGGCCAAAAGCTCCTCCACCTCCTCATCCTCAATATAATAAGAGCCAAAGGGTTACGTACTTGGTGATATTTCTCAGATTTCCAGCTAGCTATTTTGGTCCAAGAGTCCACCACCCCATAATCTTTCATCATCCATAAATTAAACACTCCAACAGCCCTAGTGTCGTCCTCTAAAAATACACAAGCATTCTCGAAGAACAAAAGGATCCCTAGGGAAACTGTCAGCACTAGGAGGAACAGGTATGTCGCGAAATACCTCATCAGCCAAATCAACGGCTTACTATCAGATCCCTTACTTAAACCAAACAAATGGATAATGCCATCAAGTAAAGTCCCATGGTCCCGTAATAAAAACGATGTATGGTTATAAGGTGAAAAACCACAACTTTTCCAAGCACCCATCTTCACGGAATACACATCAATAATCACATCATCAATAACCCAGTCAATGCTATTCCACGTAAGTTGGACAATCTTGTAATCCTTAGAATGAATATCGTAACCCAGGTCGCATACTTTCCATGCATCTGTTTTAATCAGAGGTGAATTCGGAATGCGTAATTCCTGCCGAGTAACTGGGTTCACCAATGACATTCATAGTTTATGATTACATAACAAAACCAGGCCCTTGCAAGTACCCCAGAGTTGATCACATGTATATTCAACCAAATTTTCCGAGATGGAAATTATGTTGGTTCTTGAGGAAGGCATATTGCAGAGAACTGGGATATACTCGGGAAAGGATATCAAAAGCAGGTGCTTCTCTTGTTGATGGACTTTTCGATTCGAGTGGATATCAATGAAGTGAGTAGTGGAGAGGTTGGTGCGCCATTTCTTGGACAAACACCTACATTGTCCAACAGCTTTTGTTGGCGGTCTTAAGGGAGATGAGGAGGACGAAGAATATAGGGTTTCACCATTGTGGAGTTCATCTAGCTAGCTTCTGTGTTTCTTGACCACTTATTGTACAAGAATTGGTAAGAAAAGGATTTTAAAAAAAAAAACTAACTTAAGACCAATTCCAACAATATATAGAATGTCACTCCCTAGCTCATTTGAAGAATACAACAGTTTTGAAAAGTGAAGTAAAGCAAAATAATATCGGAAAATAATGAAACACACTAGTATCAACGGAAACAAATTCTTGTGCAACAACAAGTCAGAGGAGCTCTCAATAAAAACCTAAATTTACAAGCAAAACATTCACACAGTAAACCTAAACATTCACAAGCAAAACATACACACAGAAACAAGCAAAAAAACTAAACAGGTCGGAGGAGCTCTTAATAAAAACAAAACTTGAAAATACAAACGAAGGTGCTAAACTGCTAATTAAAGGACTCACATGTAAGCTGACGCTGTAAAGTGTAAACCACCAACTCCAGCCGTACCAGATCTGAGAGCTCTAGGTCGAAACCGTTAATAGAGGAGCCAGAATAATGTCACTTCAATTCACCCATGAGAATTCCAGCTAGCTTCCATGATCCATCCAGTATAAGAAAGGGGAAATGGACACCGAAAAGAGGTTGTTGCTTGTGGTTCCGCCTGTGACGTTTATAACGATAAGAGGGAAAATTTTAGATATTGTCCTCTAACGTGTACTCTGTCCACATATTGTCCTTTAATGTGTATATTATTGGATATCGTCATGTAACGTGTCTATAATTCCGTTTTACGTCCTCCACGTCATCACAGGGTCCATGTTGAAGAAAAACTTAGAAAAGATGGACCAAATTCTTCATTTCAGATAACCAAGGACCAAACTGAATTTTGTATATTTTAAGGAACTTAATTATAAAATATACCCCTACTACTAAAGAATAAAGAACCAACAAACTATTGACCATATCTCTAAAGATATCACCTAATCTCTCTAGTCATCTACTTACGTTAGATATTAGATTAGTGTAGATATCTTGTAACAGATAGATTTGTATTTATCTTATACTTGTATTCTCTTATTATAAATACCAAGTACCAACACCATCAATATTTGTGGTGGAATACAATTCCTTACATGGTATCACGAGACCAAATAGGGTTCACATAGCACCCAACTTAATCAATTCTATCTGCCGCCTCCCCAAACTTCATCTCTTCTTCTCCTCAATTTTTTATTTCTCCCTTTTCTCTCTCCTACCCCAAGCAGCCATGACAAACACAGCTACTGCCGATCCATCTCATGATGATTTCTTATCCTTTAGCACTATGGTGCATCTTGTCCAATCCAACAAATTGGATTCCACAAATTATTTAATTTGGTTGAATCAGCTTCAACCCCTTCTTCTCTGCTCCGGATTGTCTCAGTACATTGACGGTACTCCGGCACCGTCTACCCATACTCTGGCCGCCGTTGAATCATCCTCTGTTACTCCGGCATCGATTCCGAATCCAGCCTATCAAACTTGGCATCTTGAAGATCAAAAGGTTCGTACTCTTCTTCAATCCTCTCTAACCCCTGAAGCAGCGGCGGTTGTTGTTGGTTGTGTGACCTCGCGTCAGATCTGGGTTGCTCTTGAAAATACCTTCAGTCATGGCTCCAAGATGCGTGAGCTGGAGTTGAAAGAACAATTGCAGAAGCTCAAGAGAGGATCGAGCAAAGTTGCTGATTATGCCTCCAAATTCAAAGGCTTTGCTGATAGCCTTGCTGCCCTGGGTCGTCCGCTCGATGAAACGGACAAAATTCACTTGTTCTTACGAGGCCTTGGCCCTGCCTTCTCTACTTTTTCCACTTTACAGTTGAATCTTTCCCCTCTCCCCAATTTTTATGAACTTGTATCCAGTGCTACTAGTCAAGAGATTTTTAACTCCTCTGTTGAGAATGATGCCAGTTCCCAGGTTGCATACTATGCAAAATCTGCTTTCCCGCAGCCCTCTCGTGGTTGGGGATCGCAAGGTCGTGGGCGTTATCCGGCAAACGCTGGTCGTACCTATCAGCCCTCATACGGACGTGGGGGTCATCAGACTTTTGGTCGTGGTCGTGGTGGCTACAAACGACCATATACTCCTCGTTGTCAGATCTGTTCCCAAGAAGGACATTATGCGCGCAACTGTCCTCATCGTTTCACTCCTGATCCATCCACTGCGTCTGCCAACCTTGCTGATGTTTTTGCGAATTCTTGTTCTATGGCAAATCCTGTTACTGCTGACTGGTGTCTTGATTCCGGTGCCTCTGCTCATATGACACCATCTTCTTCTGCACTGGATTCCTCATCCTTTTATGGAGGTAATAGTCATGTTATTGTTGGTAATGGCACATCTCTACCTGTTTCTCATGTTGGATCATGTGATATTAATTCTGATCTTAAATTACTTGATGTTTTGGTGGTTCCGCATTTGACCCGGAATCTTTTATCTATCAGTCGCCTCACGCAGGACTATGATGTCGATGTTACTTTCTCTAATAATTCCTTTCTTATTCAGAATCGAAAGGCAGGCGTCCCTCTGGCTCAAGGGAAGCGTGAAGGCGGACTTTATGTGCTTCAACGAGCCCATTCTGCGCTTTTGGCAGCTCTCCACACTAAAAAGTTATCTGGTTCCTTTGCACTATGGCATGCTCGCCTCGGTCATGTTCATCATTCTGTTATTTCTATTTTAAATAAAAAAGGTCATTTACATTTATCCTCACTATTGCCAGATCCTAAAATCTGTGCACCTTGTCAAATGGGGAAAAGTCATCGTCTTTCTTTTTCTAGTAATGAACAACGCTCTGCGTCAGTTTTGGATTTAATTCATTGTGATTTGTGGGGACCTTCTCCTGTTCTGTCTACTGATGGTTTTCGATACTATGCACTGTTTATTGATGATTTTTCTCGCTTTTGTTGGCTATATCCATTGTCTCAAAAATCAGACTTTCTGTCTGTTTTTCAGAAGTTTCAATCTCTTGTTGAGAATCAATATTCTCGCAAAATTAAACGTTTTCAGAGTGATGGAGGAGGAGAATTTGTTAACACTGCTATGAACTCTCATTTGCAAACTTCTGGAATACATCATCAGATTTCATGTCCTTATACACCATCTCAAAATGGTCGTGCCGAGCGAAAACATCGCCATATAACAGAAACAGGTCTTACAATGCTTTTTCAAGCCAATTTATTGCCTAAGTATTGGCTTGATGCCTTTTGCACCGCTGTTTACATCATTAACCGTTTGCCAAGCCCCTTACTTGACTACAAGTCACCTTTTGAACTACTAAATAATAAAATCCCTGACTATAGTCAATTTCACCCTTTTGGGTGCCGTGTTTTTCCCTGTCTTCGGGATTACACAGCCAACAAACTTGAACCACGAAGCCGCCCTTGCATCTTTCTTGGTTACAATGTCCATTACAAAGGCTTTCGGTGTCTAGATCCCTCCACGGGTCGTGTCTTTATAACTCGCCATGCACAATTTGACGAATTGCACTTTCCCATGCACTCTACCTCTGCTGGCCAAAAATGTTCCTCACTAGACTACAGTACTTACTCTCCTCATCATATGACTTCTGATCTTGGCCTACCAGGTTCATGTACTTTATGTACCATACCTCCCAAGCGGACCCATATTGAGTCCTCTGCTACTATCCCAGTTCGCCACCCAACTCTGCCTTCATCTCCGGCACAACAATCTACTTCACCACACGAGCCTATTCTCCCTGCCCGTCCAACCACTCGTGCTCATCGTGGTGTTTTTAAACCTAATCCTAAGCACCCTGAGCTTGCCAAAATAATCTATGGTTCAGCTTTCCTTGCCACCATTTTGAACTCTACCGAACCTAAAGGACTCAAAACTGCATTGAAATCTCCAGCTTGGGTTTCCGCTATGGATGAGGAAATGAATGCATTACGGGCAAATCATACTTGGGATTTGGTTCCTCGACCTAGTGGTTCTAATATTGTAGGATCCAAATGGGTATATCGCACCAAATATAAGTCTGATGGTTTGATTGATCGATTTAAAGCACGTCTGGTTGCTCAAGGATTTAGTCAAGTTCCTGGTTTTGACTTTCACTCGACTTTCAGTCCTGTTATTAAAGCATCTACTGTCCGTATTGTGCTCACTCTTGCGGTTATGCGACAATGGGTCTTGCATCAGCTTGATGTCAAAAATGCCTTTCTTAATGGCTTTTTATCTGAAACGGTCTATATGGAGCAACCGCCAGGCTATGTGGATCCTCGATTCCCACATCATGTGTGTCGGCTCAAGAAGGCGTTATATGGATTGAAACAAGCTCCTCGCGCATGGTTTCAACGTCTTAGTGATTTCCTGGTGAATTGTGGCTTCTCTTGCAGTCGTGCCGATACTTCTCTATTTATTCTTAGTAAGGGTTCCACCTTGCTCTATTTGCTTGTCTATGTGGATGATATCATTCTTACTGGGAACGATGAAGCACTCATCCAATCTTTGATTTCTCGCATGAATACTACCTTTGCCATCAAAGATCTTGGTAAGCTCACATACTTTCTTGGCCTTGAAGTTAGTTACACCGCCGATGGTCTATTTTTAAGCCAAGCCAAATATGCCTCGGATATTCTTCTTCGTGCTCAGTTACATGAAAGTTGCCCCATTGCCACTCCGATGGTTGTTGGACAGCAGCTTCACCGTCAAGGGCGTCCTTTTCATGATCCGACACTCTATCGCTCTTTGGTTGGTGCTTTGCAATACTTGACCATCACGCGTCCTGACATTGCCTTTGCTGTCAATCATGTTAGCCAGTTCATGCAAACACCCACTGATGCTCATTTCCAGGCCGTTAAGCGCATTCTCCGCTATATTAAAGGCACCACGCATTATGGATTGTCCTTCTCTCAGTCTCAGCCTCAGCTCTTAGCCTATTCTGATGCCGATTGGGCCTCATGTCCAGACACTCGCAGATCCACCTCCGGTTACTCCATCTTTCTGGGTTCCAATCTTATTCTTTGGAGCTCGAAAAAGCAACCCACCGTCTCTCGGTCCAGTTGTGAGTCTGAATATCGCTCACTTGCTAACGCCGCTGCTGATATCATTTGGCTGACTCATCTTCTTTCGGATTTGCGTGTGTCCCTTCTCTCTTGTCCTCTCCTTTTGTGTGATAATAAGGGTGCTGTCTTCATTGCTGAAAATCCGGTTTCTCATAAACGTGCCAAACATATTGAGTTGGATTATCACTTTACTCGAGAATTAGTTCAAGCTGGCAAACTTTCAACTCAATTTGTTCCTACTCATTTGAATATTGCTGATGTGTTCACGAAGAGTCTCCCACGCCCACTCTTCAATCTGTTTCGTTCCAAGCTCTGCGTTGGGCCAAATCCTACGCTTCGCTTGCGGGGGGGTATTGACCATATCTCTAAAGATATCACCTAATCTCTCTAGTCATCTACTTACGTTAGATATTAGATTAGTGTAGATATCTTGTAACAGATAGATTTGTATTTATCTTATACTTGTATTCTCTTATTATAAATACCAAGTACCAACACCATCAATATTTGTGGTGGAATACAATTCCTTACACAAACCAGTCCCTGTGTAAAGTGTAATTCTGCAAAAATCTAAACATCAAATTACAATCCCAAATCATTTTCTACCGAGCATCCCTCATTAATCAATACATGGAATCTCAAATAATTCATCACCTAGCACTCAAACAAAAATGTGATTCTATGTTCTTAATTACTTCAGAGCTTCAATCAAGGTTAAAGTTCTGAAGCTCCATGACCCAACATTAATGGCAGCTCAAAGCTTTGCATATATATTTAGAGGAGAAAAGGATGATAGACAGAGGATCTCTGTCGGATTCCGGCGTGGTGACGAATTCCGGTGAACGGTTGTGGCGCCGGTGATGATCGTGAGGGGGGCTTGGAGAGTCTTGTAATTTTTTTTTTAAAATTTCAAGTCTATTAATACTCATCCCGCTCATTTATTTACGTATTCCTTTTTGGACCGTCCCAATTAATTCTTTAGTTGTATATTTTTGGAAGCTACCCTACCATTTATATTACTTTAATCATTGTCCACACATTCACACTTTACTTTAATCATTTTCCCCACCACTACCATTTAAATATTGACCCACATTCCATTCTATATTAATAAATCAATATCAAACAAAATCTCTCATTAAAAACCGTGTAAAAAGCAAACGTAGGCTTATTACCGTGACGGAGGGAGTAATTTTTAGAGAAAGAAGAAGACGTGAAGGGAGGAGTGAAAAATGAAAAAAATAAAAGAAAAATGAAATTGAAGAATAAAATACGTGAAAGAAAAATAAAAGGATGAAAAAAAGAGGAGAGATGGTTGTTTATTTATATGTTTATTTTATAATTAAGTTCCTCAAAATATACAAAATTCAATTTGGTCCTTGGTTATCTGAAATTTGGTCAATCTTTTCTAAGTTTTTCTTCAACATGGACCATGCATGTGATGACTTGGAGGACGTAAAACGGAATTATAGACACATTATATGACGATATCCGATAATATACACATTAAAGTACAATACCTGGACAGAGTACACATTAGAGGACAATATCTGAAATTAGGTCTTCATCTGAAATTGCGGCTACACATTTATATGTATCATGTTATGGATAATTATAGGAATGTAACAAGAGTTGACTGAGCTTTCTAGTTTGTTACGTGTATCTCTCTAGGTTGTTACTCTGCAGATAGAGTTTAGAGATATTTTCCTACTTGTATATATACTATCCATGTACTCTTATATTCATGACAAGAATAATTCTCTTCCCATTATTATTCAACACGTTATCAGCACGACTCTACCTATACTGAGTTTTTCAACTCCATCAAATTCCACGCCGCCCGACTATCATCCAAAATATATCCGGCCATCATCCAAAAAAAAAAAAAAAAAAAAAAAAATTTTTTTTTTGGACTCAAAATCCATGCACCATTGCCTTACCTACGAAGAATTAAGCAAAGATAGGCCCTCCCAATATGCAAACAATGATGATTGAATGGACGGAGCATAACATCATCGATCAACTTTCATTCAATTCCAATGATTCATCAATCCCACTAATATATGAGTTTTATTTATCTCTCTCTCTCAATTGAATACTATCTATGTCATGAATTCAATTTGTATATTTGTACTTCACTACTACTATTAATTGACTGTGATTGTGTTATGATGCGCATGCGATAATGAAGCTATCCCATGTCAATAATTTTGCATCCCAAACATCGATCTGTTTTCATATTCATAATTCACGCACCGACACAAAGCATCCAATCTGTTAGTTTGTTGATGTATCGCAGATTGTTCGGAGTTGCAGAAAACTTGAAGCGGAGAATACGCAGACCGCTCGGGCACAACATCAGTAAATTTGGAAAGCCGAAAGCTACGGGCTCGGGCTACACTGAGACATCGCAAATGGCGGATTATGAGTTCGCGGATTATCCTGTCAGACTCGCCATTGACGTCCTCTGCCGTGTTTCCGCTGTGGATTGGTTTGTTGGGCTGGTCATGGACGGTGTAGAACAGGATTATTTATGCAACGAGGTGAAATCATTCTTGAACTGTACTACATATGATTTTGATACATATTTGATGATCTCAATTTCATCTATTTACTATACTGAGTGTTTGAGAAGTCTTAGGTTGTTTGATTGCTACCGTGCATTTGATCTAAAGCTAAATCATAACTAATCAGGTTTTAGGATTCTTTTATGCATGTTGAAATTGATCATGTTTATGTTTTACAAGTTTACATGAAGTTAATGTTAAAACCTGATTGTCTCATTAAACTGAGTTGTGTATACCATGTAATCTGGTGATCAAAGTCGGCGATAGAGATATGTCAACTTTGTTGTGATTGGTATACGCATGATTTGAAGATTGATTTTGGTATCTAATATGCACGGCTCCATAACTAAAGTAGATCTTCTCTCAACTTTGAAGTTTCATTCACTCATCAAAGATAAGTTGCATTTTTTTTATTTTCTATCATTTTGAATTGTTGAAAGAAATTGTACTATATGATTTCTCTATTCCCTGAAGTGATTAGAGAAAATTGATAAGGGTTGCAAGATACAGAGGTACACTATTGGCATTTTATAAATTTGATCCATATCTTGGAATGAGACATCAAATACATATAGCACCTGAAGTTGCTAGACATATATATGTCACAAAGATGTGTATCTCTGGAGCTTTAGCCCAGCTTATGTCAAGTTGATTTGACAAATTAGACTCCTGAAATGATTGTACATACAATTATGAATGGTTGTGACTTGTGATCATCGAAAAGATTTGACACCAACCATCATTGATCATTTGGCAAATATGTACTTTATGAACAACGATAATTTTAAATGTACCTCATGTACATCAACGATTTTTTCAAATTGAGGCATCTGAATTGCTATTAGAGTTTATACCAAAAGCCATGATCAATATATTATATCTCGAAAGAAAATGGTTGCTACATACTATGGACATTCCATGTACCATAATTGATTTGAAAATATCATAGTGTTAATATGCACTTCATGTGATGAAGAAAATATTTGTGATTAGCCCCTGGATTGCATCACTATGCGTAAACAATATTGCGAAGGCATGAAATGTGATGCCATGATGTGTGCACATCATAAATAATCTTGCCAACTTGAAGTTGGGAGAAAGTATTATTTTGATGATACAAGAAATCAATTGATATGAGGCTACTTGAATATTGAGCATCTCTTATGAATGAAAATCCTTGAGTATCATATTCTCAAAATGAAAGAAAGATTACACACATATACTCTCGATATTGAGAAAGGAATTCACATAGTTATCATATTGATTGATATCAAATTTATCTAATCCCCATTCCCTGAAGTGAATGTGAGTTGTTAGAATTTATACATGGTGCAACAAGTAATTCACCAGTGTGATTGATGCTATTTTCACCTCAAGTGAAATAGAAATCCATGAGTATACTGATTTCAATATTCCTAAAGTTTGAAAGTATACACTCATTCCAATATTCTTGTGAGAATAATTAAAGGTTTCAGGGGAGTAATCCTTGTGAAGAGCACAATAAATTACTTGAAAAAATTGTGCCAAGAAGATCACAAATTAGACCCACTTCCTGAAGAAGTTGGATATTGTCTTGCCAATATGTCATAGACAATGACTCGTATAATGTCACATATTATGGCCAAATTCAAACATTTATTGTGTACGAGCATTGTATTGAAATCAACCATTTGCAAATTGGAGCAAACTATAAGTTGGGCATGCATGCACAAGCGACTATATCGCATATAAAGACATGAAAAATGACATAGATGTGACAAATATGGCCATCCGGGTACAAAATTACCCGTTTATGAGAAACATGAAGTTTCCTTGTGTGAAATGTGCTGAAAGCTTTCTCGTATTATAATAATATTATCTGAATGGCAAGACACAATATCGAGATTAAGCATGCTAATGGAGATCAAAATGAGCAATGTTGCACTCATGCATTTATGAGAATGAATATATGTGGCTAGACGTCCACTAAATAATTTGAGAATTGAGTATATTACTCAAATAATTTGATCTCTTATTTGGGGTAAATTTATGTTTCAGCACATCGAAAACCCAACTGCTAGAGTTATACACTCCCATATGCATCTCCTGAAGAGAACTCATACATGAAGCCTATTAGATACGAGTATGAGTATATTATTATCTAAGCTGGCATGATCAATATCCTTATGAGAGCCCCAATAATACTAATCCTTGAATTAGATTTTCCCAGCTTAGGAGAGGGAGAACATGACAAGCTGATCAAAACAAATTCATCGTATGCATTGATCCCCACATATTTGAAAGTTCACACTTGAACTAAATTATAAAATGCATTCTTCAGCTTCATGTATCATTTCAAGATTTCAATCATGAAATTCTATGATTTGACTGTGGATACCGGGCTACAGATTGATTATAGATATAACATGAGTTGAGAATCGATATCTTGCCTATTGTAATTAATGCACCTGAAGTGCAATATGTATGTTGTGAATGGTTCCAGTATTACAAATAGAATGGCAAGAAAATGCAGTTGGTACTCTAGAAGAGTAAAGAAGGCACATCTTAATGATGCCACAATAGAATTGATATTTTATTTATAAATAGATGGCTTATATGAATGGAAAAGGTACCTGCATATAATATATTCAGATATCTATGACCAGTACTGAATCAAACAAGAATGATTTGATTATTATTGAAAAGCTATACCAGTATACATGGAACCGAGATAAGCATATGCAGATTTTCAATGGATGTATACTATTGTACATGTAAAGGGGATCTTACATGTAAATCCATTTATGTCGACACAATGATGATAGAAAATGAGTTCATGGACTTGATGTCCATTTTATTGATGAATTCGAAATTCCCTACGGTACCGTTGCATTATCGAGTCAAATTTCATGTGCATCTAGATACTAAGTCATGCATCATTCATATTATTGTTACATCATCTATGCTAGTTTTTAAGTTTCGTAATGCATGCATACATATTATTTATCATATGATCTTACTCTAAAGTGACCACCTTTGATTATTTGTGGTGCACATGAATTGTCATTTAATTGACACATTGAAATTTCTATATATGTGATCTATGATGATCATTATCAATTGAGAACTCATCCTAGAAGAGACTAGAGTTATCATGTTATAAAACATGAATATATGATGATCAATATCAATTGAGAACTCGTCCTGGAAGAGACTAGAGTTATCATGTTATAAAACATGAATATTCATTGAATTGACAATGAGATTTATATGTTCCAAGAACAATTATGAGAGATAATGATTTTACTCTCTACTGGAAATTAGTCCCGGAAGGACAAGTGGATAGAGATATCATGTTGACAAACATGAATTAATCGATGAGAAAAATTCTTGAAGAACTCAATTTTGGTACTATTGAGTCTCTATACTTATCTATCCATACATGGCATCACAAAATTGATAAGTATATCGAGTGTATTCACTATCAAGAGAATTATGAATAATATTCTCGAGATTCCTACAAATATTATTGCCTAAGGAAATGTAAACTCAACCTAATGTTTGAGTATGGCAAAGTATGAAAAACCATACATGAAGTTTGGTTATGTTATGAAAGAGATAAATGTTTTGACCTCCTGAAGAAGGTATATGAATGGAGATGATGATCAAGCAACAGTGAGAATATTTCGCATCATACAAGTTGCTACACTCTTTTTCCCTTCGACTAGGTTTTTTTTTATCCCAATGGGTTTTTCCTAGCAAGGTTTTTAACGAGGTAGCATTATTAGCGCATATATGTGTATAACTATCTCCAAATCTCCATGGTGATAATATATTTGCAAAAGGGAAGTATTATACCCTTGTTTGCTATTTTACAAATATGACGGAGATATATGAATATTGAACTCATTTCAATATTACGAGATTGTTATGTTGAATTGTCCAAGTGACATATTTTGTTGGATCAACATAAAATACACATTGAACAAATCAATGCTTCTAGTGTTCAAGAAGTTTTCACATGGAGTCAAAGCACATGTCATTGAAGTTTTCAGCTATGGGCTACAAGATGAAGGTTCCATCCAAGTACACCATATTCACTCTATTGAAGATTTTGCATACTTGTTCAACATCATCAATTTGGCGATTCATCGAGAAGATTGCACTATGAAAATTCAAAGATTTGAAGTGATGTTACAATCAGGGGAGACGGATACGCACTGCACTCTTTTTCCCTTGACTAAGTTTTTATCCCACTGGGTTTTTCTTAGCAAGGTTTTTAATGAGGCAGTACTCTCATAGCGTACCCGCGATCTTCAACTCATGTTTCATTCAAGGGGAGTGTTATGGATAATTATAGGAATGTAACAAGAGTTGACTGTGCTCTCTAGTTTGTTACGTGTATCTCTCTAGGTTGTTACTCTGCAGATAGAGTTTAGAGATATTTTCCTACTTGTATATACTATCCATGTACTCTTATATTCATGACAAGAATAATTCTCTTCCCATTATTATTCAACATATCACAAAATATATGCAAATAATTGGGTCTTCATCTTGTCTAATCGATCTAAAATATAGAAGAAAATAAAAAAAAAAGATTTGTTTACTTTGCTTGAGCGAAAAGAATCGGACTTTATTTTTTGTTTATGATATAGGATAATTAATGGCACGGTAATACCTTTTAATAATTTCAGTTTTTGACATTATCGTTAAACTATGATGTTACATTTCCATTCAAAAGATCGAATGATAGCAATATAGCAAATATTTATGCGAAAGATCCAAATCTAGTGTAATTTTAAGACACGTTTATTCCCTTCTAACGTCTTTACAAGTCTTTCCGAACTTAATGATCGTAATTCTCTCGTTAATTAAGGTACATATATAAACAAAAATAACGAATTATAGTGAAACACAATCTCTTTGCAATATTATATATTACATATATACATATAGCCTAGTATATGCACACATGCTTAAATTATGTCTTGTTCCAGTGATAATAATATTCATCACCGCGGCTTCCTTACGAAGAAAAGAAATCTGGAATCCGAAGAAAAGAAAACTGGAATCAATGGCGACTATATTTGCTTCGCAGCAGGTCGAAGGCTGCGACGACGTTTTGATTAGCATACTAGCTCGATTGCCCCAAAATCAATCTTCAAATTCGTCTCAAAGAGATGGAGTAATATTATCAATGCTCCTCTATTCCTCCAACATTATGATGATCGAGCCAAAGAGAAACGGGGACGTTTGATTGGATATCAAGAATGAAGGAATCTGTATTGAATTGAATATTGTACAGATTACAGAGAAAATGAAATGAGAGAAGTAAGTATCTAATCTAACTTGAGAGCTAGCTTATATAGAGCTGCTCTGTTTCTGTTCTTACTAACTAACCAATCTAACTGCTACGTACAACTACTAATACATAATGTACTACTCTGGCAAGCTAGCGAACTGCAAATGATACGCTCCGAATCTCGATCCGTTTTACCTCGATTCGTCGTGCTTGATTATCAGTTCACAACCCCCCTCAAGTTGGATTATGTATTTAAATAATCCAAACTTGGAAATAAAGTGATTAAACAGTGGTGGTGCCAACGGCTTTGTAAGAATGTCTGCGAGTTGATCTCGGTTGGAAATGTGAAGTAGTTGCACCGTTCCATTCAGAATTTCATCTCGGATCACATGGCAGTCAATCTCGATGTGTTTTGTCTGTTCATGTTGAACCGGATTGTGAGCTAGATGAAATGCTGACAGACTGTCCGTGTAAAGAAGTGCAGGCTTAGGATGTTCAATCTTCAAGTCTGTCAATATATACCGTAGCCATTGAAGTTCACATGTGAGTAAAGCAACGACCCTGTACTCTGCTTCAGCGCATGATTTGCTTGAGACTGTCTGTTTCTTTGATTTCCAGGAGACAAGTGATGATCCCAGAAATACTGCATAGCCCGTTGTACTTCGTCTTGTGGAGTCACAAGAACCCCAATCACTGTCAGCAAAGCTTTTCAGTTGGAGATCATTGTTGGATGAGTAGAAGACACCTTGTCCTGGATCTTTCTTGATGTATCTCAACACTATGTGAGCAGCTTCCAAGTGGTTGATTGTTGGAGAACTCATATATTGGCTGAGATTCTACAAACAATAAGAAAGATCAGGTCTAGTGATAGTTAAATATATCATCTTACCTATAAGTCTCCTGTAAATTTGTGGATCAGACAGTAGTTCTGAAGGAACTTTTTCATGTTTGGATTTGACATCCATTGGTGTTTCTTCAGGCTTTGCTGTAAGATAGACATTTTCTTTCAAAAGATCTAAGGCATATTTTCTCTGGCACACTGAGATTCCCTTCTCAGTTCTTGCAACTTCCAATCCCAATATGTAATTCTCCAAGATCTTTGATAGTGAATTGCTTATGTAAGTGGTTCTTTACTGCCTGTATCTCAGACATATCATTCCCTGCAAGAATGATGTCATCAACATATACAAGTAAACATGTAAAGAACCATTGTTAGCTTTAGTAAAAAGGGAAACATCTGCTTTTGACTGAATGTAACCAATAGAAAGTAAGTTCTCTTGTAATTTGAAGAACCATTGCCTACTAGCTTGCTTGAGTCCATAAAGACTCTTTACAAGTTTGCAAACCTGGTTATCACCTCCCTTGTTATATCCCATAGGCTTTGTCATATATACTTCTTCTGCTAGATCACCATGTAAGAAGGCTGTGTTAACATCTAGCTGATGGAGAAACAAACATGTTATTTTCTGTGTGTGTTGAGTGATATGATACTACTAGTGGTAAAGTAATCTTGACATTCTTATCCACAGGCTGCAAAAATTGTCAAACAAGTCTATTCTGTAACTCCGGTGTATGATAAAATAGTTCGTGCTCTTTTATCTGGTGGTGTGTGGAATCTTCAAAAAACATGTACCTTTTCACCTGGGATTCCTATTGAACTCATGCCGGCACGTTCAATCAAAGGGGTATCCGAAATTTTTGATAAGTTTCAAGATATGGAGTTCACTTGTGAATACAAGTATGATGGAGAACGTGCTCAGGTAATGATATCTAAAGTTATTAGAACGCCTAGGCTGACTGAATGACAAGGTTATATATACATATATTATACTTTATGTAGATACATGTCGATAACTGACTATATAATACTACAATTTCCATGTAGATACATTATATGGAGAATGGCACAGTAGAGATATACGGTAGAAGTGCGAGGAGTACCGAGAAGTTTCCTGATGTTGTTGCTGCTATTAGAAGGTACTCAGTTAAGTTTACTTTCATAGTACATGATATCTATTAGATTTGGAGTGTCTGATGCCGGTTATAGATTATTTTGTAATCCAGTTTTCCTTGCCCTATAAATATATTAAAATCCTTAACTGCACAATGTAGTTTTAGAGATACTGTGATAGTCTACATGTGTCATATGATCTTCACATGATTCCTGTTCAAGCCTAAATGTTTTTGGTAACTTTAATACCAATAGTTGTGAAATGTACTTCTGATGTTAGCTTATGTTGCATCCAAGGTTACTATGAAGTTTGATGAATATACTGATTTGGATGTTGCTAAATTTTATGTCTAGAAATTTGACTTTAATTTATGGACTGATGGTGCATTGTTATCGGCAGTTCTTTGCCTTTAATGAGTAAAGCTGAGTGTTGCTTCGTTTTGACCACCCAATCTTTGTAGATGGTTTATTGTTGTTTTTCTATCTCAAGTCTCAACTCTAAAACAATCCTGCAACGCATAGTTTCTTCCAGAGTATGCCAAAGCTCTCATATGATTTGTTCTCTTTGTTGCAGAATATATTTCTATGAGATTCTCACTACTTTGGTTGGTACGAGTATATAAAGGTCTATAGTCTGACATTTACTGTCTAACTGCAGATTAAAACATCCTTCTGTGACCTCATTCGTTATTGATTGTGAAATTGTTGCTTACGATCGAGATAATCATAAAACCCTTACTTTTCAGGTACGAGCCTATGAATTATGCGTGTAACGTTTCATGTAATTGCACAGCTCAAAGGAATACTAATCTTGTAAGATTCTTGTTTACAGATTCTCAGCACGCGTGCTAGGAAAGATGTCATGATGAGCAAAATTGAAGTGAATGTGTGCATATATGCTTTTGATATCCTCTATCTCAATGGCCAACAGCTACTGCAGGAGCAATTGAATGTCCGTAGAGAGGTAATATAGTTATTTCTGTTGGATGTCTTGGTCTGTTTGTGAAAGCTGGAGCGACAGCTAAAAGAAACACCTATAAATACAGTGGCAGGTGGTTTCAACTCGCTCCATTTTTAGTTGTTTCTTTACACTGTACTGTAATCAATATATGTATTTCTATATGTTTTTTGTTGGCGTGAAGAGTATCTATTGATTGACACTTATATGTGCAGCACCTTTATAAATCACTCCAGCAAGAACGTGGTTATCTCCAGTTTGCCACCTATACCAACTCAAATGATGTCGAGGAAATCCAAAAGTTTTTTGATGATGCTGTTGATGCTAGGTAATTATGTTAGTACTTCAGTTTTCTGGAAGCCAACCAAGCTATCCCTGTATGATGAGTATTCTTTTTGTTTCGTTATTGTACTCCTTTTTCTTCTTTTTTTCCCAGCTGCGAGGGGTTGATGATCAAAACATTTGAGTAAAGATGCTACTTATGAGCCTACTTCAAAACTGTCAAGCAACTGGCTAAAACTGAAGAAGGATTATATAGATAGGTAAACGCTCTCGCTGATTACTTCGAATTGAGTGGATAAATATTGCTCTAGCACACCTATAAAAGTACATGTGATCATTACAGTTTAATGTACTGTTTTCTTCAGTTTGGGTGATTCACAGGATTTGGTTCCTATTGCTGCGTTCAATGGCGAGGGGAATCGTGCTCAGGGGCGGAGGCCGCCACCCCCAAAAAAAAATTTTTTGTTATTATTATATGTAAATTTTTAAAAAATTTAGGTTTCGCCACCCCTAAATTTTTTTATTAGTATTATTAGTATATTTATATATTTATAAGTTAGTTGGATTTATAATTAAATAATTTGAACTAATTTATAAAAGTTGAAAATATTTTACATTAGTTATTAGTATATCTTACATTCATATAAAAAGAGATATTTTATTAATTAACTGATTTTAGAGGGTTAAAAGGGCAATCTTTTTTATTTTATACTAAAAACTCTTTCTAACCTAATTCAACCTCTTTCAAACCTCCTCAATAATAATGAATCACGCTAAAAGCAAGAGGAAACGCACCGGAAGCAAATCAGGTAAAGGTCGTGCTCGAGCTAATTCTGTTACTTTGGGTCATTATTATCGAGTTGAACTATTCAATGGAACAATAGATTGCATGTTGCAAGAGATGAACTTCCGATTTAATGAAGATGCAATGGAGTTGTTGAAGTTGAGTTCCTCTTTTGATCCTAGAGGTGATTATAAGTTGTTTGTAGTTGAGGATATTTGTAAGCTAGTGGAAAGATTCTACCCGGAAGATTTTACTAGTGAAGAGAAAACACACTTAAGATTTCAGCTGGGTCTTTTTAAAGTCGATATTCAGAACAATACAGAGCTTCATGTATCTACACTTTCTGAGTTGTGCATAGTGTTGACTAGAACAAGAAAGTCATCTACTTACTTTCTTGTTGATAGGTTGATTCGGCTACTATTAACTCTTCCCGTTTCCACAGCTAGTTCTGAGCGTGCATTTTCCGCCATGAAAATTGTAAAGACAAGACTCCGGAGCTCAATGGAGGATGACTTCTTGTCTAGCAATTTGATAATGCATATTGAAAAGGAAATTGTTGAGGATTTTGACATTGAGTCAATCACGGATGATTTTGAGAAGATGAAGAGACGTAGAGTAAGATTTTCATAGAGTGTGTCTTGTTATATGAGGTAATTTTTAAATTTTGAACCATATATTCACTTTTATTTGTGTGCTATCATGATATTATTTTTTATTTCTCTTCAGTTTACTTTGATAGTCATATTTAAATATTTATGATGAATTTAGTGTCTAAAATGGTGACCCGCCCCGCCCCGAACCGTTTTACATGGACCTAACCAAATTATATATAGTACCTGCCGATCTACGTTATAACACTCCGCCACCCCCACTTTCAATTTCTGGCTCCGCCCCTGATCGTGCTGGTGCGTTTGTCTACTCTTTGTGCCTCTTTTCAACCCCTCTTTCCACTTGTCCGGAAATTATCAACTTCCCATGTGAATGTGATACCTCTCAATGTTTCGAAAGTAATTGCATTGCCTCTTTCATTCAGGTGTCTACGGTACCTTTCTCCTTGCTTGTTATGACGCTGAGAATCATGAATTCCAAAGCATTTGTAAAATAGGTAAGCTCCTCCCTGGAGTGAGGTACAGTATACTGTCAATTTAAGACTATATCTTGGCAAACAACAAACTGGACTCAGATTATTTTTGTTAAAGAACTATTGCATATATGTTAATGAACATCAGGGCCATATTTTATTTATCTTGCAGCAACTGGATTTACCCGACCAGTACTTGAAGAATGTTCCACCCGTCTTCGCTCTACAGTTATTGATGAACCAATGGTTAGATCAAAGTTCACGTTGTCGCATTCCTAATGGGAGTGGCTTAATTGGATCTTTCATGATATTTAACATATATTTCTTCCATCTCCAGTCACATTTCAGGTACTCTGATAAACTTTACCCAGACGTGTGGTTTAAACCAACGGAGGTAGAGCATTCTGCATCTTGTATTTCATGTATAATCTTTATGTATGCCGAGGAGATCTTCATCTTCCATCATAGTAGTAGTATAGAGGATGATCTTTGCATTGATTTCTTGTGACAGGTATGGGAGGTGAAAGCTGCAGATCTCACAATTAGTTCAGTTTATCATGCTGCAATTGGGACCGTGGACCCTGATAAGGTACCGTAATCTGAACATTTGTTGCGATTCTTGTAGATTTCTTAACAACTTATTGTTGGTTGAAGGCCTAACAATTATTTATTCTTCATGTTTATTTCATCTCAAAGGGAATTTCGCTGCGATTTCCACGTCTGGTTCGTGTCCGGCCTGATAAGATCCCAGAGCAGGCTTCCTCATCTGATATGGTAACTAGCTAACTACTGTGAGATTTTATTTCGTATGAATGATAACCCAATCACAACTATCTTCTCATTTATGTTCCTTTTGTCTAACCAAATTCAGATTGCTGATATGTATAATGCTCAGAAGATTAATCACCGAGGCAAGTGAGATAGAAATGAGGGCGGTTGAGGTTCAAAAGTGAATACTAGGTGTTCCAGTAAGTGATGTTGCTGCAGTGCCCATGTCCATGAGTTGGTTCTGTCAGAAAGAGCAGAGAAGAAAACATTTGTGCTACGCAATTCATGTTGTATATTCAGTGAATTTGGAGTGCAAAATTGTACAGAAAAAGAGATAAGTACATGCCTATTTATTGCTAGAATCCTGCCTAATTTGCATCAGAAAGTACAACATTCCCTGGATAAATGTACGGACAAAACAATTTACAGACTTAAGCTAATTCGATTCTTCTCGAATTCTTCTGGATGGTTCTTTTAGGGAAGAACCCTAATTAGACTGAATTTGGGAATGTTTTTTGTAATCTGCCATTCTGTTTCTCTTCCATTTTCTTCTAGTTTGCGCTATATCAACACATAGTTCCGCACTAATGTTCTTGATCTCTGCACTCTGTTCAGTTAACTTCTTTTCTTTCTTCTAATTTTCTTCAATCTATCTTGAGATTCCTCCTCAAGATGAGAGTATATATTTATTACTCCCATCTTACGCATGAACTCTTTGATCTTCTCTGAAGAAAGCGTACCTTTGTAAACACATCAGCTGGTTGCAAACTTGTGTCAGTGTGTGAACATAACACACTTCAATCTTCTTCTGCTGAACCTTCTCTCTGATAAAATGTTGGTCTATCTTAATATGCTTGGTCCTTTCATGGAATATAGGATTCTTGGTAGGATTAAGAGAACAATCTTGTTGGTTCTGTTTGTGGAAAGCCATAAGTCTCCTAAGAGATAATTGATCCACATGTAGTATGAGCAATTGCTCTCTACTCAGACTCAGTTGATGATCGAATTACTACTGTCTGTTTCTTACACTTTCAACTTATGAGTTACTTTCCCAAAATACAGAAAAAACCTGTAATTGATCTTCTAGTGTCTTGGCATTGAGCATTGTCTGAATCAGAAAATGCATTAAGTTTAATAATAATAATCCCTGTGCAGGACTGTTGTTGAAGTATTTGATCACTCTAAATGTTGATTGTAAATGTTCCCTTTTTGGTGATTCCATATATTGCCTAAGTATATTTACAGAATAGCATAAATCAGGTCTGGTCAAGGTTAAGTATATGAGTTTTCCAACAATCTTCCTGTACTGTGTTGGATTAATCAATGTGTCACTTTCCTTGCTGATCTTATGATTTTGTTCCATTGGTAATAGTAATGGTTTGCAAATTGCAACCCAACAAACCATTTTCATCTATTATTTCCAGAGTGTATTTCCTCTGACAAATGTAACATAGATTGAACGGTAACAGTTTAGAGTATCTAAAGTGGCCGTGTAGGCGTGTAGCATAGATGCGGGATTCACAAACAAACAAAGTACATGACTTTATAAACATAAATCACTCTACAGTTTACTCAAATACTCAATCGATCTAAACAAGAACTTGTTTATTAAAAATCCAACTAAACTTAATTCCCTGCGGTTCCATCTTCTTAGCTCGTTCATCAGCTCGCTCTTGCAACTTCCGAATCCTAACCGGCAAACTGCACACAAACTCTTGCGCAAACCTCCCATCACCCTTCAACCCTTCCACCTTCTCCAGCCCCCACCGCCCGATCAAGAACTCCAAGATATCCGCGTAATCTTGGGCCGTGTACACCCCAAGCCGCTGAGCCACGGCCGAGAAGTGCTCGAACAGATGCGGGTCCTCACCATCGTGCATTAAGTGAGCCGGCATTGTGATTTTTTTACGCATCATGTCGCCTATGGCTACCATTGCCCCATTCGGATCGACTTCTAGAAGTTTCTCCACTATTTTTGCATATGCGTTCTCGTGACGCTTCTCGTCAGCTGCAATTGTTCCACATATGCGGGCAAGCACGGGATCGCCGTGGTGTTTTGCGAGCCGAGCCGTGTTGCCATGCGACACGAATGTGGCACGTTCTTGGAATGATGTGTACACGTAGCCTAAGTACGGGTTGTTTTCCGTTCCCGGGTCCTGTGAATTGTCACTAGTCCGATTAGTACAAGAAAAAGTTACACGGCTACATTTTCTTAATACTTTTTATTAATAATTCTGGGACTAGTATTAAAATGTTCACTTTAAATTTAAAAAGAAAATAACATTTAAGAATTGTTTTAAAACTCAAAATGAAAATGTAAATGTAAAAATGATAGAATTAAAAAAGAAGATTGAACTTACCATTCCAGCCCCAATCAAGTACTGGACCGTTCGCTCAACCATAACCATATCAACTCGGCCTGAAAGATACAAATAAGTTCGAAGCAAATCCCCATGCCTGTTTTCCTCAGCAGTCCAGGCCCGAGTCCAAGAAGCCCAAGGACTCGAACTCGCGCCCGTTTCATCACGAACGCCGTCCAGTGTATTAATCATAGTCTGATAAGTTGGCAATGCGTCTTCCGTAATCATATCACCAACTAACACAACAAAGTACTCATCCGGTAGCCCGGAGGCCCGGTCACGAAGGGCCCGAACCTCATCGAAGAAGTCGTTATCTTTCCGGGTCGGATCCGGTAGAAACTCATTGGGCTGCCAGCACTTGTCCACGGGCTTCAGGAGGGGTAGGATCCACTTTGAGGCCCAAGGCTCAAGTGACTTAAAAAGTTCGACTTTTTCGGGTGGCATTGAGTGGGTGATGGTGTGGTGGGGACGTGGCGGAGCTGCCACGGCAGAGGGCGGAGGGAGGCGGTGAGGCCTGGTGGCGATGCCACGTGTGGGCCATGCAAGTTGGGAGGAGAGTGTTAACGTTTGCATGTGAGGCTTATGAGTTTAGTAGTGTGTAGTTAAGAGTGTGACACTTAATGTTGTGACAAGTTATATTTATAAGTGTTTTGAAGTGGGAATTTGGGCATTGTTTTTGGAGTTAAATACACTAATGACATTGGGTAATTGAGTGTGTTGGGGAATTTGGTGAGGGTAAATTTGTCATTTTGAGTTTTGAAGAGGTGACCAAATGGCAAGAGAAGAGTTAGAAGCGGGTGGTTTGTGATGGGGAAACTGGGGGTGGTGCAGTGGTTTTGGAGAGGAGAAAAGACAGTGAAAGATGATTTCTGTGGATTGTTTGGTGTGTGTGAGTTGATGGATTTGGAGAATTGATTATGGTAATTAATCCTCGATAATCGTAACCATTTCCAACTAATACTTTCATTAATAAAAATTTTCATGGTTTGGTCACCCACGGATCACACCAGACCTTGTGCTTACTGTAGTAGTGTTACTAAACTAATTTTCTCATGTGCGCGCGAATCCATTTTACTTCTACTATTTTCATGTTATATTTCAACTTCTACGTTCAAAACTAAATGCGTCCTTTCAAAAAAAAACAAATTACTCTATATTAGCGCCTCTAGTAATAAGATGAACCACAAGAGTCGGACAATCACGAATTTGACAAAAAGCTCATAAATCTAGCAGAGCTCCGATCAACTTGCGACTTTGCCAATTAACGATATCAAAATATTATCGACTTGCGACTTTGCCAAATGGGAAATTGCACACCGATAGTATAACTTACGGAACTTCATTATGAATCCACAAACATTATTTCAATTTTCAAGGGTACTATTATTGTTTGTGTGTACATAAGTACTAGCTAAGATAACAAAATCCTATATTGTGTTGAGTTCTCACGGTAAGCATTTTGTATTCTCCTGAACTCTAGGACGATGAATCTTCAGCATTAACATAAACCCCGTGCAGTGTTCTTCATGAGTGGATTCGTGTACCTGTAGGCCGAAGCTCTAAGATGCATCCATCAGACATAATGTGTCTTCTTAGTTACTCCAAAAACTAGCTCCTTTAATGAAGTGATGGGCGAATGACCATAAACTTGTGAATCTTTCCAAAATGTTGTTCCTGCGGATGGTAGAATAAATTTGAGAAACCACTCGACCTTATGTGGAGTGTAGACTAGTTTTCTGCTGAATTAAATGAACGCATCAGAAGAAAATGAACACGTACCCATCCAAGCAAGGAGAGCGACGGTTGAAGCCAGGAAAAAACCGCTGCTGATACTCTTAAAGCTGAAACCACAGACCAAAAGTTACCATGGAAATCCCAGTCCCACAAGTTACAAGGTTGGTTATTACTAAATCCTAAAATGTCTTACCAGTACAAGCATATAAGGTTTCCCCATCCATAGAATACACAGGCCCAAGAAGCTCCTGTGAACCTGCAGATCAAATAATATAAATATCAATATGACAGAATTACAATGTGATGATCCGTTACAGATTGATCAAACTAATCTCTTTCTATAGAAAAAACATACAGCAATTCCACTTCGAATTAAATGTCCGTGGTGCAGGCCATGTTTAATATACCATAATGTGTTTGAAGTTCAACTCTTAGTTTATTAAAGAGGGATCAACAAACTTACCACATTAAATCCCGTGTAAGGAGTGCCCGTGGGATCATAAGCCCATTGCCGATCATGCCCAGTAACATGGAGACAGCTGACAGGCCTTTGACGTTGTCAGGATTCAGAATATTGGTCCACTGCAAAGTGCAAAAGAAAGAGTTGGTCTCTGTTATATGCATGATTTATATTATGAGCTATATTTGTAGACAAGGAGAAAGATAACCATTTGGGCAACAGGCATCCACATAAAAAGAAGAGTGGCAGTCCATGCAGATACGGATTGAAGAGTTTTTACACCTTTTTGTGAAAGCTTGCCCGTACGAGCCTGAAATAAGCGACAACAAAGTTAGAAGAATGTTAAATCTTTTAGACATTCTGTTGTGCTTTTCCTCGAATTAGCTGCATAAGTAGATATTTTACAAGTCGCCAAGCAATTTCAGCCTTTTCAGATAATCAGATTATATCACGTCTAAAACATTCCCACAATTTGCTATAAGACACCTTTTATTCGCATCTCTTGGAAGTTGGAAACTCTTGAAAATACTTAATGAGCAAACGATGTCTAACACAATTTTAAGACCTCAAAGCACAGACTAAAATGTATCCAGCATCCCAATACTGAACATTATGTAGTACTTGATTAACATGGCAAAGATAAATGCTCGCAAGCAGAGAAGTTAACTAAACTCATATTTCAATGCAAGCATATCAGTTTATGTATATAGTAAGCAAGTATACAGGGACATATAGCAATCATATCAGTTTAGGTATATAGCAAGCAATTATATAGCAGCACCACCGATAAATTACAAGAGAAACGTAAACAAAAAGGACAGAATGAATGCACAAGTAAATGACTAAATGATTCACAAAATTATTCTTGTTATTCACCTATTAGGCTATCACACCAGACCTTTATTTTACTCCCTCCGTCAAAGATCAAATGTAACATTTGCTTTTGGGCTTGGAGATTTATCTATAGTGTAGAAAATAGTCGGAATAAGTGCACATGGGTGTAAATTATGCCCAAAAAGGAAATGTGACATTTTGTATTTGGATAGATAAAAATGGGTATGTGGCATTTCGTGTGGGGCAGACCCAGTATTTCTTTATACAGTTTTAAGCTGTATCAATATCATTGATTTACAAACATTAGTTTGTTTCATGTATGAACTTAGAACAAGGAACATATTATCTTCTTGGGGTATGATTTTCTTTTCTTAGTAACCATGTATATCAGTATGTATATACACAACTTAATTTAACATCCAAAAGGCATCTACAATATGTAATTCTCACCATAACAACAGAGACTACTGCAGCGACAAAGGCAACCAACCCAGGCAAGACTGTATGAGGGACGTACGGCACAAATGTTGACCACATTACCTGCATTGTAATATGGTGACTACTATAAATAAATAAATAAAAACTCAACAAAATACATAAATGTATAATCCCTTCATATATCTACAAATCATGATGGTTATTTTCTACCTGTGGTAGTGCAGAAATCCCGGCTATGGTAATAAAATCTTCCCATAAACTCCAGAGTTTGGGACTAAGCATATTGAAGTACTTCATAAAATTTATACCGAGACCAGAAGCAACCACTACAGAAGTGCCGATAAAATGAGGGAGAGGCATAGCTTCAGCAATTGCCAACTGCGAAATCACCACATACGTTGATATAACTCCTAGCATCTGTACCCCCACTGCTTCAGGTTCCCCCTTCTTGATGAAGTATGATAGCAAGGATAGATTCCCAAGCAACCCAGTAAACATACCCTATACACAACATCAAGAACATAACAATGACATGTGAAGGCCTATTTTCTAAAAAAAACTCGAAAAGGAAGAAAGTCTACAGAAAGATCAATACCAGCCAAGGAACAGCTAGAAGTGCAGATTTATTTCCTGCCATGAGATTCTGGGTATTGAGAATGATTTGAGGAAGTTGCAAAAGCAAAAATGGTAGATTTGCAACTCCTGCAAACTTGGCCGTTAGTGAGTCCCATTCTTCAAAACTTTTGCTTTTTCTCAGTAGCACTGGTTCCTTAACACTCTTCACATTCTGTTTCTATCATCGAAGGTGAATTCTTTAAGGTTACTTAAATGAAAATAAAAGAGCTAAAATCACATACAGTTGCTTTCTGTTGTGAAACTCAAGTACCTTGGGGATGAAAGGTGCATCTTCTGAGCTAACAGCAGGAACTGGCTTAGAAATAGAACAACTGACTGACAAGCCAGAGGGAGTCTTTTTCAAGTGAAATTTGATATCGGCGGTTTGTTGAAAGAGTGATTCGGAACATGAAGCTGAGTGTAGATGTTGTGGGTAAATTCTGAAGGAACGGTCAGATGTTTGTAAACTTTGCACTGGCACATTATTCAGCATCAACATTGAACCCGCCATTGATTGAATAAAAGATGGTGAAATCACATGTACTTGTGCACGATACCGTCACTTTATAAAATTCAAAATCTCTGTCACGTTAAACTTTCAGCACCGACGTGTGAAGAACCTGACAGTTACCCCTATTGGATCAGCAAAAAAGAATTGAAGAATATTTCCATGCCTGAGAAAACGTCCTAGCTGCCTTATATAATGGAATCAGAACCGGATAAAATAAAACCATATTGTGCATATTCATCTTGACACTCTGCATTCTCTAGTCCACTATGATTTCCCTAATCATCAGTAACTTAAGCAACTCATAAGACGCAGAAAACAAGCACATTACTAGAACAACATTGAATAATAACATCTACTAGTAAATTTCATCCAAGAGCACTCACTGTTGTACTGCATATGATGATGAGCATATCCAATCACCAGACAATAAAGCTATCAGTATGTAAACAAAGCAGAGTGGAAGAGCAAAGATAAAAGAGAATCAACCAGTCTTACCAGCAAATATCAATTAGTCTCTTACTACAAAGCCACAATTCGAACTAACATCCTAACATAACTCTAACTCTAATGGGCTATCTTAATATACCTAATTATAATCAAATACTAGTTGCTACACAAGATTAAACATGCTTTCCTACAACAACTCGAATTGAGGTACATATCGCAGACCCAATAAGCAAAGAAGCAAAAAAGTTTAAAAGAATTGAGAAATAAAATTCTGTTACGCATTTCGACAAACATGTGGCAGGCAATGGAAATTGAGTAAGAATGAAAGAAAGAAGGTACTGCTTACCGGAGTAGAAATCGGTTTGTTGTTTTGGCATAAAGATTGTTGTTATTGTAGTTGTTATATGGGAAAGTAGGGGGGTGGAAATGGAGAGTGATCCAGTTCTCTTGGAAGTGTAAATAGGATCCGGCGGGAGTGGCAGCAAATGGCATGCCATGTGGATTCATACACGATGTCTTTGGAGGGAATGCAATTTATTGCGCAAACAAATACGGATGGATATACTCCAATGTATGCTTAATCGTTTATGGAGATTCACAATTCAATTTTATTTTATTACTCCTACATTGCACTCCATTCTACTCAAACTCTTGTCTAATTATCTTCCCTATTCTTGGGGTGTGTATATAACCTGTCAACGTAGAGGTATATTGTCAAACTAAGTCGCTATTTATCTATTTATCCCGCTTCGAGTTTACTAAATCCTGTCCTTTATTCTCCATTTCACGTCTCTAGCCAGGAAAAAAATTAATATAATCAATAAAAAATCTACTCCCTAGTCTAGATTATTATTTTTAATAACGGTTGACCGGTCAAAGTCAAAATGAGACAATAAGATAGATGTAGGAATTACTTCTTTCCCAATTTGCAAACCTGCAATTATACGCAAATCGCACCTTTGTCTTTCTCATCGCCAGCTTACTCCGATCATACTTGAAAATACGAAACAATGAATGATTCGGCTCCGAGAGCCGGGAATCCCAACAGCCCCAGAACTCCCGATAGTAGGCTACTGTATTTTGATTTTAAATTTTGTTTGCAATCTTTGTTCTTCAATACAGTATAAAAATATATCATAAAATCATATGTTATTACGGTAGCTGTGTTATTAGCCTATTTAGAGTGGAACTAGTAAGAACCCGTGGTGATGCCACAGCATAATTATCCTGATGTCTAGATTACTAAAATACATTACAATATAAAGAAATTATTTGATGATTATTTGAGTACATCTAAAATCGGTCATGTACGCATATCATTGTATTATGATATTGTTCGTTTTGCTCCACACCGTTACTGTAACGACCCGACCAGTAAAAGGTCGAGGCCCAGCCTGTTGGGTCGGAGAGGTTAGTCATGACGGACCCACACACGTCTCGGTGGTATGTTTGTAAATTTTTATTTACTTATTTTTTGTTAGTTTCAGATAAGGACAACAAAATGAAAGCACTGAGGCAGCGAAAGATGTGGTACAGCCAACCATGCATTTGTCCTATAATTACAAAAAGCTACAATACCATACAACAAAATATGGTTTCTAAATACAATAACACATCCCCTGGATTCGCAGGAAAAACTCTTTCAATGAGCTCAGAAACAGGCCTTTTAGGTAGAGGAATATATAAACAAACGGGTCAAACTCAAGGATCACAATCTATAGATTTTTTTTCAAATATAAAACTGATAGAATAGAATCCAACCTACCCGCAACTGAGAATACAAACTTTATCGAGTGGCGCCTCTGGATTGATCTTGGCAACACAGCCAACATGCACAACAGTGTACTCACTGAAAGTGGAGGTTCCTAGAAAGTGATGCATGGGCTTCCCATCCTTAGAGAACCTACACTTGCCATCCTGGATCATTACCCCTCTGTCGGTGTTTATCATCAGAAGGTCACACATGTTGCTTTCTGTCGATTTGCAGTGCCGACAATTGTTGCACTCACCAATGAATAAAGGAAGAACATGATCGCCTGGTTGAAGATTAGTCACACCTTCACCAACGCTCTCCACAATTCTGTATCAAGAGGAAAAATAAAAAGGGAAGAAAATGAACATACATGCACATTAGCAAGAACTAGTTCCTTCTATATAGCTACACATGCACTTTATCATATAATTAATTTAGGTCTTGAATGTATAATAGAGATGACGTACCCCCAGCTTCATGACCGAAAATTCGAGGAAAAAGAGGTGTTTGGCCCTGCCATAAATATCAACAAGTAAAACACAAACTTGTTACGTACAGAAAAGAACATATTGAAAATTATTTTGATCTTCTGGAAGATTTGAAATTCTATTAGAAGTCTGACGACAGAATAATCAAGATCCTATAAGCTATAGTTATTGGGTAAAACACAGGAGTTGAACCACATAACAAGTTAAATGTGCAATTTTAATGATATACAGTTACTTGAAGATGTGCGCAATTAGTAGAAATACTTGGGATCAGAGTTAATATTCGAAGCATATTACACATGTTTATACTATTGAAGTTGGACCAGTAACACCAAAAGGCATTTGTTAAGGTGATAATGTTATCCAAAAGTTATATATGTGTTAATTATATGAGATATTCTAACATATACTATACTAAATTAAAATGCGTATATAGTACCTTAGCTTCCCAGAAATAAACATATGTGTGGCAAAGAGAGGTGAAGAGAATCTTGATGCGAACCTCCATTTACTGCGAGCGGAAGCGTGAGCGCGAAAGCGTCAATTTTAAAAAAATATAGAAAGTGTGAGCGCCTTAGAGCGTATTTTATTTATTATTTAAAAATAATTATATATGTACATTTATTAATAATTTTAATTTTTTTGTAAAGAGTTGGAGTATGGCACTATAATAATCCAACTCTAAATACAAAAGATCTGCCAAAGGCCCAGAGCGTAAGAGTATAAAATATAAATTGACATAAATCCTTAGGCCATATGTAAATCCAAAAGGGAAAAACAATCAAACTTATTTATTGTGTCTTTGTTTATAGAGTTTATAAGAGTTCATAATAAAGTGGCACTCGTTAGCCCATTAATATACTTTATTTTATTTTTTACATAAACTTACTGTCCCTTTTACAAAGCTAGATGTAGTTCTTTTAATAGTTGAGTGTGAAATTGGATTTGATGCTTTCACTATCAATCTCAAGAGGAGTTGTAAATTGTATCAAATCCATATCAAGTGATTTTGATCGTGTATTTTCATTATATTTCTAGAGTTCATAATAAAATGGCGCACTTGTTCTTAGCCCACTGTACTTTATTTTTTACAGGAACTTATTATTGTCTAAAGTACCTTTCACAATCCAGATGCAATTCTTTTCGTATTGTAATTTTATTCCGTAAACAAGTTTCAAGTAGTCCGCTTCTAAGTTCACGGATATTCATGTTTTATGCCTTCGACGTATTATTCATAGTGTTACAATTCTTTTTGCGTTTCCGTTTCACAATTTTATCACGAATCAATATCACCTTTTTTTATTTTATTTCTTTTGGGAACTACCACGGGCTGAAAAGATTACCGTAATTTTTAGTAGTGGTACTATAATTTTAGAGCTGGCCATAATAAGCCTTAGTTTAAGTTTTTTCATGCTCTGGTAATCTGATTCATCAATAACTGTAGTTTCCAATTACTACAAACTTAAAAGATTGGTAACCTGGAACTAATTTCATTTTCCAATATTCCATTCTTGCATTTGCAATTTTCTATAGATCTTCATTCTTGTTGTATCCGAGTAAATAGATGTTTTGCCTCGTGTGACTTCTTCGACTCATTATTCATCTATTGAAGGGCGCGTTGTGTTAGGCAACCTGCGCCCATGTACAAAGTCACTGAAAAGATGAAGAGCCCTTCCAGGCTGTGCATATGGCACCATGTGTGCAGCACCTCTAACAGTCGCAAAGGTCAGAAGGTTTCCGTACTCAGTTACCCAACCTCCTACCTGAATTTACCAACAATAGTCCATAAGTACACGTAAATCTGTTGATAGATCATATAAAAGGTCTAGAGAAAAGAGGGAACATCAAACAAGTACCTGGCCTTTATGGAACCATGCTCCATATGGAACAGTAACCTTGAACTTCAGATCATGTGCCAGTTCGCGTACTAGTGTTCTTGAACCAAGTAATGGTACAACTGAATCCTGATCACCACTGAAATAAAACAAACAGCATTCCAACGTTAGGTTCTTGTCATTGATTGAAGATATAATAATGTTCTCGCTATGGAGACATTTTTTACCTGAAAATCCATACTGGAATGTTATTTCGGATGATCCTCTTTAGGATGGGAAGGATATTAATGTCTCCATCAGTCATATTGTAGTTCACAACACTGTGATTAGAGGAAAAGGATTAGATGTTTCATGTTTGCAGAAGCTTTTGCACCTAGTGAAGAGATTACAAAAGTGACTAAAAATCTTGCATGAAGAGCATGTTCAGTAGACTTACCCACTGCACATAGACCAGCTATATGGTAGATTTGTTCTGTTTGCATGAAGAGCTTTCTGAACCTCGGGAAGGTTAAAGTAGAACCGTCTTTCAGAACTCATACACACATCTACTCCAACACTGAGCTTTGTAGCCTGCAGAACAGAATGCATATTTTGTTACTCACAAGTCTTGATGTTTTCATGTAAAGATTAACAAGTAGATTAGATCACAGTACCATCTTCCTTAATCGCAGCTCTTGCTCCACTATGGATGGATAGCATACATCAAGAATGACATCATAATTGTTTATATAATCGCCAACAATCTGGTTTGCTGCGGATAGTGCATCATTACAGGATTGAGACACGTTATGGGGACTGGCAAAGGTGTAATCATCAAAATCACAATCATTCATGATGGTAAGGCCGATTTCATCAGAAATCATCCCATGGGACCAAAAGAACTCATATGTTGCTGGGGTATCACGGTCAAGTCTAAGCAGTGGATTCCCAATCTGAACATGCCAAACAACAGACTTCACTAAAACGGCAACAAGGCAAAAGACTCCAAGTATGCATACAATTTTATAGGTACAATATCATATGAAAATTTTAAGCCTCAAAAGCTATCTTACAGCGACTCCTTTAATGTTGAACTTGAAATCCGTTGAATGTTCATTGTGGTCCAGGAGAGCAGCAGCCAACTGTGGGATGTAATGTCCTGCGTGAAACCAACTTTCACTGTCATTTGACTTATATGGTCACATTGGAAATTGAAATGTACAAGCATTTAAAATGATAGTAACAGATTAAAGCTTCTCGGAAAGGAAAAGATTAAAGAAACTTCGTTTTCTTACCAGCATAACTTTCTCCTGTCAAGAATAAATCTCTTGTTCTGTATGTAGGGAACTTCTTATACCATTCCATGAAGAAGGTATGCATATCCTTTGCTGTCATAAAACAAGAAATGATTATCTTATCACCTGAGCATACACAAAATGGTACATTTAAGCAATTCTATGCAGACTCAAGTTCAAAATGGATAGATAAGTCATTGTAAACAGTATATAGCCCCATACAGAGTTTGTATATATGCAGACTCTTGAACATGTTCTTTACCTGTATTTGCATCACCAGTAGTGTAGTCAGAGCTTGTATTCGAATATGACCATCCAACCCCAGCTGGCGATTCGATAAAGAGAAGATTTGATGCTACACAAAGGAGACCAATATTACTTGAGTATTTGGAGAACAAATAGACTTGACTTAATAATCCAATAGAGCCATATTGCATATTATCTGCAGTTAAGACCAGTTGACACAAAAAAAATCTACCTTTGTTCCATGATTTAGAGTTTATTCGGAGGCCTCGACCATCACCTTTAGGAAAGAATGGACCCAGTTCCGTAAACGCACCTCCTCCCATTGAAGAGCAACCAGGACCTGAATGCATAAGGTGGATTAAATGAAGGTTTCTCACTCTTCTATCAACATAACTTGTTTTCTACTTAATGGCCAAAACTATATTATTCATATTAGTCTGTAGATGTTTCACTATTTATTTTTTTGTTTTTCATACTGAAATGATGCTGTTGCACTAGTTTAATGAAAAGGAATGTAGTTCAGAATCAAACAACACAAAAATTTCAAACACTAATCTTTTTCCACTTACAAGAAAGAATCATGCCTTTCAAACGTAGTGTGGAAACAGAACATCCAACAAGTTTCTCAAAATTCAAGAACTAATCAGTAAGTACTAGGTTAATGTTCCAATCCTAACCTGAAAAGGACAAACTATGATCAATAATTAAAAGATAAAATAAATTTATCCACTATCTCCCATCAAGACAACTTCCAGCTTGGTTTCATTATTATAAGATGGTAAGCTTGTACTACTATGAAGCACAATTATCAAAATATTGGACAGAATAATAGGTTCATTAGATCATATGAAGCCCAAAAAAAAAAAAAAAAGAGGACAAACCAGTGATGCATATAACTATACAGATTCTAATTTCACACCAGACAGAAATGTAGTACAAGTCAAAAGCAACAAACAAAAACAAAAAGAAAAGGGGGCCACATCTGAGCAGTTCTCACCCAGCTAATTCCCAATATCTCAATGCAATTTGCATAACATGAATGAAAAACAACAAAACTGAACTGAAACAAGTGAAAAGTAGAAATCTTGATACCTCCATTGAGCCACAAAGTAAGAGGCTTGTTGTGAGGCTCATTGTCAGCCTCCACAAAGTAGTAAAACAAACTCCTCCCATTCTTGACATCTACATCAACATACCCTGCATACTGTTTAAACTTCACTGCAGGCTGTCCAGGCAACTTCACCACCAGATCCTCTTCTGGGTACCCATACCCACCGCCAACTACCAATCCCAACACTGCAAACACCAATGCCAAATTCCACCGCAATCCCACCTCAGAAATCTCCATCAAGAAACTACCCTTTTAATAAAAATTCAAACTTGATGAAAGTAAGTGAAGAGTAAGTGAAGTACACTAGGTGGTTTTAAACTTTAAATAGATGAAAAAGAGTCTCGTGAATTGTGGGACTTGTTTATGCAAGGCAACGAGTTTGCGTTTGGCATACTACTTTGCTATTTATAGAGATAAATCTGAGAGCTAAGGACTCTGGCCTTGTGGGTGTGTCTGACTGAAATATATGGCATTTGGTTCAAGTTGAGCAAAGGACAAGAGCTTTAATGGCTTTTTCTGTTTGTTTTGTTCTTATCTTCTTTATGACTATAGCAGTGTAGTATTTTGAAAGTTTGTTACAGAAAGAAAGAGAGAGAAGTGATGGGGGAGAGAGAGAGAGAGAGAGAGAGAGAGAGAGAGAGACGTTGGAAGAAGCACCATGATGAAAGGCGCAAGAAGTAGTCAGTGTGTAGGTTGGTTGGCTCCTCATTGGTGGGCCAAGAATTTACAAAGTCTTTAAAAGTTGCTAGTAACATTTGATTTGAATAGGAGAAAACACATGTTTTGTGCCAACAGCCAACGTCTACAATCATTTTTCAAATCCAAAGCTCTTTTAGGTGGTACTAACACCCCTACTAACATTTCTAAATACTCAAATTTCCTACTAACATTTCTAAATGTTTTAGATAGATGTATCTCATGCTAGAGGAGGAGATATTGGGATGTTTGTGTGAAGTGATGTCGTTTAATATGAGAAATTGAGAAGTTCGTAAGTGAGAAATTTTAATAAATACCCATCTTGAGAAGTTAATCGGTGTATTTGACTATCATTATGATGTTGCCTAGTAAGGGCTTGAATCGCTTGATTGAATCATAAACTGCAAGTAGTTCTATGGGGAAAAAATAATTAAAAATCGTGCAAAAATAAAAGCACCATATATAAAACATTCAATTTAATACTCAATGGTCATCATTTGATCCGGCGAAGTAGGTATTAGTAATGGCAAATACCAGGTTGGTATTAAAATTTCTGTTTAACCGGCAACCAAATGACCAAAATTTTTAAATATATATATAATATCTGTAATTTCAAAAGTTGTTGGCTCATGTGGTAAACGACATGTAAAATCTCGAATCCTATCTTATTTTATTGCTGGATGACTAGATCATTGTTTGTAATCAATTATTGTTTGCTTTGTCCATGGGGAAAATTCCACCCACCATCGTGTGACTTTATCACATGATTCCAGCAACTAATCACCTTATCAATTTGTTTCGCCCAAGTGCAGCCAAAGACATGTACAGTCAGCGGCGATTGCCCGTTCTTCTATATACAACATTAAGTGAAAGTTTTCAAAAAGAATAAGAAAAAATCAAACGTACAAAACTCCAAATCATCAAGTATTAAAAACAAACGGGTAGAGCGGAAAAGAGCAGTGATGAGTACAAGGGGGTGTCACATGCGGGAACTGCAGGGTTTGGTCCTTCAAGATTGAGTAAGCAGTAAGGTTATCGGGCAAATTCTTCCATAAACCGGGTCTACAAATTATAGACCCAGTAAGTTGGGTATATATGCTATCCTCATGCCAGTGAATGAGTAGATTCTGGCAATTCACACTTCCATCTCCAGAGGTTTTCTCCTTTCTTATGCTCTGGAAACAGTCAACTCCCATCTCCAAAGGTTTTCCAAATCTGGTATATCATAATGTTTTTCTATATTCCAGATGAAAATGAACATAAACCCAAACACAAAACCTGCCTGAACCAAGGATATCTCTGCAATTGTCAGATCATTACAGAATCTTAAAACCTGCAGTCCATATTTTCTTCCTTGCATTCAATATTTCTCTTCAATTTCAACACCCAATTTCCCCTCTAAATCTTCTTTGCACGATACACCACCAATCGCGTACGTTTATTGACCTTAAATGATCATAAACATCTTCATCGCGCATCAAGTTTTCACCAAAAGCAACCTCACCCTAAATTTCTTCATTTGCATTTTTACATTCTCCATTTGCTCGATAATATCTCCCTCAATAAGCTTCTCTGGCATCGATTTTTCCTGCACATGTACCTAAATACAAATATAGAATTTCCCAAAAACCTGACAATCAGAATGCAGAACAAACTTCACATATTAAATTTTACCTAAACTTGAGTTCATGCATATCGACTGAAGATGCATAATACTCCACAGTAACAGCAACAAACAAAGTCCATTTTAGGTTTTTTTTTAAAATACCCTTTTTTCTAAGATAAAGCAAATGGTCCACGCATGCTCCCTTTTTCTAAGATAAGCAGCACGCTCCCTAACGCAACGGATGGTCTAAGCACACCCATTTTATAGTAGTATAATATCATGATCACTGATCACCATGACTGCGTTAAATTTCCCCAGCTCTCTTGGGGCATAGATATTACTTTCAAGCAGAATTAGAAAGTTCTGCTTATAAATTCTACAAACAGAAACATTGAAATGTTTCAAAGTTGCATGATGCAGAAAACATATACGGGCAACAAGAGCACATGGCAAGTTCAAAAAAGAAAAGAAAAGAAAAGAAAAAAAAAAAGAAAAGAGGTCAATAAAACACAATGGTTAAAGATGTGCAAAGTTTAAACCACACATACTAGAATCTAATGGTAAAATTTCAAAGATACAATCCTGATAAGAATGTGCAACAGAAAGTGCTAGTACATGCAAATGCAGTGAATAAATGATAAACTAATTCATACACAAAGCCGTTGAATAGTATGGTATAACCGGTATCACTCTTTCTTTGGAACTGTCTTCTGAACACGGTCCACATATGCCTGCAGCAGCAAAACGGAGATTGAGTATATTGGCATGATAATTTTTTATGAATGAACAGAGTCATCAGTGTGCTTTATAAAGAACTATTCCATTTATACTCCACCACGGACATCAAAATTCAGATGGAAGCGTAAACTACTTTAGCTCTCAAGCGACAGAAAAATCAGACACCAACTATTACTAATTGCCAGATAGCTATTAACCCAGTAGTGTGCACCTTCATATTATATATGCATCTCATTTTGTATGCTTCCGATATCACTTCACCTTTTCAGTTGAAATGAAAGATGACAAAACCATATACAGCAATGGATGGCAAACAGTTTTCAGCTTCAAAAGACTCATTTTACAACTTAAACATATTGTATATGCATCTCATTTTGTATGCTTCCGATATCACTTCACCTTTTCAGTTGAAATGAAAGATGACAGAACCATATACATAGCAAACAGTTTTCAGCTTCAAAAGACTCATTTTACAACTTAAACATATTGTGATGACATATTTATTCCCTTCACTAAGACACTGCCCAAAACTTATCTCTTTGTTGTTTCTAAGAGTTATATCGACCTAGCTTCAGCTACAGAGAACCAGATTTGTTGGTGTGTGTGTGGGTGGGTGGGGGGTGGTGCATATAATCATTGCCAAGCATTATACATGTGGGTAACTGCTAGGTGAATCATGTCCAACAGTAACACATGTGGTTCAGCACACATGTATTTACGAATCAATTTATAAAACAGTACCTGGACAAGTTTCGAAATTTTGTCTTTGTTACTTGAAAAGTATTGCTCGATTTTATCCTGCGCCTTTGGTATTTGTTCAGCCTGAATCGTAGTGGTTATTTTGTCAACTGTCCTTTTCACAATATTCTTGTGAACATCTCGACTCATGCGTCCTTCCTTCCACTTGGGCTTCAGGATCTCTTTAACAAACTCTATAAGAGCATTTTTAAATAAACGCATCACTTTCTCATCCTTGTTAGCACTGCTCTCTTCAACTTTCCCATGGCCATCCACAGTCTCCACACTTTTCTTTTCCTGAAGGCCCTTATTTTCCTGACCAGTGATTTCATTGGCACCATCTACTTCAGGATTAGCAACTAGATTCTCTTGCTTAGCCTTTGGACTTCCTGGATGCTCTACACTCGAATTATTCAACCCAGCAACAGAAAATGAAGATGATCTTTCCACTTGCATCTGATGATTAGATTCTACTGCTCGTGATAAATTATGATCCCGATGCTCAGTAGTATCTCCACCATTTTGGATTCGATTAAGTACATCAAGAGGAAACGTAACTGTATTTGATTGGGTATTAACTGTGCCAGCAAAAGCGATATTCTCCGACAAAGCAGATAAAGAAGGCATCACAGTACCCTGGGGCTGAGGAGCTGGGACTTGTACACCAGAATAACTTTGGGATTGTTCATTCACAATACTCCGAGTTGGGAACACATCCGTTTTTGTCACTGGAGCGACATGTTGAGCAGCAATAGTAGAGTTTGTCATCTGAACAGAGTGTTCTCGAGTAAAATTATTCGGGAAAGAATGTGAGGCATTAAGCTCTGGAATGACAGGAGGTAGAACTGCTTCCTTTTGATACCGCCTTGGATCTTGCAAAAGTGAGGGAGCTACTGTATGATTCCCAAGCTCATTCAAGTTGGTATTAGGTTCATTTGCCGAATGTCTAGGAAACATGGCTTCACCATTTTGATTCAAATTTTGACCAGAGAAAAGCATGGGGTGAGTGGTATCTCTGGAAGCCACCTCATTAAGAATGCCTGACTGGGATGAATTTACCCGACTAAATTCTGGGTGAGTAGTATCTCTGGAAGCCACCTCACTAAGAATGCCCGACTGGAAAGAATTTACTCGACTAAATTCTACTATACCACGACGCTGCTCTTGAACATGTGGAGCAGGAGAAATATTTTTATGTGAGGTTTTTGTAGAGAATACTTGATCTTCCTGCATTGCTTCATGCACTTGAGAGTTCAAAACTCCATCAGTCAGCTGGGATTGATGCATCATGTGGCGTTCTGCTTCATTAAGCATATTATTCTTCATTATAGATCCACTGGTGCCTGTATCTCCTCCATAAATGCTGCTTCCATGTGGAGGAGAAGGTTCTCTCTCCCTATTTAAAGGATTGTATGTAGATTCTGCCAATCCTCCCCAACTTTTGCTTTCCAATCCATGTCTCCAGCCATCGTCACCTTTCCCACTATCATCAGTACCTGTAACATTTGTAACAATGTTCTCATTCCACCCACTAGACTTCACAGTGCCTGCAACTCTGGTAGCATCATCCCATGTTGGTAATTCCCAATGGCTCTTGTCATGAGAACTGCGATTTTCCATGACATCCGTTCTTCTAGGTTCCAAACGATGCTTCCACCCATCATCACCTTTCCCAGTATTATCATTACTGGTAAAGTTTGTAACCATATCTTCACTCCAACCACTAGACTTCACAGTGCCTGCATCATCCCATGCGGATCCATCCCTCTTGTTATCAAAATAAGGGTTTTCTGTGACATCAGTTATTCTAGTTTCTGAACCATGTCCCCATCCACTGTGAGTTTTTCCAGTATTACCGCTATTGATCGCATTTTTTATACCAGTTTCACTCCAGCCACTAGGATTCACAGTGTCAACAACTCTATTTGTATCATCATCCCAGGATGGACCATCCCACTTGTGACTCTTTTCACGCGGGTTATGGTTTTCTGTGACGTCGGTCCTTCTAACTTCCGCAGCTGCAGATCTTGGATCATCATGAGAGAACCTGCAATTATCCCGGTCACACTTTCCGGCAGCAAAATACTTACAGATGATGGGTCTCACATTTTTGTAAGGTTGCCGCTCAATGTCCTTGTCAAAGGAGGAATGTCTATTGCCTCTGTCAAAACCATCATCAGAAGCAAAATGATGAGAGAATCTGCAACTGTCTCCCCAGCGACAATTGCCTTTCATTAAATCTTTGCAAGGAATCGAACTTCTGCTTTTGCTGTGAAATTGCTCATTCTCTCCATTGTATGGGTCGGAAATTTCATTTCGTGGCTCAAAGCCATGACTTCTACTGTAAGAATGTTTTGAAATGTGGCCATGTTCTGATCTATGCCTACGGCTTCCTGTTAGGTCATCTTCGCTGAGATCCCCCTCCCTATGAATCATATTTTCAGGGTGAAGAAATCTGCATTGGCTGCCCCTCCTGCAGTTTCCTGCAGCAATATCCCTACACACTACAGATGATTTTTCAGGGACACTTCTTCTGTCACTCCATCCATAAGATTGACGTCTATAGTCACCAATTGGGCTCCTACTTCTAGTACGGTCTTTCTCACTGCCATCACTTCGGCTTTTACTTCTACTTCTCCTCCAACCACCTCCTCTGCTCCTTTCCCCTGCCCTACCCAAACTCCTACTCCTACTTCTGCTCCGACTCCTGCTCCTGCCTCTTCCTGGGTACCTGAAATTCGATGAAAACAAAAAATCATGTAACAAACTGAGGATAAGAAATAACAGTGGACATAATTTAAGGGACGAAAAACCATAAGGAAATTTAACAGAGAGATTAATTTTAAATGAGGTTACTATTATAAAGAGAACATCACAAAAATTCATGCTTTCCTGAATACGTAGTGTTACAACAATGCACCAACATAACAACAGTTTTAACCATGCAGGTAAGCAAAATAGTCTCATGAGAATCCGGTGAGTGGAGAGTGACTTTCAGCACCAACAAAGTATAAACACAAAAAAGATGAAAGGGAAAAAAAAATGTAACACCAATACCATGCCGTTGCAAATCTATCATGCAGAAATAATCATAAAACACAGACCTATGAGAATAGCTCTGATCATTTTCAAGAGCATGGCTATAGCTACGCCGTTCTGTCTCATCAAATCCAGGAGAAGAATTCCTGTAAAATCTGTTTCCGCCATCAATTTCCCTTCCTTCCGGAGCACCCAATCTGCTCTTGATACTTCTACCATTCATTGGTTGAGCTGGGGATTCTTCAATTAATTCCCGCGATGACCATCGAGAATGATCTCTGGACATTGGGGCAGCAGCTGTTCCAGATCCATAAAACTCATCGTAGCGCCCATGCCTAGAGTGGCGTTCCTTTCCAGTCCAAGTGTTTCGTTCATTCATTCCAGATGGTTGTTTCATGTCCTTGTCAAGATCCCACGATGATTTACGATTTCTCCTTTCACCCATACTGAACTCTCAGACAAAATTTGCAATTTTGCCCTTGATCATGTAGCAGAATCTGCCAAAAGCAAGCAGCCCAAGTCAACAAGCAGACCATACACTTGGTTTGAATTCTTTCATAACAATTTTAACAATGTATTGAGCATGCAACTGAAGGGTGAATAATAGAATTAACAGGAAAAGACTACAACAAAAAGAGTGTAAGCACAAACAGTTATCGAGTAATGAAATCAGATAGTCTGTTCTCTTTTAAATTCAGAATTGCAACGGTGTACAAATGCAACTGATGACATAACATTGGGCTTTAAAATATAACCAAGACAATAAAGTAGAAACCACCACTACTATAAGTTCTACAAATGCAAAATGAATAAATATTTTAACCGCCTATTTTAAATATGTTCTCAGGGAAAAGAAAGAAAAAAAAGAATTTTGTCTATGAAGTACATGAGAACCCAGTGATGTATGCATGGCCAACAACACTTCCCTTATGTAATGGAAGAGAAAAATACCTAATTAATTTGGAAATCCAATAACAACAATAAAAGCATGTTATGGATTGCAATGTAAATGCCTAAACAGCTTATACATCATCTAATTTCATTCACCATTGAAACTACATTTTCTACCACGTTAACGTGCTTGTCAAGGAAAGCCCTATCTTTGACTCATGATTAAAAAAAAAAAGCGAGAAGGATTAGGATCTTGCCAATGTCCAAGAGCCCTAGTATGTAATTGTGCTATATCACACAAGTACTTTTACCAACTCTTGTTTCAACATAGTAATAGTAACAAGTTGCTAGCTTATTTTTCTCAAAGCATGTATGTGGCTACAAGCACACTAGTTGTTCAAATGGAATTATCGGTTTTTCCCTAGCAACCTAACTTATGGAAGTACTCCATCTAAATCAGCACAATTTCCTTATTTGGATGTAGAATTATGATATGCACATATCAATGTTGCAAAAACTTACTTCCTCCACCCCTTGATAAGTTGCACACTGTTTTTGTTGACTTTTTTTAGTCCGTTTGACCTCAAATTAATCCTAAATTATAACGCGAGAATAATTTCAAAGATACTATGATAGCATGATACTCTCATAATATAATGTTGAAAATTATTTCTCCATTATGATTTAAGATTAATTTGAAGTCAAACGCACCAAAAAAAAAAAAAAGCTCAACAAATAGCTTATCACGGGACACAGAAAGTTCATTCTTTGTTCAATATCTATCATACTTAAAAATCTAGTAATTGTTCCTATTCATTCTCTCATTCTTAATTCATCTTTCTTTAAAAGTACCCCAAAGTTTGCTTATTTAGTGGGTTGGAGGGAAGTATCCATTAGGCACAGATTTAGAGTCAACATTGACGAGTCAATATTACTATCACTTATCTTGCTTGTCCTTTATGGACTTTCTGCACTAGAATCCAATATTAATAGAAATATTTACTCCATCAAATGAATAGTCAATCCAACAAGGTACCTCCCAAATTCCCAACATCAAACACCATTAAGATAATAAGCAATGCTTATTGCATATAGGTCTGAACTAATGTAACTAATGCATATCACAGATCATAAGGCATAACTCTAATGCTTGTCGAACACAATGTTCCAAATAAGAGGATTGATATATATATCTTCTCAGTCTACAAGAGAGTGCTTCGTGGTTCGATAGTTCATCACATATCCACAACCATCAAGGCATAACCCTAAGTATCTAATGCTTGTCCAACACAATGTTGCAGTAGGATGTAATTAGCACATCAGATCATAAGGAATTCATTCAATGCAAGAACATCCAATCTACATCAGGGAACACTGATTATTTTGCAACCTTTGTACTTGGCGAGATCACTAAGATTGTAGTTGTAGGGATCTTTTCTTAGAAACTCTAGCACAGGCTTATTATGCTTGTGTAAAGTAGGAATTCAATCCTCACAACATCAGTGTTAGCATCGATGCTACTCATTATCAGCCAGATAAGCCATTTCGAATCAATGTCGTTTATGGATATTGGACCAAAATGTATTGCAGATGATGTCACGTCACTTGAATTACATATTTTGGCCTGGAAACCAGCCATCTACATGTATAAAAAGATCAAAATTAATATACGTTTCCGAATGCTGTACAAGGCAAAAGGTCAGGTTTCGATACCTATTCGACTATCCTATGTCAGTCAAGCTCCCACCAAATCTATGCTAACGAGAGTAAAACTTGAAGCTTAAAGCCTCAACTTAATTTGTACCAACATACATATCTTTATACTAATTTGAAATTTCTAAGGTACATAAAGGAAAGCTAACCATAGCCAATTATATCCGTATCATCTCATAGCAACACATTCAAGATCAATGTTCATATAATCACACAACATACTCAAATCGAGTTCCAAAGCTTTTTAACTCTAATTGCACAAATACAAATCCAAGAACGGGAATTGAACATAGAAAAAAATAAACGAACAGAGAACAATCAAATTGGACAGCAATAAATCAAAAAAACCCTAGGTAAGAAGAACAAGAAAGGGGTAAAAAACAAGTACGAACCTGTGGAGGGAAGCAAAGAACCCTATGACGCGACTGAGTCCGAGAGAGAAGAGAGAGAGAGGGATTGAGATTGACTCAGTGAAAGTCGTTTGCTAATTGCTCTGTGTGAGTTGAGTTGAGTTGAGTTGAGTTGTGAATGTGATTGTGCTCGTGAGTGAGCCCTAGTTTAGTCATCAATCTAGTGTGTATATACTATACATACCGTATACAGCTTATTATAACTACTTTCACTCTTTACTATGCCTATTTTATTTTCTGGCAAATTAGTATTATTAATTCTTCCCTCCAACTTTAATTAATCTTCCTTTACTTTTTTCCGGTCAAAATATTTATAAATTTCTTTTAAATTATTATGATAGTAATAAAATAAATATTTCACGAAGTTATATTACGAAAGTTTAAATTCTCTATTTTCATTATATAATTTCGTTAAATAATTTATTTCTATAATATAATAATAATAATAATTTATAATTAGAGTCGAAAGATGTTGACCTGAAAAAGTTAAAAGTGGTAATTTAAAGTGAGACAAGAGAGAGTGTTCATATTTTACTTTTTAGTGAAATACTAAAATCACATTTGCTCGGATTTTTTTTTTTTAGGGGCGGTTGAATTTTAATTTATTAGTGGTACAGATTTCTATTAGTACAATCCTTTTATTTTAACTCTTAAAATAGGTGAAATTGAGATTTAGGACTTAAGAGTTGAAGGAACGTGAACTCGGGGAATTTTGGAGTTTGTGATCAAATTGAATCGTCAGTTTTGATTTTTTTTTCAATAAATGGTAATGAACTTTTTGAACAATTGATAAACTACAGTAAAAAAAAGTTATGAAATCATTTTTAAAATTAGGATTTTGATCTCCTACAAAGTAAATTTGGTGTTCGGACAATGTTTCTCTCGATGACTTCTTGAGTTGGTTTTGAATGAAACATCAACTTTGGTTGGCCGGTATTGATGAAGAAATCCTGGAACTTTGTATCGGTGAGATTTTTATCCTCCTTTGACGAATGACTTTCGTTGGAATCTAATTAAAACTCCTAAAACTTTGCCTCGTAGGTTTTGAATAAAGCATCAACTTTGGCTATCTAGAATCTGACGAAGGAGTCTTGGAACTTTGTCACATGCTTCTTTTATTCCACCCGTCCCACATGTAAGGTAAGTTTAACACCGAAATTCTATTGAGGCAGCTATGGAAATTTTGTTGTTGTTGCATAGGTATGGTCTTGTGTCAGGTCAGGAGATTAATCTGGAAAAGTCTACAGTCGTTTTCAGTAAAAATGTGAGGAGTGAGCGGGTGGAGGAGGTGAGGGGTGTTCTTCGAGTTTGAGTGGTTGCTAAACATGAGAAATATTTGGGGCTCCCTACGAAGATGTGTTGGTCTAAGAGAGTAGTGTTTAGTTGGCTTCGTGAGAGTGTTTGGAGCAGGGTCGAGGGGTATGAGAATAAGCTTTTAGAAGCTATTCCGACTTATTTTATGAGTTGCTTCAAGTTGCCTGACTATTTGTTGCGATAAATTGCATCTATTATTGGGAGGTTTTGGTGGGGTGATGGGGCTAATAAGAAGATTCATTGGCTTGGCAAAAGCTTTGTGATAGCAAGATGATGGTGGAATGGGTGTTAGGGAGTTAAGGTTGTTTAATCTAGCAATGTTAGGACAACAAATTTGGAGGGTGATACAATTTCCTAAGCCCCTTTTGAGTTGAGTTTTAAAAGCTAAATACTTTCCTAAGTGTGATGTGTTTTTAGACGGTTCCTAGAGCTAATTCATCTGTTACTTGGAAGAGTATGTGTGTAGCTTTGGAGTTGGTGAAACAAGATGTTAGGTGGTGGGTGGGAATGGTTGTGCTATATATAGAGGTGTGGACGAATAGTTGGATTCCTAGGGAGAATGGATTTCCTCTGGTTACTCTGAATTTTTTGGATATGGGTGTACAAAAGTTGTTGAGTTGTTGCGTGTTGACGGTCTTGGGTGGGACGTTGAACTGCATCATCTCTTTTTTTGGAAGGGATGCTAAAGTCGTTTTACATATTCCTATTCCTCCTTAAGATAGAGATGACATCCATATTTGGCATTATTCAAAGGATGGTATTTTTCGGTGCACTCGGCTTATTATTTAGCACATAATCTTGCTACTCATATGTTTCAGTTGCATGATGGTAGCAGTAGCAGTGTTTTGTGGCTTAAACTGGAATTGGGTTTGACAGTTAGGGGTGCCAAATAAAATTTTCTTGTGGCATCTTCTTAATGAGGCTTTACTGATTTTCCATGCTTTGAGTCAAAAGAGGTTGTTGCTTGATGCTGCCTGTCTTCTTTGCAAGTGTGGAGTCGAGTATGTGATGCATGTTTTCAAATATTGTCATTTTGCAAGATGAGCTTGGACTTTACACTCAACTATTCCTAATAATGTGCTCTTTACATATTCAACTTATCCATGGAATTGGTCTGACCATGAAAGTGCAGTTGTGAGCAATGTTGATGGGAATGTTATGGCAACATTGAATACTGCACTTAGATATTTTTGTATTTATTGTTAAATGATTTTGTCTTTTATTCAGTAATTTAATTAGTTCTATAGATGTGATTGTTATTTGTGTGCAGAATAATGAAGAATAAGCTATGAGGATAAGGTTGAAATCAAGAGAGTCAAGTTAAGTTCAAATCCTATAAATATCTGGAAGCCGTTCTAAATACCATATCAATCAGGAGAATGTGTTCACTGGACGTGGAAGAGTTTAACAGGGTAAGAGCTTCTAATGGCGTGTGATAGTTACTTGGTCTTAGGAGTTCCTATCCTTGTTAAACAAGTAAGAAGAAAGATTTGTTTTGATCAAGAGATTGCAAGTTGTTCGAAGTCTATTCATACAAGACAATCATGAAGACTTTAGGATTCATTCCATACATATCTGGATGACCACAACTAGTATAAAAATGAATGAAGACTTGAAGAAACCGATACAACTTTGAAGCCAAATAGAGATAAGTTGATATTATTAAGCTGTATAGGTTTTGAATTTTGTACCAAGTTTTAACTATAGCTTTTTTATTCAGGTTGTTTTTTTATAGTAGCTAGATTAGGTTGCAAGTGGTTGTGATCAACGTTCTTGGTATTGTGTAGTATTTGTAGAGATACATGGAGGCGGAGGCCTACTATGTAGCAGTGAAGGGCTCCGGGAACGAGCATTATTAAGTCAATACCGATGCAACACTACGTGTAGGGCAGGGAATAAAGCTCTGATGTGTGCCTCGAGATGTTACATCTCCTATAAAAGCTGGGAGGCAACGAATTCATTTGTATGTCCAGGAACCATAAGCTGCACAAGCATTGGCCTTGAAGGAATGTTGTATGTTTGCTAAAAGTTATGGAGCCACTCTATCCAGACTCAGTTGGAATACAATACGTTGGTGCATAGATTGTCGGCACGGACTATTTCTTTTTCTCCAATAGGTAGTCTGGTGGGGGACAATAAATAACTAGCAAATTCTTCTATTACTTTTTTCTTTTATTCCAAGAGTTTGTAATAAAATAGCATATTTGTTAGCTTATAATGCTACGTGTGATAGGGATGGTTTGGATGTGTTGCCATTTGACAATCGTGATGAATAAATTTTTCCGAGGTATTAATATATATCTTTTCTTAAAAAGAATTAGGATTAATTAATAATTAAAGTTTACATCTATAAATCAAATTGGGAACAGAATCTAGAATCTAGGACTTGGATTGCCAATTCGTAGAGTAATTCACCACATTCACCCAGCCCTTACATCAGCCACAATTCCAGAGTGTGCCACCGCAAATTGAATCCTCCATGTTGTTGAATGATTCAATCGGAGACATTTCCTCATCTATCATTTTATCTCACCTCCACCAAATGCGAATTCCTCACCATCAATTCACACCAGAACAAATCTCATCGGTCAGTTACCCTTTCAACCCGATCATCCGAGTGTTAGCTGAAGAAGACGGTCTTTTCAATGGGCCGTTTTTACGTTTTTGATGATTAGCTCATGAATACACTTTTACCTAATATAATGAGCTCACATTTTCATTTATGAGTTGTCTGAATCAGGTTCATTGTTATGCTGTCAATTTAGGTTTTATCTGTGTGAATCTAATGGATTATGTGAAGGATTGGGTTTCTGCGGGGAAGGGAAGGTGTTTGATGAAATGCCTGAGAGAAGGAATTTCACTTGTTGGAGTTTTTGATTTCTCGGTATGCTCGAGTTGGATTGGATGAACAAGGGTTGAAGTTGTTTATGATGATGGTTGGAGAAGAGGCCCGAGTTCCGCGGAATGATAGTACTATCTATGGGTAGTGTTTTATCAGCTTGTTCAAGCCTTGAAGGCAGTCTAGATGTTGAGAAATGTGCGTATCTATTTGCAAACTGCAACAAGGGTGACTGTGTGACTATTGTACTCGTGTATTTGTATAATGGATTGGGGAAAAGTGGAGAAGAGCAAGGAAGCATTTGATGAAATTTCTAATAGAGGGAAAGTGAACATTCTTTCTTGGAATGCCATGATTGGAGCATATGTTCAAAATGGTTACAATTTGGAAGCTCTTTAGTATTTACAAAATTGATGCTGGAAAATATCATTTTCACCCCAACCGAGTCAATACGGTGAGTGTTCTCTCAGTTTGTGCGAACTTGGCATATGGATTGTCGTAAATCTTGCCACCGCACTTGTAGATATGTATTCTAAATGTGGGAGTTTGGATAGAGCGTTTGAGATTTATGACAAGATAAGCAAGAAAAATGTTACTCCATTTAATGCAATGATAGTGGTTCTTGTTATAAATGGCAAAGGGGCCGAGGCTTTGATTCTTTTCGGTAAGATGCAAGAGTATAATCTATTTCTGAATCCAGATCGTTCCTTGCTTTTTTATATACATGTAGCCACTCTGCTTTCATGAGATGCAAGGAAACAATCACGTATCAATTAGATTGGAACATTATACCCTGCTACATTGATTTCTTAGCTCGGTCTGGTGATACTGAAGATGTGCTTTCTGTGGTCAGCCCGAAGCATTGCAAGCCTAATAGTTATGTCTGGGGTGCTATGCTCAATGCTTGCGTTCTCCATGATCGGCTAGAGTTGTCTCATAGTATTTTCACAAGGCTTGTTGCAGTAGATCCTAATAATTCTGGTGGCTACGTCATGTTGTCCAATTCATTTGATGCTGATTGTGAATGAGGCGATGTGTCAAAATTGAGGGGTCTTATGAGGGAAAAGCGGGTTGCTAAGCAATCAGGTTGCAGTTGGATAAACACAAATGGGTCAGTGCATGAATTTTTAGCTTAATTGGCCTCATATATTCAAATTGAAAGTTTACATAAGATAATGCAGCTGTTGCTGAAAGAAATGCGAACATCAGCTTCATAGGTTTGTTCTACTGTAGAAGACATTCAAATGCCCTCGCCAACTAGTTAAGTTGATGGTACAACTCTTTTCACTCATTTTTACCACCCATTTTTCTATATTTTTTTGGTTAGGCCTATAGCGGGCACAAATGTAGTTTTCTGTGAATATGTTATAGTTTAATTTTGGGTCTAGGATGAGCTAGCAGATTTTTGGATTTGAACAGTGTAAAAACTGCTCTATGCTTTCTCACAGTTATCTGCTATCATCACTGTTAATGTTGTGTTTCTTATTTCTGTTATCATCTATTTCATACCACCTTCTTTTTGTCCACTATCTTTTACCCCTATCAATTACTGTACAATTTATGGTGTTATTGTCAAATGTTTACTCAGTGAAACTATCCAAATTTGCCCGACTGTTTTGCAGGTTGATTTTTCTGGTGCATATTGATATACAATCAGAAGCTGGAAGGTTTTTCCAGATTCATCCAATTTCTAACAGATGGTGCAATTGTGAGTTATCACTTCATCCAAGAACTTAATTCTGCACTTTACTTGCCAATTACATATGCTTTCAATAACATCTACACGATGCTGATTTGAAAACGTTCTTTCATTTGTCAGCCGATTTACTAGAAATAAATCAGTTTCTCAACTCACATGTTTCTACTCAAAGTACTATATACAAATAATCTTTGGGGTGTGTGTGTGTGTATTATATTATGTAGGGTATCAAGACAAAGACACCCCTGCCAAAAGCATAAAATAGTTTTCCTTTGGCCTGCCTATGGAAATTAAAATACAAATTTACCAAAATTTGAAAAAAATTCAGCGAGTGGAGTGAAAGTCTTAGTCTTCCTTTTGTTACGTACTATATATATATATATATATATAGATATATAGATATATATATATATATATATATATATATATATATATATATATATATATATATATATATATATATATATATATATATATATATATATATATATATATATATATATATATATATATATATATATAATGTCTATATTCTAATCATTATAAGGAAAATTTCAATATATTGCAGCTTTGAATAATTGTTTCACTATATATATTTGTCATGTTATGCAGAAAGATTTATTGTCATCCAAGTTCCATGTAAGATATTTCTTTGCCTTTTGATTGCAATCGATTGTTAGTAATTTCTTATTTAGTAGTAGTATACTAAGATTGAAACTCCATAGGAATGAGGACTGAAACCAAAAGGAGAAAAGATAAATACATATATCAAGAATGTTCTATGACTTTGTTTTGCGATTTTTATTTATTTATTTTTTGTAAAAATATCTCCATGACTGTACAAAGTTAATTGCATGCATGAGGCAGAGGTGCTATATGTTAGGACATGTGGTGTTTCGTTGTTAATCAAAGTTCTTACAAATTCTTACTACCTCTCTCTCTTAATTTCTAAAGTATCTCAGTTGAAAAACATTCTATTAATACAAACCGTTTCTTTTCCTGCCTACCAGAAATATCACTCTCAACAATCTCTGTTTAAACCCCACTATTAAACCCTAATAAACCCAACATATTTTCTCCTCTTTCACGCCCCCAAAATCCCCTTCCTTTTTGTTTCTGAATTTATTTCTCAAAATCAGTTACAACACACAAAACATGGAGAAAATTAACGGCGGCGGTAGCTTTGTTGATGATGCAACGAGAATTAAATGTCAGATTTCCAATCCGTCTGACAAGAACGGCGGCGGTAGCTTTGTTGATGATGCAACAAGAATTAAATGTCAGATTTCCGACCCGTCTGTCAAGAACGGCGGCAAGAGCTTTGTTCATGGTGCAACCATGGCCATGTTCAGCTCTAGTAACCCGAATCCAGGGTATTTTGCTCCGGTGAGCTCACCGAATGCGGGTGCTTTTCAGAGGCTTAGCGGTGAGCGAGACATCTTATCAAGGTTTGCCCTGCTTGAAATTGGAAGCGCTTCACGTGCCACACCTGCATTCATTAATGCCAGTGCTACTGGAGGTTTTAGCACAAGCTATAACTCTCCAAATACTAACCTGCCTGACCAGTCAGAAATGTATCGGATGAGGATGTCGGAGTTTTATGGGTTGAGGATGAGGGCCCCTGCTCTACCTCAAAATCATCAAGCTACTGGCCAGCTCAACTATTTCAATGTGTCTGGTGGTATGGAAAAGGGTAGTTTCCTGGGTAGGAATTCAAATGGTGTGCCTCACGCATACCCAAATGTCTCCTATCCCTCTTACGGGAATGAAGCCCATCTGAATTTGAGGCCGAATGTCTCCTATCCTTGTTATGGGAGTGGAGCCCATCTGAATTTGAGGCCTAATGTCTCCTATCCCTCTTATGGGAAAGAAACCCATCTAAATTTGAAGCCGAATGTCTCCTATCCTTCTTATGGGAGTGGAAACTGTCTGAATGTGAGGTACCCCTCTGGTTATCTAAACAATGATTTAAGGAGGAAGCCAAGATTTGCACGGTTGGACTCTGCATCGTTGGCCAGGATTTCATTGTTGAATCAAAGATTGTCAGTGCGGAGCTCTGTAGTAATCCATGAGATATTTTGTGAGATCAAGGATTGCGTTCCGGATTTAATGGTGGATCAGGACGGAAATACTTTTATTCAGAATTTTTTCAGTATATGCAATGAACACCAGATGGATCGTCTGCTCTCCTGTGTTTTAGGTGATGAAAGAAGGCTTCTAGCTATTTGCGAGAATCACCTGGGGTATGCTCAATTCTATTTGTTTATTTGGAATGATGTATTATATAAATGCTCACTTCTATTTGTTTGCTTGCCTTGATGTGTCATACAAAGGGGTATGCTCAATTATTTATATATATATTTTTGGGAACATGTTCTGCAAAAGCATTTAAACAAACAATTCTTGTTCCTTAATTAGTCATACAGTACTAAAGAGCAGCAAATGCCTACTACGTACTGAATTGCAGCAACTATCTGGGGTTTGTCTAATTAGTGAACTAGAATGTGAGACTTCATGTGGTAACATATACTGACAATAGGTACTGGTTTGTAGCGTAGACTATAGATATAAAGCAATGGCAGGAAAATCGGTTCAGTAAAGCTAGGATTAAATAGACCAAGAGGTCGGGAAAAAGTAGTAGTAGAGAGAGGTTGAGGAAGATGAAGAGTATACAATTCTTTTTCTTTGTTCTTTGTGCATGTAGGTACCTTGCTCTTTTATCTTTTAAGTTTTAACTGGTGCATTCACCTACGTCATGCATCTTAATTGCAGGCTTCATTTTACCGTACCCCTTTGTGTTTCTTTTGTGTTGGTTTCTAGGAGGGTATAATTGGTATATCAAGTTTTAGTGTCCATCCAAGCTGAAATCTTTTTTTACTAATACTTAGATAAGTGGATTTACACAAAGCTACTTTTATTTGTTTATTCGGAGTGATATTTTAGAAGTTTTTTTTTTAATATATATAAATTGAAGTAAATGTTGCTAAAAAAAAGAGTTAAAAAGATCTGTTTTCTTTTCTCTTCTCAATTTGTTACAGAACTAGAGCTGTTCAGAAAATGCTGGAGCATCTTACTACCCCTTGGCAGAAATGTGAAGCATTGCGTGTTCTAAAAGACCACACAATTAATCTCTCAAAAGGCTTGAACAGTCATCATGTTATTAAGCAATGCTTGATCGTTTTTTCTAGTGAAGAGACCAAGGTACTTGAGATATAGCAGGTCTACAATAATTTGTATAAATTACATGTTTTCTTATGTTTTCTTATATACTTAATATACTAAGTTGCTTCATTGCATCTATTTTTACCGTCTCATTTTTTTTTCCGATGGTAGTTACTAGTTGGTATACCTATGAAAGTGACCATTTATAATGTCCCTGGTTTCAATATTTAATTACTATGATATCACCAGGTTATTTTTATCTAGTCATATTGATGGGTCTCATTAACAAATTAGTATTTCTTGTATCTTTTATATATTAAAGAAAGACACAGCTACATTGTTGAGTTCTTTCACTTCATTGATTCAGGTTTTCTACCTAGTTTTCTTTGGCCATCAGCAAATTAATTTTTCTTGTATTTTGTCAAGGAAAAAAAGAAAGAAAGAATAAGGCTACATTTTTATTGATTCAATTATTTTAGGTTAGTCTCCTTCAGCATAATGTTGGAGGACTGTCAGCATATCCTACGCATGCTGGATCCTGACACTATGACAGTTTCTTTTTTATCTTAGTTTTCATGGGCATAATGTTCGAGTATAATCTATTTTTCAGGATATCCAGTGTGTGCTGGCTGACAATTGTGTTAAGTTGGCTATGGATAAAAATGGATGTCATGTACTACAGCTATGTGCACAGTGTACCCTTGGAGAACACCGAGATCGCATTTTGGCAGAGTTAGCGGCAAATGCACTTGTTTTGTCTGAACATTCTTATGGGTAAGGGTTCTGATAAAGCTATTACTTAGATTTTCATCCATTTAATTCGCATGTGTTAATTTGTGTGCAAATCTATGTTGTGTGTAGAACAGGTTTAGATAATAGTATCATCCTTCTGTAGATCTATCATAAAGGGCGATGTTTGATCATCTTTTTAATCTTGTGTGTATATTAGGAATTATGTGGTGTCACTCTTGGTGAACAAACTGCGGATACCGCATGTAACTGCAGAAATACTATCCCAGTTAAAGGGAAACTACGCTTCTCTCTCGATGAACAAGCATGCCAGCAATGTGGTTGAACAATGCCTGAGAGAAACCCAAGGAGCTCAACAAGCCCAGATAATTATCGAGATCATGAATGATCAGAATTTCTTGAGGGTTCTTCAAGATCCTTTCGGGAACTTTGTTGCACAAACTGCATTGAAGGTCTCCACGGTACGTGACCCTTAGAAGAAAAAAAGTATACATGTATTGCAGAAATTAAGTGAGCACTCTATTGTATGGGTTAGGTGCATACACTGACATCCCCTTATGTTCCCTTTGCAGGATGGACTCCACCGTGACTTGGTAAACCTCATTCGTAGTCTCTCTCCATGCTTGCAAAGCCATCCCCATGGAAACAGAGTCCTAGCTGCTACAAAGGGCAGCGCTCAACGTATATGAAATGATTGTATGTTACATGTATCACCAAACTTGAAGAGCCAAGTCCACCACCATCTGTATGCGTGCAGTTTTCTGACTTCACCACTCGTTTCGTGGATAATTCTTGCCTAAAAGACATCTACTAGCATGGTTCCTTGTAAGAACATTCTCATTTGCGTTATACATATGCATGTGGAGAATGTCTCAAGGCCTGTGGTAGATCTGTTTGTATGTAGGAATTATTCTGACGCCCCCATGCCACCTCTCGGTTGATTTATAGTTTGATTTTCTGTTGTTCTATGAAATGAAACTTGTTGTTCCTGTTGTCTTCGCTCCGTGTTGTCCTAGTTTGATGTTGTTCTACGGTTTTAGAGGTACATTGGATCTTGTTTAGGGTCTCATCATTGATGTTGTTTGTTTTAGTTATTACCCATTAGATTGGGTTGACGAACTTGGTTAACCTTTGTCTTGCTAGTTTATTGAAGTTATTGGACCTTATTGGTATTTGTCTTGCTAGTTTGTTTACATACTTGTTTTTTTTTTGGTATTTCTGGAATGTTATATTCTCCTGAAAATTGATAGCGTACACAATTGTGTAATTCCAATTATGTAAACCATAGCACAGAGTATAAATAGAGAAGACCAATGGTACCAGGGTTTCGTGTGTAAATTGTAAAAGTATGACCAACGTTTAATTTGTTCCAGAAAGATGAGGTTAATCTGCCTCCAGCGCCTGCGTCTGTGGGGTTATGCTAGCCAGAAAATGCTTATGCAGCATGGTAACTGCCAGGCTACGATAAATAGATCAGTTGGCGTACCCACTGGTCCTTCACCCCCTGCGAATCTGGAGAGAACATTAGTAAGATTGATATTTATGGGCCCGGGGCGTGGGATGGTCGCAAAACATGATTCTCCTAGACGAGTTTTTAAGTTTTCTGATTATCGTGGAGGGTTTTTAGTTTCTTGTGGAGGCAACCTACATATTGTTATCATTGGATTATTGAGTAAATCCATCAACGTTTGTAAACTGCGAGAATGGGTTGAAGTGAAAGATATCGGCAACTTTTCGCTCTTCAGTCAAACGTCATCACGAATCACGATCAACTTCCCATTGTATGACAAGAATCAATACGTATTCTACAAGCTGGATGAGGGAGTATTTAAATTGCACCATGGGGGGTCAATCTACGGTCTGACATCTATCAAAGGAAGAGTTGTTTTATTTGTACATAGCTGCAACCTAAAGCTTTTTTTTTTTAACCAAAGAACTTTCTTTATTCCAGTATCAAATGAGTAGCGTAACTAGCGTTGATTCGGCGATCCAAACGTCACCATACCAAATCCAGAACTATTCTAAAGTAACTAATACAACCAAACAATCCAATATATATACTCCTATTTTACAGTCTTTTTCACCCTAACTCATAACAGTGCTTTGCTAAAACCAGGTTCTTTAGACTTCGAATCTTTACTCTGTATTGAATTTCTTTTCCTATTCGTGGACCAAGTGGTTGCATATTAACAGCTTCTGGTTCCTGCATTTCCATATACTAGCATACACAGTTTCTGTAAAGGCACACTTAAACTTTTTGCTGCACTTCAATCTAATTCATCTTTCCATCCCTTTGGCTGATGTTGAATCTTCAACCAGTCCAGTACCTTACTACCTTTATCCAGATATGCTGTGTGCATTTGCAGGCAAAGAAAAGGGTGCTCCACACTCTCTTGTTCACCACAGAAAACACAAGTTCCATCTGTATTTGGCAACCTAAAGCTAAGTAACTAAAATTTCAAACTACATGTAGTGTCTATTTTCAAGATTAAAATTTCGACGGTGAGTGAAGAAAATATACCAGGACGCTCAACTCATCCATAAATATGGCAAAGAGCATCTATCAAACACAAACCCACCCGATGTTCAACAGAATACAAAACACAAATTATTATTTTAAAGTATAAAGAAAATTGTCGTAAATTGTCTAACTTTAAGGTGAAACAGACTGCAACCGTTTGCCACTCTCTATACCTTCTTTCCCCCCTTCAGAGAAATAGTCCTGAAGAGCACACATCTCAATTTTGTTGTGTTGCAAGCTCTTTATTGCCTCCGCTGTGGCCAAAGCTCCTGCAACTGTTGTTATTATCGGAATCTTGTACGCAAGAGCCATCCTTCTTAGCTTTCGTCCATCAATTTGGTCGAGCTGGTCGCCGGAACTTGTGATAACCATCATCTGGATTTGGCCGTTTGCAACCATGTCACCAGCATGAGGCCTGCCTTCATGCATCTTCAACACTCTGTCCACTGGGATACCTTCCATTTCAAGAAGGTGAGCAGTACCAGAAGTGGCAACAATTTGGAATCCAATGCCCAGGAAAGCTTTAGCAATCGAGGCCAAATGGGGCTTGCTCAAGTCGTTTAAGCTAAGGAAAAGAGTTCCCGAAAGTGGAGGCTTCTGTCCAGCTGCTATTAGTGCCTTGGCAAAGGCAATTGAAGACTCGTAGCTGATACCCATAACCTCTCCAGTACTGCGCATCTCAGGTCCTAAAAGTACATCTGCTCCTTGGAATTTTTCAAATGGGAGGACAGCTTCTTTAACAGAAATATGTCTTGGAATGACCTCTTTCGTAAAGTTCAGGTCATCAAGTGACTTGCCTGACATGACAAGGGCCGCATATTTAGCCAGTGGATGGCCAATTGCTTTGGACACGAATGGCACTGTCCGAGATGCACGGGGATTTGCCTCGAGCAAGAAAACGTCACCTGAAGCCGTGATTGCATATTGACAGTTCATCAAACCACAAACTCCCAATCTCTTTGCCAATTTTTCAGTCCAGGACCTAATAGTTGCCAAAGATGAAGCTGACACCGTTCTTGTAGGAAGCATACAAGCTGAATCACCAGAGTGAACCCCAGCTTGTTCAACATGCTCCATGATGCCACCAATGACAACATTTCCATGCAAGTCAGAAAGTGAATCAACATCAATTTCAATAGCATCAGATAAGTATCTGTCGATCAAGACAGGGCGCTCTGGGTCCACTTCAACAGCAGTTTCCAGATAGGTCACCAACTTTTCATCACTATAAACAATCTCCATTGCTCGACCACCTAGAACATAAGAAGGACGAACTACAACTGGGTAACCAATGTCTGCTGCAATGGCAAGAGCGTCTTTGTCACTCTTGGCAATCCCTCCTTTTGGCTGCTCAATCTGTAATTCATTCAAGATTGCATTGAACCTCTCCCTATCCTCAGCCGCGTCAATGGAATCAGGTGATGTGCCCCAGATGCGCACAAATCCAGAACCACTTTTTGTCTTGGGTTTATGCTTATCTAGATACTGCTGGATAGGAAGAGCCAATTTTAGGGGTGTCTGGCCTCCAAACTGGACAATGATGCCATCCGGGCGTTCTAGGTCAATGATGTTGAGAACATCCTCCACAGTGAGGGGCTCAAAGTACAATCTATCACTGGTATCATAATCAGTTGATACTGTCTCGGGGTTGGAATTCATCATAATTGTTTCATAGCCAGCATCCTACAAAAGCCAGATAAAGAAATCAGGATGAGAAAGGAAAAATAATATACATGACCTACAAGTAAGAACTTGCAAAGCTGATATTTGATGTAAGGTTAAATATTAATTTCAATAATAAGCACATATTGTTGCCCGCTGTCTCTTGCACATAGTTCCGTCACATGACCAAAAGCTAAAAAATTCATAAATCTCATGACCTCAAACATCTACAGTGCTGCTCCATTTTCAAAACCATGTTTCTTTGTCCCATAAAATTGGGATAACAGAATCAATATAATATAACTTGGAGTCACAGAAACTGGGTACTTGTCAAGAAAAAGACATAGCAGTTATTCTGGTGAAATACAAAGTAACACAAGTGAAAAAGAATGATCATCTATGCTCGTAGAATCATACACTGGGTACGCATGCATAAAAAAATGTAAAGCAACTTTAAGGTCAGTAATGCATGCTTTAATTCTACTTGGTCATTTTATTGTACAGACAAATGGCTATGGTTCCCAATATTCAACGTGATACTCAGATTATATGAGGCAAGTACATTATCTTATACTTTAAGGAAACAATCTTTTCAGGGTTTTAGAAAACATAGTTATGTACAAGAGTGCAGCGATGACAGCAGGGGAGATTAGATAACATAGGGATTCAGGTGAAATGTCTAGCATACATATAACTTATATTATCTTGGGACAGAATCAGGGGAGGAGCCAGGGGTGGGCTTTGTGGGGTGTCCGCCCCCCTAGAATTTGAATATTTTTTTTAGGTAATATTTTTTATTTTTCAGAATTTGCCACCCCCCCCCCCCCCCCGGAACCTCAAATCCTGGGTCCCCCCTCACAGAACTATTCTTCTACAATAAATAATCGAAAGGAGTAGGGAATGGCTTCAGAATGGAGAATCGGGTTTGAACTAAGTGTTGCTTATTAAAGTTTGGTAAGATTTTATCTTCAAATATAATTGACCAGGAAATAGATGTAAAACACAAACTGGATAATGCCAACTGCTGAAGGGGAATGCCTTTGTGATCTAGTGATCTAGCCTACTACGCAGCAAAAGCTCAACAAAGAGGAAATATTTTTTCTGGATGACCATATAATAAACAAATAAACTAGAGTAGCTCCCTAGACACTAAAAGGGCACAAACCTGAAGAGCAAACGATGTATGGCAGCAGCAGTAGTCAAACTCAATGCCCTGTCCAATTCGATTAGGCCCTCCACCTAAAATGAGAACCTTCTTCTTTTGTGTGGGATCTGATTCACACTCTACCTCATAGGAAGAATACATATAGGGCGTATTAGCTTCAAACTCCGCTGCACATGTGTCAACCCTTTTGTATACTGGTTTGACACCAAGTGATAATCTCTTTGAGCGAACTTCTTCATCGGTGGAGTTTGTAGCAAAAGCAATCTGTCTGTCACTGAATCCTCTCCTCTTGACTTCCCAAAAGTCATCCTCTGCCAATTGTGACAGATTTTTTGCCGAAATATATTGTTCCACATCAACAAGTTCCCTGAGCTGGGTAAGGAACCATTTGTCAATAAAACTCAGCTCGTGTATTTCATCCACCTTCATTCCTCTCTTCATTGCAGCATATACGGAGTGGATGCGGTCAGGACTAGGTACTCGTAGACTGTATTTTATTAGTTCCCAGTCCCACTCAAGTTCCTTGACTTTTGCACATCCCCATCCAGCGAAGCCACATTCTAGCGAGCGCAATGCTTTCTGGAAAGATTCTTGGAATGTTCGACCCATAGCCATGGATTCACCAACAGACTTCATCTGTGTGGTCAGAATTGGCTCTGATCCAGGGAACTTCTCAAATGCAAACCTGGGTATCTAAATTGTGACACAAGAAAAAAAAATGACGGTCGGTCAGATATTGTAGAAAAAATATGAATCCGAAAATGTGAAGTGATGAACTGAGGGAATTTTTTTTAGGTAGACCAGGTCTACCGATGAATTGTAGCTCATGTGGCTGCAATTTAGTTGCTAATTGCATAATTAGTGATTGAAAATCCTATTCCCAAAACAATGCAATTAGAAAGTGAATAAGCCACCTGGTCTATAATTCAATATTAAACCTTGTCTACAAACAAATATTACATGAACTATAGAGAGAAAAAATATTACCTTGGTTACAACATAATCTATGGAAGGCTCAAAACTGGCTGGAGTTTTCCTTGTGATATCATTGGGAATTTGATCCAATGAGTAACCCACTGATAGTTTGGCAGCCATCTTGGCTATTGGAAAGCCAGTTGCTTTTGAGGCCAGTGCAGAGGACCTTGAAACTCTGGGATTCATCTCTATTATCATCACCTCTCCATCTGCAGGATTAACAGCAAACTGAACGTTTGAACCACCACATTCAACTCCAATTTCTCTGATAATAGCAATAGAATAATCCCTGAGTCGCTGATACTCCTTATCTGTCAAGGTTTGCGCTGGAGCGACAGTGATGGAGTCCCCTGTGTGAACTCCCATAGGGTCAATATTCTCAATGGAGCAAATAATCACCACATTGTCAGCCAAGTCTCTCATAACCTCGAGCTCATACTCTTTCCACCCTAACAACGACTTCTCCACCAAGACCTGAGACGTCACACTAGCAGCAAGACCCGACTTACAAATGGCCTCAAACTCCTCTTTGTTGTAAGCAATTCCACCTCCTGTTCCACCCAAAGTGAACGCAGGCCTGATAATCAACGGGTACTCACCAATCCACTCAGCAATCTCAAAACACTCATCCATTGTAGTCCCAATCCCTGAGGGCGGTGTCTTGAGCCCAATATTCTTCATCGCCTGCTTAAACAAATCCCTATCCTCAGCCTTCTTAATCGCCTCAAGCTTAGCCCCAATCAGCTCCACACCATACTTGTCAAGCACACCACTCTCAGCCAACGCTACAGCCAAATTAAGTGCAGTCTGACCACCCATAGTAGGCAACAAAGCATCAGGCCTCTCCTTCTCAAGCACCTGCTCAACCATCTCAGGCGTCAACGGCTCAATGTACGTCCTATCCGCCATCTCAGGGTCAGTCATTATAGTAGCCGGGTTCGAATTAATCAAAATCACCTCATACCCCTCTTCCCTAAGCGCCTTGCAAGCCTGAGTACCCGAATAATCAAACTCGCAAGCTTGCCCAATCACAATAGGCCCTGCTCCTAGTATCAAAATCTTCTTAATATCCGTTCTCTTACCCACTCTCTCGGAGCCGAACCCCGCCCCGTCATTGGTGGAATAATCAGTTCTCTTAACATCAGTCACAGATTTGGAACAATGCAACTTCAAGGGGCGAGATACAAAGTAATTGACAGAATCCTTGTTATAACCAAGCTTTCTATGATGAAAGAGTTTGGTGAAGGTGCTTGGGGCAGGTGCAAATTTGGTTAGGAGAGGCTTACATAACACATTGTTCAGAGTCTCCATTGATTAACACTTAACACCTTACAATACAATACAATACAGAGACAAAATTAAAATCGAAATAATTGGTTCTAGGGCAACAAAATTGAATCAAATTAAAGAGATGAACGAGAGGGCGTTGAACCGTACCTGCTGTTGCCGTTGAGAAATGCTTTCGGACGCGTATTTCGGCTAGGGTTATGATGGTGGAGCTCAGCAGCTCTGAGTGGAGAGAGAGAGGGACGTAAGTAGTGTGTGAGTAATAATAAGCGGGTATAAAGAAGGAAACGTACCGGTTTGCAACTTTGATCTATTTACAAATTACACCCTCATATACAAAGTGTTTTAAAACTCACCACATATAATTCCAAAAATTACTTTTAGTACTACTCAGTAAGTTCATCACGTTAAACTGGTCAACCATTTCAAGTGCAATATAATGATGAGGACCGGTGAGAAACAATTCGAGCACTACACTAAAATATACTATTACTATTAGTATTCAACATCTTATAAATCATATGCGGAATTTTAAAGTTTTGGGATGTCATGCCATGATAATAAACATGACCATATTGTATAATCACTTGTACTCGTCAATCTCACCAACCAAGTCAGTCTCATTAATTCAGGTAGACTTGACAATTTGGGACCGATTCATCAATTTTGATCCGATTTGGACAGATCCCGGTCTAATAACAATTTTCAACTGGTCGGCTCCAATTCGGTATGGCCACATCTTGCCGTACCAAATGCTTTACTTGTAATAATTTTTTCGGATCGGAACGAGTCCGATTGAGATTTTTAAAATTGGTCTAACATATATTTATCTGTTTTTTTAGATTGTTTACATATTCCTTTTTCGTCCGTTTTTTTAGAGTGTTTACGTTTTCTTTTTTTGACAATTTTCTATCTCACAATTTTATTGTGGTCCTGCCACTAAACCAAACATTACACTCATCATACCAACCCCCTAAAAAACCGTTCCAAAATCAAACGTAAACAATCTCAAAAACAGATGAGTATAAATTCGGACCAAGGGTGTGGACTGATCGGATTGTAACGATCCGGGTCAATTATCAGGCCTAACCCAACATAGTATTAAGAAGTGTCATAATGGCCAGTTTACCACCTAACGAGCAAATGCACACACATGCCATAAATGTTCACCTTGTTTGGCTTTGAGTTTATCATAGGTCTCACAAGCAGAGTTGTGTGAGATGTCAATAGTAGAGAGGTTTGAGAAATTAGGTTTGAATTTGGATTAAGAAAAGGTAGTAGGTAGTAGGGTATATTTATAGATGTACTAATTTTGGGAGAATGTTAAAAGAATATTGTGAATGAAAGTATGAGATATTGATTATTGGTTGGAAGAGTTCTCATGGAAATAAATAAAACAAGGCTAGAGAGAGAAAAAGAGAGGAAAAAATCGATCAAAAGACCTCTCAACTTGTTCCACTTATTTAGATTCAAACATGACAACTCAATTATAGAGACCCATAGACCTCTGAAGCTTAAAGACAGACATATAAGTTATTGTTAGTTATACCGAGAATAAAACCAGATAGCTGATCATATAGCAAAAGAAGGACGGAAGAAAACGTTTGGAGAAGACCAATCGGTCACATACCGTTACATTTTATTTGGGATACTATCCCCTCTTGGTTGAATGTACTATTTACTTTAAACTTTGTTCTGTCTTTTCACACTGCAATTTTGAATGCTTAATTTAATATAAGGCGTGTTCACTTAAAAAAGCATATCTTGAACTTTGTATGTAATATTAAAAACAGTACACTGAATAGCAGGCGGGTCGGTTTGAAATGCGTTTTATGACAGTATTTCAAACCACATTACATCCTTACATCTTCTGGTCCTTAGACTTGAAGGAAGCTACGAAATGTGTAAGCTAAGCAAGGCAAGGAGAATTGTGCTGCTTCATTCGGACACTGACGTTAGACTAATCAAACATTCATTCATATTGCAGCTTAGTATTGTTTGACTCTCTGTTGCACTTCTTTTATTCTACACTCTATCCTCACTTTGTAGTGATTATTTTATACATATACAATTTTGAATTAAGGTGAAATCAATTATTACTAATGTTTTCTAATTTGGTAAATTACTAAATTGTATACTGTATGTATTACATTTTTATTGATGTATATAATCTTATAATCATTCAACATGCATATCCTTCGACTATCTTTAAAACTAGGGCTTCTTACATATAGTACCCTTGTTAGTCATTGTTATTACGGATAGACACTCGTTAGTCAAACAATTACATCCAACACCCTTGTTAGATAGATTTAATTACACCTAAATCCACGAATTTGACTTTTGACGAATTAAATCAATGAAATTATATTTTTACAATTGGTCAAATATTGAATTCTGACTAAGACCAAACAACTCCAATTTTCATTAATTACACATTAGCCTAAAAAAAAATTAATTTTACCAATTTGGCTTTAATTTTACCAATTTGGCACTTAATAATTCAACGAAAGGCATACAACTTCTCTAAATTTCAAATTTTATTGCAACTATGCCCTAATAAATTTTTTATTTTAAAATATCACTAAAAAAAATAAAAAAAAAAAGAAAAAACAGCTAATCGGAGCTGCAACAGCTCCGATTTGCTCTGCCGCCACAGCTCCGATCGAGCTGGTAACAACATCGATCAGATTGGAGCTGTGCAGCTCCGATATGATCGGAGCTAGTCACAGACTCACAACTCCGATCGATCAGAGCTAGTCACAGCTCCGAATGACCGGAGTTGTAGCTCCGTATGACCGGAGCTCCAGCCACCGTTCTGAGAAGGGAAGAGGAAAGAAGAAAAAAAAGGAAAAAATGGAAGGAAGAAGAAAGAACAAAGAGGAACATGAAAGAAATTAAAAAGGAAAAACAAATAAATAAAAATGCTAAGGCCATGTTTGGTTGGATAAAATGAAAATTTTCATTTAGTTTGGTCAACGGAATAAGCTGATTTTGGACCCATATGTAATAGATTGACTAAGAGGGGGTTAGGCGTAATTAGAGTGTCTAGTAGGGGTAGTGGATGTAAAATTCCCTTAAAACTATTTCAAAATATTGTAAAACCCTAAAGTTTTAAGTTTCATAAAGTTAAAAGAATTGAAAATACTATTCACACCAACAAGGTTCATAACTTTCTTGTTTGAAAATTCATCCATAAGAACTTGAAAGTTCGTGTGATTGGTATGCATTAATCTTAGGATGGGTGATCCAATATAAAGTTTTCTGGTGAGCGCATAAGGACAAGTTACGCAGAAAATGACATGTACTATCTTGTGGGGCCTTCATATTATGTCGAAGATCAGTTTGGAGGTAACCGTGCCAACCCTTTTTTGGGGCAAACATATAGTCTTTACAACGGTTTTGTATATCCTTCATAGTCCGTTATGACAACATGTTCTTGATTACTTCGGTTGGGCTCAACACGTAGATGGGAGACTAGACTTGTGGTTCGTGGAAAACTCTAACAACTATTGATGATTTTTTTATATTTCAAACACTAATCGTCACTGTCACCGATTGATAAATATGTTCAAGTTATTTATATCCCAAACATTCATTCTCACCAATTGTCAATGAATTGACAGTCTTAATTGTCATGGATCCCTACATTTGGACCGAAGATATACAACATTTCCACAACCACAAACTTCCAATAGGTGAGAAACGATCCTATATATATTGAACGAAGCAATACATGAACATAAACAGGTGATAGCCAATCCGAAGGTTAATTGTACATAACGGAAGCTGCTAAAATCTATCGTTGCTTTGGTCAATTAGGTTAACCGTGAACCTGAATCTCTTCCAATTTTAGTTATGAGATTGAGACTTGTGAACACATTTGGTAGCGTGTAAGTTTGTAAGCTGACTTTCGAATATAATTTCTTGTGCTCTGTGTATTTTTCGCCATAATAATTAGTACTTTAATATTTTGATGATATTATGATATATATAAAAAAAGAAAAGTACATTTGCACCTTTTATGTGAAACAATAATAAAGTTAGTAAAGTACACTATAATAATAATAATGACATAATCTAAGGAGCCCATAAAGACCAAAAATTGTGAATCAGTTCCGTGCCTATACCGTATACAGTAAGTGTATAACTTTATTTATCCCACCGAGAGAAAGTATTGTTGTTGAAAGTCTAAATTAATTTCAGTTTCCAATCACCCAAGCAAGCAAACCAATGATCGATAATACATCATACACACATATCATCATCATTATTTTTTTTCTTCCAAGAATCCACTAAAACTGCCAATTGCTTCTTCTCCGAGACTTCTCCGTTTTAGGGGAAAAAAACCGACAGAGCAACAGGTTTGATTTTGACCTCAACATCTTACTCCACTGCTACTTTCTGAATTCAATTCTATATTCTTCTGATTAGTACTCTTTCTGCGAGTTTTCTGCTTCTTTTTTTGCACTCATTGTTTCGGAATCTCATATTTGCTATATACGTTTGCATATCTCGTTAGCTGATTGTGTGTAATCCATGAGTAGTTGATGATTTTGTAGAGGTTTTGGTTAGGAATTAGGAGAATGCCTTTACCGTACAGTTATGCTGATGATTTTGCTGAAATTAATTTCGTCTGACAGGAGTAGGTTCTCGATTTGTACTCTGTTGATCTAGCTGACCTAGATAGAATGAACACTAGAGTATATATTGCACCGGAGGAAACTAGCGGATAGAGAGGATTTATGGAGTAGTTAAGCTGGATTGTTGGTGCCTTTTCTGATCAAGGAGTTTATTCATTTTTAAGTGTTGTGTGTGATCTGCAATGAGGTGGTGGAAAGAGGTCCTGTTGTTGTTACCATGCCTTGCCGATTTGGCGGAATCAACCGACAGGTTGGCCAGATTTTGGCCTGAAAATTTGCAGGTGGGGACTAATTCGTCTCTGTATAGTTGGGCAATTAGCAGTGCTGGTATATTTGTTGTGGTGGCTCTCATTCTTTCTCTGTACCTTATCTTCGAGCATTTATCTGCATTCCATCAGCCACCGGTTCGTCTTTACCTTGTCCTTTTATATTTGTTTCTTTTTCTTATTGTTCGATAATAGTACTACTTATAGTTCTGTTTCTCATTCATTTCAGGAGCAACGGTTCTTGATTGGCCTCATTCTAATGGTGCCTGTCTATGCACTCGAATCGGTAATGCTTGTATTTCTGTTTGGAGGTTATAGTCTCTTAGTAGTGCATTAGATGCAATTATCACTCTCGAGACAAAAAACATTTTATTCATCTGAGCGATTGGGATTATGTCTTTGATGGTGCTTGCCTCTTTATTGTTTATTCATTTAAACATATGCCATTTAATTCCTGTTTTGATATGTTTTTGTTCTGTTGCCAGTATTTTTCGCTATTAAATTCAGGTGCTGCTTTCTACTGTGAAATTGTACGGGACTGCTATGAAGCTATTGCTTTGTATTGCTTTGAGAGATACCTCATAGCCTGCTTAGGTACGTACACTGATCAAACTTTTTCTCTGATATCCTCCATGTGTTTCAATTGGAGCTAGAATCATTTTCTTTCAATCACTTAGGGGATATCCTTGACGTGTTTCTCTTGGCTTATTCGACTATTAAAATGTCTCATTGTGAATACGAGCATGCATAAGCTAAAACCCTTTCGGTCGTAGATGAGCTTAAAGATTCTATAGGTTGATGCCTAGGCCCTAGGATTGAATAAAAGGTTATATGAGCTTTGGTGTATAGAACGTTAGAAGCTACACTATAATTGTAGTTGGCTCTGGAGACCTCAAGAGTAATATGTGGTGGAAACACCCCTTTGCCACTCCAAACTGACAGGTTGTGCATGATTCCAACATTACATTCGTCGTTTTTGCTGTAATTTGGAGACGAACCAGTGATTCGAGTAGCTGGTTAAGTCCAAACATAATCTTAAAGCATATCAGTTGCATTATTCTTGTCTTCTCTAAACCCTCAATCTGCAGACTTCTTTTTCATCTACATATGACTTAAAAAACTTTTGGGACAAAACCTTGTAGCTAAAATAAGGTTCAACTATGTGCACAAATAAAATCTGAAGCTTGTCATGATGGAGATAAGCAGGTATTCTTGATCTTTAACCGTGTCTGTTAGCTGTACACTCATGAAGTAGGTAAAATGAAAACCCTGTCACTAAAAAAACTTTTAAATCAGTGGACTTGGCACAACCTCTTTCTAACTGTAACTCCAATCTATCCAAGATTCAGAGAGCATCTTGATGTTGAACTTGAGCTACATGTTTTCCAAAATAATAGATTAGTATTGTGTTCTATTATTCTCATTAAATTTGTCAGGGCTGTAAAATCATAATTTTCTAGAATAATTAAAGGTCAAGTGAGAAGGCAAGGGGCAGTCTCATCGACATAATTCTTGTTCGAGAGGCAAGACCCTCAAATCATGTTATTGTGGTATGTTACCTTCCGAAGAGAATATTAACCCATACTATGAAGGCCCCTATATGTGGAAGTAAGCTTGATAAGCATACATGAAATTTATTTTCATTATTACTTTGAAGTGAGATCCATACATTTCTTTCTCACAGAATTGCGTCTTTTGTGAACTTTTTTATACTTTCATGTTAATACAAATTTAGCATTAGTGAAATGGCTCTATCTTTAAACTTCTCTGTGCTTGTGTGGTCTCCAGTCTGGCATGCCTTGCTTTGGTTCTTTCTGCAATGAGAAGTTTCACATGACACCTAAAAAATTTATCAAATTTTGCAGGGGGTGAGGAGAGTACCATAGAGTTTATGGAAAGTGAAACCTTAGTCGCCTCTAGCACACCCCTTCTGGATGATGCTTATGCTTATGGACTTGTTGAACACCCCTTCCCTTTGAATTGCTTTGTACGAGACTGGCAGCTGGGCTCTGACTTCTATCAAGCAGTAAAGATTGGCGTCGTTCAGTATGTAAGTGTTCTATCTTCAGAAACGAATTATTTTTTGGTGTTTCTTTATCTCACTATTGGATATGTTATTTTCTTGTATAGATGATATTGAAGATGATCTGTGCGCTACTCGCGATGATTTGCAACTTTTTTGGTGTTTATGGGGAAGGGAAGTTTGAGTGGGGATACGCGTGAGTTAACTTGCTTCACTTTACCAAGTTGATAAAATCTTGTTCTCATACACTATTCTGGTTCTTAATCTCTACTGTTTCTTTGCAGTTATCCATACTTGGCACTTGTTCTGAATTTCAGCCAGACATGGGCCTTATATTGCCTAGTGCAGTTCTATTCGGTTACAAAGAATAAGTTGGCACCCATTAAGCCTCTGGCAAAGTTTTTGACGTTTAAGTCCATTGTCTTCCTGACATGGTGGCAAGGAATTGTAGTTGCCTTCCTTATTTCTCTTGGAGCCTTTAGGGGGCACTGGCAGAGATGTTGAAAACTCGTATACAAGACTACATCATCTGCATTGAGGTTTGTTCTAAAACTTTTGAAGGCGTAACTTATATTATGATCTGCATGTATGCAAGAGAGCACATGCTTGATCGTCTAACCTCCCCCCCCCCCCCCACCCCACCACAATTCCATAATAGTACTGTAAAATCCAAACTCAGTACTACCCTACCATGCCTTTATCTAGATTATGTCACTGCTGTAGTCATCCTGTGATGTATTAATTCATTGTATCCTGTAGTCATCTGATCTGTGATGTAGTTTTGTCTTAAATACGATACAAATACTCAGTATCCTGTAGTATACTGAATGTCTGCGGCATTAACTGTATGATTTTCTGTGACCTTTCTTTGTATAGTTGTAAATTGTTGAAAAGGTAAAAGACATCTTGATGGATGTAATGTCATTGAGTTTTATTATGGAATTCCTATAACGGGGGACTCAGTTCCCTGTGTGTTATGAAACTAGTTCACTTTTGATAAGCTGCTGTTTAGACTATAACTCACACTGCCATTGCATGTTTGGTCCTGTGATTCAGATGGGTGTTGCTGCTGTTGTGCATCTTTACGTTTTCCCAGCTAGACCTTACAAACGTGGGGAGAGATGTGTTAGAAATGTTGCTGTTATGGCAGATTATGCAGCTTTAGGAACCCCACCAGATCCGGAAGAGGTTCGAGATTGCGAAAGATCTCCCAGAGTGCACATTTCTCATAATGAAGAGAAACGGAAAAAACCTAGACTACATCAGAGTGTTCGGGATGTGGTCATTGGGAGTGGTGAAATTGTAAGATCATTGTCTCTGCATGTTATCTTTGTTTATTTCTGTATTATCTCCTGCCTGTTATATTAAGCATAATGGCGTCATACCTCCCTGTAACTTGGTTGATGTGCTATTACCTCATCACATCTACAAAAGTTGCAGTGGTATGTTTCCAAAAACGTTGCAAAGCATCTCTCTGGAGAATGTTTTGGACAAAAAGCTTTTAAATTGCAAAACAAGGTTATATATGCACCTCTCCTATTACAGGGAGTTGAAAAGTCATTAGATTGTCACATGATATTCTTTCCTCACCGACTTACCTTGTAATGTTGACATTGTGACATGCTATCAGATTGTTGATGACATGAAGTTCACAGTTTCGCACGTCGTTGAACCAGTTGAGCGAGGAATTGCAACGATTAATAAGACTTTCCATCAGATATCTGAAAACTTGAAGCGTCAGGAGGATCATAAGAAGAAAACCAAGGATGATAGCTATCTTGTCCCTTTGAACTCGAACACAAAAGAATTCTCTGATGTATATGACGAACGTATCGTCGAAGGAAGTGTCAGTGACAGTGGTTTGTCTGATGGGAAGCGAACACGTTTCCAGTCTAAAGGGTCATCTTCCCGGTTCCAGAACAGATAACATTTTTCTTTTCTTTTACAACCTACACAGGAAATGGAACAAAACTGACTGTTTTTGACAGCAGCAGGATGGGGATGGTTTACATGGTTCCTCTGATGGCTAATTTTTGTATTACAAGCCATTAGTCTCTTCTCCATCAAAGGAGTTAAATATCGAGGTCAGTCATCAAGCGCTCGAGGGAAATTCAACTGATCCCTCATAAATAGGTGTGGATATGTTTCTAACAGGCCAAGACATGAAATTTTAGTGCAAGTTGCTGATAACGGAGGAAGTAAAACTGTATGCAGATGTGCCAGGATGACAGACTAATCTAACAGATGTTACTGTTGGTTCATTTTAAACCTGATAGTTACAAATAAGATCTATTACGCTAATCTGTGAAACTATTGCAGTATAATCTAATTGCACATACATTCATAAATTTATAGCTTTCATTGCTTTGTACATAATACATTACTTGTTATCTATGATGATTTCTGAAGGCTATTGCAAACTTGGTGGTGTTTAGCTTCAATTTTTTAGAAATGGGTAAAAGTTGTATGGCACACCTATAAAAGGAATGAGTAAAGTTTTGTGAGATAGAGGCTGTTTATGTTAATTTCATTGATTTGGAGCCATTTCTTGCAAACATCTGAATGACTTGATCTAACGCTCAGATTTCTATACCAAGAGGAAGCACCGAAGTTCAAACTAGGAGAACCCAGAGAGGAAACCTTTACTTACAAATGAACTGGTGTTTGGTTAGCAAGTACTATGGATTTGGGGCTTATTCTTTCGCCATTGTTCTATAATATGACGCTATAATGTGTTGTATAGTGCAATATAAAATAAGCGAAACAACTGATACTCATGTGTTATATAGTCATATAGTGATTTACATATAATACATACTGAAAAATGCTTAAAAAATACAACATGACGTAAACAAAGTATATATACCGACTATTTTTGGAAGAAGGAATTAAAGAGATGTTAATTTGTTGGTCATTGCTCTATCTAAAGTAGGTCTTTAAGAAAATTAACTAGTGAAATTTGTGTGAAGTCATGTCCTAAATTATTATTAACCATAAGGTCGGTAAAAATCAAAGAAAAACAACACCTTTCAGTAAAAATTAAAGCAGAAATGCACCTGTCAATAAAAATGAAATAAAAATCAGTGACTCAGTAACAAACACAAGGTTTTAAGTCCCAAAGGAACAAAGGATCATGGAAATAAACACAAACCAAAATAAAGAAGAAAATATTGAAGCAAAACGTTCTGTCAAAAAATCTGAATTCTTGAAGAATCTTATAAAGCTACTAGCCAGCAAGAAAAAACTCCCGAGTCACAGATGATGCAACATGCATTTATAGTATTTACTATTTAGAGTCAAATTACAACACCATTTCTACTGCTTCAGTCAAAAACCGATTGAACAAACTTTTAATGAGTTTCACTTTGGCAATCTTAGTATATGTACTAAAAATAGGATGATCTGTGATTTAGAAACCTGATTTTTTTGGAAGTTGTTTGAGACTGAATCATATGTTGCTAAAATTAGATGAATATAATTTTACCAAGTAAAAATGTTCTTGAAATATTCCAAGTACGATACCAATATGGCAATATATGAATGAATGAGAAAAAAGGGAAAATAAACTTCGAGTGGTCTGGGCCGTTGTGTGTTTGTGATTGTTGGGCCTGAACTGAACCCAGCCCACATGCAGCACGATTAGGGCTTCGTAAAGTAGTTTCCACCTGCTATATATACCTCACCTTTCATCCCTAATCCATCATCATTCTCACCATCAGCATCTTCTGCTATCTCTAAGCAGCACAATACGAATTAGTGTTTCTCCTTTTTTCTTTTTTGTTTGTGAATTTGAAAAGGCTGTGATGAAATTCTAGAGAAAGTCATGCACCACTCTGATCTCGTGATGATAATTTCTCATACCCATATTTATTCTGAGCCCCTTTTTACAATCCATTAGATCTATTTCTTCCAATTTTTTAAAATTTATATAAGAATCAATTTATTTATTTATTTGTGGAGAGGATCCAAATGATGCGATCTTTCAATGAAAGATCAAACCATGATGCGGACCGTATCATAGCTTAACGCTTCTGGGGATAAAATTTGGTCTCTGATGGTTTCTCCTCATTTCTATCATTCAATTGCATTTTCTATTTTCTCATCTTTTTTTGTTAATTTTTAGATTTGTACTATTTTGATGGTAATTAGTATTCGTTAGCATATATTTACCAATTTGATTGATCAAGTCTAGTGTGTGATAGATAGACATTAGATTTCCTCAAATTGAGTTTTTATAAACAAACTAAATTGATCCTTTTATTTCGAAGCTTTCTACTTCATTCTGTGGATTTTGTTTATTGTTTTCAAGTTTCAACCATACTATTTCGGTTCGATCTTGTTAAACATTGTTGTTATTGGACTGTATTTAGCAGAAGCCTTTTTACAGGAATAATGATGAATTTAATGAAACAGGGTAAAGTTGGAACACAATGAGGATTTATCATTTATGGGTTATTTACTGTATTTAAAAATATAATTCATCAAAATAGTTATAATTCCTCAAAAGAGGCCGAGTTAAAACAAAGAGCAGGAACAATACACCAGGTGAAATAAATCCCTAGAGTTTAGGGGATTATGACAAATCCTTTTCTGGTTTCAGAATTTGGTGAAGACATGAGTTCTGAAACTTAAAATTTTCAGGGAAATAAGACAATATAATTCAAAGGGGGGAATATGTTTATTGGTTCTCAAACATAAAATTTCTCAAAATTTTATGTTTCAGAAAGTCAAAACATTCTCGTGGGAGAAATATGTTATTGGTTGGCAAGTGAAACAAACCAAGCTCACCTTCTTTCCCTTCTGTACAGTCTCCAAATTGCTTTCATTACAGGGAAATAAAACACCCAACACCAATAATTTGACATAATAAAACATACTTTGCACACGTTAACTACGAAATTTTGATGTCCAATGGTGACTTTTCCAATCATTTATTCTAGGCTTCTAGCATAGGTTGGTACCCGAAGTACTTTTTTTGGCCTTAAGAGGAACTCCTGGGTCCTTGAATGGGAGCTTCTTCCCTTCTTGAATATGACTGGTTACTAAGGTGGAGTCCCCTTTTTTTTTTTGAAACCAAAAGTTTATTCTAAGAAACATCATATTTACACAAGAATTTGTAGTCGTTTTAGTTAAATTCAAGTGAGTTCTTTTTATAACTTTGTGGCTTAACCGACAAGACGGACCTACCCTAGGACTGGGGTATTATCCAACCTACCTTGTTCTCTGCTTTAGTATCATAGTAGTAGTATGCATAATTTAACCATAGTATGCAGTGGATATGATGCATGTGTTTGTATATTTGGTCAGTGGTTCAAACACAAGTACCACCAAATATTTAGATTTCACTTCTTTAATTAGAATAATATTTTGACTTTTTTTTTTTTTTTAATATGATAGTATTAACATTAAAGAAAATGTTCTTATATCTAGCCTACTCAATAAAGAAAGGAAAAAATTGATAAAACCACTCAAACTATTACTCATTTGAGACTTTGCCCCCCAAACTTATTAGTTTGGTGATTAACCCCCTCAACTATTATACTTTTGAGACAATACTCCCCGAAGTGACTTTTTTAGTTAAATAAATAGATAAAATAACATCTGTAGGTCTTTAATATTTATTCATATTTCATGGTTACAAAGTTATATTTCACATGGCATATCAAAAATTACAAAATATATTTCCTCCGTAATACTTTATATTGACCTTTTCAAGTTATTTTTGTTACAAATTACTTTAAATTACATTGAAAAATATATAAATAATATTATATTTATCATCAAGGTAATTTAAGTATAGTTTCACAATATTTTTATATATTTGTTTACATTATAAATTAAAAGCAATTCGTTGTCAAAATGTTTTTGAAACATTTAATAAAAAAAAAATTAATGGAGGATGAACTAATTATAAATATTTCAAAACTATAAAATAAAGTTTGAACGACACTTAAATATCATGATAATCGACAAAAATAAATTTTGTATCACAACATTTAAAAAATTAACATATTTGGTTGATTTATTAAGAGTTTATTATTAAATTATTAACTTGGGGGGCATTGTCTCAAAAACATGATAGTTGAGGAGGTTAATCACCAAATTTATTAGTTTGGGGGGCATAATCTCAAAACAGTAATAGTTGAGGGGGTTTGATCCATTTTTTTCATAAAGAAATTTTGGATCCGCCCTTGGTAACCAAAGAGCACTTACACATAATCTAATATGATAGTAGAAAACACTTGAGAAATAATTACTAAAATTTTCTTGGTGATAAAAGAGTAATTAAAACTCAAAAGTATGTTGGTTGAAAACTTAGCTAGGAAGCTTAAGAGTTGAAATTGAGAGTTATCCCACATAACTAAAATAGAAAGAGTATGAGCAAGACATAAGTATCTAGTTTGCAAGAGGGGTCGGGGCCCCAAGGGGCACCAATGATTTTAGACGGGAGAGGACCTAGATTGTTTCACGGTCGCTCACACGCACCTGCCTGGCTCCGTCAGGAGCCGGTCCTGGGTCACGGGTTTGGCTGAGCTGGGTTGGCTAGTTGGTGGTGTATATATTCTTTTTGGACAAAATATTAACTCTATTTTGGTCCAAATAAGACGGTTCGAATTTTTCTATCTGAAAAACGATTGAACGAACTGACATGAAATATCGTTTCGTTGAAAAGTTATGTCACCTCTTTGAAACGAACATACATAAAGCTTTGCTGAAAAGCCATGTCTGTTCGGAACTTGAAGTTCTTTTCCAACAGTCATGTCCGTTTAAGAACACCACTTCGCTACTGTAAATAAGACTCTCCTGCAGTAGTCAAACTCGCTCATTCATTCTGCTATCTTCTCCTCTACTACTAAATAAAGTCTCTTCTTATTGAGAAAAACCAGTTCGAATTTAATTTGGTGTGCTACTTACTAAATTCTCCTGCCGTCTTATCTTGGGGATATATGTGCTATACTGTGAGCATTAGTGCAGGGCAAATATTATTCTTTTTTTTTAAACGTATTATTTATAATTATTTTTTTAAAATAAAATTATTTTTTAAAAATTATGTGCAATCCACGTGGAAAATTGAAAAGGTGACTAGGCAACTAAAATGGCGAATGTACCATATTTGCCATTTTTTATAAAAGTGTGCACCAAATTTGCCATGACCACCAAACAATATACTCCATACGCCAAAACACCCAAACTTATGGAACATTTTTGCCAATTCCCCATTAATTATACAAGATGAGAAAAGGAGCCGATCATAAGCAAGACGCTAGAACCAACCTAGACCAAAGTAAAATAAAGCAGAGCAAAAAAGCTTCCGGCCGCTTTGTCCAAATTAAGCACAACCATAAATTAACAACCAGATATACCAATACCGCCCAGAACCATGACAAAACTGAACGGCACTATCAGTCGTACCTTAGCCAACATTGTCGTGGATGCAAAAACCAAGATGATAAATTATACTACTACATTCTATCGACGACCCCTTTCCACCGTGACCATTGCCAGGTAAACACTAAGATGGAGTCCCTAACTTCTTGCTTGACTGAAGAGAAATACGAAGTATATTTTCACTTTTTCCTCTGTTTGCTATTAACTTGAATGCATGCTAGCTGAAGATATCAAATTTATCTAGCAAAGCATTCAGTGATTTCACATTCCCTTTACATAAGAAAGGTAGTAAGTCATCTGCAAACATCAAATCAAATGTGTGATTCCCAGCTGCTTATGGTTTGCATGAGACCTGAAATTAATGAACACTTTTTATTAAATGTACTGTATTTATATAAACACAACTCATGAACTTTATTTATAGTTTTAATTATATAGTTTGTGACATTAGACATTGTTTGCACAACATGAAACATTTATGATATAACATTGAATATTTTCTATGGATCGAAAAAATATTATTTTATCAGATTTAATTGAAGCTTTGGATATCCATAGAAATTTCAACACTGAATAAACATGGAGAATTGCGACGGCAGAAGAACAAAGAAAATAAATTTCAAACACAAATATGTGCTAACAACTAGCAGTGCCTAACAGGTAGAGTATAAACAGTGGAGAAACTCACTCTTGGGCGCCTGAAACGCTGTGGGGGCTCACGGTTCCTCCTATCGGTGGTGGACTTGACCCTCACGACCTTGGAGAGTGAATGGCACAGGAAACACAATACTGCATCTTCACAGAGCTTGGGGAGTGTGTACACTGAATCATATTGAACAGGAAAAATATTAGATATTCAACCATCATGATTCGGGCCGGTTAGATTTATACTACCATGTACAAACTGCAACTTACTTTCAAAAGCACAGGCTTCCTGAACATCTCTCACTGTAGCTTGCTCAACAATGTTCCTCACAAGAAACCTCTTGATGGCCTTATCCTATTACAAAATGTAAAAAAAAAAGTCAGTAAGTTAACCCAACCATATTTTATAATTATTCAATACAATATTAGTATAGTTACTTTATGTCTGTCTATCGGTAAATACTAAATAGGACTATTGAGCTGAATTCTATCACTGTTCACACCCATTTGAATAATAGAATGATCCCAAATACAGCTCGATCTACTAACACAGAGCTACAACTCACAGATATAGAAATATCACGATGGCGAAACAGATGAAATGATGAAAATGAGTTGAAAGGGGAACAAACTTTAGGGTAGCATTTGCCGCAGTTGGAGCGGCGAATGAATTTGGTGTGGCCAATGCCATGCTTGTTGCGTCCACCATTTTCTTCGCTTGAAAGTCTACAAAAAAACAACAATTGGATTTGTATGATCACATATAGGAATTTGTAATGTGTGCTTCTCATAACTGGGTTCCACCATGCAAATACTATTGTATATTATTACTATGTCAGAGAGTTTACACGAGTATAAAAAGATAGTATACTAAGCAGACTTCGAGTCAATTCTACTACACACATTTTCATTGTATTAGATTATGTAACAAAAAAAACTTTGGTGTAATAGACAATCATTGAAGTTGATGGGAGTTCATAGAGAAATTGGGAGCCATTGGAGCTATTGGAAGTTTGAATGAGTATCTCGCAGTCATGGTAGTTGATTGAGAGTTTAATTGGAAACCATTGGAGTTGATAGGAATTTGAATGAGTAATTGGCAGTCGTGGGAGTTGATTGTTAGTTGAATGAGTAATTGGCAGTCGAGGGAGTTGATTGTTAGTTGAATGAGTAATTTGCAGTCGTGGGAGTTGATTGGAAGTTGAACGAGTACTTGACAATCGTAGGAGTTGATTGGAAGTTGAACGAGTAATTGGCAGTCGTGGGAGTTGATTGGAAGTTGAATGAGTAATTGGCAGTCGTGGACTCGTGGGAGTTTATTGAGTTGTCTGATGTAGTTGGCAGAGTTTAATGGGAGCTGAGAGTTGTCAATTATATGTTAGGTATAACTGATTACTATCAAATTGAACCCACAGATAACATTGCCAGATAGAGAGTGGTTATAAAGTAGAAGAGGATCGCGACAGGGGAGGGGAGGCACACACAAACTGAGGGGAGAGCCGAGGGAAACACCCTGCAGTCTCCCCTCAAAACACAAAAACAGTACTTTTATTAATTACTAGACCTGCCAAGTGAGCGCACCCATCATGGCAAAGGTCCCTATCACATGACAATCACACCCTTTACACTTTACTAGCCAGTAGACCTGCCAAGCGAGCACACCCATCATGGCAAAGGTCCATATCACACGACAATCACACCCTATACCGTTTACTAACCAGTAGACCTGCCAAGTGAGCACACCCATCATGGAAAAGGTCCTTGTCACACGACAATCACACCCTATACAATTTATTAACGAGTACACCTGCCAAGCGAGCGCACCCATCATGGAAAATGTTCTTATCACACGACAATCCCATCCTATACAATTTAATAATCTGTAGACCTGCCAAGCGAGCGCACCCATCATGGCAAAGGTCCCTATCACACGACAATCACACACCCTATACTGTTTTTTAAACAATTAGACCTGCCAAGTGAGCGCACCTATCATGACAAAGGTCCCTATCACGATAATCACACTCACAATATATTTTACATAGACTTTTACCCTCACTAGTTATTCTTATATAGTACGATGTTCACACAGTTGCAAAGCAAGAAATAGAAAAGGTAATGTTGCATATCATCATAAACCATAAAGAGCTTGAACCATTATATCTATATCTTTGGGATTGTGTGTCTTGATCATCAATATAATACAATCCCGTTGGCGTCCAACATAGCCCCAAATCCTGAGTTAAAAAATATCGCCCATTAAGAAACACTAAAGGGAAAAATTATGAACATATAAAAGCAAAACCGACATCATAAGAAACATCTATAATTAAGATCGACAACAAAAAGAAAAGGGCTAAAACCAAATTCAGTCTCACCTCAATCAATCAATCAATCAATCGATTACTTGCAATCAAAATCACTCGAGTTTTCACATGTCACTAGAGATTAATCAGACTCATAAACAGTCCATCCACTGTAAGCAAACCAGCAAAAGGTTTTCATAATGTTAGAGGTAAAAACACAAACAAACATAAAACAAAGGAAAAAAAGAAAACAAATAGATTTGAAGCTACATAAATCAATGGCATCTGATTTTGACAAATTGAATCTACAGAAGCCAACTGAATCTGATCTTCATCAAAACAAATCAATTTCAATCCACAGAAAACAAATCGATTTCAGTGTACGAAAGCCAATCAACAATTCAGCTGACTAGGAACCATAGCCGAAAAAAAAAAAAGGATTTGTATGTGTAGGAGGTAAATAAAAGTGATTGGAGGGTGGAATCGAGGATCCAATCTATGGACATGGCTATCAAATGATTGAGCACCGATTGGGTTCTTATTTTTCAGGGAGAAAAGGATACGGCTCAACTGAGTGTTCGGAGGAGTTTATATAGTGATGTCTGAGTTCATCCTATGGTTATAAGACACGTTGACTTTATTTCAACGGTTTGATTAAGGCTACCGATATTTTTAGAGCAATTAATGATGCGTATAAAAAAACTTGTATAAATTTTCCATTCTACTCCTTGTTAGTCAAAGGTCTTAGATTTCATTTGTAAACTTTCCACTTTTTATAAATTTTATTAATTCATTGTTGCTTAATTATAGGAAAGATGAAATCGTATCCCTTTTTTTTTTTTTTTTTTTTTTTTAACAGGATTGCTTGCTTTCCACTATATTTATTACAATTTTCTTCATTATATATAACTTTTTTCACTATAATTTGGTTTACATTTATTACCTCGAGACCTCTTAACTTATGGGGAAACAACCCATGGTTTAGTCTTAAATTTTTGTGTGAATTAGTAGAACTCAAATAAATGTGGTTAGCATAATTTTAAAAGGGTTCTACGGATATACTATTATTCTATATTTGGAAAAGAAATTAAATTATAATGACTATGTTCTCCATATAGGAAATATTTAAAGATTTGAGTTCTCACTCTTCTCAACATTGTACTATAAATTGACATATAAATCACAAGTTACCAAGACACTTCATTCATCATAGTACTTCTTAAAGGATAAAGAGGAGAAAAATCTATTATTGAAATAAACACCATGAACAAGAGCATTTTCTTCACTCCATTGCTATGCATTCTGCTTATTAGTTTTGTTGTGGACTCTTCTGTTGCTATCAGAGGTATGTTTTCATTTTTCTCCTCTCTGCCAAAAGAATTTCTTTTTTCAAAACCCCGTAATTCTTAACCTAGCCCACTGCCAAATGACTATTTGATTCTCTAGCATTGCCACTTTAGGACTTGAACTTCAAATTTAATTACATACATAACCGTTTCTTTGCTCTTAATGTTGTAATGCAGATCATGGACGTTCGTTAGCAGGAGTATGCCAAAAAACATATTTAGTGGAAGGCTGTGATGAAATTTATTGCCATGACTTTTGTGGCGGAGTGGTTCCTGGCAGTCCGAAAATAATATCCAGTAAATGTAGCCCAATAGATAAATGCACTTGTACTTATGAATGTCCATCTAAGATATAAAATTGGGAAATCAAGGGAGTTCTGGAATATAATATGTACCAATTATCTTCATAAATAAATAAAATATATTTATTAGGAATTTCGAATATAAATTAATTTCACTTATTATTGCTCTTTCAATTGTTCTTGTCATTAAATTTTTTGCTGATTGTTCATTTTATTAGGATGATATTTGAGAGTTAATCTGTTCAAGTACCTGAATGTGAATTTGTTCAATCAAGAGTCCATGGCTTCTGCAATTTCTGAGAGCTTGTTGTAGCCTGCAATGAGCCACCTTTGACATGAAACTAAGAAACTAGAAACCATACACTGTAAAGATTCAATCACCTCTTACAATTTTAGAATTGTTAGTGATCAAAAGTTGCATAATTAGGGACTCTTGGACACCGTCCTCGACCTGTCATGAATCTTAAATCCTAGTACTACTTGAGACCGTAACATCCAGAAGGTTTGGATTCACCATTTTTTATCTCAGGGTTTTAGAATATGTATTTATCGATCGATAGTTGTTTAATGTTTAGGGGTCTAGATGGTCCAGGACAGATTTGGACCATATTTTAAAGTTTAAACTCTAATTAAGACCGCAATACCGAATATTTTTCTTATATAATTTGAGATATCAAACAATCTTAGTGCAACATCAATGTTTGTATAAAATTGAACATTTTTCATGTAAGACAACACTTGAGTTTTTTTATATATGATTTCGTCAGTTTTGTTCTACATTTTCATAATTTTCGTCAAATATTTTATCATTATAGTTTAAGAGTTATCGGGAGTCAAAGTTAAAAATTGTTAACCGAAAAAAGTTAAAGTGGGTAAATCAGTGGAGCGGAGAGAGTAGTGGATACATAAAACATTTTCCATAATCCATACAACATCAATATTGTTCGAATAACATCAAATATTTTTCACGATTACGTTCTTCTAACTTCAAGTATATATATTTGTTCCAAATTACATATCCGTCCTTACATTTGGCCAAATTATCAAATTACATACTACCTCCATCCCAGAAAATTTTATCCATTTTGACTTTTTCAGGTCAACAGTTTTCGACTTTGACTACAAATTACTCGTAAATTGTAATGGTAAAATATATAACAAAATTACACATTGAAAATTCAGGAAGTAAAGTTTCATGATATAATTTTTGTTATATATTTTACCATACCAATTTATGAGTAATTTGTAGTCAAAGTCGAAAACTGTTAACCAGAAAATGTCAAAATGGGTAAAGTTTTTTGGGATGGAGGGAGTAAGTTCTACTTTTACGGATCAATTCATCAAATAAGTCCAAAATCAATTTACGAACATGAGATCCCTTTGGGTAGGGGATCCTTTTGGGTCTATAAATTCCTTCTCAATGTCTTAACCACTCTTAGACGCTTTATTGCTCACGTTTTAAATTACTTGTCACTTGCCGGTCGAGAATTGGGTGGAGAGTTAGGTAGGAACCAATTGGAGCCATCCCGCAGTTATAAGGATATGGACCTTGGCGTTTGATGGACAAATGGTTGTTCCTACTCTAAATAACTCGCCTAATTCTCTTTTATTGACATATGCTAGAGGAATGTGATCCCTAGGGCTCTAAGTTGTGGGGTGTTTTTTTTCCTCTCGCTGACGGTGAGATTGCTTTGGTTGGGACTCGTTGCTAGTCTCTTGTTTACCTTGTTTGGCTCCTCCATGTTGGGTTTGCGTTCTTCGAGAGTATGACAAGGAATAGACTATAACTCTACCACGAAAAGGAAATCGTCGTTAGTTGGAGTATAGGAAAATTATTTTAAACTACTTGCCTTATTCTTGGTCTTCGTTTTTGGGTGGAGGTTATCGAACATAGAGTGAGGAAAATAGACTATACTTCCCATCGCGATAAGGAAACCGTCGTTTGGATGGGATATAGAGAAATTATTTTAAACTACTTGTTGCTCTATGCTTCGATCCTCGCATTCGTGGTTCGGTTGTGGCTCTTTGAGTTCTCGGGTTGGATGTTTCCTTTGGGAAGGCTCGGTTTTGGTGTTTTTTCTTTGTTGCCGGTGTTGTTGTTTTAGTCCACGGGCCGGCCTTGTAGGTTTTGGCTTCCTCTCGGTTTAGTTAGTTAATTAGTAGGCACCAGTCTCCTCGGGACACCCTTGTATATTTTCTTTTCGACTTTTTGTTTGTAATTCTGGAGCATTTTCTTATGCTCGTTATTAATGAATTTCTTAGCCCTTAAAAAAAAAAAAAAAGAACATGAGAGGATGAAATAAACGTTGAAACTCACAACTTATCTTACATATATTTATACTGTACAAGGTACATGATAGATATTACCTAACCTAGCTCAAAAGGAAGCAAGTAAAATGTTTAACAACATTTATGCTGAGCTCATAACTAATAGACTAGGTTTGTGTAAGATGGGCATTGAATTAACAAAGTTGATGTATATATGTACATTCACAACATCCATTCTGAGTTCCTTAGATTTCCCCTTCACGTGGATTTCAGCTTGTCCAGGCCATAAGTTTTCTGCAATATTGAAGGCTCAAACTCAATGCCTCCTGCCATAGGGTCTAAACAGTCATAATTCATGAACATGTATATAACATCTCACCAGAATATCATTGTTGTGGTTTAAAACGGGGACGAGTAATGCGATTATGTTTTCCATGTGTTCTTTGAGCGTGTCATTATCTTCATCGTTCGCCTTGAGAGTGTTCAGAAATGTTTGTGTATCGGGCAATAGTTTGATAGCTACCTACATTAAGATGAAAACACATAAAACACGTTAGCATATTGTAGAAGTCTACATTTTTTAGATATAAGGCACTGCTTGATATATGTGAAAGAACACTCTTTTCAATTCAGTTCACATTTGTATTTGTTTAGTTGAAATTTATACAATTAAATTAAATTCAGATCGGATTAAAATTGAAAAAGTATAAAAGAATGAGAAGAAAAGTAGTTTCTCACTCTGTATGCGGTTGAAGAAATCCAGCCATGCCATGGCTTAAGAGTGATGTTATATGACTCTTCAACTGCCTCCTCCATATTTCTCTCGAAGTCTTTGACAATCAATTGTAACAATGCCAGTGTGAAATCTAAGGACCTGCATATCGGAGTACCAATTAGTATTAATTCAAACACACACACATACACACAGAATAATGCTCACTGCCCAACAATGCATGGAAAATTAAAGAAAATAATGCATGCAACTTGTTGGGCATTTGGCCAGAAAATGACTTGGAAGTTACATCAAATCTTGGCAAAGGCTTTGCGGGATCCCAGGCTTTGCCTCCAGAAAGCCAAGCCCAGCCCAGCCATCATAACGCTTAGTCCAACCCAATAATTCAACCAAAATGTTTAGGAAAAAAGAGTTAAATTTACCTGGTAAGCCATACAAATGCTTTACTGCAGGTGGGACCTTTCTTTGCCTTGCCTTCATTGACCTCCTTCTTCAATATCTCCACCGCATCTCGATACATTGTGGGATCCGATGATTCAAGGAAATTCTCTAATCTCTAGGCATTAACAATATTTACAATTAAATTAACATTTACCAAGTACTATTATTGTGATAATAATAGACGATAATTGCAGTCTTTATCAACCAGTATAGTAACCGAAAGAAGAAACGAGACGAGATTTTCTTTTAATCTTAGAACACTCCTTTGTGGTTTCCTTATTTATGGTTTGGATTCCAAATCGAATACTTTATTATTACATTTCCTACTAAAAAAATGTAACTACACAATTATTTTATATGTTTTGGACTTAATTGAGGGTTACTCATCCGTTTTTTTAGATTGTTTACGTTTGCTTTTGAAACGGTTTTTAATGAGGTTGGTATAATGTGTGTGGTGTTTGAGTTAGTGGCAGGACCCACAATAAAGTTGTGAGATAAAAGATTGCCAAAAAAGGAAACGTAAACAATCTAAAGAATCGGACTAAAATGGAATACGTAAACAATCTAAAAAAACAGATGAGTATTATTTAGTAGCCCTTGTAAATAGTATCTCCAAAAAAACTTCAATCGGAGACATTTTTGGGCTTACATGAGGGACGAAATAAAAAAGACATCCATAAGGTGGTGCAACACTCGAACCCGAGAGGACTATTCTAGCTCTACAAGTAAAACAACCAAGGAAAATGTAATTTTACTCGTAGAAAGTCAACTATTTTAAAAATCTAAAAAAGTTAACAAAATCAAGTGGAATTTTACTCGTGATTATATATTTTTCCCTTTTAAATTTTAGCGCCCTAAGTTCTTGAACAATTTAATTTTGTAGCCCACATGCAAAAACTACCATGGAAAATGTCACATGAACATCAAATGTTGAACAAATTTAAATATTATGTTATATTTTATTCTCAATTGAAACTAACAATTACTTATCAGTCCTAGGTTTTCACGGTCTATAATTGTAAAACACCGTAATAAATTATATATTTTTCACTTGCACTTTAGATAATTAAAGAAATCCAATTTGGCACTCTAGCGAAATTTTTTGTCCTGAAATAGCTCATGAACATCACTCGTGCTTACAATAAAAATTAGGACAAAGTGAAATTGGTTAATCTTCGTCCCTAAAAATATATGAAAAAATGAAACCACATTTATTTTTACTTTTATTTTTATTTTTTGGCGGGGATTTGGTTGGGTTGGTTGGCATTTGGTAACATTAATTTAAGTTTTGCCCTGTTATTAATTATGTGGGAGATTCCATTTCCATAGTATCAAAACTAAAAACGGTATGAATAAATAATGTTACACTAGCGAGGCCAAGGGCAGTTTCGTCCATCAGCATGGCGAGTTAAAAAGTCAAAGCAAAATTGGATCGGAGTGGCATATACAGTGCAGGCAGGCAGCAGAGAGGCAGGCAAGGCCTACGGTGGGGATGAGAGAAATGCGTGTGTAAATCACACACTTTGACAATGACAAAAACTTAATTTGTACACTACTGTATAATATATTGTATAACATAATGAGTAATAATTTACTTAAGTCTTGATTAATAATAATTGAATCAGTAAAACATTTACCTGTATGTTTTGATGAATGTCTTGTCTGAATACAGCCATTGTTGGCCCTATCTTATCTGCACCAAGTTATACACCACAACCGCTTTATCAAACAATTCAATCCAATTTTTCATAATAATTAATCTTTAAAAATCTTCAAATCATGCCATATATGTGGCACGTAAAATCAAGTTGTTACATTTCCTACATATATAAGTTATAAATCTTATCTTATACAACAAATTAATGTGAAAAAATATAGAGAGTAACTAACCAAGAACTTGAATGAGCAATTTGCAAAGTGAAAGGAATGGCTTGATGGGCACTTGTGCTGTCAACTGAAGGCAATCACCGCTGGCCGCGGCGGCTTCGCCGCTTTTAATGTTGTCCACCATGACACTCAGCTCCTGCACGGCGGACTTAAGCTCCGATGCGACTTTCTCCGCCTCCCTCCTCCGCTTCATCTTTTTGTTTTTCTCTTTTCGATATATGCAAGTGTATTCTGTGTTTAGATTCTTGAAGACATAACACAGACAAATTATTGTATTTATACTAGCGAGTAACATAGATAGAACTAATAGGAAGGTAGATCGAACAACTTGGTTGCCTCCTCTATTTTCTAATTCCAGATAAGTGCAATGTATACAAGAATATTATTAATTTTCTTAAATATATTAGTAGAATTCTATTATTTAATAGGACGAATTAATTAATTAGACGACCTCAACAAATATAATATAATACTCTTTACAAGAACTCTTACGTACCATTTGAACTCAGAACCCTTTTATTTTTCCTCTCTGATAATTTGTTAACTTCAATTACAGAAAGATTTTATTTAACTAATGTGACATTTCTCGACCGTGACATTTGCATTATGACCTTGAGATTATCCCCCGATGCTTATCTTGTTTAGAATATACTGCATCTGCTATTTGGCAGCTGGCTAATGTGAATTTCATTTTTATGTGTAGTTAATTGCAGGATCGAGCAGCTGGGATCGAGTAAATTTGGTTAAGGTTCGAAATTCGTCTTGGAAATTTTGTTAGGTTTTATAGATGTCACTATGAATTGATAGGACAGTATATCCGGGTTTTTTTTAAAAAAAAAGAAAAAAAAAAAAAGCCGGCTAAAAGAACTTTATATAAAATCGAGCAAGAGTACAATAAATTCTCAAACGGAGTTAAAAATAAAAGTTACAACCCAAAACCAAAGGATAGATCATGAGACCAAACCAAAACAATATTTTTTTGGAAGTATCTCTTTAGTAGAGCTATTGACAATTAATAACTCAAATACTCGATAATCTAGTTGATAATTGAACCCTATTAAAAGCCAATCGATTCACTTGTAGGTCAAATTCCTTTGTTTCATGCTCTTCAACAATTTCTGGTAACACCCTTCCCTTCAGTCAAATCAAATGAGGTTTGCATGGATATATGCAAAATGCATTGTTGGAATGTTATTCATTTGTGTTTTATTGTAATTAATTGCTCAAAGTTGATGAGAAAATTAATTTACAAGTTAAACAACTTGAATTAGTGAATTTGTGACATTTCACGATGGTTTCCAACAAGAAAAGGTGAAAAAAAGGTCACAAGTAAAAATTCACAAATGGGACTCGATCCAAGGACCTCTTGGATGAGAGAAGCGATATGTTACCACTGGACCATTGCATCTCTTGATAATAGTCTTGTTCAAAGTGGAACTTATCCACAAATGTGGCTGGCGAGTTTTACACACCTTTTGACATTTAATTGAATGGTTTGCTACCATTCATTGTGACCTTTTGAAAAGGTTTCATACCTCTTCATTAAAGCCTTTGAGAAGTATAAATATGGGAGTGTGGTTCATTCCCAAATACACATCCAAGTCATTTGATACTGCTCTTCTCATTTGCTTTCTCTTTGCACTCTATCATACTCAAAGTAAGTTCGCTAGATTCGACTATTGGAGTGATCCTTAGTCGTCTTAGAGTAGTTTTATCCTGGGAGACAGATTGTCGAAATTCCGTAAGCACCACGAGCGGGGCAAGTATTTGTCTTAAGGAGAGATAGTCCAACTGTCGACTCTACTCCCCATTTCTTGTTGTTGTTACTCCTTTGAGATGTTGTTGGAAGTCCAACGGTTGTTGCAATCTGTACGGGATTCGTTTATTCCTATAGTGCGCAAGGAAGGACTTTGTGATTGTATCAACTCTACCACTACAAGAAAAATCGAATATAACGACGGATTTGATCCGTCGCTATATGTAAGCGATCCATCGCTAAATGCCATTAGCGACGGATAGTCCGTCGCTAAATAGGACGTCGCGAAAAGTGGCGTCGCTAACTCAAAAAGCGACGGATGATGTCATCCGTCCCTATATTTAGCGACGGATAAATGTATACGTCGCTATTTTCATCGTTGACCAAACTTGATACGGATAATTGATCCGTCGCTATTTTCATCGTTGACCAAATCTCGACCTTCCGTTCCGTAGAGAAAGTATGTCACTGAGCTCCACGTGGTGGGACATCCACTTTCTTCGTGGATTCCTTGCTGATGAACTTTGCAGCCTCCCTCGGCACCAGCCTGTTGCAATAACATACACAAATTAATCCAACTAAATAAAATATACAATACCAAGTAAAGACATATTCATGTACTTACGCATGCCCAGGCATGGGCCAGACGACGGGCTTGCCATTCACCCGCTCACCCGCCATGTACACCTCCCCCATGTACCCATCATCCGACAGGTTTGCAAATACGTCTGGGCCAGTAAACCCTGCACTGCTGCTAGAACGGGGGCCAAGTGAGAGGGTGTCGCTGACATGAGCCGCCGAGGTCCCCCCACTCCGACTGACTACCAGGGGGTGCGGAATGGCGAGTCTGGCTCGGCATAGCTACGGCTGCTGGCCGCCAATAGCTTCCCCGGTTTCTTTGGCCTCGGCATGATCTGCACGTTTAAGAACAACCGTAAGAAACAACAAATGGAAAGAAAAGAGCAAACCTTACTACCAATTCTACTACTAATTCCAACATAGCACAAGTAATACTAAACAATTCTACTAACAATTCCAACATAGGACAAGTACTACTACCAATTCTCACAACAATGAACTTTTACAAGTTACAACAGTGCAAACCTTACTTACTTGAACTTTTCCCAGACAAATACTATTTTACCAATATGCAAATCAAGATAACTAATAACACTTCAATTCCATAATTTAATAACATCACTAATACACAATAAACATCACATAAACCGGGCTTATTCTCCTTTCACATAAACATCACAATAAACATCACAAAAAAAAAAAGACAAGATAATGAATAATTGACCAATTAAAACAATAAACTGAAATTAAAAAAGAAGAAGAAGAAGATACTCACTTGAATTGAATTGTATCTCATTCTAACACATAAACAATGTACAAGTTGTTGTATTGCAATCCCAACCAACACATAAACAACACATATTTTTTCACTAGCCTATTCTGACAGTAAAACTAGTAAGAATATATCACACATCGATTTGCAGATGCAACTAATAATATGTAAAAAAATAAAATCATAGATCGATTTACAGACAATAGGAAAGGGCCTCGGTAATTAGTTACTAACTTGAATTGAATTGAATGAGCAAAGGAGGACGAGGTGGCCTGTGGCAGAGGAGAAACTCCGGTGCACTGGTGGCGTGGCAGATCGAGTGGTGGTGGTGATTGCACGTCGATGAGGAGTGGTGGTGGTGGTGAGCGCGTTGATGAACGTGTATTTTACACTTTCATTCGAGTCTTTTTCACCAATTTAGCTATCCTCTAGGTTAATTTAGCTTATATTTTAGTGCATTTTATTATAATAGTGTCACGTTTCCCTTTTCTTTGCATATTTCAGGTTTTAGATGAAAAACGTACTTCTGATGGGCAACTATGGTAAAGAGAATGAAGTTTGGGTGCTTCGTGGTCATCCGTGGTGTATCTAGAAGTTTCCAAACGAGTTTTGAGGCCTAGGGGACGAGTTTCAAGGCTTAAAGGTCACTAGAAGGCAAAATCGAGTCCAAAAAGGAAACTAAGAGACAAAAACTCGCTACCACCGACCTGGAGCTCCCAGGCGGTTCGCTCGGTGCCAGGCGGTTCGCTTGGGACCCCAGGCGGTTCGCCTTTGGCATGTTTCGTAAACTATATATAGTTTCGCCTATTTTGTTCGTTTTTCATACCTTTTCACCTTATTTTGAGAGACAGATTCTCCAGAGCCTGTTCTGGGAATTATTAGCATAGAAGACTCTTTTTCTTATTGATTTGGAAGCTTAAGCATAGAGATTGGACATCTTTGATTCTCGATTCTTGCTTGTGAGTTAGCAATTCATCGGAGATTGACAACCCTCGTTGGTAACTTGTATCTCACGATTTTTCTGCTTTTATTTATTTCATTCAACATGTTTTCATTCAATCTTGCTTTGATTCTTGTTGATTGCAATTTATCTATGAGTAGCTAAATCTATCGTTGGTGATAGTATGTGATTTCTTAGCTAGGGTTCTTAATTATGCATGAGTGGCTTCGCGCGTTTAAGACTTGATTTATTGTTTTATTTCTTTGATCTATCTAAGCCATCTATCTTCGTAGTGTTGAATAGAAAGGAACACATAGGACAATTCACGATCATAGATTTCTATACAAACTTCAAATACTTCATGCATGATTATTACCCGTTGCTTTGAATGATCGTACTATCACTAACTTCCATTATATTGATAAGAAAAATATGTGCTTTGCTTGATTCCTGATTTATAGTTTAAGTTAAATTAGATATAGCTAGTTATAGTCCTTAGAGATCGACACTCGAGGTTATCTTACTTCTACACTACGTGCCTTGGTTTTCGTTGTAGTTGTGAGTTGCCTTTGGCTAAAAACAAATTTATTTGATTATTCGAGTCTGACAATCTCGTTCATCACGCGTCGATGAGGAGTGTGGTGGTGGTGGTGGTCGCGTCGATGAGGAGGAGTGGCGGTGGTGGTTGATCGATGAGGAGGGGCGGTGGTGGTGGTGGTCGATCGATGAGGAGTGGTGGTGGTGGTCGATCGATGAGGAGTTAGGGATTTGATAAATTGAAATAGGGAAGAAGAAGGGAAACCTGTCTGTATATAACTACTTAGCGACGGATAACCTAATCCGTCGCTATGTATTTATTTTATTTTATTTTTCATTTTTCCTTTGAAATTAAACCAGTCTGGTCAACCACTAAAGCGACGGATAACTTCATCCGTCGCTCAATGAGAGACGGATAAAGTTTTTCCGTCGCTAACTGTGAGCCGGATGGGTCTCCAGATGCACGAACTGAGCTTAGAGCGCAGGTCGTGCTTATCCGTCACTAAGCTTAGCGATTCGTCGTTAATTAGAGACGGACTAGATCCGTCTCTGTTTATCCGTCGCTAAATGTCTGATTTCTTGTAGTGTACATTGTAAGTTCTTTTGTTTATTGTATTTTGATAAATATACTTGCATTTGGTTTTGTGTTCCTACTTGTTCTTATCTCAAACTCTTGTTCAAAGCCCATCGGCTCCAACACCACCATCTCTTGTGGCCTGAAGGATCTGCACCCATCGTGGCTCCACTTGTCTGAGTACTCACCGGACCCGAATGAATCGGTGGCACAATAGCCTCAATGGGAGTTACCAACGTATCATTATAGGGTTTGGAACATTATTCCTATCCAGGGCCGGCCCTGAGATAATTAGGAGCCCTGTGCGAAAATTTTAAAGGGGTCGTAAGTATTAAAAATATGAACGATTATTATATATACATAATAATAGTAATAAAATAACAAAAATTATACATTCAAAGTCATTTTATCCCAATAATATTACAAAACTAAAAAAATCACTTGAAAAACGCAACTATATTATGCTTAAAAAATTAAATAAACTGATAAACCAGTCTCCAGATGAGAGGTATGAAGGTTCAAAAAAAAGATGAGAGGTCTGAAAAATGAAAATACATAATCTCGTATGCAAGTAAAACTCAAAATTCTAATAGTAAGTGACGTGAATTGGGTAAAATTAAATTGAAAATATGAGGGTTAAATATACTACTTTTAGTTAGGCTCTGTTCTTTTCATCTGAAAATTGATTAAGTTCAGTTCGAATTAGTTCAGTTCAGTTCAGACGTTTTCAGACGAAGAGAACAAAGCCTTAATATGCTACTAAAAATTATGCGTACGAAAATTTGAAATTGAAAAATAAACTAACGACAATTTACCTAAAAAAGAAATAGAATAATTGATGTACTTCGTTTTTATTTATAAGTAGTTTTAGAATCTTAAACCACAACAATGGTACTTATAACCACATGTCTCATTAAAACCATACAATGGACAAACCCAACATAGTAGCATTAGATATTTCTTAAAATCACAACAACATGAATTAAAACCACACAAAAATCTCTTAAAACTGTAACACAACAGTAACATGCAACTGAAACTAAAAAACATACCAAAGATACTTAGAATCTTAACACAAGCTTTTAAAACCACAACAAAGATACTTATAACCAAACAATGTCGCCTTAAAACCATACAATCGACAGATCCAACATAGTAGTATTACATTTTTATTAAAACCACAACAATATGAATGAAAGCCACACCAAAATCTATTAAAACCACAACAGTGGATCCATGGTAAAACACCTTATCGAATTGAAATTTAGATTCCTCCTCTTTCTCATCCTATCACAACGAACGCATAATCAACATACATTACTCGAAAATATTGATATTCAAAACTATCCTACTTACAATTACAAGTAAATAAATAGGTGAAAACTCGAATCCAAACACTCTATGAGCTAAATCTCGAAGATATCAATATTCAGATGAAAGAGTCTTAAAACCATATTATCCAGTCTTAAAATCACACCATGCAGTCTTAAAACCACACTGGAAAACAAGAGATGAGAGAGAAAGTAGATCTGAAGATAGAAAAAAGTAGATCTGACTAAGGCAGCTGTGGTGGCGGCGTGGAGAGGTGGAGGTAAGATTGAAAGTGATTTAACCTATTATAATTTTTTATGCCCGCAAGTAAGATTCTACATTCTAGTTTCTTAATATAATTTCGTAAATTAATTTTTCGAAATGATTTATGATTTGTTTGAAATGGCAAATCTAACTACTCTAGTCTTACACTACCACTTCTTTACCACTTTATAACTCCAAATACACCTATATCAACCTTATGACTCCCACCGGGGTTCGAACCCCGACCTCTCCTTGCTACTCTAGCACCCTAACTATCAGACCACTTTATGACTCCCTCGATATGATTTATGATATAATATGAGGTCAAACGAAGTATTAAAAAAGTCAACATGCGAAATGGGAAGTGTATGTGGAGATGGGAAAAGTATTTAATGAAAGGTAGTGTATATATGTGTTAGTTTTTGGAAAAAAAAAAAAAAAGAAAAAAAAAGTGAAAGTACATTTCAAATTTAACCCAATAAATAAACAAATTTTATGCAAATTTTAACATTTAATCTAATAAATAAAATATCGCTCACCTGCAATAACAATATTGGCAAACCTTGGAATCGACCGGAGGGTTGTATGAAAGATCCCTGAGTGTTTGGACCATAAACAAAATTATATGTTATATGATGATGATAGAATCCACATAACATTTGATTGATCAATTGTTAGGTCACTACATGTTAGTTAATTAGTAACTAAACTTGATTAAGTTCATCGGCAACTATCAATACATCCAAGCAAATAATGGACTTCTTCTCAATTTCCTCTTATGGTGAGTATATTCCAACTAAAATATATGAAAACATACACTATCAGTCTATCCATTCACCCCCATCTAACGAGCACATATTGCATTAAGCCCTGCCGGGAACTCGTCTCATTGCTTGCCACGACCAAAACAAACTGTTATTTCATATGGGTCCACACTATGTTAAGTATTAATATGAGGTTTTGTATCCAAGTTCAATATGAAGTTCTGTTCCTATCGAGGTTATCATAAACGACCTCATACCATTTATCATAGTGTTTCTATATTTTAACCCATATATTTCCCATATTGCGATGTATAATTTAAATTACGTTTTTCACAATCCTCTTGTTAAACTTGTCAAACAAAAGTGCCACAAAACACCTCTTTCAAATTAAACCCTCCCCTCCTCCCCGATTCATCATTTAAATTGAAATTTTTACAACACTTCCGTCAAACAAAATGCCACAAAACACCTCCTTCAAATTAACTCCTGGTTTCATCGGTATTGGTACTCTCTTGAGCCTCCACTAGAATCTATAGTGCAACTTTCCTTAATTCAATTGTTCACTACATTGGACCTCGCCTTATGTGGATCAAATGAGAGAGAGAGAGAGAGAGAGAGAGAGAGAGAGAGCTCATGCACGTCGTTCTCCTTACTAATTAAACTCATGAGCTTCCCACAAACGGTGCAAATTAAAATTGGTGTCCAGTATGGTTTGATACTATCTCATTCACTAATTGGTATGTTATTGTTTAATTTGAACCAAGTTAGATATGAGAGGTTTTGTTCCTATGTTTTTCCCAAATGCCCACATAACATGTAGAACTCTTACGGGTGTGCTTTTGAAATTAGTCAAAATGTCTCATATCATGTGATAGTGTAGGTTTGCGTACTTATATATATACTCTTTAACATTCACGTGATATATTCAATTTGTTTGGGATATTACAACAACTCTTTCATTTTACTTTTTAACAACTCTTCCATTCCGAATCCAAAAAACACTTCATGGGAAGTTCTAAATTTGAGAATTAATGGATGGGAAGAAAGAAGTAAATGATCGCAAGGGGTTAAAAATAATTTCATGAAAAACATGGGAGTCGATTGCTAATCATGGAACTTGGAAGCATATTGTGACATCATTTAATTACTTAGTTATGATTTATGCTTGTGCTGTAAGTCATGCTGCTGCTTAATTGCTCATAAACTGATAAACCAACCATAATATTCTTTCAATTGATACTCTCACCGAAACATTTTTTTTATCAAAAATAATACTAAAAATTGTTTTTTAACAATTAAAAATTGGATTTGCAAATCAAAGTATGACAGATGGATAGATATGGATATATACTATATATTGGCCCAGCGACTATATGTACAGTATGTTGATGTGTTACTTTGTAACTTGTTACATTAGTCCCATAGTCACGCGCGACTTGGGCTAACGTATAGTAGTTTGTTAAATGACTTGTCGTATGAAAATATGCCCTAGAAATTAAATGGCTTCTTGATTATCACTGAATAATAGACATGTTATCCATAGGAGTATTATGATTGGTTGTCACAGATTTAGATATACTACTTCCGCCTCGTATGACATTATCCACTAGAGTTAGCGTAATTTAAAGAAAAACAATAAGATAATAGAAAAAATGATAAATTTAGTGTAGTATGTTCATTCGATAGACAAGTACTACTACTTATTATAAAGTGAAGTGCGGTGGCGAAGTTGTAGTATTATTGTCAAGTTAGATGTTTTTAATTATGCTGGATAGTTTCCTCTTATAAAACCGTTTTAAAAAAAAGTTTCCTCTTATAAAATGGGATAATATTTGTAAGTATGACACATACAAAAGGAAAATAGATAAAATTTTATGCGACTAAGAGCCCTATATAAATCTTCAACAGTTTAATTGTTTTGTAAGATCATAAGATGAACAAAGTTGATTTCCATTAGATGATGGCCGTAGAAGCTTTTTAACATGTACTTCTTCCGTCTCATGACAAATGTTACATTTTATTTTGTTGACTTTTCGAGGGTCAGTTTGACCTCGTATTAATCCCAAATTATATAATAAAAATGATTAAGAATTTTATATAATGAAAATATAAACATTCTAGTTTTATAATATAATATTTTTAATTATTTTTATCCTATGATTTGACAATAATTTAAGGTCAAACTGACCCTAAAAAAGTCAACAAAATGAAGTGTAACATTTGTTATGGGACTGAGGAAGTACTACATATTAATGTTTTCTTAATTCCCTATTTTCTGTTATTTAATTCCCTATTTTCTATTATTATTTTTAGTTTCTATTATTGGTTCTTCGTTTCGAGAGAAAAATTCCAATATATTCCTTTCAATTTAATCCAAAATTTATTTAATTTTATAGCAACCTAATTTATAATTCAAATCTAAAATAACATATACTTATTACTTCAGCACACATAAAAGTAAATTCCCGCTTCTAATTTTTTACTGGGAAAAAATAATGTAGTATGAATAAAGTTGGCAATCTATACAAATCCATAATACTTTTGTGAGTAGAGTGCGAGATATTGTATCAATAAATTATAGTATATTTATTAATCACGATAAATGATAGTGTTTCATATTGAATTCTGAATTAACTACTCTCTTTAATTTTAAATAAATGTCATTTTAAAATTTTCATAGAATGTAATCATATTTATGTAACGTCCCGACCACTAATCGACCGAAGGTCCGACCCGACCCTTTGGGCTGGTGCGGTTACTCCTGGATGATATGCTAGCCCCACAGGCTAACACGTGTTCTACTCCGCGCACTTTGTCCTCACTCGTACGCGCACCAGAAACTTCCCAGTGGGTCACCCATCCTATAATTACTCTATAGCAACCACGCTTAACTCTGAAGTTATTTTAGGTGGATTCTCGAAAAAAAACGTGCACCCTGTTGGTATGATTAGCGTTCTCAACCCTTTTAAACCTCTAAAATCTGGACGTTACAATTTAACTGCATGGATGTTTGTTTCACTGGTTGTATATATTAATATATATAAAGGTTCACCCCAAAAAAAGTATGATAAATACATACTTTTTGTAACAGATTGGGAGTTTTAATAATTTTTTTTCATATTTCAAATAAAAATGGTTAGAATGTACTCCGGTAATCATTATAGATACTTTCAAATTTATTTATGATTAATTAATTTACAATTTTCTTCACATATATAGTCAACCTAATAATAGTATGGGTAATTATAATACTTTTTTCTAGAAGATATTTATTTTACAAATTGTAAAAATTAAAAAACGACACTTATTTAAAATTGGCGGGAGTAGTGATTTAGTCTCTGTTCTCTTCGTCTGAATATTGATTATTTTAAGTTCAATTCAGATCAGTTCAGTTCAAATTTATTAATTTCAGTTCACATTTGGTTAATAGTATTTTATATTACAAATAAGTGAAGTTCACTTCAGTTAAGTTTCATTCAGTTTAATATAGTTCAGTTCAATTCAGTTTTGTTAAGTTTTATTGAGACGAAGATAACAATTGGAATTAGAAAAAAAGATATCAGTCTAGCTAGCAGCGTCAGATAGATATATTCATGATGCAACATCAAAGGATAAACTTGTTTCTTTTTTTTTTAAAGTACATTACACCTAAATACAAATTAATTCCCCCAGTAGTACGTCTGTAAGGTTCCTTACAATTTTGAATTCATACTTAACGCGTAGACACGAATCAACATTGCATCACTCTGAAGAAAATATTGCATTTCATGAGGTGATAATGCAAGTCATGTCACATTAGCTCTTAATTAATTAATTAGTTAATCTTAACTCCGTTTTATTAATGCAATATTAATATATTATTGTAAGTAGATAACACTGATGAAACACATTGTGTGAACATAAGGATTCTTCAAATAACAGCATTAAGCTAAATAGCAAATTAATTCAACAATCTTACTAGTACTTCTAGGTTAAAGCTTTCATAAATGTAGTACTAAACTCTGTTTTTTAAAAGAATAAAGTTTTGTGTTTTTTGCCTTATTTTTAAACGAATAATGTTTAAAATTGGTGATTACTAGTACTTCATATTTAAGTGTGTGAACATATGGATTCTTTGTACTCGTGGGGATAGTCTGGTGAACAAATAGGTGATAAAGTCAGAGTAAAAATTGTTAATGCTAAAACAATTTATATGTTTTTGGTAAAGCCACGGATACAGTCAGAACAAAAACTTAATATCGAGCAATTCGAGGGCAGTGTCCTCACCTTAAACAACTCCTTGAAATTTTATAACCTAAATAAATGTACCCACCAAAACAATTTAATTCAATCAACGATAATGAAAACACTAGCACGTAGAGCCACTGTCAAAATTTGGGGATACTTTATTCAAGCAACAAGAACACATTACATAACTAGTGCTTTCAATTCTTTGAAGTAAGTAGATTTATGGTGGTGAATGGCCGCCAGTAGCTAGCTTTCGCCTTTATGTCATACGGAGTACTTATGTGCTTGCATCTGTAGAGGCCGAAACAACAGTCAATTCCAATTCACGGTAGATCAATTCCAATTGTGATTTAGCTGAGAGAAACGATCGATTTATTTTTGGAGAGGGATAAGAGTTTGAGATTCTTTCCTTAATTCACATTCAAAATATTTTGGGTAAATACATTGAAAGTAATAAAATATAGGGAAATTTATAAAAAATACCCTCACTGCTGCACCTAATTACGTTTCTTCCCCTGCTAGTTCAACAATTACATCTAGCCCCATTTTATCCAAAAATGTTGACCAACTTACAAATCTTCTCTCCCCAAACATGTCCTTACCAATATTTTTCTTTTTTCATTTATCTTTTCCTTTTTCTTTTTTCAATATTTTCTTTTCCTTTTTCCTTTTTTTTTTTCATTAATCATCTTCTTCTTCAAACTCTAAACTCCGGTACCGGAATTTTTCCGGTACCGGAGTTGTCCCCACACAGCTCCGTCGACCGGAGCTGTAAATAGCTCCGATCAGAGCTATTTGCAGCCCCAACCGGAGCTGCTGTAAATAGCTCCGATCGGAGCTATTTGCAGCCCCAACCGGAGCTGTAAATAGTTTCAATCGGAGCTATTTGTAGCTCCGACGGAGCTGTAAATCAGCTCCGATCTAGATTGTTTTCAGCTCCAATCGGAGCTATAAATAGCTCCGGTTGGAGCTAATTACAGCCCCAATCGGAGCTGTAAATAGCTCCGGTTGGAGTTATTTACAGCTCCAATCGGAGCTGTAAATAGCTCGCTATTTAAAGCTCCGACCAGAGCTGCCAGCTCCGGTCGGAGGTCCGATTGCCATTTTTTTGTTTTTTTCTTCTTTTTTTGTTTTTTTATTTAATTTTAAATTATTTTTTGGAATTCTTATTATTATTTATTTATTTATTTTAATATTATGGGGTTGATATTGAGATATAAAATGTGTAGGGACTTGTTTACAAAAATATTTTGGATGATGTTGAAATTTTAAAAATTATGTAGATTACTTTTGTAAAATTAGAAATTTTGGAGTCAAATGTGCAATAAAGGAAAGTTGAATGTGTTTGGGTGTTTCTGAAATCTGAATTTTAAATGAGTGCAAATTTGTCATTTTCAGGCCTTAATTCGCCGAAAGTCAAAGTCGTGGGGCTGGATGTAATTGTTTTTCACTAACGAGGGAAAATATATTATTGTTAACTAGCAGGGGAAAATTCGTAATTGATGAAACTAACAGGGGGTCTGTATGAAAATTACCCTAAAATATAATAATTAATTGATTGAGAGGGTAGTGCCCACAAGTTTGCTATGGCACTAAGGTTTGTATTCTGAAATCTGAATATATTTGTAGCCTTTTGGTAATGATTAAATGTTATAAAAATTAAATTGATCTGACATTAACAACTTCTACTCCTGCCAATATAACAAAAATGCTTTGGCTCTACGAACTCTTGAAATAATCATGTACTTCGTACTATATATTATTTTGTCCTTCTAACTTCCATTATTGAGCCCGTCCCTGACTTTGATGTCTGTTTTTTTTCATTAAGTTACTCTAATAAACAAACTTTAGTCTTGGGTTTGAATTTTGTGGATGTAAAAAATTCCACAACGAGAGCCGTCCTCTAAAAAGGAACCCGATATTGATCGGTTGAATTAATCGCACGTTGCGGATACAAGAAGAAATCTAAAAAATAAAATAAATAACCGGCAAACATATACGTGTATGTAAAGAGTTAGAAAGGGAAAAAAAAAGAAAAGAAAAAAAAGAAGAGAAGGAAACAAAGTGTTGACAGTATCATTGAATAAAGTGAATGAATTAAATTTTAATTCAATAAGAAATTAAAAAGTCACTATTTTTTTTTTTTTTAAGAAACACAGATAATTTCATTCATCACCAAAAATTAATTACATACGCTCATAGAACTCAAATGGTAGAAGTTGGGTACCCAAATCGGTTATCCAATTAATATCGGGTAAAAATTGAACGGGTTTCGGTTATCCAATTTTATATCTTAAAAATAAAATGCGCATAAAGTAAGGTATATAGATTAAATGTTTCGGTTAATCAATTTTATATCTTGAAAAATAAAATGCGTATAAAGTAAATAAAGTGTATAAATTAGCCATTTGATCCCAAAAACAATCCAAAGCACGAGTAAAGCAATAGACATTCTTATTTTCACAAGTTTGGGACAGTACACAAATCTTAAGAAATGAAAGGAAAAAAAACACATAGACATTTCTATTTTCTAAAATTATTCATTTATATTTAAAGTAATTGGCGGGTTATTCAGGTACCCGTATGGGTTCGGGTATTAAATGTTCAAACCCATGTCCAAACCCATTGCCCATATAAATAAATGGGTTTTTTTATTTGGGCACGCGTAATTCAAGTTACCCGAACCAAATAAGTGATTACCCATTCGGTTCGGATTGGATCCGGATTACCCAACCCAATTCCCACCCCTAGGTAGAACTCCCTATCATGTTGAGTTACAACCAAAATTATGACATAAACGGTAAGCTAGCTAGGCTATTAGCTTCTCTATGAACAAAAGTAAATTTTACGTCATCAAAAGTCACTATTAAGTGTGAGATTATTAGCTAGTCTTAAATTAACTTTTAAGTTACTGATTTGACAAACTTTGGTCAAATTCTCAAAGAAATCTATATAGCAACAGGCCCAAATGTGTGTCTAATTAGGCCTGTTTTGTTGACTTGCTTTCCTTTCTTTCTCGGACGAATTCAAGCCTAGCTTCTTTCTCCAATTGGGCCAATTTAATTTCTAACTTCTAAAATTGCGTCCAAGTCGGTTCATATTCTTCAATTACAAAGATCATGCATGTCATCTGAGTGAGATTATTTTATTTAATATAATCAGTTGATTTTAATTATTCAATTTCAATTTGGTGTGTCTTTTGCCATTTTCTAAATAGAAGGTGAATGGTTCGAATGTTATTGGTGTGATTTTTTTCTACATTTTATAATTTTTGTAGTGGAAGCAGTTGGGTTCAAATCTTATTGACGTAATTTTTTCTATTTTATTTATTATTTTCTAATTTGTTTTATTTTTTGTATAATTCTTTAATAACATAGTAAATATTTCATACGCGTAGTGTGATGGGGGAGGTGTGCTGTTGATTTTGCACTAGGGGTGTGTGTGGTCTTCGGTGGCATCTGGCGCCAAATTCTGATTACTCCGGCGTCCTGTTTAATGTATGGGATGTTTTTAGTCGTATTGGTTTTACATGAAGTCTCTCATTGTTTTGCATGTGGGTTCAGCGGTGCTACTCTATTTTGTGAGCGTATGGTGCAGGAAGCCAATGTTCTGTCCATTTAATTTAGGTTTCGGTTGTTTATCTGAAGGTAGGACAATATTGTTTTAACACTTGGGTGGTATCTTAATAGTAGTGATTGGAACAGGGGGTCCGTGGAGGGAAACCATGGTGTGTTTGCTTAAATACCTAAATTAAAAACTCATGATATCCTATCGATCTCCTTGCTCTTGGCTAGAGTTTATGGCATATTCGTCACCTTCGGACACTTATCTCTTTACTAGTGTTGAGACATGGTAGACAAAAATGGTGGTCAAGAGTTACCCCAACCATAACTATTAAATAACGCTCAATTGTATTAGCTCGATATGATTTTGGCTTTAGATTTTTTGGTCCTTGTCCTTGTAGTAGATGTTTGTGCAAACACTACTAGAAAAACTGAGACTAGTGACGCAAATTAGCGACGCATAACCATGCGTCGCTAATTAGCGACCCTTGGGCTTTGGTCGCTAAATTAGCGAAACATGGTTATGGGTCGCTAAATTTAGCGACCCATAACCATGCGTCGCTAATTTAGCGACCAAAGCTCAAGCGTCGCTAATTAGCGACGCATGGGCTATGGGTCGCTAAAATTAGCGACGAATGGGCTATGCGTTGCAAAAACTGCATAATTTTCAGGTGGGTCTCCTCACATTCAACTGAAGCTATAGGGCTCATCTGTTATCGGATTGGTGCGCATAACCTACCGTTGGATACCTCGTTGAGTTATCTACACGTGGACGTTGATTTGAGGTTGATTCAATATCGTATGAAGGAGCTATAGATGAAATGGCTAGACTGCTTTAATCTTGCACACTTGAACGACTCCAAAACCTTATCCGAACTTCTGAATATGTGCTTCTAGGGTAAGTCTATGTTTTTCCCAAATGAAATTCTTGGCTTAAATCGAACTACGGTCACTCACGAACATATCCATGGAGATCGAGAAACTTCAACAAGATCACTTTGCAGCGTTTTAAGCTCAAAATCACAGTTTCGTACCTAAGTGCTTGAAACATGAAAAACATCAAAACGTGACACTATTCTACAAAACTAAAAGAAAAAAACACTTAAGAAATAAGGAGTGCAAAAAGAATATAAAATAACACCAAAACTGAAGTCCGTAACTAAGTAACCCCAACCGTTCAAAAATAAACTATTAGTGTCTAAGTAACTCAACCGTTAAGAAATAAATAAATAAAATTAAAATTTAGTGACCTATTCCTTAGATAGTCTACTTAGTAATTGAGATATCTCAAACCGTATGAAGATATAAACGGTTTATAAATATAAACATATGGAAGTGACTATGAAGAGCAATAACTATATATTATTTAGAACTTATACAATAATTATCACAAGTATTGGTAGCCGAGTGATAAGGGTGTTGGGTTAGTAAGGTGTTGGGTAAGGATGTCCTAGGTTTGAAACCTAGGAAACACAAGGTGGAGTAGAGAGGAGAATTTATTTTTAATAAAATTTTCCAGAAATTAGCGACGCATAGAATGGGTCGCTAAATGGGTCGCTAATTTAGCGACGCATGGCTCATGCTTCCCTAATTTTAGCGACCCATAGCCCATGCGTCGCTAATTTAGCGACGCGGGTTCCAACAAAAATACTTGTATGCATCAAAAACCCCGGGTTCAGCAGGGTAAATGGATTGAAAAGGGACAAATTCTAGCAGATGGCGCTGCTACGGTTGGTGGCGAACTTGCTTTAGGGAAAGACGTATTAGTAGTTTACATGCCGTGGGAAGGTTACAATTTTGAAGATGCAGTACTAATTAGTGAGCGTTTGGTATATGAAGATGTTTATACTTCTTTTCACATACGGAAATATGAGATTCAAATTCAGCCCATGCGTCGCCTCGCCATTAGCGACCAACCATTTAGCGACGCAATTTCTATGCGTCGCAAATGGGTTTAGCGACGCATGGGGAGCTGTTTAGCGACGCATGGGAGCGTCACTAAACCCAGTTTTTCTTGTAGTGAAATATTGTGCACAACATTCCCTCCCGTATTTGTTTATTTTGTTGTTTAATAAGATTTTTCCGTTTAATAAAAATAAAATAAAATGCAGAACTCTCTCTCTCACACACACAACTCTCAGTTTCATCTTATTCCTATCACAATTGATATCACCCGTCCCTCTTCATGCTACTTCTTCACATGCATCGAAAATTTTGCATCCTTCTTCCAATTAATTTTATCGGTTGGCTTTGCAATCCTCCAACTCTTTCTCACTCGCCGGAATTAAATTCATATATATAAACCTCTAAATCACAACGATTAGATTCTTCACAGATAAAACTATGTGTAAATAATCATAATTTCAATTTCCAACATAGTATATGATTTTGGTGTATACAAGGCAAGACACTCGGAAGGTACCTTTCTTTTTGGAAATCTACCTAAAAGAAATTCAGAGTTAAGCGTGTTTGCTCTGGAGCAATTCTAGGATGGGTGACCTACTGAAAAGTTCTCGGTGCACGCACGAGTGAGAACAAAGTGCGCGGATTAGAACCCGTGTTGGTTTGCGGGGCCAACATATCACCCCAGAAAGCAGTCCAGGAGTAACCTTGCAGGCCCGTTGGCCCAGGTCGTTACAAATGGTATCAGTGCGGGACTATCCGGAACTCCAGGAATTAAGTGCCATCCACGGCAAAGTGCTACACCGTATTGACGGTGAGAGCCACCTCTAGAATCCTACACAGATGGTTGGTCTCGGGACAAGGTGCGACGAGGACGTCATACAATTTAAGAGGTGGTGATTGGAACGCAACAGATTTCAGTGAGCTTAAAGGGATTGAGAACGCTACTCATAACAACAAGGCGCACCTTTCTTTTCGGGAACTTCAGAGTTAAGCGTGCTTATTCTTGAGCAATTATAGGATAGGTGTCCTACTGAGAAATTCCCGGTGTGCGTAAGAGTGAGGACAATGTGAGCTTAAAATCCATGTTGGTCTGTGGGGTCAGCATATCACCCCGAAGAGCAGCCCAGGAGTAACCTTAGCGGCCCGTTGGGCCGGGTCTCGGTCCATTAGTGGGTCGGGTCGTTACAATTTCACTAATATTCTTCCACACTTTGGTCTAAACTCTAGATGGTTGCCACTCATCTTCAGGGAGGATATTTAAGTGGAAATATAATATTGACGTTTGTCTCGAAGGTTATTCGAGATCAACACTATACGTGATCTAAAAACTATGATATATATATATCATAATAATAGAATTTAATCTCATGTACAAACACCTCAAAAATATATAGAGAAGATTCGTTAGAAGAAAAAGATCCGATACTCCCTCTGTCCCGCGAATATATATATGTGCCGTTTGATTTATTGATGTCGGCTTTAACTACAAGTTACTTCTCTACTATATATGAAAAGTATTTAACAAAATTATATCATGAAATTCCACTTTATGAAATGTGTGATTTGGTAGACCCATTTGAACTTGCCGCAACATGTAGTAGTTAAGAGCTCGTCAAGGTGGTGATTTGGGATTTGGTAGACCCAGGACTTTCACCATTGATATCTTCATACACAGTACACAACAACTGTGGCAGTGGCCCTACACTGTTAAGTTGGGGGAGTTCCATGTCTAATTTTTCGTGATTTTGTGATTTAATTTCGTCCCTATGGCTTAGTTACAATGTGTTAGTACTTGCGTTTTTTTATGGGAACTCATCAAGGCAGTGATTTGGGATTTGGTAGACTTTGGATTTCCCCTGTTGATCTTTCTACACAGTACACACTGTAGTAGTAGCTCCATAATGTTACATAGAGAAGGGTTGATTGTTCGGGGAGTCTCAGATCTAATTTGCCATGATTTGGTCTCTACAATTTGATTGCATTCTTAATCTACTTGCGTTTTTTTATGGGAGCTTGTCAAGGCGGTGAGTTGCAATTAATTTGGTAGATCCTGGACTTCCCCCATTAATCTTCCTACACAGTACACACTGTGGTAGTGGTCCCAAACCATTACATCGAGAGTGTAGAATGTTGAGGGAGTCCCAGGTCTATTTTTTCGTGATTTGGTCCCTGTAGGTTAATTATAGTACTTCGTATGTTATTACTTGTGTTTTTCGAGATATATAGAGTCTGGTAATTGTCTTTTTCATGCGAAATGAGGTTCAGATAATGTAATTCATTTTAAGAAAAATCAAAGAGTACATTGTTCATCTCTCATACAACCACGTCCATATCAAGTTGCAATTCATTACTTTGCCACAATTATTTGACATGACCCCATGCCCTCTGCAAATAGCTAAACAATGCAAGCCCACACATAGAAATTGTACACTAACTTACCACCAAAAATTAAAGAAACCATATCAAATTTCATTACAAGACAATCTTATTATTACTTATCACATGTATAAATAACTATATATGTATGTATTATGTAAGCATAGACTTATACAAACTAGCCACAAGTTTCCTCTCGGAGATTATTGTGACATATATGCACCTAATTTCCTAGAATTACACCAAGCAATAATGCTTATAATTGGTGTAATTAATGTATAAATGTCTTTAAAAATTTTGGTAGCTAGGGAGATTAAATGACTCCCAGCTATTGCTTATTGGATGATCATCAGGAGGAAACAAACCAAAATCATGAAATTGTTCCTGCATCAACGGCTGGGATCCAAAACTGGGTAAATTTGCATCATTTAATCCCGTACCTAATTGGTCAAGTATCCCATGCAAGTCAAAATTGGCATTTGAATCCTGGTACAAGAAATCTTGATAATTAAAGTCACCGCGAATCGAGAGTTGAGGAAGCAATTGCTCTAGCTGATCATCCTCGGCCCCACCGACTCGCCCTAGAGACGCCTGGTACTCAAACGAATTGCAAATAACTTCGGTACGAATACCATCACTGCCCAATGAACTGCCTTGAACATAATCCGTCGATTCAAAACTAGCCCTAGGACTAGGAGAATCTTTGGCCACGGAATTTGGGTTCACATACTTGGCAAACACCGCTGCCATATCAATGTTAGTGCTGTTCTCTGACACGTTTGTGGACTCCACATGCATAGAACTTCCAACCGGGCTAGAGTGGTTGGTGCCCGCTCCATGTGTGGTTGATCTAGCTCGCCTCCGGCCCTTTCTGCAGCCACCACCAACAGGAACGTTCCTCAAGGATCCGCCTTTGGTCCAGTACCTCCTGCAACCCTTGCAAAAGTAGCGCGGCTGCGACAAACTGTAGTTGTTGTAGTAACAAAATTTGGTGTTTTGAGAAGCACATCTTGGGCAATTTGGTGCTAACTCAACGTGATTGGGCTTCCATTTTTGTGGAGAGATTGGTTGGCATTCCAAAAGTGTGTACTGGCTAGTGGTGGCAGCACCAGTGAACATGTTAAAAGATGTTTTCAAGAAAGGTTGTGGTGTGAATTGGTGTAATGGCATTTATATAGGGGGTGTGGAATTGAAGTGGGGGTTATAGCTTGTGAGAGTGTGTAAATATTTTGGGATGGAGTACAATTGAGGTGATTAATTTTTATGGGATCTGGTGACATACTATAATATGAAACTTTCCGCAGGATAAGTAGGCTTCTATGTAGGAGTTTTTTATTTTCCTTTTATCCTTCTTTTCAAATTCAACTAGTTGAGATTGTATTGAGCTTTTTTAGAGGATCTCTGAACCCCCAATGTTGGTTAAACATGCTATAAGTTAGGGATAATTTCGTTATTCTTTGCGTATATATTTTTATGTGTTCCTTTGAGCCAACTTATAAACTTTCATTCTAAATGAATCCGCAATGGGACTCAGCTGGTTAAAGAACATAAACAATATTATCTTTGTCACAAGTTCGAATTCTATTTAGATCAAATATGTGCTCCATACTAGTGAGTTTGAACATGACACACATTTTATGCGGTTTATATGATTTAAGGGGAGGAAGAAAAAAAAAAAAAAACTCATCTCAATGGAATCTCCTCAGACCTGAGTCTGAGTATTCATTAGGAGTATAGACCTGCTATAGCAACTTTTTAACAAAACTATAATCCTGTGTAACATCAGTTGCCTATCAACTCTCAATTTCTATAACCCGATTAATGAACTAGTTTATCATCTATCACCTTTCTAATACTACCTTATCAGGCATGCTATACTATTCATTATTTATGGGTCGGTTTTGCTAAACATATACGTATAGTTTTAAGTGGTGGTAATTGGTAGACAAACACACCGTGTGCTTATACCGAGCCGTTAGGATGAAGAAACGTAGGATTTGCGCGCATGCATGTGATTATGAAAATCTGCCGCCCGTATTTGGACCTCAATACCACATATCGTGGTGGACTTATAAATATTAGTAATTAATTCATCGTCGTCACTTGATTCATCATTCGATCACTTGGACATTCTATTTTGACTACTCATTTTCATTTCTTTATTTGCTCGATTGTCTATGTACCATCCATTTTCTCAACTTGGAAATCATTCATCACTTGCTCTCTATAAGGCGTATCAAAATCTATTTTTAATTAACATATTGTATGAGTGACAATATATCCTTGCTTGTTTATGTGTTTCTTTTTTATACGTTTCAATAGATTATTTATGTAAATACTGGAAATGATTTTGGCTAGTGGTTGTCGGCAAGAGAGCAAGCAAATTGCACCTAGTGATCATCAACAAACAGTTAGCGCTGAATTCAACATATCTCGTACATGTTAATCTCATTACATAAAATTATAATTAATCAACACGATTAATTTATCTAGCTCATATCGACGACGTTACCTAGTGGTTTTCAACTTTCATGTGCTTGTCAAACTACGTGTCATCTACACGACCTTAAATTTGCCTTTCACTTCTTCATAATAAAATTAACTTCGAAACAAAGTATTAACTCCATTTTAGTATTTATATCTTGGTTTAACTGTACTACAAGTCATCATGATATGCCTAAACTACATCCTATGTTTTCAAATCCGGATTAAATTGGCTGGTTGGACTGCTAGCGATTTTGAAGAGGAGATGAGACGAAAGGATTGTTTGATTAGTGTATTTGCCATATGAAGAGCTGGAATATTTGATTATGAAACGAAAGGAATTAATGAAAATTAGGGGGTACTGTCAGTAGTATGTTTAGTATAGTTTCATATGTAGTATTAGTAAATACTTCACTATAACGAAGTATTGCCTTAAGACTTATGGACCCATAAAGGATAGTTGGTTTAACAATTTGACAATTAAAAGATGAAATGTAAACATATAAACAACGTCTTATATGTAAATATATAAATGGGTCTAAAAATGATCGAAATGACCCTGGACGCTTTGTTGGTGCCCAGACTTGTGTGTCTGGACACCCGCAAGGTCGCGATCGTTTTTTATTTTTTTAACACATGGACAAGTAATGAACGAACATCAAATGATAAGTTATGCAAGAACGACCACAAAACAAAATCTTCGTCGAGGTGAACGAGCTCAGCGACAAGAGTCGTATCTACGACATTGGGGGTCTGCAGGAGGTCATATGCACTAGCACCTCAATATCCCAGAACTCCTCCCGTGGGAAACAAACTTTTTACACGCTGGCTGAGGTCTCAGAGATGTATAGGAGGAGCGGATGAAGAAGAGGCTCCAGGAACAGGATACAAGTATATATCTAGAGGAACAGGGTCGAGAGCCTCCGCCTGCACGCTGAGCAAGAGAAGATGAAGAATCTCCTCGAGGACCTGATTGCCCAGCGAACAGCCCCCGACGGTAGTTAGGCCTTGCCGCCCCCCCTGGCCCCTAGTTTAGATGTAGGAATAATCTAGATACTATTTTAGATATTTTCTCGGATAATGTTTTCAATTTTTATTTGTAGTCTTTACTTCTGTACAATTTTATTTGTGTTTATTTCATTTTATTTGTATCGCATTATGGGTTTAATTCCATTTTAATAAAAAAAATCCAATTTGTTTCAATATTATTATAAAAATAAAACTAAACTTGGAAAGTATATATAAATATGTCGATTCGTCAGTAATAATGTGTTACCGACGAAAAGGCCAAGGCTAAATTATGGACTTGTCCAAGTTAAAGGATCTATTCGTCGATAATTACTGATGAATAATCTATCCGTCGGCAAATTGATATGCGACGCCCATTTTGTCGACGACTTATTTACCTACGAATTATCCGTCGGTAAATGATTTTTTGTAGTGAAGGAAGGCACCACTACCTCCTCCGAGTAAAGTCTCTAATCTCTAGTTTGACCTCAAGATAGATCGGATAAACAACACACCCTCTCCCCTCGTAACAGGGTGTATATGGAAGCTGGCCAAGGAGAAGGACCAGTAGCATGAACGGGACCAGCCGTAGCCCAAAAGACCTCTCCGGACCTCCTGCTAGTGGTTGACCGACGATTTATAAACTCAATTGGTCTGCGATAATTATCTAGAGAAAATCATATCCCATAATGGCTTTGACAATATACTTGCAGATGGCAAAAATTTGAGTAATATATAGCTAGAATACATGTTTGGGTATTTTATTGTGTACTTTATAGAACACGGTTTTTGCCCTTCTTTTGGGCAACGACTGGTTTGGAAGCTTGGTGGTGGATTCCCTAGAGTGAAAAGCGTTTATTAGATGCTAGGGGCGTAACCACTGCGACACCCTCTAATACAGGATGTGGGGTCCACACATGGGGTCCACCATCTCTATTAGAGGGTGTCGCGGTGGTTATCCCCCTAGCATCTAAAAAAGGAGTGAAAAGTCATTTCAAATACTTCCTCTATTACCTCTTTACATTACCATTTTTCGGTATTCAGTTTGAGCAAGCCTATTTAATTGTATCCCGAATTAAAGTGGCTCCTAATTAACCAATAATTCTATCTCATTTAAAAACTCGTAAATTGAGAGGGGTACTATTTATCCATTAATAATTATTAATTCTGCAAGAAAATCAATCCCGCTAGGCTTGAAATTTGGTGTACATTTGGCAACAGAGAAAGAGTCACGACTCACGAGGGAAGCAATTGAATAATTTGGTGTTCTGGATCGTCATCACTTATTATTTATATTTTTGAGAGAAAAATAAACTTTCATTAATCAACAGATCAAACAAGCAAGCAATACATCAAGTAATTCCAGCAGGCAGTACCGCTAAACCACCACTATCAGCAACTATATTACAAGCTAAATGATCATGTGCCAACTGATTTTCTTTTCTACACACAAATACAAAGGAAACATACTGAACAAAGGAAGTGCAAAGAGAGCATAGATGATGTTTTCACAAGACATGATAACTTCGCAAATCAGACCCCTACCCTTGACTTGAGTATTCATTACACTTCGAATTTACTACAATGACCTCAAACAAGCTTTACGATATGATAGATCCTAGATGAAGAGTAAAATGACCGCCCCATCGTCTACTTACTCTAATATATCGAGGCATTCATTTTGCCTAGTCAATAGTTCGAAGTTGCAACCAAATTCACCATGAAACTGGGAGTGTGTAAGAAATATACCACTCCGAGTCTCCAACAGATGAGACTTGCATTCAGATCGAACCCCCTCCCCACACAATCCATGGTCTTAGCACAAAACTGTGTGCCGTGGATGGAATAAACAAGGTCTAAGATGAAATCTCAAAATCAGTTGATTGATGTCATCATGTAATCCCTCATACTAATCTCTAGCAAAAAGGGTTCAAAATTCCGTATCATGTCTTACAATGACCAAAACCACGAACCTATACCAAATTGAACCAAACCAATGAACACACGGTTCAATTACAACACGACCAACTCCCTATATACACCAACAATTCCACATCACGACATGCATGAGTTTAAGACATTAAAACTAGATTATACCCCAATTAAGTTTTTTAAGTTGCAGACTTGATAAGAAATTGAAGGCAGGACCGCTCCTGACTGCTGTCACATAATGAATAGTTTAAAACTAGGACGTGATTGGATTTGGTTTCTAGAATTAGAAGACTGAAAATTTAGACTTGTTATGACAGTGAGTTGAAAACGTGAAACCTTTAAAATGTCAAAAAGCAGCGTGCATGATCATGAATATAGGTCGATAAAAGTTTTGTCTCTTCTTACAGGTGCCGTGAGTGTTAATCTTTATGCATGCAACCAACTAAACTTAAAGATCTCAAGCATGACTTTCCCAAACTAATCAGCTTACATCAATCTATTTCCAAGTTCCACTACATAGATAATAGTACTACAATAGTAGTATGTTTAGTGTTACATTTCCTTCTTTAGTGACATTTCACTTTTTACCTCCATTTCATACATGAGCGAAGCCATAATTTTTTGGTCCCGTGCTATTCTTAATTAAATAAATTTTATAATAATGATAAACTATTATGTACATAAATTTCTCTTATCCTACATCTTTTTTGTTCATTTATGGATTAAACATGACATATATATAGGCAAAACTCATATTAGTAGAGATAAAATAGAAGATTTGATATAAAAGTGACGTGTGCTAATTAGCCTCAAAATCTTATTACTTATACATTTTTCAAATAGGTAAATGATGGATCAATAATAGTTCTCCATTTACCACGTGATGACTTGAACTCCCGACATATTAGTTGGAGTTGAAGCAGCTTACCAACTAAGCTAGACTTTGTTGTCCTTATTAATTAATACATATATGAAGGTAATTTGGCAAACATCAATCTGTGTTGTAGCATAGGGTAAATATATCCCCCTTCGCCCTGGTTTCATACTCCACTAGTATAACCTCACAGCACCAACCACTTATGTATTAATCACATTTCTTACTAGTGGGACCTATATGAATAGGTACAAAGTTAAAAACATGAGTAATCAATAATGCCCGGTCATTAAGGAGTACATACACACACCTAATACTTGCTCTTGATATGTATTGCATTCTTTGATATTTGATAAGAGGATTAAATAAACCTCATGTGTTAATTAACTGTCTGTTTCTATAAATTAAAATTGATTGATTTTCGAAATATTACCATGTTGTTACACATCTCGCATGGATATAATATAAGAAAAGTACATGTGACATGTCCCTGACCTTTTCAAAGTATGCAACTCAATTACTATTTACTAAGCTTACAAGAGTGACGCAAAACGCAGCGTAAAATTCTTCATACTTGGTTAATGTTTTTGGATGTGACCAAATCTCCTTTGTCTCGCATTTGACGAGTTCAAACATGCAACAACATAAAACCGGCCCCAAGAACATCAACTACATATAATACACAAGTATCCAATCAAATTACATCTTTCTTACAATATTATATTCACAATTTTCAAGTCTTGACATTTATATAATCCCATACTCAATTGACTAGTGCTCTTCAAATGCTTGCCCACATCATAATCATCTGAACATTTCCTTCCTAACCTCACTTACACACATTGTCATCACCACCAAATAAAAACCACCACCACCACCTGCCGCCACCATTTGACTTTTCTACCGCAGCGATGGACATGTCGGACTTCTCCTCCCTTCGATCCCCAAGGCGGGAGCTCCAAGGCCCTCGCCCCGCACCACTGAAAGTACGAAAAGACTCTCACAAGATCAAGAAACCGCCGATGGCCCCACAACAAGCCGGTCATCAGTCTCAACATCATCCAGCGCCGCCACCACCACCACCGGTCATAATCTACACGGTCTCCCCGAAAATAATCCATGCAAACCCAAATGAGTTCATGTCACTAGTCCAGCGTTTGACTGGCCCGAGTTCAACGTACACTTCGTCTACAACGTCCATGAATCCAGCTTCAAGCTCATCTTCAGGCTTTGTTAGTCAGGAAAGATGCGGTGCAGTCTCACCAGCAGCACGATTCGCTTCCATAGAGAACGCCAAGTCTCCAACAGGGAGAAAAACACTAGTTCTTGATCATGCCATGGATATGGAGCAAGGAGTACAGTTTGGAACAGAACAAATCCAGAGAACTGGTCAATTTCCTGGAATTCTATCCCCAAATCCAAATGCTCTTCCTCCAATCCATCCAAATTATTTCTCCCCTCAATCAGATTCTAACGCCCTAAGTTTTTTCTTCGATTTGAGTCCGGTTTTACACAGCAATAGGAATTATGGCTCAGTCAATAACTTCACCATGCCTAGTCCTTCACTTATCTCACCCCAAATTAACATGCCTTCGCCAAATACCTTAAACCTTTTAAATAGTCTTTACGAGTTCTAATCGTGTGCAGGCCACTAGCCCAAGAACACAAAAAGAATTTCGTACATACACTAGGTTGATAGATCATGTGGTTAGAAATGCTACGACAGAACATCAAAAGAATAGACGGGGTTGGAATTCGTACTCTCTAGCAAAGCCAGGAATTAGAGTTGAAGTTATATTTTGTGGGCCTAGTGAATTTTGGCTTGAGCATTTGTTCTTTTGTTTTTGATTAGTCAATTTGTAATTTGTGATACACTTTTTGTTCTTTTTAGTCATGCACCTTTCTTGATTGTCATCTTTCACTACTTCAAGCACTAATTTGTTTCTTGTTGTTTGCTCTTGGAAGTACATTACTTTGCTCTAGCTCAATGCACGTGTACATCTTCCTTTTAAGGTGGAAAATTTGGTAAAAGAAGACAGACAAAAACTCTCTTCACATACAGTCAAGCTCAATTGTGTTTTATTATGGAAGTCTTAACTTTTAACTCAAGGAACTGACTGAAATATTTGTCAAAAGTGATATATAATCAGACTCTGTTCTACTAACAAAAGGGCCATGCAGGTGTTTTTATTGTCAGGAATATACCGCCACATGTACAACACATAAAGAACCATATTGTACATGTTATAGCATAGAAAAATCCGTGGTAAAGACACCAAATTTGTTTTGAATGAATAGTCAAGGCAGATGCTCAAGTAAATAAGAGAAGATCCTTTGAAATTACTGAGCTGAGCTCACAGTTCGTAAGGGAAGATCCTGGGCAATTACTGTGCTCACAACTAAACAAACTACTGCAAGATACACAATTCACAGTCACCATGACTGGATAATGCAGGCCAACAGCATGTTCAGAATCTGATCCCCCAAAAGCACACAGCTTGAGAACGAGAAAGATAAGAGCAGCATGATATTCACAAGTGACCAGATAGAAAATTTCAGTATACATGTGACGATTTTTATGAGGAACACAGACAAACAAGAAAAATTATAGTAATAAGAAAGTTAAATGGGACAAGCTTCCCTTGGGGCAGAAGGTGGGGGGTGGGGAGGGGGACGAAACCTGGAATTTCAGGTGTTGGTGTCGAGAGTTAACATTAAAATAAATGGGCGGAAAATAAAAGCAGGAAAATCAGAGAGCACTGGTAGTTGATATTCAACAAATTTCATTCCATCTTAAAATTTCTTAACTAGAATATATCAAAATCCAAGCATACATCTACCTTCAAATGGAACTCCAGGTATGTTCGAGTTCTACTGGTACTCGGAGCATACAGGTCATCTCTTCTGCTTGATATCCCACATACACTACATAGTGGATCAAACATCCTTCCTTTTTACATACCCGGGCTCATAAATGATCATCAATTTTACTTGATGCCAACAAATACTAACAGGTAACACTGGGATATAAGAGGTCCTGCCCAGTACTCCAGCACCTAAACCAACACACAAAGACAAGTGCATGGATTAAGATCTTTAACTCATGATAATATTAAGTTATTCTCACTAAATTGAGTAGTCGTCTCAAACCTTCTTTGCTAAATACACCTTTTCAGGCTTGTTCGGTACAGTCCAACATTATTAAAGAACAGGGGAGCCCATGAGATTTTATTGGGAAATTCTAGTCTTGAATCAACTGGATCTACTGTCCACATCAGCGGAGGTAGTCTTGGCAATGGTTGGTTAGAAACCACCACCACAACCATAACCTAAAGAACAATTCACAATCAGCACACGGTTGGTAACCGCGCCGCAACCATAAACTTTCAATAGCCAACCGGTTATAACCGGATCAATCGTTTATTTCGGTTCAGTTCCGATTAAAAACTGTAACCGCCCCCTTCTTTTAAAAATAGCTTTTTTTTAATCTTTTCTTTAAATTTACATCTAAATTCAGACACAGCACAGGAGTAAATCAAATATTCCATAAATCAATACTTGCTGATGCATCACTGTCACAGAATGCATTAATTCAATTAGTATCATCAATGTCAAGACTAAATTAGCACAGCAATCAAGGTACAGCAACATCAGTACATGTTCACGAATTCGAAAGCGATAAATTACCGCATAGTTATGAAGGCAAGAGTTAGTGGCACTATAGATGAGCTTAGCGATCTAATCTGATGGTGGATTTGTATTGTAGTGGGCGTGATTAACAGGTGGAAGTCAATTTCAATAATGGAGGAATTTTGATTTGGAAGATGGAAGAAAAGGAAGATATGTAAAAACCAGACTAAACCTAAACCTATGGTTACAATTGGTTTAGCAACTGAAACCAACCAGTTGAAATAATATTCCAGTTATGGTTATGATTATGGTTATAAAATGAACGGTTACAGTTATAACCTAAAGTATAAAATTTGGTTATGGTTAAGGTTTTTAACCAACCATTGCCAAGCTTATTTCAGCAGAGGACATTGTTTTATATAAAAGTACTATTATTGAAGTACAATTTTCACTTATTTATGCTAACAGTGATCTAGGACATGATAAATGACCTGGAACTTGGGTAGACCGTGGAATGAGATACTATAAGGTAAACCCAACCACCTACAACACGCCAACATATGACAAAAGAATATTCTAAATATTCCAGTGATGTAGAAACAAGGGGAGTATAACATGTATAAAGGACCAACATCCAGTGCTCATACAATGATTAGTCCAGGTGTGGGGAAACACTGAATGCACTGATGGATTACTATCCATAACTTGATGTCACAGAACTCATGGCTGGACAACAAAGATCATATAAACTACTAACATGTCATAATTTTCTAAGAAGAGACAGGACTGTTGTTTCTCACAGATGGAGAGCATTCCAAGCATTACCTATTTTCACTGCTGGAAATTTAACCACATCCAAAGTGTCTTTATTCTTCATGGTTTATTATCCATCTGCACTTTGATAGGTGAGCGAGATTGTGATGTGGAAAGCTGTTTTGCCCTAAATACTCCCCATATGAAATATTCACCTTGAAATCCTGAAAAATAGTTCGCCATTAGGTAAAAATCCTCAAGCAATAACTAGAAAGCAATTACAAGCGCAGAAAGAATTTAACTTACTCCAGTAAACCATTGGTAGTTCTGTCGATGGAAAAAGCAAAAGCTCAGCATTCAGCATCGTGCCCTTCATAGCAAGTTCTTTTGTCATCATCTCATCAACCAAGTTGTGAAAAACACGTTCACTTGCATAGAAGAATATTAAGTTTTGAGATGGTTTCATAGAGCACAGCTTCCAGAAACGGCAACTAAAAAATTAAATGCAGTGACAGATGACAGCTTTCAATAAGGACAACAAAAAATATTAATTGCAATAACAGGTGAAAAAATATATGTTGGATTTCCAATACCTTCTTTTCGATGGAAAGAAATAGAGTGCAATATGTTCACTATTGGGTGGTTTTTCTCTGAAACATTTAGGCAATGCATCAGCTCTTGGGACCATTTCTAGGCGAAGCACAGTTTCAAACATACTTGCCTCATCCTCTACTTTTCTACAGGCTTTGCTAGACAAGTGAGCCATGAGTCCATCTACTGCAGGTTTATTTCGGTTCCAGATCTCAAAACTTCCCCTGCCAAGAAGTAAAAAATTAACGTGTAGTTTGACCATGGCTTGAAGTTTCTGACAGACCACTATTGAAAACGTCGAAGACGTTTCCATTTTGGCATAATTGGAACAGGAACGAAAATAATCTGGAGTGGGCACAAAACATGTTCTAATAATAGTTAGACATACAAATCTGATTATGGATTTTACTACTATCTTGGAACTTTTCTCACCTCCAAACAGGCTGGACCTGAGGTTCAGCACATGCACAAGGATCAAGCTCTAAGGCGAGCGAATCTTTTCCAAAAGCTTCGCCAATACTCCTGTCATAAGGTACAACAGCTATGGAGTCTGTTTTCACATTAAGTTCATTTCTTGCTCTAAAGCTCTTAGCCTCGTAAGTCATGTCAGAAGAAGACACGATAACATCCTCCTTTGCACTCTTGAAGGATCCATTACGTGATATAGCACGATTCGTAATGCAAGGCTCGGCATTTGATTCACAAGGTCGCTCAGATGAGCACCTTTGATCTCTGTGCTTAAACGACTCTTTTTCCTTGGCTTCTTTAGGCAAAGTAGATTCACTTGCAGATTTAGCATGCTTCATGAATTCTAGATTATTACATTCTGTGACAGGGCTCTTCACATCTTTCTCCTTAGTAGAGCATATCAATCTTCTCTTGCCTTCCACCTTTTCTAAAAGGAAACTCTCGTCTTGTAAGTTAGCCACCTGCAGTTGGTTATCCTTGGCATGTCTCTTTCCTAGCTTAATACATTCTGTCACCGAATTAACACTGCTATTAATATCTTTTGCATTTGCCAAATCTTCAGTACTTGCCTGGCATGGAGCCTCATGCTTTCCAAGAGAATTTGCATTACGCTTTTCGTTACAGATATCACAAACCCAGTGAACAAACTCATCAACCGTCTCCGGGATTACATCCAAGCAGTAACTGAAAATGTATATGCACACACATCAAAGTAAATAAATAGAGAATACACCCTATATCTCTACTACTGAATACTGAACATTTGAGATGCAAAATTAAAGATCAGAAATTAAATTGAAAAAATAAAAATAAAAAATAAAAAAGGGACAAACATAAGCAGACACAATGATACAGCCCTGCTTACCGGTGCACAAAAAATCCAAGACATTTGACACAGTAAACTTGTGCATTAGCGAACCCTACGCTGCCGCACTGCAAACACACCTCCCGACTCTGAACATGAATTAAAAGCATTTCAATGCAAATAAATATGGTCAATTAAAATTAAAAAAATTCAGAATTTCCTCAGATAAAAAGTAAATTACCAAAAAAATATTAGAAAGCATTAATGACAACCAACAAGGAATAACAGAATTAAAAGCCAATATACAACTTGTGTTGCCATGTGCTAGAGGAGCTCTGTCGCACATGTCATGTTCATTTTAATGAAATGCATTCACTAATTATAAGCAAGTTTTGAGCCAACTTAACCTTTGAGTTCAACACCTCAACTTACAACTATTGTCGAAAGACACTTTCTCATCAAGCTAATTAACAATATAAGACTTGTGATCAATTAAATCAGATAAAGAGTTTAAAACAGCTAAATAATATCACCAGAACAGTATGTTGAGACCTGTTAATTAACCGTGAAAGACCCAACCTCGAATGTGAAGACATTGAGATTCAAGACACATTATGATACCTCATTACAGATCGGATATTGTAAATGTTAAAGGCTATATATGTAAACCTACCCTCTAAAATGGAATGAAGCCTTTTGGGCGATTCAAAAGCAAACCCACGAGGACTCCGGTTCAAAGCGGTCAATATCATACTAATGAGTTGTGTGCGGCCGTTGACTCATACACATAAAACACTATTGGTCAAGGTTGGGTCAGGGTCATGACAATGACACACGATGATACCCATATTGTTACATTTTTAAATACAAAAAGGGAAATAAACATACAAGCTGGCATGCATAAATGTGTATATCACAAGCACATATATGATGTATTTTTGTGCATGTATCCACCACTGCACGCTTGTGCATGATAGACAATACATGGAAATAACATCATTCCTATATACATCCAGCGAAGCAACATACTTTTCAAATACACAGCTAGTATTCAACGAATGACTACAAAATCAACAATGTTTACTGATCCGCAAGTAATACATTATCAAGAAGAAAACAGACAGATAAAGACACATAAATCACTTCATAATTCATATTCATTTGAAACCCAGAACTTGAAAATCACTGAGCAACAAAGAGAGTGTGTAGTCCAACACATCCTGGCTTTTATTATACAACATGAAAATTAGAATGTTAGCCCCATTTCTTATTTCACAAAATGATAAACACATTCATGTCACCATAACATTAAGAAGTGCCCATCAGTATCAGTGTCCATACTCCCATATCACTTCTCTAGTTAAGAGACAAATGGATTCTGGGAGCCTTAGTGTCATAGGATCTAAGTGCTGCTAGTAATCCAACATATGCGGTAATACTGCTAGACAAACAAGAACATACTGCACTTCATTTCTTATTAAATGTTACGACTCCACTCCATTACCAACTGTAATTTTAGAAGCATTCCCTAAAAAGGGGCTTCCAATCAAGACACACAGAATGCGAAAAAGGGCCTTCCATTTTCCAAACAGACAGCAACTAGTACAATACAAATTCTCGACACACAGAATGAACTAAAAAGCTAAACATAGTACTACAAACAAGTATAAATCAACTCTTAGAAATCGAAACATCCAGTAATTATGTAAAAGATGTAATTGCATCATAAAAGATTCAAACACGAAAAAACGAAAAACAGTATATAAGCAGCTTACCATGATAATGCACAAATCAGTAAAGCCGAGAGGAAATCTAGCTGTATAGTTCATGAATAAATACGCTTGGTTAGTATAATAAGAACTTGTTTCTGAAATAAAAACATTAGAAGGGATTCTATTGGCAAAGCATGAAAGGGAAGCTCCATTATTTTGATTGAAAACTCAAAACCCTAGGTTTTCATTATATTTATGATAGTTACTTACAGAGATGAAACAGAGTACCAAAGGCTACAGGAGAGAAGTGTGCGGCTGGCCGGCGCAGGTGAAGGTACTGTTCGAGTCTCTTCGATTTTGGACGAGACGCGATGGTGACGAAGAGAGGGCAGGGCAGAAGCGACGACTACCACTGGTGTGAAATTGATGGCAACGCAAAGCTGCGAGGAGATCGAATCGAAAGGTGATTGACTAGGGTTTAGTGTTTGTGGACACCTTTGGGGAAATATTCCATTGAGAGAGAGAGAGAATGCAATTCAGTTCAGTTGGTTAATTTTAGTTGGTTACCGGTATGGTTTGATTGAAGATGATGTGCAATTAACCAGAGTACCAGTGTATCTGCAAAAGAAGAAAACCAGGTCGATGAAATTTGAATTCGAATGGTTACTGAAACACACAAACAGGAATACAAGATCGGAGCAGAGCAGTCTTCGGTAATCGGTCCCAATGAATTACTATGAGCTATGACATTTTTTATTTTTTTTAATTTTGCTTATTCCTATACCATTAAAAAAACAAAACTATTTACTCTATATATATAATTTCATTGATTATTATTTCGGTGATTTTAACTTCATTGAAGTTCAAATTGACTAAAAGCCCAACCGAATCGCATAGACCCAATGTCTCCCCAAATAACTCGTTGCCTTAATTATTAATTTAAAGTTCCACCCAAAGTGTGAGAAAGTGATAATCACAAATTATGCTTTGCAGATGATCTAAATGCTCTTTATGAGAGGGGATATTGTGTATGTGAGACAAATAATTAATCAAATCTACATCTTCTCTAGAGCTACAGACCTCAATGCAAATGAAGGGAAATATAAGATATACTTTGGCGGAGTAACAATGGAGGAACAACAACTGAGTTTGAACCTGTTGGTCTCTCAAGAGGTATGCTGCCAGTGAAGTACTTGGGTGTTCCCAATGACTCCAAGAAGTTGTCTACAAATGTTTGTCAACCACTCATTGAAAAGCTAACTTATAGAATTAGGCACTGGTCATCAAAGTTATTGGGCTATTCTGGAAAAAAAACAACTAATTTATAATGTGCTTTTCTTTATCACTAACTACTGGTTGCAAGTGTTTTCATTGCCCAAGAAGGTTCTACAACACATTTAAAGTATTTGTCGATAATATATGCGGAGTGAAAATTATGGTAGTAGTCGAAAAGCTTTGATGGCATGGGAAAGAGTTTGTGACCCATGTAGTTGTGGGGGTCTAAACCTGACTGCACTTAGTGAGTGGAATAAGGCTCTAATGATGAAATTGCTTTGGAATGCTCAGAATAAAAATGATAAGTAGTGGATCAGCTGGGTTCATATATGTTATATGAAAGGCAGCTATGTTTAGGACTTTAAGATAACAACTTCATGTTCTTAGCTGATGAGAGTGCATGTACTAAAATGTAGAGAGATGGTGAACAATATGTAGGCTTGGCATGTTGCTGTGAATTCTGGAAAGTTTGTTGTAAGAAAGGTGTACCAATAATTAAGAAGGATGAAGGAAAAAGTAATATCGAAAGAGCTAGCCCCGGACAATATTGCAAGACCACAAGCCATTTTTATCATGTGGATTTGTTTGCAGAAAAGATTAGCAACAAAAGATCATTTGCAAATGTTTGCGATAATTACTAATGGATGTTGTGTGTTCTGTGGTGATACAGAGATTGGAAAACGCATGTTCTTTTACTGTGCAGAAACAAAGAAGAATTTTTAAAAGGTGATGAACTGGATGCAGGTTAGTTTCCGATCGGATACATGGGACAATGAGGTGAAGGTATGGAGTAAGAAAGCGCAAGGGAAAAGCTGGAAAACAACATTTTTTTAAAGCTATTCTGGCGAAAACTGTATATGAAGCTTGGACGTCAAGAAACGGTCCCATCTTTCAAAATACCGGCATAAATACTACATAGATAGCTGAAATAAGTACACATAATGTGGTATGTAGTATTTTGAAATATCTTAAAATACAATTATGGTCATAGAATCTTTTTTCTTGTTGATGTTTTTTACTTTGTGTGGTTGGGTTGGGATCATGGTTTCATGTTTTTGGTGACTAGGTAACTTTTAGCCTGGACTTGTTGTCAGTCGACTTTGTACTACACTGTTTTGGAGAATCGAATAGATTTCGGAGTTGAAAGAAAAAACCAAACAGACGTAAAAGAGTTTACTAAGAGAGAGGGAGTAATTTGTTTTAGAACAAGTATTGAAAAATGTGTTGACGACTCATAGTTAAAAGCAATAGACATGATACTGTATAATAATGTTGATCAATTCGAAAATTTGAATACCTTTAATATTAGTGGCATAATAGCATGCATTCCTTCGCGGGTTTATTAAATAGTAGACTACTCCTAATGATCCACCAAATGTTTATAAAATAAGGATCAATGTGGTATCTAATTTTTACCTTTCAAATATATGTTTCATTTGGATATATAAATATATAATGAAGAGTATTAAGATAAAAAACAAACCCCGTTGCATTATACCATTTTAAGTGGATTCGAAAAGTAAATTTCATTGCCCGAATACAACATGTGAAACTAGCACATATATAAATTTTGCATATAGAACCACATGAATATTTCAATGGCAATTATACATTTATTTTATTCTTTTAGAAACGGCAAAGATTACACTATTTCTATTTTAAACAACGCTACTTTACTCCTAAACCACCTTGTCTCCGTCTGGGATCGAAACCTACACCTCTCCTTCTCCACTTCACCTTCATTCTCCTACAATAACTTATAACTCCAAATTACACATTATTATTATTATGCAATGTATATATTTCAAACATATGTGAAATGTACATCCATATATACCGATTAGATGATAAAAAAGTCACCAATAAAATTAGTAACATATGTACATCTTTACACAATGGGCTCTTCGTCGAGATCTTGTTTCACTTCAATGTCTTTCTTTTTAATCTCTTTGTGCTTTCCCCAAATGGTACAGAATAATCCTCCAATCAGTAACATGCTTCCACAAATACTGGATTAAGCACATAGCTAAGTTAACCCCTAGTTAAGTCGATCTCTAGACAACCCTAATTCATATGTCAATACAAGAAGTGTCACCGTGACATGAGAAATCATCAAGTATTTTTGCATATTATTTAGAGAAATGCTCTGCACATATTTCATGATTTATTTATTTATTTTGTTGAAGAATTTTACGTACCTTCCAAAATAAAGTATCTCATTCCATATGAATGCCGAGAAGATAGCAGTAATGATTAGTGACAATGGGGTGAATGAAGATGTAAATAGTGGCCCTTTATCCTCTACCGTCAATACTTGCAACCAATAAGATATTCCAGTTACCACTATACCCTGTATGATGCATACAATATAATTTAGTTTCTTGATTCTATTAAAAACTCACTACGTTTTCTTAACAGTAAAAGGAACTTTTATTAACATTTACTCTTTATCATTCTATTAGACTTACACAATATGCCACTGCGAGAAGACTAAGATCCCATCGAAGTTTCCACGAGGATATGTGCCTTTCCATGGCAATAGCCCATAGGAACGATTGTATGAAGCTAAAAGCACACCCGAACATTGTTAGGCGAATTTTTGCTGGGTACTGCCTTACTAGTGGTGCCTGAAATCAACGACAGTGCAAGTTATAAATGAGTTCAACCATGGTAAGGAATGAGTTGACCTACTAAAAACTGCCTAAGGGGTGTGGATGAGTATGACGGAAAGTGGACATAATTTTTTTCTCCAACATACTCTAGTGATGGTGGACATTATACGCTTTATGGGATATTGTAGGAATCGTATTATTGGTATCCCCCTCTCACTATTCATAGTGGTTGGTACTACGTACGGTGAAAGGGAAAGACCAATTATAGTCACCCTAGGAAGTAACAATCTGCATTGTAATATATAACATATCGTGGCAAGTTTATACTTCCGATCTGTATGGTTTTGAGGGTTCATGAAGGTTTGACTATTAGATTACGAAAAGAATGGATTGGATATATAATAGTATGATTTTATAACCAGCAAGACGGTTCGTGAGGCCCAAGCGGTATTGGCTGAAAGCATGATAAGACAACCTTCCATCCACTTCTTGTTGTTACTGTGTTCCATTGTACTATAATTCGGCTTATTCGACGAATTCAAGAAATTAACTTGAGGCCCTTTGACAAAAGCATACACCATTGCCCCAGAAAGAGTAACCACACAACCCAAAATCTTGAGAAGCCCATCAATATTTCTCAAGGAAAACGTTTCAATCCTGTCATACATAATACAAAAATCTCATTAATGAAAACTTTCTATGAATTGTGAACCATAATGTTTGGTAGCCAGTTATCAAAGTTGTACCGAAAAATAACGGCAATTAGGAATGTAAGTGCAGGAACAGTGTTCATGCTTGCAGACGCAAAGGTTGCAGACACATAGTTGAGTGCATATGTGTAGAGATTTAGGCTCAAAGTAATCCTGAAAATGAAATTGTTGAAAATCAATCTTGTTAAATGAATTTTCATATATTTCATAAAGCTAAAGAAGTTCTAAGAAACACTTTAATTTGGTCCAAATTTAAATTTCATACCCGACTAGAGAAATTAGAAATATATTCAGTATTAAACCATACGTCAATGGAGCATCTCGTTTCCTGCCACAATTGAAGAAATAATACGTGGATCAAAACAAACACAGACAAGGGTAAACTCAGGTTTTTATGATAGAATTATATATATAAGAAACAGACAGAGCTGTGCTCCGGTGGAATGTATAGGCAGCAAAGATTTTATTGTATATGAAAATGAAAGGTTCGAATCAATTTGTGAATATAATGTTTTTTTAGGGTCTAACTCATCCCCTCGCGACCGACTGCGTCTAGATTTTCATGGCATAAGTTTGATTTTATGATTACTTCATTGAAAATTAGACCTTAAGCCTTCCTTTAATGGTCTACCCTTGTGACCTTGTCATTCTGTGTATTGTGTGCATGATCAGGCATATGGACCCTGGTACCCCAAACCTTTAGTACTAACGAAAAGTTCAAAATCGACATCCATTACATTAGTAGGCGGTGTATGAGCTCATTTCTCATATCAACTCGTTGTCGGTGTATGAGCTCATTTCTCATATCAACTCGTTGTCGGTGCACTTTGAAGATTTGTTCAAACCTAGCTAGTGATCACCATCATCCATGCATGGTAAGAACGTAAAAAGAAAGAAAAAATTTCAAATTAGCAAGATCTTCTAGATCTCTCGAATCTCTAACTAACAATTTGTTCTTCTTAACGTTTGATTAATTCCAGCATAGTGTTTCTGAAGAGGTTGAAATTGTTAATATTATGTCATTTGTCAAGATCCGAAGTAATAAGCCTCTTGTAGAAAACAAGACGACTATACAGTCTACAATTAATATTCTACTAGCTAGAAATTAAGTAAATAAACCTACCTGTCCATGAAGAAGGCGAATGGAGCCAAGAAAATGGTGGCAAACGCCTGGCGGTACGCAACAAAGACGTACGGGTTCATTCCTTTGGATATAGCTGCTTTTGAGAGCAACGCCATGCCTGCGAATGTTAACTGTACAAACACGATAGCTACATAAGCCTTGTGCTTCTTCACAAGTTGAGCCCATGTTTTTCCCATGTTAACAAATTAAATTTGGTTCTTAATTGATGAGGATTCAAGGATTATAAGAGTGAGAGACGAAACAAAATATATGGGCTAGCTAGCTCACTTAAATAATTAAAGAGATCATCATGTATTCATGTCATGATCAGTCGTAGTACATTATTGCACCCAACCATGATTGATCAGAGCTAGTTGAATACTCTAATGGCAATATGTATATTCAGTATTCTCTCAATCTATACGTACCCCTTCCTTCCTTTGATCATATCAGTTTTCCTAGTTTCTTTTTAATTAAAGGGAAAATTACTTCTGGCTACCTTCTACGGGCTCTTTTTATGGAAGTTATCTCGTTAGTTTAACAATTAAATCGAAACCCCTTACCCGGAAAATATTTGACTTGCCCGTTATTCCTTTTTTAAAAATCACCGGCCAAACAAGGCCTTAGCTTTTTTCAATCATGTTTCCTATTCTTTCTTTTTCTATTTAATCTTTTCTATTTTCTTCTTTTTTTTTTTTTTTCTTTTTGCCTTTTTTTTTTCATGTTCTTCTTCATATACAATTACAACTCTGGTACCGGAACTGCTACAGCTCCGGCAAGAGCTTTTACAGCTCCATTGGAGCTGTAAAATAGCTCCGACCGGAGTTGTTAAACAGCTCCATTGGAGCTGTAAAACAGCTCCGACCGGAGCTGTTAAACAGCTCCATTGGAGCTGTAAAACAGCTCCCATCGGAGCTGTTAAACAACTCCGATTGGAGCTATTACTAGCTCCGGTCCGGAGCTATGGTGGTCTGGTCGGAATCCGACCAGATCTTTTATTTTTTTTAAATTTTTTTAATTTTTTTTTACATATTTTATATTTTTGTTGTTTTTTTTTTTAAACTTATATTTTTGGGGTTGATTTGAAACAAAACCTTAATTTGGGGTACTTTTACCATTATTATTAGTTCATTTTAAAAATTATTTAATGTTTGTGGTTAATTTAAAATAAGTCAAGGTTAATTTTGTAAAATAAAATAGTTTAGAGCCAAATGTGTAAATAAAGTAAACCGAAGTTGTTTGTCTCAGGTCAAAAACCTAAATTCCTGCAGGGTTAAAATTGTCATTTCCAGCTCTTAGTTCGCAAAAAGTCAAATTCGTAGGGCTACTTGTAATTGATTTTAACTAACATGGGCTACAAGTAATTGTTAAACTAAGAGGGTAAGATATGTAATAAATTAAACTAACAGGGGGTGTAGATGTAAATAGCCCTTGATTAAATTAATTTTGAATCGGTCCAACCCGTATACACCAAACAAAAAGTTAAAGGAAAACAAAAGTCAAAAGAATTTTTATGTTTTATTGAAATTTTATATGACCACTTTTTAAGTTATGTGCTATTTGTGTGAAAATTAATTATTTTCAATTCACTTGTATTCAGTTCAGTTGAATTCTAATTCTTTCAATCCGTGTTCATTAAAGTCAATTTAAATTCATTTAATTATGTTATTATTACTATTATAGAATTAAATAAATAAATAAAAACAAATAATGAAAGTTTACACGAAATTAGAGGGCAGCCGAGAAATAAGTTGTGCCCCCTAGCAATAGCAAAACTAATTTTAGGGAAATATGAGGAGCAGCACGCGCTCCAGTATCCTCAGCCAAAGCGAAACCCCGGACTCTGACAAGCAACTCAACAGCATCAACACTCAACTCCCCAAGTGTCGAGAAAGAGAAAGGAAGGAGTCCATACCCCTTAGCTGCACACAAGTCCCGATACTTCGCACACTTGCGTTTGGCAGCATCAGCAACCGTATGTCCGGGCACAAAGTCCACCATCCCAGACCGAGTCAAATGGGAAGACCCGGTCAAATCCACACATACATCCCGCCCCCTATCCCAAGCATAAAGGAGCATGTCTTCAGGACGGAGGGATCTGTCACTCCCGCCAGTAATCAAACCAATATTCACTTCCTTACCAGCAGAAATGTCAAATCGGAAACAGACATCCAAGAGAGTGTCACGAACGAGGTTATGTCGGTGCTTGATACCCACCACCCCAGCACACGACACTGCATGATCACCAAACACATCTCCAATAAAAACCTGAGAGCAAGTAGAGCAGGGCGAAGACACCGGAAACAAGGCAACACCAAGCCAATAACCCAGAACATTAGCGTCCATTTTTTTAGGGGTCTCTTATGGTCTCTAATAATAGAATAATAGGTCATGTTAGATCAACAATAACATGTTTGGCAACGGATTTGAATTTTGAAGCACTAAGGTACTGTAACAATATTGGATTCTTGGAGTGTTGCATTAATCCTAAAATTGACAATTGATTAATTAAACAACACTTAATTATACTTAGAGAGAATGACAGTTGGTTAAAGAGTAGTGTAGTAGAAGTATCTTATTGTTTATTACTGGCGGAGCTGCTGCTGCTTCGACATTAATGATTGATGGGTACTTCAAGCAAGAAATTCTATAGAAACAGTTGTATACTTCACATTTAAGAATTTTAAATGAATTACTACCATTTATGAACTAAGTTTTTATTTGAAAAACCGTGTACGTTTACTTTTTTAATTGGGTGGCGCTTAATAATATATAATATATTTTATTGTAATTTTCGAGGGTTGCATTAACCCTAAAATTGACAATTGATTAATTAAACAACACTTAATTATACTTAGAGAGAATGGCACTCGAAATTAAATTAACTTGCAAATTGTAATTGCGTTTGAAGTGTATAGTTGTATTTGAATCTTTTTAGTTTAATACGAGTACTAGATTTGAAGCGTCAATGACAGGTTTTGTTTCGTGAATTTAATTGAAATGTGGTCTTACCATCTCCACTAAAAGTGACGTATCCTAGTTAGGTGTTATAGGGTAAGCAAAGTCATGACCTTTTCTTTACAAAAAGTGGACGCTAATCTCACCACTACAGATCAACAAGCCGGTCACAGGATTACTTAACAAGCCTATTTAGTACTTTTTCATTCAACTAATATATATGAGAATGATGAATTTCATCTTTCTCTTCTTTTAAAACATGAATGGGTTCGCACTAATAACATTCGTCGAAAGATCTATACTAACATTCGTCCAAATACTCCATTAAAACCGAACCTGATTCCTCTTTAAGCTTTTGAGTTTTGTCCAATATATAAATTTTAAGGATGAAACACCATAACGGCCCATCTACTACTTTTAGTCTCTTCCTATTACTACTCTTCGATTAGAAAAAGAGAGAAAAAATATCATAATTGTTTTTTAAAACATCAAATCTAAATCTAAATCTAAGTAGGCACCCTATTACCACCAGATCACCTTATTATAACTGCAAAAGATATTTAAATACTTATGAAGTTGATGAATATTGCCTTTTGAGATACTTGTTGATTCATTAATTACGCGAACACACTACCGGTGTTCATGTAATTACTGTATCTATCTCTCTTGTTAGACCATTTCTTATGGTTTGGGGCTTAAATGGAGCTATAAACATAGAAGCCTAAAAAGAAACCTCTTCCAAATTAAAGACTCCAATGGTTTGGGGCTTAATTGGGTTTTTATGTGGGTCTCATGTACCATATTACTACTCCATTAACCAATCATATAAATAATAAATCATAAAATATTAATATGCTGGCTTAATTTAAGTCTACTATTTAGTAGCCCTTTTCCAAGGACTACTATTTAGTAGCTCCAAAACAGTCTCCATTGGAGGTGTTTTTGGATTTATTTGGAGCTTAATTGGTACTTTAAGCCTCACATAAGCCCAAAAAAAACCTATAAGAAGTGCTCTCATACACCGAGTCGCTTTCGGCTTGAAACTCCCAATCACTTTTTGATCGTTCTTATAATATTGTGAAGGGTGCCCTATTTAAAGTAATATAATAAGTCGTTTGATTTATCGAATTGATTGACCTACCAATCAATTTTAATCCGTTGATCTTACTTATTCAATTTCAATTTGGTGCGTACATGTGTCATTAGTTAATTAAAAGATGTAGAGATCGAATCCTGTTGGCGTGATTTTTCTCCATTATTTTTATTATTTTTTTTATTGAAGGTGTTTGGCTCGAATCTTGTTGGCGTGATTTTTCTCTATTATTTGTATCATTATTTTAGTTGAAGGTGTTGGGTTCGAATCTTATTGACGTAATTTTTTTTCTTTTTTATTTATTCCCTTCTTAAATTTTTATTTTTTAACATAAAGTTGTATGACGTATTATACTTAATTTTAAAAATAACCATGATATGTTCTTATAAAAAAAGACATACTTCCTCCGTCCAATAATAAATGTAACACTTGATTTTGTTGACTTTTTCGATGGTCATTTTGACCTTAAATTATTCTTAAATCATACGATAAAAATAAATAAAAACATCATATTATGAAATTAGAATGTTTACATGAAGCATTTGACAATATATTCAACTGATGAAAAATATCAATTAACATGCGAAAAAGATGCATTGCAGATTTTGAAGTTGAATGCTTCCAAAGTCTAGAGATGTATCTGATGATTCTTAACTCATCGGAAGAATACTTTTCGTATGTCTAATATAGTTCAATTCAAAACTATTAATTGCATAACTACAAAATCTATACTCCTAAATTGCATAACTATCAAAATTATATTATGAAACTTTCCATCCTAAATTTTCAATATGTAATTTTGTTAGATATTTTAACATTATAGTTTAAGAGTAATTTGGAGTCAAACTTCAATCATGTTGACTGTAAAAAGTCAAAACGGTGCAACTGTTTTGGGACGGAGGAAGTATACATTTATAGCACACCATTTATATTAAGTTTAATTATTCAATTAGTTATTTTTTTAGTACGTTTGAAGTCATTATGTGAAAATTATATATTCACTCCATTTATTTCAATATATTTATTTAATAAAATAATAATGTTTTACAAGATTATGGTTCACACGCGTAGCCTGTGACGCGGTTTCTAGTGTGAAATGTGCAAGACTCAACTAGATAAACACAATTGAAAAAGGTGATGAGCACCAATAAATCTAAAAGTTAGGAACTCTAAAGATTAAAATCTTTCTAAGACTAGATTACATAGCTTGTGGAAAATACACTGAAATTATTGCAGAGTTTGATTGTGCTTCGTAGTTCTCTGTGTGTTTGAAGAAGTCGATTCCTTGGAATCAACATCCAATTCTTTGACATATCAAATATTTTTTTTCAAATATTACAGCTATTCTTATACAAACATCTTATAACACCTTATATCTCCACATTTAAACCGGCTTATGTCTTCGTCGAAGATTGAACCATGCACCTATCATTCACCAACCCAAGCTCCCTTCCACTGCACCACCTTATAACTCCCCAATAATTAATCAATATGACAAATGTTAAATGTTGGAGCACTAAGGCTCTGTTCTCTTCGTCTGAATAGAACTGGACTGAACTGATTTGAACTATAATGAAATTATTTGTAGTACAAAATACTATTAGGCAAATCAGAACTAAACTGAACTGAATTTAATGGATATGAACTGAACTGATCTGATCTGAACCGAATCTAAAATAATCAATTTTGAGACGAAAGAACAGAGCCTAATTTACTAAATGTTGAAAATTATTTGTAAAATACAAAAAGTCCTTGAACTGAACTAAATTTATTTGTAGTATAAAATACTATTGAGAGAATCTGAACTGAACTGAACTTAATGCATTTAAATTAAACTGAACTTAATGTATCTGAACTGAAATTAAAATGATCAATTTTCAGTTGAAAAGAATAGAGCCTTCTTTAGATGTGTCCGGCCTTGTTTGAGACCGCTTCGATGTAGTGGTATGTGTAGCACTCGGGTTAGGTAGCTTGGAGATTTTTTCATTATGATGTTGCTTGGAAAGTATCCAAGGGGCTGCTTGATTGTCTTGATAATGCTTATGAATGTCGAGAGGGGTTTTTGTTTTGGTTTTCAGGTTGCGGCTTTGGATGGAGGACAACTCAGAATATTGTGCTTTGATCAAGTGATGTATGGGCTTTAGGTTAAGTTGAGAAGTGATGATTCGTAGTATCCATCCCGTATCAGGAAAGGAGTTCGGTTTTTGATGGAATTTCGATAAACTTTTCACTTTTCTCAGGTTTAAGTATATCGGTTCTTTGGTGGTTTTGATCACCCAAGATTGTTAATGAATTGACGGGTTTGTTACGGTTACATGTATTCTTGGTATATGTTGATATGTGAGTTTGGAGTGGAGCGCGATGTGATGTTCGTAGTATCCATCCCGTACCGGGGAAGGAGCTCGGTGTTTGATGAAACTTCAATAAACCTCCTGCTCTTTCTCTTACTTTCATATGGGTATATGGTATTATGGTAGAGGTTTGAGATTTTGGCATTTGGTAAATTTTGGAGTTATGCATTTAGTTTGATGGGTTTGGTCACTGGCGGAGGCAGGTAGGGTCCAGTGGGTACACTGGACCCCACTGGAAAAAAAATTAATTTTTTTTTTATAATATACTAAACCAAGTCAAATATAAAATAATAAGAAAGAAGAATACTAAAAAGAAAGAACAGATCCAGAGGAGAGGACAGAGAAAACTACTCGCTTCATCTCTTCGGCAATCGGGCATCGGCGGCTTCTTCTTTTCTTTATTTCTTGACCGTGTTCTTCCGAATTCCGATCATCTCAGAATTTCGCTTCTGATTTCCCATTCAATTTCGTCATCAAGACTTCTCCACTACTCTAATTCAGGAAAGGTATGTTATATGAATATAAACCCTAACTTTTACTTTTTGTGATTTAGTTGTAACGGTAGAACCGAGTAAAGTTATAATCTTGTAACATTAGAATTGAGGTTTAGTTATGTAATGCTGGTGTTTTTGTTTAGTGTTTGAAACAATTGGTGTTGCCTGGTGAATAGATTTGGTATGAATTTGATTTGTTAAATGTTAGTAAAATTCCATGTCCCTGTCTTTCCTGTTTTTTCTTTGTTCGTGTGAACTGTGTTGATTTTTAGTTTGACTTTTGATTCAAGACAAAACAATGGCTAAATTATGTAAGTTTTCTTATTTGGAGAATGGACAAATGGGTGGTAAAAACACCTAAGGAGGCTGCTAGACCAACAAAGAGACCTTGTGTGCAGTTTAATAAAGATGATATTATTGTTGATCCAGGGAAACGCAAACAGATTGACTCCTATGACCCAAACATCAGGGATGATGTTCGTTTGTCATATCTATTAAAAGGTCCTTGTCAACCTAGAGACCATAATTTTCAAGAAAGAGGATTCTCAGGAGGAAAGACAGGTTCCTTTAAAGCTTTGTATTTCGATAAATTCCCATGGTTGGAATATAGTGTATCAAAGGAATCAGAATTTTTTTTATGGTGTTTTCTTTATAAAAAGGACTATGGAGAACAAGGAGGTGGGCGTGCGTTCGTATCAGATGGATTTGATAATTGGATAAAGTCTGTTGAGAGGTTTAACATACATGTTGGGGGAAGTAATAGTAGCCACAATGAAGCAAGGAGGATTTGTGAGAATTTTCAGAATCAGCGTCAAAGTGTGGCTTATGTCCTTTCCAATCAAAACCCTGCATTACATGATTCTTATCGTGTTAGGTTGACAATCACCTTATGGTGTGTTCGATATCTTTTGGGCCAAACTTTGCCATTTCGCAGTCATGATGAGTCTGAGGAGTCTGATAATAAGGGAAATTTTCTTGAACTTGTTAGTTGGACTGAATTCATAAATCAACAGATTGGAAAGCACTTGGGTACTCATGCTCCTGGAAACTGTAAAATGATATCTCCAGATATTCAGAAGTATATGGTGAATTCTTGTGCATCATTAGCAACCAATGAAATCATCATGGATATAGGAGATTCATTCTTCTCTCTTTTGGTTGATGAGTCTAGGGATACCTCTGTGAAAGAACAAATGGCGGTAGTTCTACGCTATGTGAATATACATGGACAAGTGATGGAGCGATTCATAGGAATTGAGCATGTAAGTGACACTTCTGCCAAATCTTTGAAAAGTGCTATAGATAATCAATTTTCACATCATAAGTTATCTATATCTAAATTGAGGGGACATGGATATGATGGAGCAAGCAACATGAGTGGTGCATTTAATGGATTGAAGACTATAATATTGGAGGAAAATCCATCTGCATTCTTTGTACATTGTTTTGCTCATCAACTTCAATTGGCTATTGTTGCTGTTTCAAAGAACAATTTGGATGTTGGTGACTTTTTTAACTATGCCACTATGATTGTCAACATTAGTGCAGCTTCTTGTAAAAGGTCAGATGACCTCAAGCGTATTCATCATGAAAATATACTAGAGATGCTGGAGAATGGGTAAATTTCAAGTGGAAAGGGGAAAAATCAGCAAATTACTCTCAAAAAGCTAGGTGATACTCGATGGGATTCATACCATGTTACAATCATTCGTCTAATGACTATGTGGCCATCAGTTTCAAAGGTTCTTAAGAATATTGAAAAACATGGGAATCTTGGTGAACAACGTTCCGTGTCAAGCAGTATGCGAGAGAAGATGGACAAGTATGCGTTTGTATTTACAATGCATTTGATGAAAAAAACCATGGGGATTACAAATGAATTGTCTCAGAAATTGCAACGAAAGGATCAGGACACTGTGAATGCTATGAGTTTGGTTGATGCTATTAAGCACAGGTTATCTTCTTTGAGGGAAAATGAGTGGGATGTGTTCTTGAAAGATGTGAATGAATTTTGTTTGGCCCATTCCATAGTTGTGCCAAACATGGATGATTTCTATCCTACTCGTAAGCGTTTGCAACCTGGAGAGGTCAGAATTACATACTTGCATTACTATCGTGTTCAAATATTTTGCCAAGCTATTGATTTTGTTGTTGCTGAAATAAATGGTCGTTTTACTGTTGCGGGTTCGGACACTACAAGAAAACAACCTTTTAGCGACGGATGGATAGAAACGGATATCATCCGTCGCTATTTAGCGACGGGTTGCTACTGCTAGCGACGAATAAGGACGAACTGCGCTCTATGATCAGTTCGTGCCCAGAAAGATCGAGTTCGTGTTCTAATTAACGACGGATTAATATTATCCATCGCTATGTGGGCGACGGATAATGTGATCCGTCACTAAATCTGTTGACCGGACATTTTTTTAGTTAAAAGAAATTTGAAAAAAATAAATAAAATATCACTTAGCGACGGATTATGTTATCCGTCGCTAAGTCCTCATATACAAACGAGCGACCTTCCTTCTTCCCCATTTCTGCTCTTCTCTCTTTCTGTCTTTTCCTCTCGTTTTTCTTTTTCGACTTCATCAATCCATCTCCAAACTCATCCAATTCATTCAAATTTGAGCTCAAATCAAACCCTATCTTACAAGGAGTTTCGAATCCCTAATTAATTTGGAGGTTTTTCGTCAATTTGAAAGGTAATTAACAAAAACCCTAAATTTTGGGGTTTTTGATTGTGATTTTGATTTTCGATTTTGATTTTGATTGAATTTGTTATATGTTTATTGGAGGCTAGGTACGATTAGCAAGACATCCCCACCTTCACCGCCACCGCACCGCCACCGCCACCGCACCGCCGGACCAATTTGAAAGGTTAGTTTCCCTATACTTTTAATTTCAGTTATTAATTTTGATTGACTGTATGTTAATTTTTATTTACAGTTTAGGATTTCTTGACTTTTAATTTTTATTTAGAGTTTAGGGTTTCTTAACTTTTAATTTTTATTTAGGGTTTAGAGTAGTTCGAATCCCTAATTGGATAAATTTTGCTTAAATTATGGCCTAATTTTGTAGTAGAAGATGAAGTGAATGTTTGGGGGAAAGGGGAATTGTGTAGAGTAAAGTGTTGATTAAATTCTGGCCTACTTTTATTTTTTTGTATAATGTTTGCTTAATTTGGGTAAATCGAGAATAAATGTTTGGATTGATACAATTGGATAAATGTTTGGATTGATACAATTGGATAAATTTTTGCTTAAATTCTGGCCTAATTCTGTAGTAGAAGATGAAGTGAATGTTTGGGGGAATTTTTGCTTAAATTCTGGCCTATGTAAACTCTGTGTGTTTAAAATGCTCTCTCCTAGTACTATAATTCGTACTATATATCTGATTTTACATGTTCTATATTAGATGCCACGTACATTGGGTGTTTCCTGTTTTGAGGCCTGGCAAGCCAACTGGTTGTTTTCTTTTCTTTCCATTTATTGTTTCTTACGGTTGTTCTTAAACGTGCAGATCATGGGGAGGCCAAAGAAACCGGGAAAGCTGTTGGCGGCCAGCAGTTGTAGCTACGCCGAGCCAGACTCGCCATTCCGCATCCCTTGTATTCAGTCGGAGTCGGGGGGACCTCGGCGACTCATGTCAGCGAGACCCAGTCACCTGGCCCCCGTTCTAGCAGCAGTGCATGGTCTACTGGCCCCGACGTGTTTGCAACCCTGCCGGATGATGGGTACAGGGGGGAGGAGTACAAGGCGGGTGAGCGGATGAATGACAAGCTCGTCGTGTGGCCCATGCCTGGGCATGTGTAAGTACATGAATAGGTCTTTACTTGGTATTGTATGTTTTATTTAGTTGGATTAATTTGTGTATGTTATTGCAACAGGATGATGCCGAGGGATGCTGCAAAGTTCATCAGCAAGGAATCCACGAAGAAAGTGGATCTCCCACCACTTGGAGCCTAGTGGCATACTTTCACTCTGGAGCGGAAGACGGAGATTTGGAATGCTTTCGAGGTTAGTAATCTTTCTTCTTCTCTTATGGTTTAAGTGGTATGTTCTCAATTACTTGGGTGATATGTTAGTCACCGTGTGTTAGTTGAAATAGGACAATGTGCAATTGTTTGGGTGATATGTTAGTCACCGTGTGTTAGTTGAGATAGGACAATGTGCAATTGTTTGGGTGATATGTTAGTCACCGTGTTATATATATGTTAGTCTGAATTTTGTATACTTTCTTAAATGTAGGAGAAGTTCTTCCTCCCCAACAAGTTCAAGTCGGAGATGTGGTATGCCTTCGAACATGAAGGCTCCGAAGCCTTCCAGAAGAAGGTCGCCAAGATCAAGGCATCGGGGAAGAAGTCGGAGTGGCCCCTGTGGAAGAAGTATTGGGAGGAGAACCTTCAAGCCCAGAAGCTGTCGGAGCAGAACAGGGAGAACCGTGCCCATAATCCACCGGATGGGACAGGCTCGGTGAAGCATCGGCTGGGTTCGAAATCCCAATTGGCGCGCCACCTGGACGCGGTAAGTCATGTACTTTGTTATAGTTTCTTTTTCTTTCTTAAGTCTTATCCTCAATTCAATCATTACTTTATTAATTT